>CM077286.1:6822492-6877492 GCA_039654925.1 Anguilla pacifica
GGAGGAGGTGCAGTGGTGGATGTAAGTCGATATTGGCATGGGGGGGGTTACCTGGTTACCCGCCCCCTGCCCCCCCGTACAGACTGCACAGAGCTGCGCAGGGTTTGCTGCATGTTGGCAAAATAAATCAGAGAAAGGAGGCAAAATTTTAAAGCAGAAGCATGTGGAAGCACGGGAAGCAGGAAGCATGCTCCTCAGCGACCCTGGGAGCAGGAAGCACGCTCCTCAGAGACACAGGAAGCAGGAAGCACGCTCCTCAGAGATACAGGGAGCAGGAAGCACGCTCCTCAGAGATACAGGGAGCAGGAAGCATGCATCTCAGAGATACAGAAAGCAGGAAGCATGCTCCTCAGAGACACAGGGAGCAGGAAGCATGCATCTCAGAGATACAGGAAGCAGGAAGCATGCTCCTCAGAGACACAGGAAGCAGGAAGCACGCTCCTCAGAGACACAGGAAGCAGGAAGCATGCTCCTCAGAGACACAGGAAGCAGGAAGCATGCACCGATTGGCGGGGCTGTCGAGGCAGGCACTGCAGAGCAGAGAAGCAGCACGGCCATCTTGTGTGTGTGTGTGTGTGTGTGCGCGTGTCTCCACTCCCCCCCCACCCCGCCACCCACCCGCCAGGGTGCTGAATTACCATACATTACAGCTATTTGAGCAGATGTTCTCAAACAGCTTTTGCATCCGATATTTGATACATATAGAAGCAGCGCAGGTTAAGTGCCTTGCTCAAGGGCACAGCGGCGTTGTCCTACCTGGGAATCGAAAACTGCCACATTCAGGCTACGGGCCCAGTTCCCTACCCAGCATGCTATGCAGCTATTATAAGCACCCTGTACCTGTGCAGGTGTGCAGTTACACTCTCCTGATGAACGGCACTACACACCCGTGCACAAGCATGCACCGGCCGTTTCCTCCAATGAGAGGCAGCCCAGGCCCACCGCAGGGCATTCTGGGTAATGACTGCCCAGAAATCCCTCCTGTGTGGCGCCCCTGCACTGTGGCACTGAGCCAGGCTGCAGGTGGGCACTGTGGTATGCCACACAAATCGCGCGGGGGAGGGGGGGGGGGTTAATTACTGTTTACATTCACCCCCCTCTGTTGTCAGGGATGCTCACAATGCTGCCCCCTTTCATAGAAGGATGACTAAACCAGAAGGAAGGGAAGACTCGGGGGGGGGGGGGGGGGCTGGCCATCGCTGGGGCTGTAGCAGGTCATTAGAATGCTGAGGCACGGGGGGGGGGGGGGAGGGGGCAGGAGGGGGCAGTAGAGCCTGGGGCGAAGTTCAATACCCCAGGCTGGGTGGTCTAACCCGAGGGGGGAGAAGGGGGAGGGGGGACAAAGCACTTATGAAATACAGGGGGTGTGTGTGTGTGTGTGCGTGTGTGAAGTCAAAAATGCAAGAGAGAAAATCAAAGCTCACCCCGCAGATAAAGCACAACACACTAAACCTGAAACAGCATGGCTGCAGCACCATTTCCGGGGGTGGGGGGGGGTTGGAGGAGGTGGGGGGGGGGGGTGAGGAAACCCTCCCAATTAGACCCGCGAGGGACGGGCCTAGTTTGCGACGGCGCATTACATGCGGGATAAATGCGCATGGATCAGCGAGCACCAGCGCAGCAGAGCAGCCCGCTGTACTCTCCCCCTGTCCCCGTTCCCATAATGCACCATGGGCCCCGCGAGGGGGGAGGCCGGCCTGGTGATTCCTCATAGTTACCTTCCTAACTGTGTTACAACCCCCCCCCCCTGCTCTATGCCCCCCCCCACCACCCCTAAAAACAAGCCTCCCGCCCCTCTCCACCCCAGCATGAGACACAGAGATGCTACAAACTTACAGTTGCACACAGGTACAGATACAAGACAACACATAACATAACATACAGACACACACACACACACACAAACACAATAATACACTAAACACATGCACACATACACACTGTGCATACACAGACGCACAAACTTAAAAAAACCCACACATGCACATATGCATATTTGCATACAGAGATACACACACTCACATGCACACAAAAATACACACCCACGCACACACACACACAAACGTATATATACACAGTACACACACAAATACACTACACGCATACAAACAGAGACAAAAACACACAGGCACATACAGACGTTCGTGCACGCCAGTCTACACACTCAGGTGGAAAAAGAACACACACACACACACACTGCGAGACCACACACAGACGAGCAAACACACACATCCTCAGGCAAATATGTTCAATGCACCTGCTCAGAGAGGAAGCAAAGCTTCTCCCATTCTGTCAGTTACACATCCCTCAATGGCTGCGTTATAAGTGTTATTCTTATTCTCATTATTGGTAATAAACCAACACTATCCACAATCCAGAGACATGCAGGTTAGGCTACCGGGGCGTGGGGGGGAGGGCATGGGGGTGGAGGGGGTGGGATTCACAGGCCGCTGCTGTAAAAGAGCATGTGTGCTCAGTCAATCTACCCTGAATTAATAACGGTTAATAAATAAAATAAATAAATAATATCTGACGAGACCAAGGTTGCGGTGAACAACTCTTATTCCACTTTCCTCGCCTCTCGCCGTCTTTTCTCTCTCTCTCTCCCTCCCCCCCCTCTGTCTGTCTGTCTCTTTCCCTCTCTCTCTCTCTCTCTCTCTCTCTCTCCCCCTCCCCCCGCTCTCTGTCTGTCTCTTTCCCTCCCTCTCTCTCTCTCTCTCTCTCTCTCCCTCCCCCCCTCTCTCTGTCTGTCTCTTTCCCTCTCTCTCTCTCTCTCTCTCTCTCTCTCTCTCTCTCCCTCCCTCTCTCTCTCTCTCTCTCTCTTCCTGCGGTTGCCGTAGCAGAAACAACAGCTTGTCTCTCAGCTGGATCTCTGTCCCAGGGATGCTGTGCTCTCCCATCCTGCTCGCTCTCTCTCTCTCCCTCTCTCTCTCTGGCTCGCCCGAAGGTCTACGGTGGGAACCAGCGGCGGCGGCGGTCTCCTGGCCTGCCTGGCGTACCGCGGGCGGTCTCGTCTGCTCACGCTGACGTGGGTCAGGTGAACGCAGGTCATGAAGGGGGGGGGGGAGAGGGGGGTGGGGGATGCTGGGCGGGGCAGGAAAGTCACTGTCCGTTTCACAAGAACTGACTGGACACCCAGACAACACTCGTCACAGGGAATTATGGCTAGCGGAGGGGGAGGATGGAGGGAGAGGAGGAAAAGGATGGGGAGAGAGGGAGATGGGAAGGGTGGAGGGAGGAGGATATGGAGAGGAGGAGATGGGGAGGTCTGAAGTCGGGGGGGGGGGTGGGAGAGATAAACGGTGTGAACGGCAGGAGCGCTCTCTCAGAGTAAAAGAGGTCTGAACACGGGCGACACACCCCCCCCGCACCCCCACCCCCACTGCCACCCCCACCCCCACCCCCACCGCCACCGCCACCGCCACCCCCACCACCACCGCCACCCCCACTCAAACCCCCACCGCCACCCCCACCGCCACTCAAACCCCCACCCCCACCGCCACCCCCACCCCCACCCTCACCCTCACCCCCACCGCCACTCAAACCCCCACCCCCACCCCCACCGCCACTCAAACCCAGAGCCCCTGGAGGAGGAGGCGGAGACAGAGCAGATCAGCTGATTCTCAGGGCATCGCGCCAGTCAGCCCGCCGCAGGGCTGAGAGTCTGAAAGAGCCGAGTGAGAGAGGAGCACAGCTCATCCCCCCCCGGGGCGGAGGGCAGGGGTAATCTCCACACCGCGCGGGGAGAGAGAGAGAGCTAGAGCTTTCCCGCTATCGCTCCCCGCCATCCTGCCCTCCTGCCCTACTGCCCCCCCGCCATCCTGCCCTCCCGCCCTCCTGCCCTACTGCCCCCCCGCCATCCTGCCCTCCCGCCCTCCTGCCCTACTGCCCCCCCGCCATCCTGCCCTACTGCCCCCCCGCCAGCCTGCCCTCCCCTGCCCTCCTGCCCTCCTGCCCTCCCGCCCCCCCCGCCCCCCCGCCCTCCCGCCCTCCCGCCATCCTGCCCTCCCGCCCTCCTGCCCTACTGCCCCCCCGCCCCCCTGCCATCCTGCCCTCCTGCCCCCCCGCCCTCCTCTGCCCTCCCGCCCCCCTGCCCCCCCGCCCTCCTCTGCCCTCCCGCCCCCCTGCCCCCCCCATCCCGCCCCCCCGCCATCCTGCCCTCCTGCCCTCCTGCCCCCCCGCCCTTCTGCCCCCCCGCCCCCCTGCCATCCTGCCCTCCTGCCCCCCGCCATCCTGCCCTCCCGCCATCGTGCCCCCCCCCATCCCGCCCTCCTGCCCTCCTGCCCTTACGAGTAGCCGCTCGATGACATCGTAGCTGCCCTCACACGCAAGGCCACAGGCATGAGCGTTCACACGCGTGATGAACCGTCATAGCAACACACGAAAGATCCTGTTTAAGAGAGATTCTCTCAGCGATGCATCAGGACTGCTTCTGCTCCCAAATCTGAGCTCATAATAGGTATCCCCTAAACCCACAGATCAATCAATCAATCAATCAATCAATTCCCAGCCAATCAATAAACCCAGATTTCAGCTCGTAGGCCTGCGCAACTCAGCACATGAGCTGAAGAGACACTTCCAGTCTCCTCTGCAAAACAAAAAAAAGATTTTATTTTAATGAAATGTGCGCTAAAAATAAATAAAAACTGAAGCCTCCGTTGGGAGACTGCGAACACTTCCGGCTTTTAGTTCTGCTTTGCTGCCAAAGCTTCCTGCGCACGCACAGACTGCCTGTCAATCATCCCGCAAGCAACAAATGAACGCAAGAACTTCTCTGGCATTAAGAGCGCACACGCAAAAGGATCCTGGAAAACAATGCCGCTCGGAGAAGCGCCAAAGTAACAGGCTCGCTCATATTGTCTTCAAACAAAAACAAAGCACAACAGGTTTTGGAAACGAACGTGTGAATGTGTACAACAGCGTGTGACTTTGCCGCGTTTCTGCTTACACTGAAATGTCAAAGCAGCTCAGAGTTAGCCTAGCCTAACGAGAGAGGAGAGAACCTCGGCACAATCACTCGGGGAAACGGGGGAACGGGGAAAGGTGGTGGTGGTGGGGGGGGAGGACAGAGAGTCGGAGGACGGCAGCGATGGGGTAATTAAATTTGCGTACGCTCAGAGGCCGGAGGGTAACAGGCGCCGCTGTTTAGGTTTCGTTTCGGCAGGTCACTCCGTTCTCCTCCCATCTCGGGAAGAAGCGAAGACGTTTCGTTTGGAGAAGTTTGCACGTGTGGCGGGTGCTGTGCGAAGGCGCAGACGATCTAGATCAGCTGTCGCAAGAGCGATGGCGTCGGCCCGCGACAGGGCCGCAGCACGCACACGCGCATTCGACCGCAGGCGTGCGGGAGGCGTGCACGGGACTGGCCTGGGGAGGCCTCGCTCGCTTCCGCATTGAGGAAACCTGCAGACGGACGAAATATGAGGGGGGGAAAAAAAGGACGTGGAAAAATGGGAAAGCTTTGTTTACGTGAGCTCATCCTCATCCGGAGAGGGAAGCTTCGCGGTCGAAGAGTACGCACTCGCCCCCGGGAGCCGTGGAAACGCCGGCAACCGAGAGATAGTGCTGAAGGGAGCTCGACCGACAACGGAGGAATAAAAAAGGCCCCCGGACTACGAAGCGCTCTCAGACGCGTACCGCGCGGTGGGGCAGCGGGGGCGTTCACGCCGAGAAAGACGGCCAGACGACAACAGCGCCACGTGTTAGCGCGCGCTAGCCAGGGATGCAACAGGCGAGTAGCTGTCGTGTTAGCGCGCGCTAGCCAGGGATGCAACAGGCGAGTAGCTGTCGTGTTAGCGCGCGCTAGCCAGGGAGGCAACAGGCGAGTAGCTGTCGTGTTAGCGCGCGCTAGCCAGGGAGGCAACAGGCGAGTAGCTGTCGTGTTAGCGCGCGCTAGCCAGGGAGGCAACAGGCGAGTAGCTGTCGTGTTAGCGTGCGCTAGCCAGGGAGGCAACAGGCGAGTAGCTGTCGTGTTAGCGCGCGCTAGCCAGGGAGGCAACAGGCGAGTAGCTGTCGTGTTAGCGTGCGCTAGCCAGGGAGGCAACAGGCGAGTAGCTGTCGTGTTAGCGCGCGCTAGCCAGGGAGGCAACAGGCGAGTAGCTGTCGGAACACCCGGGCGAGATGCGCGGTATAACAGCAACAAACACGCGCTACAGAGCCGATGTGATGAGGAGATCGCAGCGTCGCGAGCAGACAAAATGGGTGTTAATTGCCGGCTTGTATAAATAGCCCGCCCGCACGTTGTTTATTTGTGTATGTAAATCAGTGGGTCCCAACCCCCTGTTCCTGGAGACGTACCATCCTGTGGGTGTTCGCTCCCAGTGCTGAGGAGGCGCACCTCACTCAACAGCGAGAGATCTCGTTGGGCTGGTTCCGTCTCCAACATCCGAGCCCATTTTCAAACAGAATTTGCCCCCAAAGTGAAGAGAGGAAGTCATGTTAGTGCATTAGGCAACACATTAAATGCAGATGTGCTGGTAGCCGGTTAATGAAAATTAAAATGTTTGCCCCATTTGCTGTTATTTAATTTGTAATAAATAAATAAAAATACGAGGGCGTGTTTTATTGCACCCTGCACTAAATTACGCCTGATAAACTATTTAAAGACTTAATCAAAACAGTACTTTTCTAACCATGGTTTTATTTTTATTATTATTATTACTATTTTTCCTTTTCAAACAGTAATCAAACCATCTGGAACTTATATTTTTTTACGCCCAGAAAACAGAAACGCACAAATATACGATGCGTGTCCGTACGCGTGATCTCACCAGAATTTACGGTCCACCACTGCTTGTAAGAATCTCTGAATGCCAAGCTTTTGCGATGAAAATAATGAGGGAGGTTCTGGTTTGGGGTTGTGGTGGGTTTATGGGATCCTCAATCGTTCCCATGCTCTGAGGAAACTGCCAATTTGTTTGGGAGCCACTGATGGCTTCCAAGAGTTGATCACTTTCGGGAAAATGAATGTGCTGCATGCTCTTAAAAACATCAGCTTACTGGGCCTGAAAACCTACACAAACCATCGAACATATCAAGGATTACATTACATTACAGGCATTTAGCAGACGCTCTCATCCAGAGCGACATACACAACTTTTTACACAGCATTTACATTCCATACAGCTGGATATATACTGAAGCAGTGCAGGTTAAGCAGCTTGCTCAAGGGCACAACGGCAGTGTCCAACCTGGGGGAATTGAACCCGCAACCTTTGAGTTACAAGACCAGCTCCTTACCCATTATACTACACGGCTGCCCCTAGGGTGCCCCTAAGCGCTCCTAAGGATGTGCTCATTCTCAAAAAAGGTGAGCAACAGGGAGGTATCCAGCACCAGGAGCCGAGCCACAGCCCTACTCCCACACGCTTCCTTACTGGAACGGGCTGGCAACGAGCCATGTTTTGGCGGGAAAGGCGACGGAAAAGATGACGGCGCAAATATTTGGAGGTTCCCCTTCTCGTTCTAAAAAAAAAAAGAAATTTCCAACCGCTGGGATTCATGGAGGGAGTATTCCGGAATGCCCGGACCGCTCAGGATTCCGGGCTGTGCTTCCCAAGCCTCCTCCCAGCAGAGGGAGCGGAGATCGCTGCGGCAGACGAACTGACCTTTGACCTCATGTTCATTAGTCCAATCAAATGCTTTATTTATACACAGAGAACCCCTCTGAGACCAGGGTCTCTTTCACAAGGGAGGCCGGAGGACAGCAACCAGGAGACAGAAAAGCACAATAAAACAATTCCATAAATACACGATCGTTCCATTTCAAATCCAGCGCGCTGGAGTACAGAGCCAAAAAAAACCAAAAAAGCGTCTGTCCAAACACTTACAGACTGCACTGTGTGTTCAGCGGTCCGATGCTGTTACTCAAATAAAAGAGGAGCATCCCCTTACGCGCACACTCATACGATGAGTATTGGACCTTATCAGACCGTTTCGTAGTTGCTCCAGTGACCTTCGGGGTTTGCACTTATCGCACGTCGCTTAAAAGCAATAGAAGTGGGTAAAAGCGTCTGCCGAATAAATGTAACGTAATGCTCAGCCGCACTGTAAGTTACCGTTGGGGGGGGGGGCTTGGGGGGGGGTACGATATACTCCTCGGTCTTGGCGTGTGTTTGATGAGAAACGTGCTCCCGGGCCGCTGCGTAGTTAGCATGCGGTGTAAAAACGAACCGCGGCTCCCGCGCGTAGCCGTTAGTGCCGCTGCGATAGGCTAATAGCGGGTTTCCCGCGGAGGCCAAGCCATGCGGCGGAGTAGTCTGCAATCACCGTCTGATTCACCAACCCCCCCACCCCCCCGCCCCCTTCACCCCCCCCTTCCTGGAGCTCATCCACGCTCAGCCCCCCGGTCAATCACTGGCTGCTCTCTGTGTGTAATCTGTAATTGATATAATTGATCGTTTTCACTTTTTAAGCTGATTACTCTGGAGCACCACTTAACGTTTTTTGGAGGAAAGAACGGGGGAAAAAAAAGATAATAATAATAATAACACGGAACTCGACGCCGCGTAGCACAATGCTACGATGACAGCTGATGCTGACGGCCGGGGAAGACAGCCGCGGGCTTTTATTTTGACATCTTAATGAAGCCGTAATGAATCGTTCGCTACAGAGGCGGATAAATGGGAGTCACCGCTAACTCGACGCGCGCTGTAATTGTGATTGCTCTTACCCCCCCAAACCACACAAATCTTTAAAGGGGGGGGGGGAGAGGGGGGTTGTCTGGCTGACTGGGATGTGGCAAGACCCCAGCTATGAATCTTATCTAAGGTACTTGTCCTTCTAGCCACTTTTGACATGACCGATTTTCATGTTTTTCTTCATCGCTACAATCAGGTCTCGATAAACATTCATATAAACATTGATATCAATGCACAGAAATATGCAACCAAATATCAATCTAAGTGGCGCGGAGCCAGCTTTGTCTGCTTTCATCTCAGTGTGATCACTCGGCTTCAGATTCCCTAAAAAATACAGGCCGGCATTGACTATCATCGTTTGCCAGAATGCACTTTTTCATATTGATTCTGCGCTTGATAATTGTCTCAAAATGCAAACAGTTGTCTAATAATCTCACAATATGATCAGTTAACACAAGGCTATTGCCTAGACTGGGGGGAACCCAACCCTGTACCCAGAGATCTACAGTCCTGCATTTTTTTCCATTTCAACCCTAATTTGGCACACTTGATTCTACTAATTAGCAGCTCAAGGAGATCTCAGGTTCAGGAGTGTGCAATCTTATCTGAAAAGGCCCAGTATGAGTGCAGGTTCTGTTTGTCTGTTCTTGTTTTTCTTCCAAGCCCTACCACACCTGATTCAGCTTATCGTGGTCTTGACTAAAGACCATGATTAGTTAAATGGTTGAATCAGGTGTCATAGTGCTGGGCTAAAAAACAAAGACCTGTACCCACATCGGCCCTTTTCTAAAGATTTGACACCCCCTGCTCTAGCTGTTGAATGGGGCGTGGCTTTGTTTGGGTTGGAGTGAAAACGTGCAGGACAGTAGATCTGCAAGAACAGGGCTGGGCAGCCCTGGTCTGGACTGTATATTATAGGTATGAGGAGTCTCAAAAGTCGGTTCACTTTGCTGAAAGTATCACATGTACATCATACACCAAATTAAGCGTTTTGGCAGACACTGTCTTTTGAATGTTAACTGTCTGAAACTGCCAAGGTCTGTTTTGACCAGGAACAGCAAAACAGGCTGGGGTCTGGTGCTGTCTCTCCCAGACACAAAAAAAAACATATATGCACACCTAAATATATGCTGTCGAATAACAATACACACAAACGCACACACACACATAAACACACACATGCAAACACACACACAAACACACACACACTTGCACGCACACAAACACAAACGCACGCACACGCACACACACACACAATGAGAGTACAGTATGATTCAGGGCCATATGCCTACCCTCAACTACTCTCTACTACAAAGGTTCTCTTTGGAGTGTAAATTCATACGCGATGCATTTGCTTGCTATACGCCCTAATCCAGAGCAATTTACAGTCTGCATTTTGGCACAACTAGGTGTTTAGTGCAGGAATTTCTGAAAAAGCAACACACCTCAATCAAGAGTGTGGCAGCAGTGCTCCTTCTTGGATTCAAACCTGCAATCTTTTGGTGGCACAGCCAATCCTTTAACCACACCAAAGGGCTGATCTGTAATACTTGTGGCAGACAGTAAAAATGGAACATTCATATAAAAACTGAAGGGAGTGTAAACTCTCTCTCTCTCTCTCTCTCTCTCTCTCTCTCTGCAGCAGGTGTGTGTGTTTGACTCTCTCCCTCTCTCTCTCTCTCTCTCACACACACACACACACACACACACACACACACAGTCCATGTGGCTCTAATCCTTCTCTGAAGCACACACACACAGTACTGCACATGTTTATTTCCTCTCTCTCTCTGAACGAACATGGGCGTGCGAGAAGGAGAGCAAAGCTACAACACCCTGGGACCAAAAGAGCACGGAAAAAAACACACACACCTGGGAAAAAACACACACACCTGGGAAAAAAACACACACACCTGGGAAAAAACACACACACACCTGGGAAAAAAAGACACACACCTGGGAAAAAAGGGATGCCCAGATCTGGCCTGTGGGGTTCGGAGGCCCCAGAATGCTCCTGGGGCTCAGAAAGCTCTCCAACATGAGTCACTCTCCCAGCGCCTTACAGCTCAACTGAGTGGCCCTGAGATCCATGTGGTCTGAAACAACTATGACATGATGCTCACCCCAAAATCCCAAACCCCACCCCCACCTTCCCAGCACACACACCTCCTGGGTATCTACGGGTACAAGCAGAAGAGCAGCCCCCCCCCCCCCCCCTGCTGTACAGTGCATTAAATGTCATCATTAAGCAGATGTAGCTTCGCAGCGTCCCACCGCTGGCCGCAGACGGAGAGGAGGCAGCCGTCTGGTATTCCAGCCTTCCGAGGCGGGAACGTCGCCGAGTCCCGCCTCAACGTAATTGGCTTTAAAAAGAAAAAAAAACCCGAACTAGAAAAAAGAAAAAACAGGGTGTTCCCGGCCTAATCTAATCCGCTAAGCACAGTAACCCGGGACCGCCAGCTTCCCGCCGAAAAGCCCGGGTCTCCGTCCACTTAGAGACACGCTGGAGCTGCCCCGCCCCTCTCCCACTGCCCCGCCCCTCTACCACTGCCCCACCCCTCTCCCACCACGCTGCCCCGCCCCTCTCCCACTGCCCCGTCCTTCTCCCACTGCCCCGCCCCTCTCCCACTGCCCCGCCCCTCTCCCACTGCGCAGAGGCTCGCCACACTGGAACTGCCCCACCCCTCTCCCACTGCCCCGCCCCTCTCCCACCACGCTGCCCCGCCCCTCTCCCACCACGCTGCCCCGCCCCTCTCCCACTGCCCCTCCCCTCTCCCACCACGCTGCCCCGCCCCTCTCCCACCACGCTGCCCCGCCCCTCTCCCACTGCCCCGCCCCTCTCCCACTGCCCCGCCCCTCTCCCGCCACGCTGCCCCGCCCCTCTCCCACTGCCCCGCCCCTCTCCCGCCACGCTGCCCCGCCCCTCTCCCACTGCCCCGCCCCTCTCCCGCCACGCTGCCCCACCCCTCTCCCACCGCGCAGAGGTTCGCGTGCGAGCACGTCACCAGGCCAGGCTCTGGGGCATTCTAAAAAAAACAGCAACCGGTGTCACATGAGGGAGAGCGAGAACGTTAACAAGAGCCAATCAGAGCCCAAAGATCCCCGATGCCCCCCCCCCATCCCGCTCTGCACCAATCAGCTTTGGACTTTTATAAGGTCCTTTTGTAGTTTTTTTTTTTAAATATATATATATTTTTTAGTAGTTTTGCAAATACACATCTTGATTTTTTTTCATTAATTACTAAAACCAAAACAAAATCAAAGATGATCCAGTGACAGCCGGTTTTCCCAAAGGATGCCGTGACCCAGATTTTCTTTTTGGTTTCATGTTCTGACTCTTTGTACTACTCTGCCAAAAGCCATTAGACAGAAATCATCTACAGACAATTTTTGTGAAAGTTGCATATTTCAAACAGCATTAAGACTGCCTGTGAACGACTCTGCCTGCTTTATTGTAGTTTTTATTTGGATTTCTTCCCTTACTCTTTCTTATGAATCATGTTTTACTACACTGCTATTTTTATGTTTGTACTTTTTTTACTCCCAAGTTTTTATTATTATTTTTTTAAATCCTGAGTCTACCCTTGCAAATCACAGCGCTTGTTTACAACCTGTTTTCATGGCTGTTTGAGAACATACAGCCATATATGCTATACAGAATATTTATTATTATGACGATGACGATGATTATTATTATTATTTCTGTAATTAAGGCGCAGGGGAGTGTGATAGAGGATCACACTCCAGATGTACCCCTCCAGCCCTACGGCAGGACTATCGACCCTCCACCCCGGAAAATCCACGGCGTTCCCACGGCGTTCCCGGCATTCCGGCAGCGTTCCCACTCTTCCCTCCTGGTCTCTCCTCCTCTGCCGCGCCGGAGCCGGCTCTCCTGGGAGCGTCGGGCCTGTTGCCATGGCAGACCGGGCCCTGACAGGGCTGCCGGAACGAGACACGCCGCTGACAGGTCACCTGATGCAGACAGGCACCCGGGGGGGACCAATCGTCTGCCCTGGTTCTCACAGCCCCGCCCCTTTTCTGAGTTCGCCCTATCGCTGAGCCGAGCTGTGCGGCTGTCTAGCAGGAAGCTCGTCTCCACAGTCTGCAGACACTCCTCCCCCTCAGTCCCAGCATTGCAGCTTCTCCCCATGCTTTTAGCAGCCTGGCTCCCACGATTGTGTGTGTGTGTGTGTGTGTGTGTGTGTGTGCGTGCGTGCGTGTGTGTGTATGTGTGTGTGTGTGTGTGAACGTGTGAGCGTGTGTGTGTGGGTGTGTGCCTGTGTATGTGTGTGTGTCTGAGACTGTGTGTGTGTGTGCATGCGTGTGTGTGTGTGTAAGGGTGTGCGTGTGTGTGTGTGTATGCATGTGTGTGTGTGAGACTGTGCATGTGCGTGTGTGTGATACTGTGCGTGTGCGAGTGTGTGTGTATGTGTGCGTGCGTGCGTGCGTATGTGAGCGTGTGTATGTGTGTGCGTGTGTGTGTGCGTGTGCGTGTGTGATACTGTGTGTGTGCGTGCGTGCGTATGTGAGCGTGTGTGTGGGTGTCTCATCTTTCCAGAGCCTGCTGGGGCCCAGCTGTTTCTGCGTGTAGGAAGGTGTCTGGGAAGATGAAAGAGGGAAGGAAAACAGATCCGTGCTCTCCCGACACTGTGAGAACCACCACATTCCCAGAATGCACCGGGAGCACGAGAGGAAGAAATCAAAGCAACGATCCACGCTCCCTCGATCTGCATTTCCCACGGGAGCGCCGGGGTATCAGAGTGCATTGTGGGAGGTGGGCATACAGCAAAAAAAATCCACACCCTCCAGAACGGCGGCCGGCGTCTCCAGCAGCCGTGTGATAAATCGCTGCATTCTGGGTAATTCGATAAAAGACTTCTCGGGTTTCAGACGCTGAAGAATGACTACAGGAAACAATGACTGCGGAGAACGATGATGAATTCACGAGAGGCCTCGCGAAAAACATTTTTTTTATCATACTTATTTTATCAACTTCCCCCCGAAATGTCAGCGACCCACGCTCGCGCTAACCAGACGCCTCCTGAGGGGAGAGACGGCTTCCTGTTGGCGGGGGGGGGGATAAATTCACATTTTACCGCCATTCGGGGGCCGAGCCTTCCCCCTCACCCCCCCACCGGGGTCCTCTCCAAGGCGGGCGCCAGAACAGCAAAATTTACACTAAAGAACAAAACCATTGATTTTCTCTTCTTCTTCATCCCCCCCCCCCCCCCACCCCCACCCCCGTTTTTTAAAAACAAATTCAAGGTTACGGTTTCATTTTTTTTGAACAGCAGACAGAGACAGATGTAACTGCTGCTAATTGTATGTAGCCAGGCGCTGGGAGTACGCGGCTCTGTTCGATCGGTGTTTTTTATCTTCTGTTATGCCGAGTGCCTCAGGGCCTTCTTAAACCAGCCCTTTATTTTCTCTCTCTCTCTCTCTCTCTCTCTCTCTCGCTCTCGCTCTCAGCTCCTCTCTCTCTACTTCTCTCCTCTTCTGTGTCATCTGTCAGAATGTTTCCCCGCCGTAAAAAACAAACACACTCAAGCGACTGTCTTGATGAAGGGCGATGCATAACTCGACGGTGTTTGTTTTTTTTTCCCGCTTAAATGAGTTTGCTTCCCCAGCGCTGAATTTAGCTGGGTTTCCCCTATCCCCACCTCCAAACGCGCACCGGTACTGACCCATGGGTAAGCTCTGCGCTTTCACGAAAGTGCTCCAGAGCAGTGGAAGATTCTAGAATAGAATCAGCGTGCAGGTGGCTCTCTTCATGGAGAGCCACCTGCACGCTTCCAAAGAGTTAAGGAAAAGATTTGCTCCCGTCCAATCACGGGCAAGTTATGGCCCAGCACTGAGAACAGCAACTGAACCGCATGTCAGTGTTCTAACAGTGCCTCTTATGACATCACAATGGTTTATTGTTTTTTTTCCTTTTCCACAAGACTAATCACCTTTCATCTTCCATGCCTCTTCCTGAATAATCCAGCCAATCTGGATTCAGAAACCCCGTCCCCCCAGGAACAAGCTGGCGTTGAAAGAGGTGGGACAAATCCAACACCCCCCCCCCCCCCCCCGACGGCTGAATTTTATGAGAAAGCAATTCTCTCACAGCGGCATTCATTTCTGCAGTACTGTCGCCATGGATGCGTGCCATGGGGGGAAGGGGAGGGGGGGCGGTGGATATGCTTTTGGTCCCAGCACTCACTGGCACCATGCCCAACTCTCATCTAGCCAATGTCTTCCTCAAGCACGTTTGAAATATTAGAACAATCCAATCTGAATAACGAGCACTTTATGTATCTGTAGGACAATTTCAGTCACATCAATCAAGATCGACTATAGGCCCAAGATACAAAAGTGGTCCTATGGTGGGTGTGCGCTACATGGCCAGAAGTGTGTGGACACCTAACATCATGCAGAATTATGGGCATTACTATGGAGTGGGTCCACCCTTTGCTGCTTTCCAATTCATCCCAAAGGTGTTGGATAGGGTTGAGGTCAGGGCTCAGTGCAGGCCAGTCAAGTTCTTCAACGCCGATGCCCGGAGGCACTGTCATGCTGAAACAGGAAAGGGCCTTCCCCAAACTGGGCCTTCCCCAAACTGTTGCTACAAAGCCGGAGGCCCATGATTGGCCAAAAACGTCACTGCGTTAAGATTTGCCTTCACTGGAACTAAGGGAACTAGCCCAAACCATGAAAATCAACCCCATACCAAGGGCTGTCCAGCTACTTTTAGTCAAATAGTGTAGGTGAATGGATCTGACTCAAGGTCCTGTCTCCCATCCGAGAGCCTAACAAAATCAAACCTCTCCACCAGCCTGTTTATTATCACATAGCGGAGGGTAACGACTCCAACAACTGAGCCAGAATCAGTTCACCCATCCATGATCCTAACTCAGCTTCATTAGAAAACTTTTTGGGGCTCACGATGGAGGATGGAGGCATCTCTAAACCCCCCCAAATATCTAGAGGCGTCACAAATTACAAGTGGCTTTTTGATTTATGACGAATTGCAGCACTCTGCTATGGAGAGTAAAATTCTTTGATTGGTTCGCACATTGACAGCACAGAATAACTCCAGATGAAAGGACTCATGTCCCCATGTCTAACTGGGACTGGGGAGGTCCCTGGAAATCTAATCAACATGGGTCACCTGAACAGAGAAGGTCGAACAGGTTCAACATCAACGTTCAGAGTTCCAAAATCAAGAGGACGACTGTCGATTTTTCCCCAAGGGATTTTCCCATGGAATGTGTTCATGTTGGAGCCATCTAGACCGATAGAGATTTATGTTACTCACCAATGACTGGCTGTTAATATGATTAGAGAACAGGCACACATTTCCATTCTGCTGAAAAAACTTTGCTAACCCTTTAAGGTGTGAGATCACAAGTACGTGATTAGAATGTTCTCAACTGAACATTCCGATGCTGATGCAACGATCGTTTCTGGCAACCGACAGCAACGGAAGTTCTAGAACTTTGAAAAAAAAACATTAATAAACAAACATTCCAAAAAAAAAAACCCTGACACTTCAAGAGGGTTAAACAACCACAAACACTGCAGCACCACGTCACCTTCAGATCCTCGGGCGAAGGCTCCCCGCTTATTTTCAAAGTACAAAGCCGATAAGCCAAGGAACAGCTATCAAAGTACCATGCCGTTTCTTCGAAATCCTGCACTCCGCTTCCCCGCCTCGCTATCTCTCTCTCTCTCTCTCTCTCTCTCTCTCTCTCTCTCTCTCTCTCTCTCTCTCTCTCTCTCTCTCTCGCTCTCTCTCTCTCTCTCTCTCTGAAAAGATACTCTGCTGATACGTCCTCCAGCGGGGAACAGGCGGTTGTGGTAAACGGAAGGGTTCCCGGCTATTAATAGGTCACGCGCTGAGAAGTGTGTCAGGAACGCCGCCGGGGGCAACCGCGGCGCAAGCGTTCGCTCGACCGCGCCGACCTCCTCGAACCCGAGGTCAAGCCCGGGGGCGCCCCCCAGAGAGCGTCGCTGCACAGTGCAGCCTCAAACGCATTCTACAGACAGCGCGAGAGCCTGGGGTTCAACTAAACAAGTGCGCCCCCCTCCCCTCCCCTCCCCGCATCCTCTACACCAGCCACAACAAATTCCGTACAAAAAATACGCTCACAAGGCGAAAAAACCTTACAACCTCTGAGAGATAACTCCAGGCACACCAGACAGAAACCACTCTTTTTTTTTTTTTTTAAAACAAAAACAACAAAAAACAAAATCGAGACCCATCGGCTCAAAACCGGAAAAAAAAACACAGAAACCACGCCGCCGAGGAGCAGCGGGGAGAAGCAGAGAGGGCGGGGCGAGAGGGAGGCGAGAGGGAGGCGGGAGGGAGGCGCTTTTTTGGCGGGAAAAGCGGGGGAAGAGCTCACCAGGCCGTCGCAGTTGCTGATGGCGACGGACGCGCCGCTCACTCCGCTGACGTCGCCCACGTAGAGGCAGTCGGCTCGCAGCGGCTCGCTCCGCGTCCCCTCGCCCCCGCCGCCGCCGCCGCCACCGCCGACGCCGCCGTCGTCGTCCTGCCACTCCACCTTGGCCCCGGGCGCCACCAGCCGCGCGTTCTGCCGCAGGCGCAGGTGGAACTCCCGGCCGAAGACCGTGACGTTGTAGAAGAGCCGGCCGCCGCCGCCCCGCCGCGCCCTTCCTCCTCATCTTCCTCGTTGTCCCCCTCCTCCTGCTCCGTCTCCCGGTGCTCCGCCGCTCCCGCCTCTCTCCGCCAGCGCCTACGGGGCTGCCCGCCCGAACGGCCAGCCGACACGGCGTGCGACAGGAACCTGCCCTCAGCGTCCGTGCTCACCGGCCTGACCAGTCCATACTCCCCCAGCACCTGCTGCAGGGAGCCTGAGAGAGAGAGAGAGAGAGAGTCAAACACACAGTCCATACTCCCCCAGCACCTGCTGCAGGGAGCCTGAGAGAGAGAGAGAGAGAGTCAAACACACAGTCCATACTCCCCCAGCACCTGCTGCAGGGAGTCTGAGAGAGAGAGAGAGAGAGAGAGTCAAACACACACACACCTGCTGCAGGGAGCCTGAGAGAGAGAGAGAGAGTCAAACACACAGTCCATACTCCCCCAGCACCTGCTGCAGGGAGTCTGAGAGAGAGAGAGAGAGAGAGAGAGAGAGAGAGGAGAGAGAGAGAGAGTCAAACACACACACACCTGTTGCAGGGAGTCTGAGAGAGAGAGAGAGTCAAACACACACACACACACACACACACACACACACACACACACCTGCTGCAGGGAGTCTGAGAGAGAGAGTCAAACACACACACACACACACACAAGCTGCAGGGAGTCTGAGAGAGAGAGAGAGAGAGAGAGAGTCAAACACACGCACACACACACAAGCTGCAGAGAGTCTGAGAGAGAGTCAAACACACACACACAAGCTGCAGGGAGTCTGAGGGAGAACGAGAGAGAGAGTCAAACACACAGTCCATACTCTCCACACCTGTGCACACAAATTTGTGCGCAGACACACACACGCAGGTGCACACACACACAGGCACATGCATACACACACAAACCCACACACACACATGCGCACACACATGCAGACACACACACACAAACACATGCACACATGCACATACACAAAATACATACATATAAATACACACACACTTTTCACTTCTTCATTGGAGTCTGCTGTTGCACATAAAACAAAGGGCCCCAAACTTTTTTTAAATGTCGGGGACATCTTAGTCCTTGTAACACAAGTGAATGTGCAGACACAAACACAGATGTTTAAGCAGGTGCAGTCCTCACATTGGCAGACAAGCATTCACACTCACATACATACATACATACACATAAAATCAAGCATAACTTTATCTTCATATATCTTCAAAGTAGTAAAACGATTAAAGATCTGCAGTCATGTAACCTCCTCTTTCACCAGATTGTGACCAGTTCTTGTACCCTACAACAATCACACTTTTCTCTATAAAACAAACGAAAGCAAGGTGCAATACGCAAGGTGCAAAAAATACTTTGGAAGGTGAAAAACGTTCCTGAAGTACTACTGGCCCCTGAAAGGAAAACATGCAGCCTATTTACAAAGCAACCATACTTTGCCTCTCCAGGCAGGAAAAAAAACGGAAAAATATAAATATAATCTCATTTATTTCTGCTTGTGTATGTCACTTTTGCGCGCCTAGAGAGCATCTGGAAACCGAAAAGCCAATGAGATCAAGGTGATAATTGCGGTTCTTACGCGCTGAATAATGTTTATTCTCACCGGCAGAGAACAACCGGGAGGGAATAAAAAGATCGCTTCCCCCCTGTAGAATGCAGAACTGAGACGTACCTGCGTGTTCGGTTTACTAAAACGACGAGTCTACTAATGCTGCTAAGCAAAAAAAAAACCAAAAAAAAAAAAAAAACAAAGGCCTACCATAAGTACACTGCTACAGTATTAATGATATTTAAACAATTACAATAATCGGACAGCTGAATTTCCCTCGGGATTAATAAAGTACCTATCTATCTATCTATCTATCTATCTATCTATCTATCTATCTATAATATTACAAAATAATACGTTTTTATTTGATTCTTACAAATAAATTAAGCATTAATATCTATTTAATAGTAAAACAGGAAAGCATTTTCATGTTTTTATTTTTTACAAAAACTGTTCTTCTAGCATAATTCCTATTTTTCAATTAGGCGTGCCTGATGTCAATTTTTTATTTTTATTATTATTTCGAAACAGCGGAATCATTACTTCAAAGGTGTGGTAAACTGCTTAAATCAAAACAACGCTTCCAACCGTAAACACGCTTCCACTTTAACGTTGCTGCGATGGTAATTAGCAGATTTAACATCCAACTCAGAGCATCAAACGGCAGTAAAAACTAACTCGAAAGGTGCCAAATTCACACCCAGCACGCGGAGATGCTCTTCCAGCACGAGAGAGAAACACGGGCAAGCGTTCACTAATAATGCTTCTTTTTTTCCCCCAGACCATTTTTAGAACCTACTGACAGTATGCCATTCCGTGTTAAGTGGATATGAAATGTAAAATAAAGCGTCAATACTTTTATTCTTTGACGCCGACAATTCTTAGTATTATCTCCATAGTTTACAAGGGCAACATTTATTTCAAATACGGGGAACTGCTCGTATCCACTTCAAGTGAGGAGCTGTTACAATAATGTTAAATATATGCATGTACACGTAGATATAAACAGAGGCGCATGTTTGATGTTATCCGTGTTTATTATAAAATAAGAAATGATGTTACCCTGTAGGTTATCAACTCGCATAAGTATGTGATTATCTTCTTCAAAGAATTCAGTTACTAATAAAGAAAGTTTGGCAACACGAAAAACCCTTCGGGTTATTGCGTGCAACTTAAGTAGTTTCGCTTTGTTGCTGAAACAGCTGTAGAGTCCACGCTGGAAACGCAAGACGAAAAAGAAGGGAAATGTGATTAATTATCGATGCCATGCTACTCTTCCGTTCTGCGACCAATCGATAGCAGTCATCACAATCATGATAAATGGGGTTGCCCCTCGGCACGAGCAGTAGGCTAACCGAATTAGTTGCAATTTTAAAAAACAAAAACTGAATCACGCGCAGAAGTACACAGTTGATAACGCTTTGGCTGCTGAGGGGATGTGGAAAAAAATGCACGCTTCGCAACGAAGGCTGATGACATGGCATACTACAGCAGACACAAGAATTTCCTGGGAAAGTCCTGGGAATCGTGGAAAAAAACTTAACATTTAAAGACTAAAAAGTTGGAAAAGGTGTCTGAATTACTGTCTACAAAATTATACCGGGTGAGTGGCAGAGGGTGGACGCGGATAGCAGGTAGCTTCACCTTAAGACTTCACGTAAATACAAAGTGCAAACGTATAAACAATCCCACGTACCTACGCTACTGGCGATATAGAGACCGTTCGTGAGCAGAAATAACGGCAAAATAATTAAGAATGCCAATCCAGGCGCAAGATCCATGGCAGCTCCGAACTGCGCACGTGAGAGAGACGGACTTTGGGATCCAGTGTGGTAAAGTTCCCTGCGACCAGCAATCCGCCACACCAGCAACAGAAGCCCGCAACTAACTGCAAAGTGCACCGAGAGAGGACGCGCTCCTCTCTCTCTCTCTCTCTCTCTCTCGCTCTCCCCTCCTTGCTTGCGCTCTCTCTCTCTCCCCTCCTTGCTTGCGCTCTCTCTCCTCCTTTGCTTGCGCCTTCCGATTACTCCCGAGTCCACGCGCACACGCGCCCACACATTATCTCAGGCGGAGCAGGGGGGGGGGGCGGAGATGGCAGGAGAACGCCTCGCGGAACTGAAAGCTCAAGGGCGTGTTGCGCGTGAAGTCACACTGATTGACAGATCGCTGACAACTTAGCAGAAGTGAGGGAAAATACAATCCGTCGCTTCCGACACAGGGAAGTTGTAAATGTTCGTTATGTATGTTAGCAATGCTACTCCCTTCGCACCGTTTTTGCTCAACCGGCGCCTCACAGGACGCTTATACGTCCCCCTCCTCGGGTTGCGCCCGTGAGCACGCAGTTCTGCATCGCTTGCATAAAGTTCTCGTCTCTCGCCTTTCTTGGCACAGCTCTGGAAAAGCGAAACTACTGGTGCAAGAGCTCCCCCTGCGTTTCTAAATGGAACTCAC
Organism: Anguilla pacifica; assembly: GCA_039654925.1. NCBI lineage: Eukaryota > Metazoa > Chordata > Actinopteri > Anguilliformes > Anguillidae > Anguilla > Anguilla pacifica. The sequence continues at coordinate 6,843,785 of CM077286.1, forward strand.
ACACTCTGAAAATAACGGGTTCGGAAAAGTTGTGGCAATGGGCAGTCGATTCAAAATCATCATCAGCACTAATAATAATAATAATAATAATAATAATAATAATAATAATAATAATAATAATACAGCTCTTTCTTTCTTTTATAAAAGACATTAAGTGTCCACAATCACTTCAGCTCTTCAGTGACGAGTGATAAAATCTCGATTTGTTTGGTTTGGTGACGGGCACCTCTGCAATTTGCAGGGATTCCGCCCAAAGTTCAAAACGGCTCCTCCAACCGTGTGCCTCTGTCTTATCCGCTCTTCGTGAGCCCCCTCTGTCACCAGTGACCTACTAAATGGTAAATGGACTGCATTTATATAGCGCATTTATCCAAAGTGCTTTACAAATGACGCCTCTTATTCACCCATTCACACACACACTCACACACCAATGGTGAAAGGCTGACATGCAAGGTACCAATCAGCTCGTTGGGAGCAATTAGGGGTTAGGTGTCTTGCTCAGGGACACTTCGACACGCCCAGGGTGGGGTATCGAACCGGCAACCCTCCGGCTGCCAGAAAACCGCTCTTACCTCCTGAGCTATGTCACACCCCCCCCCCCCCCCCCCACACCGGTTTTCACCTACTGCCGTGAAAATCGGTGTTCTTCCAAGGAGAGCAAAGCCTTTTGATTTTGATTGACAGGACATGGTAGCTCCACCCATGACTAGATTTGTGAAGCCTCACTCTGACGCCACTGCAGCACTGGATTCTGGGGGCCCAAAATACTAAAAAATACAGTAGGATCATGCATAAGTCCATCCAGTGGTGGGGCCCGATGTGAGATCCTTTCACGGGGCCCAAAATGACTGGCAGCACCCACGTGCATGTGTGGATGTACGTCCTCCCCGTAGGGTCTGGGTCTGGGGGGGTCCCATGGAATGACAGCACTCTCGGTGGCAAGTTCCCTGTACCTGCCAGACTGAGCTCCTGCAGTTTACCCATCTCCCCCTGGGAGGCGGCCCCCCTGCAGAGGAAGGCCACGCCCATCCCTCAGCCGCAGCTGCGTCTGCGTCATCTCAGCATATCTGCCCGCAGCTGCGTCGGGGACATAAATTGTCATCTGTGGGTCCGGCGCGGTGCGCTGGGCGTCGCGGGGCGGGGCGGGGGGGGGGGGGGGGGGGGGGGAATGAACGGCTCCCCCGTGTCAGCGGGATGAAACATGGCGGCGGCGGCGGCGGCAGATTTTGCGGCGCCCGGCTCGGTCTGAAATGTCACATCTCTCTCTCCTACGCGCCTCTTCCCTCTCGGCCCGCGAGGAGCGGCGCCATCGCCGGCCGTCTGCTCCTGGCCGCCCGCGCGTTGCCATGGAGATACCAAGCCCCTTCGCAACCCTCGCAAAGTACGGCTCCCAGACTGATGAACGGTTCAGTGATACCGCCACCGCCCCCCCTCCCCGCCCCACCCACCTCAGATCTCTGTGTTTGTGTATGATATTGCTGGGGAGGGGGAGGGGGGGGGGGCTGGAGGATTTAGCGGCAGGCCTTGTGAACTGAGGCCGAGCTGGAGCCAGGCTTCATCTGTGCTCGAGCAAACAGCGTGTACTTCTGGGGAAAAAAAAGAAAAAAAAAAGAAGAAATGAGGGGAAAAAAAAAACCTTCAAATCTTCATCTGACACGCAATTGGAAAAGCGGATAGCTGTTATGTTGTGTTAATATTTAATACTGCAGTCACTAATCTGTAACAGATGCAGGTTTAAATCAAGAAAACAGACTAGAGGCACTGATGCAAAATAAAAAACAAGAAAAGAAGACAGATTGGCCGATTTTGTATTTATCGTATTACTCTGTAGTACGATACTGTTTGGAAAGGTTGAAAAGATCACCCTTTGCCAGTCGTATTGTTCAAGAACGTGGTTTCATCTTTTTTTAAAAGATCTGTGTGACAGATCGCTGAGACCCAAATGGTGGAAACGTGCATTGATACGGCAAAAGCGTGCAGGAAGAGGTGCTTCGCCCGCCCTGTCTGCGTATCCCTCCACGGACCTGTTTACAAGGCATGCGTGACTGCGCACGCACGCAGGTTATCTGCAAAGCGAACGGTGACCCCGTTTTTCTACCTTCCTGTTAACGATTATACCCCTTTATTTCTCCTCTGTTTGCTGCAGTTTAGTTTTTTTTTTTAAAGTGTTGTGTACAGTTTAGTTTTTTTTTTTTAAAGTGTTGTGTAACTGGAAAAAAAAGGGGGTTTCTCACCAACCTCAGGACTAATTTAATTAAATTTAATTTGTTAGTCTATGTGACAGGGTCAGTGCACATTAATGACATTTCTGTAAATGCGCCACCTGTGGTCCCCACGGGCTACATGTTTTGGCCGTGGGAGGAAACCCACATGAACCCGGGGAGGACATGCAAACTCTACACACTCCAGAGTGCCATTATACCTCCCATCACTGTGGCATTATTACCTCCCGTGACTCCTACTTAAAAATAAGGCCCTCCGCACACCGTCATTAGACTGCACGAGAGTGCTGGAGAGGTGCCACACGGAACGCCTGTGCAGCCAACCCAAAATGGCCTCGCAACGTCAGCGGAATGTCTCCTCAGTGCTACAGCATGACGCGGCAGCAACGTTGTGAGCTGGGGCGGGGTACGTCTTTTTTGCGGGGGCAGTGTAGGGTAAATGGTCAGGGTTTGGGCTGGGCTTGTACCTGAAAGGCTGTGGGGAAATCTGATTCCCAGATGGGACGGGCGCTTGGTACCCTTGAGAGGGGTACTTAACCTGAATCGCATCAGGGAAATGTCCAACCGTATAAATGTCACGTATCTAAAAATGCAGGCTGTGCAAGTTCTTCTAGATAAAAAGCACACACATATATATATATATATATAAAATGTAGTTGCTGGCCTTCTCAGGTAGTGCCGAATTAATATGTATGATGGGTTACACAAGAGATGGAGTACGGCAAGACTTGTTCCCGCCCTCTGCGCTGTCCGTCACTTTGCTCGACCAATCAGAGTGGGGAACTCTATGGGCAAGGCCCTCTTCCTTCCCGTGATCCCTCGTGGCACCCTTGCCTTGATTTGCCCTATAGTGTTTAGCGGAACTTGTGCTTGACCAATGAAAGCACCAAAAAAAACTCACCCATCTCCCCGGAAGACAGCACAGGTAGAGAGAACGAAGCCCTCCCCGGAAGACAGCACAGGTAGAGAGAAACGGAGCCCTCCCCGGAAGACAGCACAGGTAGAGAGAACGAAGCCCTCCCCGGAAGACAGCACAGGTAGAGAGAACGAAGCCCTCCCCGGAAGACAGCACAGGTAGAGAGAACGAAGCCCTCCCCGGAAGACAGCACAGGTAGAGAGAACGAAGCCCTCCCCGGAAGACAGCACAGGTAGAGAGAACGAAGCCCTCCCCGGAAGACAGCACAGGTAGAGAGAACGAAGCCTACGGCGAACGTTTGTACGGACGTTCAATTGCAAGTGTTCCCGAAACACTTGAAAGATTTGGCTTATTGATTCACAGTGTTCTTGGCGTAACCGTCGGCAACACGTGTCTCCAATTTTTCATTTTGAAGAGCTTATTAATAATATTTCTGGATTTTAATTTTGAAACGCTTATTAACTGTCCTGCCCCGCCCCCTCCCCCCCCCCCCCCCCACATCAAATGCTAAAATGGATTTCAAGCTCTCTGCTTAGATTATACACATTAAAGGATAACTAACACACGGGTCATTTGAGTCCTCTCCTGGGGGCTACAGTTCAGCTCTCTCACACACACTATCCCCCCCCCCCCCCCCCCGTTCCTCCCCCCCCTCGTTCCTCCCCCCTGCCCCCCCGCTTTGGACAAGCCAGGGATGGAGCACTGCTTAAATCAAGGTAATTATAGGCGGAATCAGGTCACTAAGCGCTCAGCTGGAAGTGAAGCCTGCAGACCGCAGGCCTCCTCAGAGCCGAGCCTGAGCGTCCGTGTTTTAAGACCGAGAGCCGCTGGTTAATCGGAGAGAAACCCAGGTGCCCTCTGAGGACTCGAGCCTGAGGGCATCGTGTCCAAGGCAGAGTGAGAAGGTTACTCTGTGCAGAACATTTGTCCTTAAAAGACGTGCTTACATCCTCCCTATTCGAAAAAAAAAAAACCTTTTTCAAAAACCGCCAACGTGTTTTTTTTCTTTTTTGCTTTCCCTGATCGAACAGCATGGAACAGATTAGCAACACAAACACAGCCGTCAGGATTGTGCAAGACGGTCCCCAACACTCGGGGAGAATTCGGAACGAGAGACTTCAGAAGATGGCTGAACTCCCGCTGAACTCCCAAAACCAAGAGCCGCAGCCGCTCTCGCTTGCATGCGGACGGGACCCCGCGGGCGCAAGACCGTCCCGCCAAAACGGGCGTGCGTCACGGCGACGACGGTGGTTGAACACACGCACCGCACGTTCACGCAAAAAAAAAAAAAAAAAACGCTCAAAGAGAGAAGCGGGGGGGGGGGGGGGGGGGTCATCGTCGCGTGAGCGATCCTTGTTTTTGTCTCCAGGCAGATGCGGAGAATCATCCGGAGAATTCCGCTCGACACAACTTCCGCTCCGTCCTGTCGCGTTCCAGACTTCCAGCGGCCGGACGTGCGTGAGATGGCGTCTGGTGAGAAAGGCGGTTTGTTTTATCGCTCGTTTTTTGGCGACACATTCAAAGCTCTGCGCTCGGGCCTGCGCTGAGACACGAGGGGCCCGAGGGGGACGCAAGGAGGAAGGTCTACGCACTGGAGTTCAGCTCATCGGCCCAACAAGAGGAGGGCTTATTTTACAAAACCACAGGTGCCCTGGCCTCACTACTGACAGTTGTTGTTCATTTACGAAAAAAAACCCAAAACATTTATTCAGTGGATCAGGTGATTCAGATTGCCAGGCCAGTGGCTCGTGCTGGACCACAATAGAAGAAGCACCACCCGTTCTACGCCACCCCGCCAGCTCACCATCGCCCCCTTGTGTCTGGGAGGTTTGACCCTGCAGATATCGGTCATCGAACCCTGTCCCGTAACCTCGCTCTTGGGTCTCCAAACCGTTAAAATTATTCACTGTCCCGTTACGTAGTGTCATAACAGGCACGCTGACATCCGCCTGGCTGACCCAAGGCGACAGTGAACCAGACGGGCAAAACAGCAGCAGTAACTATGGCGATCCACTGCCATGCGTTATATCTGCAGTCCAGGAGCCAATTAGAGCCGAATTAAGTGCAGCTGAGGAAAAAAAAAAAAAAAAAGAGGCACTTATTAGACCGGTCATATCTGCAGCGGACAGTGAGAGGCTGCCTGCACACGCGATGGAGGTCATCGTCCCAGAGTGCCGAGCGCGTGCGAACGCATTTTCATTCGCATGTTAATCAGCGAGGGCCCGTCGAAAGTGCGGAGGACTCTGTGTGCATACATACACGTGTCAGTTGGCCACCGCGCGCATATTATGAGATATCAATTTTAATGCGTGACCCCCAGGCTCCCCGGCGAGCGCGAGGGGCTTCGTCTGAAACGCGCCGGCCGTCCTTGCAGAGGTCAGGCGCACGCGGGCCGTTTCCTTCGCATGAATTTGCATACTTAACGAGCGGCAGGATGGGGGTTTTTTTTTTTCATTTGACGCGCTGCCCACTGAAAGGTTGCGCCGGAGAGCCAGCCCGGTGGCCTGCTCCTGAGAGTGTGTGAGAGCTTTTGGGGGTTCTCTCTCTCTCTCTCTCTCTCTCTCTCTCTCTCTCTCTCTCTCTCTCTCTCTCTCTCTCTCTCTCTCTCTCTCTCTCTCTCTCTCCCTGTCTGTCTCTCTCTCTCTCTCCCTCTCTCTCTCTCTCCCCCTCTCTCTCTCTCTCTGTCTCTCTCTCTCTCTCTCTCTCTCTCTCTCTCTCTCTCTCGCTCTCTCTCTCTCTCCCCCCCTCTCTCTCTCTCTCTCTCTCTCCTCTCGCTAATTCACAAATAAAAAAGCAGAGCCGTTGAGTCATTACGCGCAGGCTGTAGTTACGGTCTAACTCACGGGCAGAAATAATCATTACTCAGCAATGATCTCCAAAATTGCTGAGAGAGAGATGGAGAGAGAGCCATAGAGCGAGACAGAGAGAGAGAGTGAGAGACGAGCAGAGCAAGTCAACCCTGTTTTAATAGTCAGGTATGACTCAGATTTAGGGTATATTTAAAACCCTCTGTGTTTAGTGTGATGAGAAGACGAGAGAAGATAGTGTTGCCTGGTAATGCATGTGTCTGAAAGTGTGTGCGTGTGTGTGTCTAGACTAATACCTAGCTAATATTCAGCTGAAATATTTTCATGGCATTCTTAATTATACATGAACAGCTAACTTATATGTACTCAAAAGTTTTTAAGTTAAAACTCAGTAGTTTTAACAGTCATTGTTGTTTGTTCACATTTAGCAAAAGTCCAGGACTTCAGTCTGTCTAAGCAGAGAATGAAGAGCATCATTCTAACAAAATTCACAAAAAAAAAACGCACACACAAAAAAAAGCAGAGAAGCAACTGCTGGGGCATTTTTTTACACAGTTACCTAACACGCTGGTGTTCTGCCTGCATCCAAAGCGAAACATCTTAGTCCAGCGTGCGGGAGGCGCTTCCCTCAGAGGTGTTTGGGGGCGTTTGGTCTCGGAGAACGCTGCTGGAACATCGAGTTCTCTGTTCTCTGCGGGGGTCCGGTTCCAGCGCTGCGCCTCCCGTTTCCACGGACGCGGGGGGGGGGGGGGACGGGGGGGATTTTCCGGTGAAGCACCTGGCGGTTACGAAGGGGCCGTCGCCGCTTGACGGGAGTGTACGGCTGTCGATGCGACCCCCCCCCCCCCCCCCCGCACTGGGCCGAACGCGGGTCCCCTGCTGCTTCCCTCCTCTCCCTCCCCCCCCGCCCCCCGCCCCCCCCACTCCCCCCCCGGCGGTTATCGACGCCGTCTGTCCCAGATCCTTCCCAGCGGGCCCTCTTCGTTTCTAACGGATACGGATCCTGCGGGAACACAAAAAAAAAAAAAGGGTACAGAGTCCTTACCACCCGAACTGGGCCACGCCTCTAACAGGTCCTGTCAGGGGAGAAAAAGGGGGGGGTGTCCTCTGGAGCAGGACTGAAATGCTGGAAGGGTAACATGGCCCTGGGCAGGTCTTCTGTGCCATGGAGCTGTCACATGACAGGTCACGTGATAGGTCACATGGGTCACCTACTGGTCACAGGCGCATAAATTAGTTTGAAAAGCCTTAGTGTTGGTGGAAACTTCAGAGTCAACAGCACGGTCAGGCAGGTACTACCAGAACAGCACTACCAGACAGATACTACCAGAACAGCACTGTAAGGAAGGTGATGCTGGAACAGTCCTAGTTGATGTTTTAAGAGTCCATATGCAAAAACAGAGTGGCACATCTTCGATTTCCGTCAAACATCTTTGCATTGACGAAGATGCAGTCGCCATCTAGCACACCTAGGACTGTGTCTATTGTATTAAAGATGCCCGGACAATGAGAGAATGCATTAATTTCTTTGATGATCACAGGATCATTTTAAAGTACATAGCGTACTGTTCTTAAGTATATTTTAAGAACATTTTCTACCCCCCCCCCCCCCCCCATCTTCTGTTCGCCAGACTTACAGAACAGCGATCAGCCACTTCCTTCCTGACTCCGCGCCAGGTGAGGAGTAAGGTGAGAAGCCCGTCCTGTTAATGAAGTGTTAATTAACGGGGCACAGGTAACATGCACATCTCACCTTCCCGACTGCGCCCCAGGTCAGGCGGCAACCGGAAGGTTGTGGGGTTAGCGTTCGGAAAAGCCAAGATACAGAGACGCCGCCTGAGAAACTAACGGCAAATCGGATTTACCCGTTCGCCCTTCGCGCCTCGAACGACTTTCTGCTCGGTCCTCACCCTTCGGGGGCATCCAACGGAGATTATTTACCTGGTGAGTTCTGCTGTGCGGAAAGCGTCCGGGTGCGAGACCTCCTGTTCCCCGCGTGTTCATCCAGCGGCTTACCGGACGGACAGAAATAGCCGAACTGCCGTGAACCCGTCCTCTACGGCTGTCCGCGACCCTTCACGACCAGACGGGGCGTCTGTCCAAAAAAGGGGGTCGCTTGGGTCGTCGTCTCTGGATGTAACCACATTACGTCTAAAGCTCTGATGGAAACTGCAAGGCTTTCTGGGATCCTGCGCCTCACCTGACCGCACCTGTGAAGTTCCTCCCTCCCAACACACCCGCCCACAGCCCCTGCCTTTCCGCCGATGGTTATTTACCCTTTATAAAGCCTTAACGAGCTGTCGTATGCATGTCATAAGCAGAACGGACATTGGCAAGTGCAGGTGCAAATGTAAGGTGTCATGCAGGAGTCGTAGACAGTCAGTCCAGCTACCGTCTGAAGAGATGAGTCTTCAGGCCACGACGGACCCCTGACTATATGTTGTTTTTATTTCATTGTCTTTGTTTTATTTCTACAATTTCTCTCAGAAAAAAAAGGTTCTTTGGGCTTGTCTCCATAGGGTAACCTATTTACGCTATCTACGGAACCCTCTATGGTAGGTGCACAGAAAAATCTCCAGTGTTAATTCAACTCTTAGCAGGGCACATATGAGTCCAACAGGGACCGTACGTACTCTGGAAGAGGTTACTTAACGCTGAGTACTTTAATGTGTGTGAAAAGCGTGAAGAGCTCCAGACTGAACCGTTTTGCCCGATGAAGGACCCTTTGCACTCGCCAGGGTTCCTGTGGAGACACAGAGGAACCCGTTGGAACCCCTTTCTTCCGAGCGTGCAAGTCGGTGGATTATTTTCGGTGAAAACTGAGAACTGCCCTCACGTCATCGTCCCTATTATGCAGTAACGGTATCAACACGACCGGGAAAAACATGACCAAAAAAAAAAAAAATTAAAAAATATCTCAGAACGGCTACAATCTCCCGGACCGAATCCCAGAAACGGAACGAACAGCTGCAAGCCAGACGTAACGAATGCTGGGGAATGCTCCAAGCTTGGCAGCGCACGGCAAAATCACTGCACATACCGTTTTCGTTGGCACCGATGTCGTCATGAACTACGCCCTTCTCACACAGCAAGCGATGCACAGACAGCCCTTCTCAAAATCAGCTCGCTTCAGAATAGACGCGCACCATACTGAAGGGGATCTGATCCTGAGCCTGACAACAGCAGAGCCGCGTGAGAGCACCGCGATGCTCGGAAGGTACCAGATTGTCCTGGCGTGAGGACGCGAGCCGAAGCCTGGCCGATGGGTTGATGTTTCCAAACAATGCCTCGCTGGTGTTGTGTGATCCGTTCGGAGCGCCTTCTGTGAGCGCAGACGAGGCCGCCGCTCGCAGGCGAGGCCGGAGCCAACAATGCGCTCCATTGTGTGCGCCTGCAGGGAGAAAGCCTCGCGCGCTCTAGTGTACCGCTATCAACCGAGGAAGGTCAGAATGGGCATCGCGCCTCCCCAGGTTCCAAACGGCTGCTCCGTGTCTCCACGGAGGAACCCTGTCTAGTTCAAGGGTTCTCTGTCGGGCAAAATGGTTAAATCTGGCAACGTTCTCACACCTTTTCACACCTACCAAAGAGGGTTCCACAAAGAACTAAAAAAGGGGATCCTCAATGGAGACAAGCCGAAGAACCCTTTCTTCCCCTGAGTGTGTACTGTCTGTGTTCACTGCGGTACAGCCGTCCCTGTGGTGTCAGGATGGGGGGGGGGGGGGGGTTCCACACAGTAAAAATCGATCCTGACAGAGTACCTCTGACTCAGGTGAAGTATGGCCCAACCCGTGTTGAGTCCGTTATGAACTGAGAATTTTGCCGCAAAACTTCCCTCCTCTGGTCCCGTCGGCACCTGCAGTCTGCTCCTGAATCACATGACACGTGCTCCTGAGTCACATGATGCCTGTTCCTGAATCACATGATGCGTGCTCCTGAATCACATGATGCGTGCTCCCGAATCACATGACACGTGCTCCTGAATCACATGATGCCTGCTCCTGAATCACATGACACGTGCTCCTGAATCACATGATGCGTGCTCCTGAATCACATGACGCGTGCTCCTGAATCACATGACACGTGCTCCTGAATCACATGACGCGTGCTCCTGAATCACATGACGCGTGCTCCTGAATCACATGACACGTGCTCCTGAATCACATGATGCCTGCTCCTGAATCACATGACACGTGCTCCTGAATCACATGATGCCTGCTCCTGAATCACATGACGCGTGCTCCGGAATCACATGACACGTGCTCCACTGACACGCCAACACCTGTCTCGCTGCTGGACATTTTGTTTTCACTTATTTTTTTTCGCTGCCTTTCAATAAAGAACATTTGAATTCAAATCAATTCAACATGCTGGACTGGCATGAGAAGCATCTTGTGAATATTGCCAAAACTCTGTCTACAGTGCAACAAAACAACGAATATATCCATATCCATATCCAATAAACATGTCATCCCATCACAGAGCACTGTGGTTATACAAATGATTATTAGCTCTGAATATTATTCATTTATTAAATATTATTGCTGCTGGGTTCTCTTTCATTCTCTCTCTCCCTATCTACACCTCTCTGTCTTGCTACCTCTCTATACCTCCATCTCTCTCATTCTCTCATTCCCTATTTACACCTCTCTCTCTCCCTCCCACCCCTCCCGATCATCCCCATTTTAACTGACAATATGGACATTTACAAGGGAGTTATGAAGTTAAAATCGAAGATTTACTTGGAAACGGCAGAAAACGTAACATAAATCTGACCCCCCCACCCCATTTCTGAGAAAGTATTCTTGTGTAATAAGGAGTTCAAAAAATAACATTGTATTCCGCCCCTCCCCCCCTTTATTTCCACCTTGATAATTTCACCAAAACCTCATTCTGTTATCTTCCCCATCGACCCGTTTGAATAATGGTCATCTTCCACTTTTGTCTGGGACTGAATTAATAGCTATCCTTGCCCCCCCCCCCCCTTCGTAAGAAGATTAGCGTGGCAGAATTGATCGTGCGGAATTTTCCAATCTATTAAAATGTCTGAGCAGGCCTTGATCAGTGAGGACGCGTAGCCGCGCGCCGCCGCTGCTGGCGTTGCCGTGGCGACATCCCGCCCGGAACGAGATCGCGCGCCGGGGGCTCGCCAGGACCCCGAAGGCCGCAAGTCACCCCTGTTATTCTCAGAGAGAGCTCCCTAATTCAGGCGACGGATTCCTGGATGCCGTGGGGGGGGTGGGGGGGGGGATGTGTGAAGGCAGAGACGGCCTGGGCCACGGTTTTTACGATGCGTCATCACCACCAGGCCAAGCCTTCCCCCGAGACACTCAGGGATTTTGGGGGGGGGGGAGGAACAGTGCGCACCTCTGCCGGTTCGATCGCCGTGCGAGGAAGGGGTATTTGGCGGGTCTGGATTCCGCCTCCCTAATCTCTCTCGGAAGAGAAAAAGAGGAGGAAAAGAGCCCTGATCTCTCTGGGGAAGAAGAGAAAAAGAGGAGGAGAAAAAAAAGAGGTGCGGGCAGTGGCGGGTCCGGGAGGCAGAGAGATCGCCTCTCGCGCGTGCAGAAGTGTTCGTCCCGGCTCGCCCCAGCCGGCCCCCAGCGGGTCGGGACCCAGCACCTCGGGTACTTACGGGATCAGCGACGGATCAGCGGTGCCGTGACACTGTTCCTCTCCGCCGATCCTCCCGGAGTCCAGCTCAAACGTCACAGAGCCAGAGGAGACCAGAGTGGTCCTGCTCGCGAAAGCCAACAGCCGTGTGCACCTGCAGAGCAAAAGAAAGCAGTCGCTCAAACACAAGTGGCCAATTTTTCACTTTTTTTCCGATGATAACATCGGTATCAATTCTGGAAGAGCCAATATCCAGCTCGCTGATTTCATTACAGCTCGTTCTCTGCTGTTGGTCATTTTACATAAACCACAAAGAGCCACTCGTACCTCCAGTGGCGTTTGTTTTCCTTGGCTAAAAGCAGCCGGCAAACGATATATAATGTAGGGCATAATTCCAGTTCTAGTAACTCTGTATCTATGGTCACTGCAGATTTAAGTCCGTTCTTCATCAGGGCATAATTCCAGTTCTAGTAACTCTATATCTATGGTCACTGCAGATTTAAGTCCGTTCTTCATCAGTGTGATTTGCTCAAATCAGCCCGTAACTTCTCCAGCCAGGATCGTCTGAACTCGTGCCTACAGAAAATTCTTTGGCCCCGGCAGAATTCATTTTTTGTCCTCGTTCAACACGACCACATGTTCCGCCAAAACAGATGGCGATCGGGCGCCGTCGGATCCCGGTTACCGCGAAAATAATCAATATCTGCGCGGGAAGCGATCGGAGCTGATCTTCCCGCCGAGGAATTCGCTGGCCTGGGTGCAGCGCGAGCGACCGGCCAGCTCAGTATCAAGCCCAGGCGTGAGACAGATCCGTTTGCGCTACAGCGAAAAAAAAAAGAGGGTCACAGTTCACTTTCGCCACATGCTCAGAGGTGCTTCTCTGATGACAACAAGTTTCCAGGTGGGGCCAGGGGGGGGCCAGGGGGGGGCAGGGCCTAGAGGTCTGCATAGGGCTAGAATTGAGGATCGAGTCCGTCTATACCCAACGTCTTTCCGGCCTGACCCGAAACAGCCTGACGAGCTGTAGTCAAATTTGAAGCCCGGACCCCATAGAGATAACAAGCCAACCACACCCTACAGCACAACAGAAAATAATGCAGTGTTTCCCCACTGGATATGGTGGAGGTGAAGGTGTTAGGGATCGTGGACTGTGGGGGCTGCGTGGAGGAGACTGTGGTTGGTTCAGGGGGAGGGTAGAGGTTGCGATTGCGACCAGGGGGGTGTCCCGTACCTGTCATGGCTGGAATTGAGGACCGAGTCCACCGATACCCGACCTCTTGGGCGGCAGCGCAGTGTAATGGGTAAGGAGCCGGTCTTGTAACCTAAAGGTCACAGGCTCGATTCCCAAGTAAGACGCTGCTGTTGTACCCCTGAGCAAGGTGCATAACCTGCATTGTACCCCCCCACCCCCCACCCCACCCATACCAGTACTTCCTGGCTTTTGGCTTCCCTCTTACTGCTAGCTAGCCTGACGAGTGTTTGAGAGGCATGATCCCTTTGCTGTGGAGGTGAACCACGGCGCAGGACACCGAATCCAGAAGCATCTCCAACAAAAGGCAGCGCTCTGCGTCAGATCCATCTCGGATAAAAAAAAAAAAAAAAACCTGATAAAAATACCTACAGAGAGCGGCTGGTGGAGACGACTCATCTGAATCCGCTGCAGATTTATGCTAATTCAGATTTGGGTTCACGCGGGGGCCACCATTTTGGGGGATTTTCCGCATCTAAGCCGATCGAAACGCTCGAGTCCCTGTAGTGTAAACAGACTTACACAGACAGGGGGGAGAGGAACGAGAAAGAACAAGAGATGAATTCCGAGTTAAAAAACAAAAACAGACATGGAGAAATATAGGATTAAATGTCGTTTTTTTTTTTTTAAAAAGACAGAAGTGTGGGTCCCCTGGTGGGGTATGCCAATGCGGTGTTTTGGTGTTTTGGAGTGCAATGACGCACCTCACAGCCTGGATCAAATCTTCCACGCGCCAGTGCCACCTGTGGCCACATGTCCCACAGGGAAGGGGTGTGATAAGTGGGCACAACCAACCCTAAAAACTACAAAATGGCGGACGGCCACGTGGCTCACCGAACGACACGTTAAATCCGCGTGAAATCCCGCGACCAATCGACCGCTGTTTCCGCGATCGCTCTGCGCGGGGAGGAAGTGACGTCGACCCGGAGCGTTAGCGTTAGCGCTAACGCCGCTTGGTCGAAGGAGAGGGACGTCAAAACAAACGAACAAACAGGAGCAACGGCGTTCCCGACCAGGCCCTCCAGGCCCAGAGAGATAAGAGATCTGCTCCTTCTGTCTTCCCCCCACTGGCTGGAATGTGAGGGCGATCGTTTGGCCTGAGGGGAAGTGATGTAATGCGCGACCCCAGGAGGTCACGGGGTCAGAGGTTAAGGAGCATGACTGTTTGAGCTGGGACATGCCTGCCTTGCAGATTTGAAGTCGATGTGTTGATGTGAAACACCGAGGAACAAGGTGGGGTGGTGGGGTGGAGAGGGGAAAGGGGGGGATGGGATGGCAGGACACAGGTGAAGTTTGAAAGGAGGTCCAGAAAAGAGGTGTGTGTGTGTGTGTGTGTGTGTGTGTGTGTGTGTGTGTGGACATGCATATATGTGTATATGTGTTTGTGTATGCATGGGGGTTTTGTGTGTGTGAGTGTGTGTGTGTGTGTGTGTGTGTGCACGTGCCACCTCATGGCTCACAGTGTCCGCAGTTCACCTCTCCGAAAGTACAGAGAACACAGAGGAGCTGGGGTGGGGGGGAGGGGGGGGTGGAGATTGGAGAGTTCCGGAATGTACAGTTTAGCAATCAAAAGGAATGCGAGTAATGTCCTTTTTGCACTTTATTATTTCCCGGAATTAAAAAGGAACACAGCCCCGGAGCAGGCTTTATTCACCCTAAATAACTCATAAATACACTTCACCCCGTCAAATGAGCATCCAGAGGTCCTCGCGCTGCTGTTAAATAATGCAGTTCGTGCCTGCAGTTAGCCAGATGGAAAGCTTCATGGCTGACATAAGTTACCCTTCAATTATTGAGCATCCATCTCTCCCTCCCCTCCTTAACCAGCTCTTCCCCTTCTCCCCCGTCCTTCTCTCTCCAGAAAAAAAAAAAAAACTGACGTGTTTGCTGACGCAGCCTCGTCTTACACAATGCGCGCTTTTGTATTCTTAAACGATGTTATCTTTATGACCACACCAAAAAGAAAAGAACAAGGCAACTCAATGACCTCATGTTTGCACGCTTAATATCGTTATAAAAATGGAATGGCATTAATAGTTACAGAGTAAACGAGGAACACCTGGTTACTTCCTTTTATACTGTTTCCATGAAAGTCGAAGATGTTGTCTGTTGGGATATCCAACCATTTGCCAAATTTTTTGGACTACATTTCCCAGCAGCACCTCAGTGAAACATGACAGGCATCTGTTGCCCTTTGACCTTGTAGCAGGCCTGTGCAAAGTTACTTGGTGGCAATCAATACAAATCAAAGGAACACAGCAGTGACATATTCTTCACATGCTGGGGGGGCACTGGGGAAAAATAATTTGAACATTAATATGAAAAAAACAATAAAAACCTACAGCAACAACAACAACAACAACAACAACAAAAACTCCAAAAGACAGCACAAAAAAAACCGATTCGTCACGGAAGGCGGACTCGGTGTTTGCTAACAGCGGCACTGTCCAGCTGGACGCAATCACGAGAGACCACTGAGAAACACGTCGCTGTTGCCATGACGAGCCGGCACCAAATGTTGCCGTCCGGCTCGGAACGCTACGGACACAAGCGGCGATCGCTCGGGCGCGAGCGCCAGGCAGACAAATCCATGCCTGAGACCGAGCCGCTCCAGGAAAAGCCAACGATCTGAGACACGGCGCTACAGCTGATCCCAGGGAAGGCGGCTGCCAGCTCCATTCCCTTGTTTTTCAGTCCTGATCGTGTTCTCATATAACGAGCGTCAATCCGTTTCCTTCTGGTGCCTCCAAGCTGCGTTTCCAAGAGCGCAGATCGCTGCTGTAGGGCTGAAACTGGTGTTTGGAAAAAAAAAAAAGAGTGTGAATCGTTTTTTGGGAAATATCTTTCCTGGGGAAAGGCTTAAAAAATACGGTCTTCAAAAATACATGTTTCGCATTGTTTGCGTCACGTGAGAGTTTAGGAGGAGAAGGTCTGGGGTGGATCATACCCACAGTGGTCTCTGCCTTCACAGAACATCAGGAGCCACTCAGCTCGCCAAGCCAACAACCGAGTGCCGTAGCCAAGGGAACTAATCCCGCTCTCGTCCTGGCTTTGGGGATGACATCACTTCCTGTGATGGACAACAAAAAACGCTGGTCTCAACACAACACAAGCAACAACTTGTCAATGAAGGAACTGAGGCACAGACTGGGCTTTAGACCTTCAAGGAGTGAGATCACAAATACGTGATAAGAATGTTTGTAACTGAACATTCTAATGCGGATGATCAACGATCACTCCTGGTGTTTGAAAGCAATGGAGTTAGAGAACACCGACTTAAAATTTCAAAAAAAAATTGTGTGTGCGTATGTGTGTGTGTGCAGGTGCGTGTGTCGGTGTGTGTGTGTGTGTGTCTAAGGGAGCTGTGGCTGCTAGATTAAGACGCAATATGAACTGTAATAATGATTCTAATATGAACCTTTTATGAGCCCCTGAGCGTTATGTACTCGATGAGAGAGAGCCTAGCAGAGGCTTTAGGACGCGTTCCGGTGAGCGACTCTCCCTCAGGCTGCCGAGGACCGGGGGCTCTCTGGACGCGGGGCCCGACGATGGGGGGGGGGGGGGGGGGTTATTGTTCTCCTCTCCAAATGCCAGTTCCCAGGGAGCTCTCTGACTTTTACGGAGGTCCCGCGCGCGCGTCCCAGAGGCAGCCAGCGTAGCCGGAGCCGGAGCCCGGCCAATCACAACATTCCCCCAGACCGCGCTTCGGGAAAGACCCCCCCCCCCCCCCCCCCCCCGGCGAAAACGCGCCGTTTAAAAAGCTCCGTTCGCTTCTTTTCCGTTTCCGCGGCGACAAAGGGAGGGAACGAGAGGGACGAGCCCGGGACAGGCATCTGACGGGACGGGGCCGCCCCCCCCCCCGGGCCCCCGTCGAATAAACGCCGCGGCCACTGGCCACTCAAGTGTGTCGCCAAGAAAGGTTGAGGGGCGGAGCGGGGCAGGGGGGGCAGTGGGGGCGATAGAGTTTTGGCAGGACCCTGCTCACGGGATGGCTCAAAGGGGAGAGGGGAGGGGAGAGGAGAGCGTTTATTTTGGCCAGGCCGCCCTGCGTCAGCTGGTTTGGGTCTACAGGCCTGAGCTGTGACACGCCTGATTTACAGTAACAGCCCTGATTTACAGTAACAGCCCTGACTTACAGTAACAGCCCTGACTTACAGTAACGCGCCTGACTCAGGCTCCCGGCCCAGCACTTTCTTATCCAGAGCGACTTACACAACATTCTTACACAGCATTTACATTTGCATCCATTTTATACAGCTGGCTATAATACTGAAGCAAAGCAGGATAGGTACCTTGCTCAAGGGTACACAACGCCAGTGCCCTGCCTGGGAATCGAACCTGTGACCTTCAGGTTAGGAGACCAGCTCCTTACCCATTGTACTACACTGTCACCGAGACACAGACATCCAGCTCTCGCTGCGTTTGGCTTCCCATCAACATGGGGGCGTGGCCCAAGAGGTGCCAGGAGAGCACTCAGCCCCCCCACTACCCCGCCCCCCCCGCACCCCCCCCCCCCCACACACACCAGCAAAGAGCTTTCCCATCCTCTGCTGTGCAGTCGGATGCTGATATTATACAAGCGACACAATTTAATTTAATTTTGTTTTTAATCTTAGCAAACCCACCGGGACCCAGCTGCATAATTAAACTTCATAATACTGTCCTCACAGCGTTTGAAACTGATAGTGTAAGCAAACATATAACTGCGCGCACACACACACGCATATACACACATGCATGTATACACACACACACACATGCACACACACACACACACACGCATATACACACATGCATATACACACATGCATGTACACACACACACACACACACACGCATATACACACACACACACACATGCACACACACACACACACACACGCATATACACACATGCATATACACACATGCATGTACACACACACACACACGCATATACACACATGCATGTATACACACACACACACGCACACACACGCATATACACACATGCATGTATACACACACACACATGCACACACACGCATATACACACATGCATGTATACACACACACACATGCACACACACGCATATACACACATGCATGTATACACACATACACACATGCATGTATACACACACACACATGCACACACACGCATATACACACATGCATGTATACACACACACATGCACACACGAACACACACACACACCCATATACACACACGCATGCATACACACACACACACGCATATACACACATGCATGTATACACACACACACATGCACACACACACAAACACACACACACACACACACGCATATACACACATGCATGTATACACACACACACGCATATACACACATGCATGTATACACACACACACACGCATATACACACATGCATGTATACACACACACACACACACACACACATATACACACATGCATGTATACACACACACACACACACACACACACACGCATATACACACATGCATGTATACACACACACACAAACACACACGAACACACACACACCCATATACACACACGCATGCATACACACACACACACAAACATACGCATATACACACACACACACGCACACACAAACACACACGTACACACACATGCAGACACTTTCTTTCTGTATAGTCACTCTCACATAGACACACATATGCACATATAAACATTCACACCAACGCATCACACGTACACCCACGTGTACACACACACACACACACACACACACACAAACATACACACACACACACTCGCATACACACACACACACCCATATACACACACGCATGCATACACACACACACAAACATACGCATATACACACACACATTCGCATACACACACACACAAACATACACATATACGCACGCACACACACACACACACACACACAGACACACACACACACTCGCATACACACACACACACGCACACGCAAACACACATGAACACACACATGCAGACACTTTCTTTCTGTATAGTCACTCTCACATAGACACACATATGTACATATAAACATTCACACCAAGGCATCACACGTACACCCACGTGTACACACACACACACACACACACAACACAAGCACGCTCACATGTAGGACATATTGTTCAATTTTCAAGCACACATAGCTAAATAAATATTTGCAGAACAAATGAAAACGGTGAATACCTTCTTGAAACAAATCTAATCAGTTACGCGCTGTTAGACCAAACGAGTCCACGCCTTGCTGATTTTCTCCTCTAATCACTTGTGTAAGATTACAAATGTAGGAGCATCGTTTTGTTTTAACTTGCAACAGAATTGCAAACGCTTTCCATCTACATATCACTCTGCTCCGAGTTAGAGCCTTTAATGATTGTGTGCCACGGACTGTTGAGTACCTATTAACTTCATATTTGTTTCCTGGATGAAATAAAAAGTCCTCATCCAACAGCGGTCTGGAAAAGGCACAAATCAGCACTGCAGAAAAAATAATGATTTTTGAACATTTCTGTCATTCTGAAAGGAGGCAATTTTTTTTATGAGATATGAGATTATTCAGAAATATGACCCTATTCCGAAATACCAATATGGAACTACTCTTCAGGGGCTACCACGACAAAGACCAATAAATACGAGTGTCTTCTTCCAGAATTCCATGATTGGATTGTTTTTTTGTTTTTTTTAGAGTCATACAATTCTTCCTTTGCGTTACTAAGAGACAGGGAGGCACCCATCACTGCCTCCCCCTGTTTTTACCCCCTACCCCGTTTCCCCGGTAACCCTTTTTTCAGAGGGATATAAACTTTTCTTCTTTTTTTTTATTTATTATTTTTTAAAAAGAGGATATATTTGGCATCAGGTTGCATTTGAATGAGATGACTTTGAATGAGAAACGTTTGAATGAGATGCATTTGACTTTGACCCTACTGGTGTGCTGCATGAATCTTTCTGTTTGGAAACAGGGCACAGAGCGGGAAGTCTGGCGTAACGAGCAACACGTGTGTGGTGTCGCCTCCCACACTTTTTTCTTTTCTTTTTTTGGTAAATCACTAACAGACGGAGAGAATGTAAGTATGACTGATGTGCTGTTGTGTTGTGATCTGTCGTCTCATCATATTAGGACTGATCTCTCTCACACACACACACACACACACACACACACACACACACATACATATGTACACATGGACACACGCACACAACACACACTCACTCATACGCATACGCGCACACACACACACACACACACACACAACACACACTCCCTCATACACACACACAAACAGAAATGTTGCGTGCATTTACCTGAAATGGGTGTGTTTCTTCAGGAATGCTGAAGAAAGCATTCATCATTTGGGCCTGTTGAGGCCTTCCAACCAGACAGGGAAAGCGATATCCAAGCGATATTCAGACACAAGAGCAAGGTACGTGCCAAAAACCAGTCTCCCCTAACCACACCCCTCCTGGCACACACCTTAAAGTGAAATAATTCCCTCGATATCGCCATAATGGGGTTCCCAAGTGGAGAACAACCAGAGCATTCACTTTTAGTGCAGTAATGCACCCCCTGGACCCAACGAATCCCTGCAAGTCAGTGTTCTAGACCTCCACTGCTTTCAGTTACCCGCAGCGATTGTGACATGAGCTTTGGAATGTTCAGTTAACAAAATCAGTTTGTGATCGGTTAGTCATATCTGATGTAAGAACGAGCCAAGCCCAGAGACCATGTAAGAAGTGTTTTTTTTTAAATCATAATTCCTCTGTATTGGGTGTTTCTTGATATGTCAGCAAGGCTATGCAACTGTCAGGGGTGTGGTCTTGTAATTGCGAGGTTGTGGGTTGATTTCTAGTTGTGGTGCTAGGGCCAGTACCCTTGAGCGAGGTGCTGTAAACATCCACCAGTGTAGATTATACTGAAATATGTGACCAGATTAAGTCACTCTGAGTAAGAGCGCCTGATATTTACCTGCAAATAACCGGTTACCGCAGAAACGGCTTTCACCACTGCTCTTAAGAGTGAGTAATTGCTCGGGCACGACCAACCTTGAGGCTTTGCTATCGCCACCTGCCTTTTACCCTGTTTTGATGAACAGACATTTTCTTTTAAAAATGTGCTGAGCGTGACTGTTGTTTGTTGTTCCCTCTCTGTGCCGTATTATTTCCCCCTCAGCACAAACGTACG
Organism: Anguilla pacifica; assembly: GCA_039654925.1. Lineage (NCBI taxonomy): Eukaryota > Metazoa > Chordata > Actinopteri > Anguilliformes > Anguillidae > Anguilla > Anguilla pacifica. The sequence goes on from CM077286.1 coordinate 6,864,764, forward strand.
GATACAGCACACAGTGTGAAGATACAGCACAGCTATGACAGCAGCGGAGAGTAATGGTTATGGAACCCGGGCTCGTCACCTCGAGGTTGCAGGTTTAATTCCCCGGTGGGGCACAGCCACTGTACCCATAAACGAGGTACTTATCTGAACTGCTTCGGCAAAACTCCCTTCCAGCTGTGTTGCAGGAATAGAGAAGGATGTAAGCTGTTTATATCATTCTGGATAAGAATATCAAACCTACAACAGCCGTGTGTAGCCAAAATGGAATTGACATCCACCTTGAAATAATATGGAATTGACATCCACCTTGAATTAATAACATTAAGCATCAACTGAATTTCAGTTATTTTCCTGATTCAAAATGGAATTGGCACACTTATATTGACAAATAATAAATAATATTATTTCAAGGTGTGTGCCAATTCCATTTTGAATCAGAAAAAGAACTGAAATTCAGTAAATGCTTAATGTTTTTTAAAAAAAACCTGCCCCACTATGTTCTATGGAGATTTCTAAATGAGGTCAGTGGATTCTGATTAGTTTCCTGAAATGACTGAGTGAAGCTCGGGGGAGTTGGGATCCCTGGTGAACGGGGATCCCTGGTGAACGGGGGAACGGGGGAACGGGGATCCCTGGTGAACAGGGGAACAGGGGAACGGGGATCCCTGGTGAACAGGGGAACGGGCCATCTCCGTCTCTGCGTTTAATCATGGCTTCGTGCACAATAATGGAGACGGACAGGCATGTGCAGAGAGGTCAGAGGTCATCGCACATTTTTTGGTGGGAGAGGAACCACAGCTCCTGTACTGTACTCTCTCACTTCATATCTCTCTCTCTCTCCCTCTCTCTTCCCCCCTCTCTCTCTTTCTCTCTCCCCTCTCTCTCTCTCTTCAGAGTGGGGTCTCTGGATTTCATCCAACTCTGATGCTCAGTGCCAGGGCTATGACTAGTGATGTGCGATAAGGGCGGTTTCTGTTCAGCCTCCTCCCGCACACCCCTGTGGTAATTATTCACTGCCCCCCTGCCCTCCCCCCCCTACAAAAAAACCCACTGCTCCCCACCACCTACAGAACAGACACTCATAAAGCCCTGATTTTATACTACTGTCAACATAAATGTTAAACTATTCTCATTAATTATACATGTAATTCATTGCGACAACGCTAACTAACAACAGAGGTAAACCCTATTATTAACAGCCTGTCCAACACTCTCTAACCCCGACGGCTTTTTCAAAACAAGGTTTTCGAACCGGGAGAGCTGAACCTCGGTTTTCTAAACGTCCCAATTTACGAGGCTGCAGAGGGGGAAGCCGAGCAGAACGGGTCGGCTTTAAGGGCCTCCGCGCGCCCAAGAGTTACGCCAGCGGCCTTGGAGCGTCCGGCGGAAAAATAAAAACAAGGACTGATGAGTTTGTACAACGGCGCAGCTCACTTCTCAAGCGGTGGAGAGAAAACGAGAGACAGCGAGAGAGAGAGAGAGAGAGAGAGAGAGCAAGCGAGAGAAAGAGAGATGGAGAGAGAGAGAGAGACAGAGAGAGAGAGCAAGCGAGAGGAAAAGAGAGATGGAGAGAGAGAGACAGAGAGAGAGAGCAAGCGAGAGAGAGAGAGAGAGACAGAGAGAGAGAGCAAGCCAGAGGAAAAGAGAGATGGAGAGAGAGAGAGACAGAGAGAGAGAGCAAGCCAGAGGAAAAGAGAGATGGAGAGAGAGAGAGACAGAGAGAGAGAGCAAGCGAGAGAAAGAGAGATGGAGAGACAGAGAGAGGTTAGAAACGCAGGAGAGATGATGCTTCAGCTCGCATAAATTCTCTCACATAAAGTCCTCAATATAACGCTTATTTGAATTTTAATTTGCAATGGTGCGCGCACTAGACACGCAATAAAAAGAAAAGAAAGAGAGTGAGACAGAGAGAGAGAGCAGGAGAAAAAATACATATTTGCTCAGCACGCCGCTGATATTATATCGGACGTAAATCAGGATTTGGCTTTTATTAAAGACGCCCAAACCACACAACTAAGAGATGACAGAAGTGCCTTCCACTCGCTGCAAAGTAACCCTGTCACAGTCCATCTGTGTCCCCTCCACACGCGCTCCCCCCCCCCCCCGCAGCCCCCCCAATACCGCCCCCCTCCCCAATGCCTGCCCCCCCCACCCCCCCGCCTGCCTGTCACTGCCAGCTCTCTTCCCACCCTGCTGTACTTTTGAATCCCTGCGCGTTCTCGCGCGAGAACTTTAAAACAAATTTTTCTTTCTTTTTAAAAAGCCTCCACGGTCATCTCCAGACGGAATGGACCGGAATTAACAGGAAAGGACTGGTTGTGGAGGAGGAGCAACGGGTGAGGCGGGGGGGGGGGGGGGGGGGGCAGTTGATTTAAAAAATATATATACTTTTTTTTCGGGTGGAGAAGCACGGTCAGGTCCAACCTTCTGACAGAAAGGGTCTGATGGCTGTGTATCTCTGGTAATGACTCTAATTCAGTGGTAACCAACCGTGTTCCTGGAAGTCCACCATCCACCTAGGTTTTCACTCCAACCCTAACAAAGCACACCTCATTCAAACAGCTAGAGATCTCATTGAGCTCTAGTAGATTAGTAGAATCAGGGTTGGTTACCACCGCTCTAATCTGATTTAATCACCTACTGGTGGGGCTGATGGGAGATGTAGTCCTTCACTAAAGGGGCGTGACCGGACGGGAACCACCAATTTGAATTGGAGAGACATTTGGCACTTCCATCCCCAGACACAGAACTGTTTTCCTGTTGGTTTGCTGAGGACGCCAACATGGAAGTAAGTTTTGTATTTGGAGCGCGGACTCAGACTACAGCCCAAGGACCACACATAGTCACAGACGTATTGTACGCGACTACGACAGCTACTCAACGAGTGCGTCTGGAGGGAGGAAGCTGGCGAACATTCACTCACACATCTTTTTTTTTCAATTTTTTAATATTGATGTTTTTTGGACGAGTTTGTCTGCCCCGCGTCCAGAAATATCAGGGTATCGGTGAATCTGAAAACACTGCGTAAGCAAGAAAAGCGCTTTCATTAAAGAAATATGAAGCGGTGTGTGCACGACCGGGCCAAAGGGGTGTGCGGCGACGTCGAGAAGAGGCTAGAGCATCAGACGGTCAACTAGGCCCAGGCTATTTAACTGCAGGCCTGGAGGCCAAATATACACACAAAAAGAAACTATTAAGTTGCATAATGAACTGTATATCAGAGTAATGCGCAATCACAGAGTAATGCACAATATCAGAGTAATATCAGAGTAATGCGCAATCACAGAGTAATGCACAATATCAGAGTATTATCAGAGTAATGCGCAATCACAGAGTAATGCACAATATCAGAGTATTATCAGAGTAATGCGCAATCACAGAGTAATGCACAATATCAGAGTATTATCAGAGTAATGCGTAATCACAGAGTAATGTCAGAGTAATTCGCAATCACAGAGTAATGTCTTGTATCTGCGCAGGCTTAAGAAGACACTGACTTTCACACTTTGTTCATAAATTGTGTGTGGCAGACTTTTGGCCCGTAGGTACCATTTTTAAACAGAGCACTGCGACCTAAATGCTCCAGTTGGGGAGTGGACACTAATGTACAGTGCACTAATGCACACATGATACGCGAGGCTGCCTCCGTAGGGCGATACAGAGTCGCAAGAACACCCTGTTTCTATCGGCGATGGATGATTGACAGTTTGGGGAGGACTACATCACAAGACGTGCAGGGCGTGTGCACAAGCCACGATCTGATGGTCTGTCTGGATCCTCAGTGAACTGTGGTTACTCTCTCTCTCTTTCTCTCCCCCCCCTCTCTCTCACTCTCTATCTTTCTTCCCCCCCCTCTCTCTCTCTCTCTTTCTTCCCCAGCCCCCTCTCACTCTCTTTCTTCCCCAGCCCCCTCTCACTCTCTTTCTTCTGCCGTCTGTTTCTTGCTTGGCAGGGAAGCACCAGGCTTGTAAATCTAGTATCTTTGGATCATGAAAAAGGAATTCATCACTAAACCTTCCAAGTTTCTCTGCCTCTCCTTTCATCCTCCCTTACATGTTATTTTGCCCACTTCCCTTCATCTTTCTTTCTCCCCCTTTCTTCTCTCACTCTCTCATTCCTCCTACTAAGCCAGTTTTCTCCTAATCTTCCTCACCATCTTTCTCCTTTACCCCTTTCCCTCCACTCCTCTCTCTCTCTCTCTCACTCTCTCTCTCTTTATGAAAATAACTTGTTATGATTCAATGATGAGCCAGTGAAGAGATGGGAATGAACATTTGTTAACAGTAAACGTAAGAACACTGAATCTGTCTTCTTCATGTTTTGGTCAAAATGCCATAACAGGAAGCATTCCTAAAAAAATTTTTTTATGTTTTTAAAAATCTCTCTTCCAGAAACACTGGTGCCACAATGCATTTCTTCCTGTCCATTTATCCATTATGCAATCATGGAATTTGAAGTTATTACTAATAATACTGCGAAAAAAAAACTTTCCACATCTTAGAATTGAACACTGTGCACAACACATTGCAAATAATTCCAGGAAGATTACAACATTATTTATATTCTCGACAAAAAAGTGGGTTTGAAGTGGATTGTAAATAATGACTGAGCCAAAAAAAGTACAGAAAGGAAAAGGCAAGCACCACAGCGTCCTCTACGGCCGAACTGGCCTTCTGGAAGTTCTGGTAGACGCCAGATGGGTTGGTTCCACTTTTGGGCTGCGATCGCAATCCCCCCCCCCCCCCGCCTGCCCCTGCTACGCGAGCAGGCTCATCCAGAATCAGAACATCCAGAACAAAATTTAAATTATGACATCAACCTTCCAGTCCTGAAAACGCCATAAAATCGTCTCGTTTCGTGTTTGCAAATAAATAGTTCTCGCCAAGTTTCCTTGAACTCTCACGGGTGAAAAATGTCCCTTCTTTTCTTTCCAAACAACACGTTCCTCCTTGTTCTCGTTTATGATAGAATACCGAAGAATATCAGTCATGGAGTACGATGAAGCCCATTGCTAGCAGCAACAGACACGTGTATTCTCTACCACAATGGTGGATAGGTGGGAACTGTCCAGGAAGCCAGTGCGTGACCGAACAGGAAATTGAATGAAGCAAATCTCGAAACAAGAAAGACCGTCTCACCTCATTGGCAATCTTTTTGTCTTATTTACCAAAACAAGTAGCAGAAACAAGATTTTAAGAAATGCTAAACCTGTGTAAGTCGCTGCGGGTAAGAGCGTCTGCTAAACGCCTGTAATGTGACCTGCAGGTCATTAGCAGCCTATCAGCAGCCTCGCACAGAGTCCAAAAACAACGCGCCACTCAAAATCTAAACTCCCTACCCTCCTTGGCTACTCCGCAGAACTGCTACGCTACGTTACTGATCCCAGAGGATGACAACATGCCCATTTTCCTTCCTGGAAAAGACCTGGCCTCTCCGTTGGCACGGGGAGCTGCAGTAAACCTTCGCAGAGACATTTGGCAACTCCAGCTCTCAAGGGTCAGCAGATTTGCTCATTATACGTTACATTTCAATCCGTGGCTGAACAGCGGTCGCGAAAAATAGCCTATTTTAGATATCGTCCGTTTAATACTCTCTACTGAGAGGTACATAAATGTTTTTGGGATAAAACTGGGGACCCTGGCAGTTCCCAGTGACTGGAATTCTCATCATGCGTGTGATGGATTCCCATGATGCTCGCTGATACTCATAAACGAACGTTATATACTTGATTTGTAATTTTAAAGATGCATTGGAAATGTACACTGAGTTTAAGTCACATTGTGTACTGATATGTTCAGTATGCTCATTTATTTTGAATCTGACAGACATGTGCAGTTATTCAAACAGCGAGGGCCTATTATAGCATACCACCCAACCTGTCACGCAATTTATATTAAGGATTTCAAACATAAATGCTTAACACATCAATATAATAATTTTATAGGACCACCTTCCTGTAGCCCCCTGGTGCAAATTTAGAGAAGCTAACACATAAAAGAAAAATCCATTGGATCTACTCAACTGAACTGTGGATGATAGTACCATGTAATTTGTCTGCTTTAAAATGTATTTAAAATGTATTAGATATATTTGTGTTGTGTGCATGTTCACAGCTTAAACATTAAATGATTACATTTAATAAATATGATCTGGTTGAGTACTTTTGATAGACGCTCCGTTTATTATATTTAATAAATATGTTCTGGTTGAGTACTTTCGATAGACACTCCGTTTATTACATTTAATAAATATGATTTGGTTGAGTACTTTCGATAGACACTCCGTTTATTACATTTAATAAATACGATCTGGTTGAGTACTTCCGATAGACGCTCCTTCGTTTTTCTCCTTTTGTCCAGTGCGTAGCGAGGGCAGGAAACGATCGTGACGAAGGCGATACGAAGCGATCCGGGACAATCTTCACACTCGTTACACGCCATTTTACAGCGACGGAACGAACCGTTATATGGTGCAGGTACGCAAGTGGCCCTGTTGGGTAATATATATCGTACGCGGGGCAGATCAGAAAATGATCGGGAGCAAATTGGTTTCACAGGCACTAGAAACAGGCCGTATTTCAGAAACCATTCAATGAAGGCGCAGCTGGTTACTGTCTTCTGTCCCCTCGTGTTACAAGTAAACAGATCTAGATTTATGTGACGCTTCTTACATTGAACATGACCCGATATATAACACACAGTATAAACATGCATTAAGGGTTTCAAACATGAATGCTTAACACATAAATACAATAATTTTACGGGACCACTTTCCTGGAGACCCCCGGTGCAAATTTAAAGAGAGCGAGAGAGAAAGAGAGAGAGAGAGAAGGAGGGAGAGACAGATCACATTTAAGGCCTTAAGCCCATGTAAGAGCATTCAATCAACATGTTCCTTTGAACGACACGTCAATGGGGCAAGCCAAGACTTCACTTCACTCAGAAGCACAATTTTTTTCTGTTTTTTATATATATATATTTTTTTACCTCTGAATAGAGTGCACTTACTTAAGCCGCTCGGATAAAAGAAAACCTCCCATTGTTGAAAAGTAAAAAGGCACCAGCGTCTCCCAGAGAGGCTTGTGCTCGTAGGTTCGCCCGGGAGGTACGCGATAACGCCAGCGAAGGGGGGTAACTCATTCCTTGACGCAAGGCCAAGGGACGTCATGTAAAGTTTAGCCATTTGGCAGCTCGGTCACAGCACATTTAAATTGCTAAACAGGAACGAGGGATGCCCTTGTCATGGAGAGGGAGAGAGAGAGAGAGAGAGAGGGAGGGTGGGAGGGAGAGAGGAGAAAGAGGGGTAGAATGAGATTGAGAGTGGGACAGACTCAGAGGAGAGAGAGGCAGGAGACATAGGTGAGAGAGGGAGAAAGGGAGTGCAAGAAAAAAGGACAGAGAGTGGAGAAAGAGAGAGGGTTGGGAGAGAGACAGTGAAAATGATATCAGGAGAAGGAGTGATGAAGGAATTGATGGAGAGAGAGGTAATAGGGTGACAGTCCACAGGCTTGACGATTTTCTCCCCTAAAATATTTATGAAAAAGAACTCCAAATTCGATTCCCTACGTATACATACGTACATACATACGCTTCTCCTGCATCTGTTGTAATAATAATAATAATAATAATGCATTGCAGGTACATAGCTCTTTTTATGATCTCCAAGGAAAAATCACCTGAATCAACAGCAAAACGTAGCCTCCACCCGGTTAATGCACGGAGGCCATTTTGTGCCAAGTCGTGCACCGCACCTTTTCAGAAACATGGGAGTTAAATCACTCCAATATGGCCACCCACCCCACCCCCTTCGCCCTTGGCCCTCGCCCGGCTTTGCTCCCGGGTCGTGCGGTTCTGGCGGCGAGCCCATCCACACGGTGCCCTCGCGGCGCCAGCCGGCCGGCACCACCGGAACCGGGACGCGGAAGCGTTCCCTCCCCGTCTTCATTAGTCTGTGAGGGACGCACCGCTTCGCGGGGAGGGGAACAAGCCGCTCCATCTCTGACATTATTAAAGATCAGAGAGGTTTAAAAGGTCGGTTATGCCATCCTCCAGTCCTCTCCGGCTCTGACACCTGGCATTTCTCTGATCTTTTGCTCTAATTAAAAAAAAAAAAAAAAAAAAAAAACAGTTGCCAAGACTTCAGTTTTTCGTCTCTTCGCATAGCAACCGAGAACAACGTTTCCTGAGAGTCTGAAAGCATCCCAGGGCGTCGTTAGCGCTATCGGCCCCCCTTTCTCGCTTCTCCTGGAACGCAGCCCATTGTGGGGCGAGGCTACAGGCGAGACTGGTTTTAGGCAGGGGCGCCGTTTCGTTACCGAACACAGACGGTTTGATCCTGCGCTTCTCACTGCCAGAAGCTCTGCGTCCGCTGTGCTCCGGAACCCAGAAAAGTTTGCACTAAGACACAGTGGGTACGGAGATCACCCGCACGGCAACGCTCCGTGTGGAGTTATGGTTCTTTTTTTTTTTTTTTTTTTTAAACTGCTGCTGAGCTAGACGACGAGGCCGGCCGCAGGAAACATCCCAAAAATGCGCTTATCGGAAAGGAGGACTGTATTTGGGACAGGAGGGCCCTGGAGTTACACAAGCAGTCAAGTTCTGGCCCCGTGAGAAACGCCATGGTTTGTAGCCCCCCCCCCCCCCCCCCCCCCCAGCCCCCTGTTGGCAAGGAGGGATATTTGCAATTTGCAATGCTGTATTATTATCACTTATGCTAATTTCCAGTGCTTGTCCTGAAAAAAAATGGGTATTTAAAACAAATTGCTTGTAAAATACTACAAATAGCAGAAAGATATATGATGAACAACAACATTAAAATGATTTGCTCATCATTAAAATGGAAGTGGCAGAAACATTGAGTTCTAAATAGGAATTCCCATTTAGAATGTTGCAAGTGTATAAATGTATAAATGTGTATAAATGTCTTGTGGAGAAGAGGAATTGAAGGAGGGAGGGAATGAAAGTGGAAAGGTGATAAATGTTTATTTTTTTTGGGGGGGGGGGGGGGGCAAGTTTGGCAGGGCCTAACGAGCGCTCGGTGGCGGGCGGGGTGGGGTGGGGGGGGGGTGTAGTAGACATCCAGCACTGAAGAGCGCGATGACGCCAAGAGAGGTTTATCTGTCTCCACAGCCAGCGCTCAAACTCCATTACCCAGACACACGTTCCTCAGGCGTAAACCGAAATGAAAAAAACACACCTGGACAAATCACAGGACGAGCCATAAGCAGGGCTGCTTCAGAACTGGCCTTATTAGCCAGAACCTCATTATTTCGGTTTTGATGTGAAGCCCCGCTCTTACCTCACATTTCCACAATAAGGACTGGAGCCCTGCAGGCTTCTGCGGTCTAATACATCTGTTAACAGGCGTATAAAATCACAGAAGCGTTGCGAGTCTGTTTTGTTTTCAGGTTTTTAAAAAACTGCAATGCAAGGATCTGGGAACACTCTCTAAAGGGTAATTACCCCCTAGATCACTTTTTTTGTTTCAGCGGTAAAAGTGTTTACATGCCTACTGCATAATTAAACGTTTTGATCCATGCTGTTATTTAATAATTTGTGAAATGATATCATTTGGCAGAAAGAAATGGGTTAAAAACACCTTGTTGCTGCCGTCTAACGTTTGAAAAATGCTTTCGGCATTCCACTCTGGCCCCACCCCAATTGTGATGTCACAGTGCACTGTTTGAGGTACTACCATGTCATACAAATGTCAATCAAGACATTGAGTGGGAAAATTGTCGCCGCCCACAAATCCGTCCGATTACTCTTTAATACGACAGAACACTGTTGGCACCTGATTGGCCAGTTTGGTTTCAACTCAACATTGTCAAGCTGGAAACGCATGGTGGCCTGTTCATAAACATAAACCCATATTCCACCCAAACAGTCCACTAAAATATGTTTCTGAAAACACTGGAGTTGAGAAATAGGCCATGTAACTGCTGCATCTTAATTCATATTTGATCTTCAACGCCTACTTTGACACTGTGACCCAAGTTTCACGAGCCTGGTGCAGCTATGCTGTACAAACTCATTTGCATAGAGAACACTTTATGCATAGAGAACACTTTATGCAAATGAGATGGACACACCTACTCCACCTACCCCAGGAAGCATCATTCAAAATAGTGTAGTAGGCGGAGCCAAGCTGAAACAGCTGAGTGCAGTTACTCTTTGATGACAAGCTAGGACCCTCTATGGAATCTCTGACATCACTATGACATCATAAAATTTGTGCTGGAAGGAAATCATTGGTCTTGAAACAAATGTAGAAATTTCTATCCTGTTTTACATGCTACAAATGAAATGGTAATCCACCTCCCTCAAGGTGTTCTGTAGTCTGGATTTAATTTCCCCCAATTAAAATAAATAAATAAAAAATTATGTAAATATTTCTATGATATTGATCTTTGTGAAGGGTAGTAAACGTTAATTCTTTACACAAGTTTGACAAATTAATATAAAAATTCGCTGCTCCTGTTTCTCGTACCTACACGTAAATCACGAGATTAGTTCCTCCTGTGCGGCCCAGCTTGTTCTCGTTCTGGCTGCAGCCTCGGAAAACTGAATATTCTCTGATGTAATGGCTTGCGTAATACGTATGACATCATCTGGAAATGACCTGTTCCCCTGGCGCCCGGCAATCCAACCATCTGATCTGATCTGGATGGAACAATGTTGTCGTGGCGATTTTATGAGTTTCCCCACGCCCACCCAATTCAGACCCCACCCCCGGGACTGGAAATGCGCATAACCTGCCGTTTGGAAGCACGTAACCCGCATATAAAACTTGTCTCCGTGAACAATAAAAAAACATCCCTTTAAGGGTTTAACAGTCGAACGATTCCCGGAGTTTAATGGGAGCAGCATCAACGCTGGAGCGGAAGACTGAAACTGACCCAAACGGTTACGTCAATGAATAAATGATTTTATATTCACTTAAAAAAAAAAAAAATGTAAGAAAATAAAAGCTAAAAAAATATACCGTGTAGCCCTTTGAGTGAAAGATCCATGCCCTTCATTAATGTTTTACAGTGGCGGGAGAGGGGCCCTGTCAATCATAAGCTGCGTTATGAGTTATTTAAAATTTAGAGGCTGTGGACAGGACTCTTAATCCAGGCTTTCCTGGGCTGGAGTTACGGGAGCAATGCAGTGCCATTGGCCGCAGAGGCTCCGGTGGAAAGGAGGACGTCAATTAGACAAGCAGTACCAAACCAGAAGGGCAAATCATTTAGAAGATGCGTGCGGTTTGCTAATACGGAACTAATTTACTCCGCGGGGCGCGTAGTTACACATAGCTTAGCAACCACCTCCGAACGCTAGAACGTTCTAATGATTCGCATCTTCCGGGATAAAGGCCATTTAGAGCATACCTCGATGAAATGGTCTCGTGGCATAAGATGACAGAGAGAGGGTGCGTTCCATTGAATAGGAAAGAATCTGGGATAATAAAGACCGGGAAGGTCCGGTCCTTTAACTACTTTCAGCTCAAAGGGCGGCACAGAAAATTACATTTGTCATCACAATTTAAAAGCCTCACAGTTGCCGTGATCGGTTGCTATGCGTGTATGGAAAAACGGACTGCATTCGATCAATATTTATCACTAACTTCGACTCAGAAGTGAAGGAAACTGTTTGTGAAGAAAACTTGAAACTCTTCGTGAAAGTTAAAGACAAATGTTGACTCGGCACCAAACTGTGATATACAGAACTGTCATGCCATGATAACTGTTCGGGTAAGCATCCTCCAGGGACTTGCGGGTATTACACGTTTGAATTCCTCCCATATCTACAATGACTCACCTTTCACGAGGGGGATAAAGTTCACACTGTCAAAGCAAAATAACCCTCCAGCAACATGTGCAGACAAATATTTAATAATTTGAGGCTTCCTTCAAAAGTGCAAGGAGATTCATAGAAATAGGTTTGGTCACATTGCTATTGCATAAACTAGGTTTTAATAAACACATTTTTTAATTGGATCCTTAAAACATCCTGTTTTGCATGTTCATTTTCCAACAAGTATTTCCATCTAGTTACGGGATATTGCAGAGCCAGATGCAGATGATTTATCGGAACATTAGTCTTAAGAAAACACGATCGGGATATTTGGTTAGCGTACTCTGAAATATTGGCCTCACTGGTTCCACATCTGAAAGCAAACAGTGTCATAACCAGAGGAGACATTTATACAAACGGAAACACAAAAAAATTATAAAATGAAGTGTTTCGCATTTGTGCCACTGTCTCCAAAGGAGAAACAAGATGGGAGGAGTTACTGCTCTTTCCATTTTATTTATATATTTATTTTTGTGATTGTCTAAGTCCAGTTTTGTTGAAACACCATTGCTCCGTGTTTAGGCAAACGTTTATTTATTATTGTGAGTCATGGAGTGTTAACACGCGACAAGATTCCCCTCTTGAAAAAACGTGTGGTCTGTCACCAACACGATTCCTTATTGTGTGCCCTTGAACAGTCGTTGCATGTGCCCCCCTGCCAGCCCCCCCCCCCCAAAAAAAAAACCATAAATAAAAATCTGTGGTTATTTAAAAGGTGTACAGGAAGACCAAGGCCTAGTCCTGTTTCCCTTCTCAGTGCTTTTTTTCAGTGTTATACGTCCTTATATTTGATGGTGCCAGAGCTGGAACTAGCCATTGAAAAACATTGCCTGACAAAAGCGCTGCACAACATAAATATCATCTCGTGATTTATAGCCAGCATTTACAGTCG
>CM077286.1:6884992-6987492 GCA_039654925.1 Anguilla pacifica
AGAGCGATCTTCAACAGACAGCGCTTATAACACAATTCAGCTTTTGACTTATTTTCATTTCCTTTGAGCTCATTTTCCACAAAAAGTGTCAATGATCAGCCATCCACACATTCAGCCATGACGATGTCACCTGTCAATCAAGCACTTAAAAAATTTTTTTTTACCTCTTTCTATCAGAATCACTTTCCATATAGTACATTAGATGAAAGTACCTGTTGGTCTGACAGACTAAAAGTCCTCGGATGTGAATATGGAATATTCAGTTATGGCACGCATAGCTACTTTTTGACGCAATGTGGCTCAAGAGCATAGAACAGCAGACATTAAAAATGTATAATTAAGAAAAATTAATGGTTTGTTCCAATTCAGGCAGGGGTCACAATGGTGGTTGGAAATAAAACGCCTTTGAGAAAGCCTCTTCCAAAGAGCACCTTTAATTCTGGGTACAAGCTTCTTTTTTTTTTGATCCATAAATGACAAAAAAGCAAGCAAAGACAATGGCAATATCCAAGAGTCAATATGATCCTATCAGGGGGTCAGCCCTGTGAACATTAGGAGCAGGCTCACAGGAGCTGGAGACAGTGTCTGTGCGGAAGTTATCGACGTGCGTGGCGGGAGAAACGGTCTGTGTTTACCTCTCCAGAATAATCCTCCTGTGGCTCCGGTTTGCCACCTCCGCGGTGTGTGCCAGCACCTCCCAAATTCTGCAAGTTGTCACGGACGACGCTGGAGGAGGAGGGAGAAGAAAAGTCAAGCATTTATCAGGGCACTGTGAGGTCATGAAGATAGAACAGCCTCTGACCAATGGCAGCGGGTCAGATTGAACAGTTTAATTGCGAGGTCATAAAGATAGAACAGCCGCAAAGCAATGGCGGTGGATCAGTTTGAACAGTTTGACTCTTCAGATGTGTTTGAAGGCCCCTCTCGAGAATGGTTCTGTCACTTGCTACAGAGACATGGGGAAATCATTTTATACGCTTGACAGACATGTCAAACATGCCATAAAAGCTTTGGGAATTCCATCATTCTCCCTGGAGATCAAACCCCCCCCCCCCCCCCCCCCCCAGTTTAATTTAATTTTCAAATTCTTATATTTTCACAAACTCTGGAAACCAGTGCTAAATGTAATATGTACAGAAAGAAGGCTTATGACAAACCTTGATTTTTATTTTCAATGCCCTTTCAAAGAGGGGGAAAAAAAACCACATATTTGACAGTAGGAATCAGCCACCCTTTGCGATGCTGGTTCCAGGAGGTTTTTATAGTTTTTTTTTTTAACCAGACGTAAGGGCATACAGTGCATTTAGCTTTCATTCTCCACTTTTAATTGTTTTGACTTGACTCAATTTATTGTGCTCTAGGTGAGACATTGTTCCGAAGGCATCTTTTCAAAGTCCTTCGTATGAGAAATGCGTGTAACTGGAAGGTATTTAGATACGCAGAGACAGAAGACATGGCTTTCAATACACTGCTGTTTGTCCCTAACATTCCAGTGAATGATCCTTCATAAGAGCTCTATAACTCATTTATAAGAGCATAATAACTCATTTATAACACCTTCATACGAAGCACTAGTTAAACATTAAGTACTTATGTCAATAACTACAATAAAGCATATGGTGTGTGACCAAGACACACAAAGTGGCATACGCTTATATGCCCATTTGCAATCACTGACATAAGCATTTATAAATGTATATGTAGTTCTTATGAAGGCACTACATAGTGTTCATGAGGGAGTCATATATCCATTAGGAGAAAGTTTGGTAACAACCATTTGACATAAAGCTGACATAATCCTGTCGTACACAAAAACAGCTGTCACAAAAGAACATAATCGATGATGTCAGTTTATGTCAAATGACATAAAACTGTCATACTTCTTTTGCTAAATATTATGACCGATGTTACTGTCATAACATTTACCAATAAAAGTGATGACTGTTTAACTTACCCGATTAATCTTTCTCAGTTGTTCAACTGACAACAGTATGAGGATAAACAACTGAAGAACCAAGAAAGGTTTGTTACAGACATGTATTTACAGTATAGGGAAGATTATAGAAAGTAGATTTAATTAATCCCTGTACTTATATATCTTTGGTCATGCAAACACACCTCAAACAACATATGTACATGTTTTCAGAGAAAGTATATCAGATGAGGTCATAATGTATATTAAATTTAGACCAGTGAACCCTTAGGGAAAAGGATTATACTGGAAATATATTGAAATAAAGTATATTATCAAAATATATATCATCAGATCAAGCAACATAGAAATAATTGCCACTTTGTTGTAGTGCAACATTTAATTGTGCTGTGAAAAAATATGTACTATTATGTTTTGAAAGCAGTCCACCCATTGTGTACGTCTGGCACTGTTGCTCCTGATATTCAGGTAGATGTGCTCTTGCATTGAAGTCGCTCTGAAAAGAGCATCTGTTAAATTAATGTGGTGTAATACAATTTCCATTACAGCTTCACAGTTAATAAACAGAGTTAATATGTGAGCCAGGAGCCAAGGAGAGGGAAGCCAAGATCCAGTTTATCACTCGCGAGTGGCTCCCTTTAACCAGCCCGGCGTCTGATTGGCCAGGTGTCACAGCTGTCTGGACGGTGACATCACAGGTAGTGACCCTGTCCATCATGGACGCACCCACTGTGCATTGCATTACTATGCCACATCTCTCAGGTGGGAGCACGTACTCTATGTCCTCCTGAATCATCGCTCGCCCCATATAACAGTGCCGGCTACGTGACTGTTCACTGTCAAGCGGATTAGCTCCTAAGATTTTTATTTTATTTTTTATATGCATGGTGTCCTGCCAAAAACCGTACAAGGCTGAGGGATTTCCCCACCGCACCTTGCCCTCAAACCACCCCAAAACAAAGACAAACCACCCCCGCCTTCCAAAACATTTAATCATTGGCAACGAGGCCTGTCAGCTTAAAAGAGGATCACAGATTTTAGACGAGCAAAGAAAATACCTACAGCCTCGTCTGTCTCCGACTCTGGGGAGAGTAATACCTCGCGAGGATTAAAACTGACGGTTATTTAAAAAGGGACAGCGCTCCACGTGCTGCTCATGCCAGAGCAGGACATTCTCTCTCTCTCTCTCTCTCTCAAATTCAAATTCACAATGCTTTATTGGTGTGAAATACCTGAGTAAATACTGTACAAATATCAATACAAAAAGACATTTGAGCGTGAACATAAATTGAACCGAACAATTGTTACATCTAACTGTCTACCAACAACAAACACTATAATAATAATAATTATTATTCTTATTATTATTATGTCAAAAAAGAGAAAATTTGTTATTATAATAATAATAATAATAATAATAATAATAATAATAATAATAATAATAATAAATAAGTTCAATTTATACATCTGGTGGTCAACCATTGTCCCTCAAATTATGATCACACACCTGACAGCGTGCGCGCAGCGTTCTCAGTGACACATGCGCCCTGTTCCACAGGTGATTACTCTCCCCCGTGTGTTCGCTCACAGTCAGAGATTGAATTTTCTGTAATGATTATTATTACTGTTAAACTGCACTTTCAATCATCCTTGTGCCGAGCGGTAATCAGACTGGCACAAGCACGGGGCTATCGGCCTGGAAGTCAAGCAGTCGCGAGGAGACTGACGTTTAAAAAAAATAAAATAAATAAATATCGGACAGTAATCCTGACTGTGCTCTGGTTGAAGGCAGGTGTTTATCTTACAAACAACTGGGACCCATAAACAGCTGGGACCTGTTTGAGCCGAGCTTGCACACAATCCATCACAGGACTGAAATATTTCTGCCGTGTTTGGCCGACCTTGCGCGATCACAGGAATGAATCAAAAGAAAAGGTTTCAGCAAAGTTTAGCGATACACTGTTGATATCTTCAACGAACCTTCAAAGAACCTTTTTCGGTATACATTCACGAGGTGCACACTTTGAATATGGAATAGTGAGTGTTTTTCTGTCCACAAGAATGTTTGGTTTTAGACTTAGTAAATTTAGATGGCAGAGGCCATCAATCACCATCTGTGTTACACTCACATTTATCAAGCATTTACACTTGTGCTTATCATTCTTATTTACTTATTTGATTTTATATGTACTTTGCTCTCATTTTAAGAAGTTTAGAAGTCAATGCTGCTTGCTTCCTTGACTTAAAGGTGTAAAGTTTATTACTATATAGTTATTATTATTATTATTATTATCATCATCATCAACAACATAAATGAATCCACTATTTCCCTGCCCATGTACTAGGAGAGAGAGGAGGATTTGAGTTTGACCTCTCACTCTTTCTTTTCATGTTGCAGCTCCCTCTATCCCTGACTTTTTTTTTGGAATCTCTCTCTCATCTGCGCTTTAATAGTAATAGTTTTTTCTCGCCTTTTTTCCTTTGTTGGGGGGGGGGGGGGGGTCGAGGGAGTTAAGGGGTCAGGGGGGAGTTAGGATGATGTTCGGTTTTTTACGTAATTCTGAATATTTGTGTGCGTTCACTTCACAGCAAGATCAGACGTCAAGTATCCCTCCCTCTCTGTCTCTTATCTCATGCTCTCAGTTTTTCCTTCTTCCCAAAAAAGCAAAAAGTCTCTTTCAGTCTCCCTCTCTCTCCATCTCCCCCTTGTTCTCTCACACATCCCACTTTCTCTCTCCCTCTACATTTCTTCTCGCAATCTCGTTTTTTCTCTCCCTCCATTCCCAGCTCTCCCTCTCTCTCTCTTCTCCTCTCTCCCTCCCTTTCTCTCTCCCTCACTCTAGTTCACTCGCTCGCTGTCTCTCTCTCTCTCTCTCCCTCCCTCCCTCCCCTCCGTGTGGCGGTGGAGTGGGGGTGGAATAGTTAGCGGGTTTCTCTCAGACCGCTCCTGCAGATGAGGTCCAGATGTGCGGAGACACAGAGCAGATCCTGGGGCGGAGTCCTTCTGGAACGATCCCACAACTTTCTGTCCTCGCGTCCGAAAAAACCCGAGCACTCTCCGCAGAGGCACCTTACCACCCACCCCCCGCACCCCCCGCCCCCCCCAGTCAGCCAGGCTCACCTACAGTGCTGCTCAAACAGGGACGACAACCCACGTGTCTGTGCAGACACACGGCTGGACTGCTCACCATGCCTCTGCTCAGGGCCCAGTAACTCTCCAAGCCAACAGTGCATGGTCAAATTACAGCAAGAAACAGACACACACATTTCCTTATTTATTTATTTATTTATTTTTTGTGGGGGGGTGGTGGGGTGGAGGGGGAGGAAAGGGGTAAGCACTGCTAAGCAACATACGTGCAGCCTGTTGAATTCATATCAAAGCAAACTAGACTGAGGTAGCCAGAAACTGACCTGGCTAGATAAACTGTCTGGAAAGATACACAGCGTGTAGCATACACACGCACACACACACACACACGCACGCACACACACATGCACATACATGCACACACACACACACGCACGCACACACACGCACACGCGCACACACACACGCGCGCGCGCGCACACATGCACGCACACACACACACACGCACGCACATGCACACATGCATGCACACACACACGCGTACACATACATGCACGCACGCGCACACGCACACGCACACACACACACACACACACACACAACACATACGCACACACACACACCTTACAGGCACAGCCAGCTCATCCAGGCTCCACTCCGTGGGCCAGCAGGCTACCATTAGACTCCCTGCTGTGACAAGCGCAAGTGGAGATCAGAGGCGATCCCACCCCCCTGAAACCCCCCCCCCCCTCGGTGGTTTTCCCCCTCTGTAGGACAGAAGCCCTGTGAATCAGATGCACAGGCACGTTTCCCTGCGTCTGCAGAGCTTGATCCCCATCGCCGTTCCTCCTGCGTTTGAAAACCCCAAACCCCCCACGCCAGGACCTAGCAGCCACTGCTCAGAGTGCAGAGATAGATAGAATGCACACCGCTACAACAACAACAACAACCACGACCACGACCACAACAACAACCACGACCACGACCACAACCACAACAACGACCACGACCACGACCACGACCACGACCACAACAACAACCACGACCACGACCACAACCACAACAACAACCACGACCACGACCACGACCACGACCACAACAACAACCCAGAAGGAAAAACCCGAAAATCCTGAGAAAACCCTCCATTCCACCAAGAAACGCAGCAACACAATGACCTACTACCTCAGGTCCGGGCCTCTCCGGCCAACTGGGAAGAGTGGACTTCCCAAAAAAATAAATAAAAATGAATGTAATGTGACGTGGGCGTGTCCTGGCGCTATAACTACAGGCCTGAATGGCCAAGACGGTTACCACGGACGCTTAAGAGGGACCCGCTGAGGGGGTGGCGCACCCACATAAACGGCGGGCGCGGGTGACAAGGGGGGGGTCCCCGAGAGACAGCGACCTTGTGCCATCACAGCCAGAGGACGTCTTCGTGTTCCGGAGTTTCCGTCGCCACCACGCAGCGTCCAATCGCAGGCCGGCGGGTTCGGGTTCGACCGCGGGGTCATTCACGTAATAAAACCGCGGCGGTATTTCTGCAGCGAGGAGCGCACGCCACTTCCTCCGGGCCCCCCGTCCGCCAAGGGCGAAGGAGGAGAGGTGGCACGAAGGGTGGCGCTCAGATTTCCGCCTGTATACTATAAGGAGGCAGATTCGGGGGGGCGCAAATGGCGAACGCCATCCCGTCTGAGTCCGTGTCTCGAGGGTTTCTCACGTATAGCTTCCAAGCTGTTTACGATCTCGGGTTTTTTTTTAACTCATAAATATACAAAAGGACGCCTGTTCGCCCGCGCACCGCGCATAGCAACATAATCTAATTCCGTGAAAATGTCAGCGGATGCGAGTTACTATGGCACCCAGGGGAAAACGTACTGCGGCAGAACACTTCCATGGTTACAGGTACAGGGTAATGAGCTTGCTGACATTGTCATAGATACCGAGCTGATTAGACACTCCCACAGCTTTACGTACAGGATGGTAAGCAAACTGCCGCAGTCATAGATACAGGGTTTATAAGCACCATACCATAGTCACAGATACAGAGTTTATAAGCACCATATCATATTCACAGATACAGGGTCTATAAGCACCATATCATAGTCACAGATACAGAGTTTATAAGCACCATATCATAGTCACAGATACAGAGTTAATAAGCACCATATCATAGTCACAGATACAGGGTCTATAAGCACCATATCATAGTCACAGATACAGGGTCTATAAGCACCATATCATATTCACAGATACAGGTTTATAAGCACCTGGCCGTGGGTAATGTATTGGAAAGCACTGGGGGGCGTGGCCATGGGTAATGCATTGGAAAGCACAGGGGGGCGTGGCCATCGGTAATGCATTGGAAAACACTGGGGGGCGTGGCCATGGGTAATGCATTGGAAAGCACTGGGGGGCGTGGCCATGGGTAATGCATTGGAAAGCACTGGGGGGCGTGGCCATGGGTAATGCATTGGAAAGCACTGGGGGGCGTGGCCATGGGTAATGCACTGGAAAGCACTGGGGGGCGTGGCCATGGGTAATGCATTGGAAAGCACTGGGGGGCGTGGCCATGGGTAATGCATTGGAAAGCACAGGGGGGCGTGGCCATGGGTAATGCATTGGAAAGCACAGGGGGGCGTGGCCATGGGTAACAGGGAGGCTATGATACTGAGACAATCTACAGCACCCTCATTTTGCCTTGACCTTCACTTCACTCGATTGCTCTTGTAACACCCCCCAATTTCCTCTCTCGCTCGCTCTCTCTCTCTCTCACACACGCACGCACGCACGCACGCACGCACACACACGCACACACACACAAACGCACGCACGCACGCACGCACACACACACGCACACACACACACACACACACACACACGCGCGTGCGCGCGCGCCGCGGGTCTGCGGAACACGGCGCATTGTGCTTTCTGTCGGCGGTAATCGCGGCCTTGGTCCTCCGTCCACGAGCCCCTCAGAAGCCTCCATCGCTCCGCCGCTGCACTGTGCTGTTGCCCGGCAACGCGGGGTCTTCTTTCTGCCTTCCCGGCGCCGAACTCGGCGAGGGAGGGGGGGGGGGGGGGTGGGGGTGCTGGGGGGGGTGCGACAACACACAAATTGGTAAACGGTAGACGGGCGGCCCAGGGGGCCGTGGATCGATGCCGGAGCAAACAATCGGGCCGGTCTCCGCAGCCTCTCCTCTCTCTGCAGTTTCCGTTGCCGTGGCGGCGGCGGCATAACGTATTAGCCTTTCCTTCCAATTAGCCCCAGATTCCGCCGCCGTCCCCCCTTCCCGCTAACGCGTCCGCGCGGTAAGGCAGCTGATGAGAGAGACCCTTATGTAAAAAAAAAAAAAAAATGATAATACAAAAACAGACGCCTCAATGCACGCATGCGCGCGTGTGTGCGCGTGTGCGCAGGGTGTGTGTGTGTGTGCGCGTGCATGATCTCACACCCCGTCACTCTCCTCCCTTCCCAGAGGCCTGCGGGGCAGGTGTCTCCGTTGGCGGAAAAGGTGTGAAAAGGAAATCGATCCCGCCGTGGTGGGGGGGGGGGGCAGCTCGGCGGAATCCTTGCCCCCCCCCCCCCGTCTCGCCGCATTCTCCCCGTCCAGCCGCGCGCGGCCACGCCTGCCGCTGTCCTTCCGTTTCCATGGCGCTCTCTCTCTCTCTCTCCTTCTCTCCTCCCCTCTCCCTCTGAAGGAACGGAGCCAGCTCATAGGGGCGTGGGGGCGGGGGGGGGGGGGGCTCCTCAAATTAGCGAGAAGTGGAAAACGGCGCCTGGCGTGTTTCTCGTGCCAAAACCCGAGAATAGAAAACCCCCAAAAACAATTCCGATTCCGGGAACCGATTCCGCACAAAAAAACAAAAAAATACTTCGAGGATAACGGGAAAAATATGAGCGGCTCTGGTCTCCAGCGTGAATCTACGGGAGTCTGTGTGATTTCCCATAAGCGCCGAGTCCTGAAACACTTCCAGGTCAAAGGTCAGAATCGCCATGAAGCATTTTCAATTAGAACATCAGTGGTGAGATGGGGGATATGGAATATTTTGTGTACTCTTGCACTGGTGCTGGTGGTCTTCCCCAGTTTTTCTCAAATAAAAAGATACACCTGTTTGCATGACCTGGGTGTCTATCGTTCTGTGGATGTGCAGAACGAACGGCTTTGCCAGGCCAGTTTGTGCAGGTTTGATCACCGCTGGACGCTCTCCAGACTGTTGGTAACCGAAGGGCAGAGGCGGGTTGCCCTGCTCTCATCGTTAAGTAAACGTAATCTTCCTCCGGAGATTTCTTCGCGGTGGGGAGCTGCTTTCTCACCACTTGCTTGCATGCTTTTAATTCCCAGCAGGATATTTAAGGCTCAGTCTTTCCCGATTTTTCCATTTCACATCTTCCTACCAAGTGTCTTGGTGACAGTGCCTCTATAAATGGTACGATACAAATAAATATTTTTTAAATGATTTATTCTTATATTCTTGTGCCCTGGTATGCTCATCAGAGAGTGGCAAATGTGGCATTTACTGTCCAAGAATTATAGATCTCTGGTGTAGAACACTTTCAAATTAAAAAAAAAAGCAAACAAGCGTACTTGACCAGAAGCACATTTCACAGTGAGCAGCCACTTAACTTGAAAGCAAAATAATCTTTCGACAACAAACAATTGGTCGGGCTACTTAAACCAATGAGACTGAACTGAAAATAACTGATGTTACGGTAGCTGGGTCTATTTTCAGAGACCTCCTCCACTTTCATTACATTTACAATCAATATGGTTGCGAAAGGGCACCGGCAGTAACTTAGTCTACTATGAGGCACAAAATTTACAAACGCTGCAGCCTGCTACTGAATATCTGATAGGAGGCCGTACTTGTATTCTGGAGCTAACCAGCAACATTAGTGAGCTCGCACGCTTTAATTCTCAGTACTTCCTTGGAGTGAGTCACATAAGAAAAATAATGAACGTACCAGCACAGAATACAGGATGCTCGGTAACATCCGACGTCGCGCGATTTTAATCTCAGTTTGCAAATTCACGCGGATGCGCGTTGGCTTCTGCAGAAGTAGCTGCAACCAGGTTTACGTTGTGCTCGTGCAAACGATCCAAAATCCAGGCGTGCAGATGTCCGATGTACACTATTTTTTTTTTTTTTTTTTACACCCTGCTGGGGTACTTTTTACACTCATTGAGGTCGGAAATAAGATTAACGTTCTGTTTGTTTGTTTATTTATTTCAGTTCCTTGTTTAGAATTATGTTTTCACCGAACCCTACAGGGAAATATGCTTCATCCCGAGAAAAAAAACAAGAGACAAATGTTTACAGCGGCAGACGATTCACTCATAAAATGCATTGCTAACACAGACTGGGCGTAAATGTAGCTGATATTAGCAAGTGTCAGCTGGAGTATTTTACTGAATTTATATCGATTCAGCAGAAGCACAAGAGAGGACACTTCCATGAAATTGCGTTGAGTTTGTTCTGATAAAAACAGTTATGGGGTTATTGAAACACGTGGATAACGGCGCTCTCTCCCGCTGTCTTTATATGAAGACATGCAATTAACACCACCCTAACATGCTAGTTAAGCCAGTTTTTTTTACAAGTCGGAAAACAATCGCTATTAACATATTCCACTTATTTTAAACAGCAGTCAAGCGATTGTGAATGTATCGCAAAGAAACGTTGCGTTTTCATGAAAATAATACGGTTTCTATTTATCTGTAGAGTTCGTTAGAAAGCACTCAAAAAAACATCTTACCTGCGTGGACCGTTTACAAAGTTAATGAGGCTTCTTAGGGAAGTGTGTCACACTAATTAACACCCCATCAACAACAAGACCATTAACGAAACTCAACCTTCTTAGCGAAACGTTTAAATTACAATAAAGTTTTGATGGACCTCGCATGAAATAAAAAGAAAAATCGTCTTTTTATATATGCTGTGCATGTGTAAGAGCGGTGAACATCATCTTGTCACAGATTTGGGGTTGATTTGACCTTTTTTAAACTACCAAAATGAACTGAGTGGTTAAGTGCGGAAAGGTAGTTTAGAATAGGCTTATATTAGGCTTCATTGGTAAAGCACTATTCCAGTGTGTGGATGGGCCCAATGGTTTGTTATATGTCGGGGCTCTGTTCCAGTGTGTGGATGGGCCCCATGGTCTGGCCCTGTTCCAGTGTGTGGATGGGCCCCATGGTCTGGCCCTGTTCCAGTGTGTGGATGGGCCCCAGGGTCTGGCCCTGTTCCAGCGTGTGGATGGGCCCCATGGTCTGGCCCTGTTCCAGCGTGTGGATGGGCCCCACAGTCATGGTCTGATATGGAAATGCAGTCTGTGTCAGTCCTGAAGCATAATTGGCACTAGAGTTGCCCCTGGGGGGTCCTGAGTTTCGGTCAGCCAGAATGACAGGGAATCACTTTCAAGCAAATCCCCACGGGTCCTTTCAGTACTTACAGTTTGTCTGTTGAGCTGGACGTGATTTGGAGGAAATATGAAAACGAGCATCAGCTTGTAATTCTCTGTACTCTTCTGAATGCACACACGACAAAAAAAGAAGAAAAAAAAGTAGAATTCTGGATATTAGAGGTTCTCCTGTAGTTAGCTTCCCCAAATGCTTGATCCTAGTGCCACCTACACGTAGGAAGAAATATCCCTTTTCCAGATCTTAGAAAACCATTCAAGTATTCTCAACCAAACATTGTGTAAAAGAGGACAGACCCGCTTATGTTTATTTGTTGAACCAATTACAATTGTCTGTAAAGGAGAGACTTGTCTGTGAGTGCAAAAAAAAAAAAACATTAGTGAACCAATTAATATTTATGCGTGAACCAATTATTTTGCTTGTAACATACAACAAAAAAAATTGTGAATCTCCTTGTTTTTTTGTGTAAGGCTGATATTATTTATGAAATAATTTCTGAGACAATAACAGCTTCTGGGACGATAACACCTGAGACACTGAAGCCATACCTGCGGAACAGGTGTCAACCGCCTGTCCAGAGCACCCACAGTAAGGATGCTGCCTCCCTAAAGCTTTTCTTTTTCATACCCTCTCTAAATCACTCAGGTTACAGACACACAGGGCGAGTCTCGAGAGCAGAAAGCCCATTATGCCACCATTTTGACTGTTGAGGAGTGCAAGCGTACCTTAATGATTGGAGGAAAGGAAAATAATTCACTGCGCAGAGACGACTGGCTCCAGTGTGCCAGGAGGGACTCCTTGTAAAGACGCACGTACGCCAGGATGTTAGAATAACCGACCAATCAATAACTGCGGTAGGGGGACGAGCGGTCCCTTCCTGTGCGTGAGAGGGCGTGCGCACGAATCAATTTCTTGCATTTCTGAAATGCTGCGAAGCAAGAGAGTAAGCGAGAGAAAAAGCAAAACAAAAAAAGAAAATGGAAGCACGTCGATTTCACACAGGGAGCGCACCCGCGCCGTTCTCCAGTATTACCTGTATTTCTGAATACACAGTTCTGGATATGTCCTATATTTTCCTGACCAACAGAAACAAGGCTATACCTGCCAGGTTTGACTCAGAACACCCGCTGCATCGCATTCATTTACAAGAATGTAACAGCCGTTCTCCTCTAGAGTGTAAGTAAACATACGAAACGGAAACTGATCTGGGTTCTGTCCTTGGGAGAGTCTATCCACCTCTGTATCCCTATGAGAGGCAAGTACATACACTACCAAATCGGATGTGTTTAAAAACAACACACAACGCGTCATTTTTTTTAACACACCTCCATGTCTAGAAAAAGGACAACACGTTTTGTGTCACTTCCAACACAGTCTGTGTTAAAAAGTCTCCCTCTGGAACTGCATTGTATACTTGTAACACGAAAGCAGTAACTTTGACACAAAATGTGTTGAAAGTAACACAAAAGTAGTTACACAATGTGTGCTGGATTTTAACGCGTCCTTTTTTGAGAGTGTAAGAGAACAACTGACCTCCGTTTCAGAGTCCGTCAGACTCAGCTTTCAGTGGGGCTGATTTATGGCCTCCATGTTTGGGCAAACCCCCTGGGTCTCCGCATCTCTCCTGTTCTGCCCCTGTAATGAGAACAGGGGTGGACGGTACCTCTGTGCTGCTGTGAACCAATCAGCGAAAACACCGGAATACTGAATCCCTGGTGAGTGAATCACTGGGACACTGTCCGAGGTGAGTGAATCCCTGGGACTCTGAATCCCAGGTGAGTGAACCCCTGTGACCCTGAATCCCAGGTGAGTGAATCCCTGGGACTCTGAATCCCAGAAGAGTGAAGCATTGGGACACTGAATCCTAGGGGAGTGAATCCCAGGAACTCTGAATCCCAGATGAGTGAATTCCAGGAACTCTGAATCCCAGATGAGTGAATCCCTGGGACACTGAATCCCAGGTGAGTGAATCCCTGAGACTCTGAATCCCAGAAGAGTGAAGCATTGGGACACTGAATCCTTGGGGAGTGAATCCCTGGGACTCTGAATCCCAGAAGAGTGAATCATTGGGACATTGAATCCCAGGGGAGTACTCCGTCACATGGTTGTCCGCTCTGCTTTCGCCTGACCCGCGATTGGAAGTTCAGCATCATTAACCTGCAGTAATGAGGCGTAGCGGTCAAGCTTGCTCTGCCCCCTGCAGGCCATTGGCTGCGCTGCGGTCAAGCCCTTTAACAAAACTGAATTAATCTCGCCAATGATATTAAGCACATACACACCTTAAAATATCTTCTGCTGAAATAGCATAACCTGTAAATTAGATTTAAAAAAGAACCAGGGTGTTAAAACATTTTTTGCAAGTGAAACACAATAGATAACCTTTTAATGGCGACCTTCAGAGTAAGAGCCACCTTCAGTTTTTACATTTTTTGCAGGATACAAGTGAAACAGTTTGCAAAACCTGAATAAAAGGGTAAGCGTCACCATATCAGAAACGATCCCAGATAGATCCATATCAAAGACAATCCCAGTTATATCCATATCAGAGATGGCTGAACTTCAATATAAATTCCTCATAAAACAATTACGACACATAATGGAAAGAAACTCCAAGCATTTTTTCCCCCCCACACAAGCCCCTCGGAAGGCATTCACAGAATATAAACCACACAACATCAAATGGAAGAAGAGAAAATTCAACACACACACACACACACACTTCTGCTTTTGAACATGGAGTGGAGCAAACGTTTGAAATGGCATTACACACAGACAGGGCTCCCTTGTTTTCGGAATCTTCCTGAGTGAACGCAGGTGTGCCCACATGACAGCAGGTCGACTGTGATGTCACAAAGAGCCAGCTGATGATTGGTTGTGGAAGTTCCTCCCGGTTCCGGAATACACAGACCTCTTACAAAACAGGAAGTGGCCTGCAGCTTTTTCTATCCTTGCCTATGGGCTCAAATAAAATGCGTTGACTCAGGACACAAGTATCATTTCGCAGTTGAGGTTTTGCTTTCACCGTTTGATGTGTGGACCCAATTAAGGCACATTTCTGGTTTGGCTAATTCTGTAGGGTAACATTTTTGTTTTGCGTGCAGTCTGTGTACAGACCAGACAAACACATGCCGAATACACATACATCAAACACACACACACACACACACATTGGGGCAAACTCTGTTGAAAAACACACAACAGACGCAGTTCAAACAGACAGTGGAGACGTGAGCTCGGCGCACATTCGCAGGTGTGCTGACAGCGAGCTGGAAAGTGCTGAAAAAAAGGTTCTGCTCCTCAACCCATTTTCTATCAAGCGTGTGTGTGTGTGAAGCTGGAGGAATGTGCAAAAAACAGCCAATTTCCAGAAACGGTCGTAGAATATGTCGTAGACATAGAATTAATATTTCCGTAATAATGTAGATATCGAATCAGGAAGCAGCAGCGCTGGGGGAAAGCTGGTCACGTGACCCCTGTCGCAGTCGCGTCAGTTCAGCCTTCAGATCCGAACGCGCGGTCGATGGTTCTGTGTCCGTCTCGTTTTCAAAGCCGCTTCGCCCTTGAGCTTCACACGAAAGAAAGCCTGACAGAAAAGTCAGGAGTGGTTTTTTTCCCTTCTCCCTCCCAGGTGACAATGCTGTTGATAGTTCCTTAAGAGCACAAGATGCCTGAATAGCAGCTACTGCACATTTTCTGAATGCCAGTTACTGGACAGTTTTGCTTGTGTCTTTCTCAGAGTTCTATTAAAGATAAATTACATTAAATTACACTAGAATGTGTTGGCTGCAACCAATTATACATCAGGAATGACATGAGAAAGACAAGTTTTTTTTAATCTGAAATGTTAAATTGTAATGATTTTCATTGCTTCATTCTCCCTTGTGGTTTATAATGGTTATTTCAGAATTCCCCACATTCTTATTGTTTTACTCTGAGGAGGTTAACAGCATTTCCTGCTTTAAATTTTATGTGCTCTCCTTCCACAGGGCCAGATTTCTAATAACAGCTTTTAAGCCACAGTGCCTCTTGCCTGAGGTGACACACCTGCAGCATTACCTGGGCAGTCAGCCATAATGAAATTATTCGCAGAGCAAAGCCTTAAACAGACAGTGCAACCCTCGCTGCCCAGAACACGTTTCGACAATAAAAACCCGGTAACTGCGTCTGCTGTTTCCTGAGAGGGGATGAGTCTACAGGGCGAGCATGGGTTGTGAACGCAGTGATGGCGCATGTGCAGGACAGACACAGTACAGACACAGGACAGACGCCAGACAGACTCAGGGCAGACTCAGTACAGACCCAGGACAGACTCAGGACAGACGCCAGACAGACTCAGGACAGACTCAGTACAGAACCAGGACAGACGCAGGACAGACTCAGGACAGACGCAAGACAGACGCAGGACAGACTGGACCCTCTTTTCCCTCTCCTCCCTCGCTGCAAGGGCCAACGTCGTTCTCTGCTGCTCCAGAACGTTCCACGTTGTTTCCGAGTCAATTCACAATTCTCCTCTGCAGCGATAAAAACAAAACTGGAAAAAAAGAGAAAAACAACGACAGGGATGTTACATAACCTGGAATCAGCAGTGTGTGGCCAAGGGCCGGAGAAGAAAAAGTGTGTGTGTGTGTGTGTGTGCGTGTGAGTGTATGCGTTCCTGCACAACATCTCTCCCTCATTGACAAACACACCTGTCCCTGAGTCTTCTTCTGGAAGTTCGACTCCAAAGGTTTCCATGGGAACAGAGCGAGGGCAGCTTGGGTGTGAGCGCGAGCGTGTGTGTGAGCGTGTGTGTGAGCGCGAGCGTGTGTGTGAGCGTGTGTGAGCGTGTGTGTGAGCGCAAGCGTGTGTGAGCGTGTGTGTGAGCGTGTGTGAGCATGTGTGTGAGCGTGTGTGAGCATGTGTGTGAGCGTGTGTGAGCGTGTGTGAGCGCGAGCGTGTGTGAGCGTGTGTGAGCGTGTGTGTGAGCGCGAGCGTGTGTGAGCGTGTGTGTGAGCGTGTGTGAGCGTGTGTGAGCATGTGTGTGAGCGTGTGTGAGTGTGTGTGTGAGCGTGTGTGAGCGTGTGTGTGAGCGTGTGTGTGAGCGTGTGTGAGCGCGAGCGTGTGTGAGCGTGTGTGTGAGCGTGTGTGAGCGTGTGTGAGCGCGAGCGTGTGTGAGCGTGTGTGTGAGCATGCGTGTGCGTGACGCGTAACAGGTGAGGCAGCCCTTGTCTCTTTCTGAAAAGTCAAGCGCAGCCTCTTCACACACCCTCACACACTCCCGTTCCGGAGGGAAGCGCAGGTCTGCCCCGAATAACAGAGGAAAACGAGAGGAAAAAGGATTAGTCTTGTTTTCAAAGGAACAGAAATTAAACCACCACAGGAGCCATTTATATGCGATATTGTAAGATTAATCATGTGACGCTGAATTGTTTCAATATAAGAGCGTCCGAGATTTTATTCAAGATTATGATGATGATGATGATGGTGGTGAAGGTGGTGATGAGGATGGTGATTATGATGATGGCAATGATGATGATGATGATGATGAAGATTTAGAAAACTTAATGGGTTAGTGTCCATTTGTTGAAGAACAACGAATCAGACAAATATAATTAACATTTGAGACTGTGGTGGATGGAACAGATAAGGAAGTCACTCTCCCCATCGTCTGGATAAACAGAAAAGTTTGTTTCTCGCTCATTGGAGCTAAACTATAATTATCTAGACACCCCACAGGAGATCAACAGACAAAAGTTCTAGGAGTTTGTTTTAGAAAGAAAAGAAAAAAAGCACGGAAGCAACCTGTGAATATTTCATGAACACTGCATTTGAAATCTTGAATGAGCTCAAATTAATTCATGACTTTTTAATGTTGTCCAGGCCAGTGCAAACATCAATAATAATATTTTACCATCATATGGTTTGTGCATGCTCTGTTTTACATTAGAAAGACACCTTTGTAGGGTGATGCTGAATTTATTCTCTGCTTAATTTGTGGGTATTTTGCTGTGGCACACACACAGTACTCCTATCAAAAGCAGTGAAATTGATTTAAAATTACCCCAGGGGGTGGAATTAGGATTTGATTTCAGATTAATTGAATGTACTCAGTTTCAGAGTCATTTACCCAAGCAGATTTTTACCCTCTCCAGACAAAATGATTAGGGTTGTTGATTTCAGAGGAGGGAAAAACTATCTCCAACAGGTTTGAGTGGGCGTAACTGGGACTCCTGAACAGATGGATTACAGTGAGAGAGAGAGAGAGGAGAGGGGAGAGGGGAGAGAGGAGAGAGGAGAGAAAGGGAGGGAGGGGGGAGAGAGAGAGAAGGAGGGAGGGAGGGAGGGGGAGGGAGACAGCGAGAGAGGGAGAGACTTGACTTTTTTTGACTCCAGTATATATCCAGCTGTATAAATGGATACGATGTAAGTCGCTCTGGATAAGAGCGTCTGCTAAATACCTGTGAAACTAAAACTATGACCTGGCAAGCTTTTCCACACAATGTAAAAAATTGTTTTAAAAAAAAATTACTCACTGATATCTGTGCAGAATTTAAATATTGATCATTTCCACCTGCAGTCCCTTGTTCTACTGACAGAATGCAGCCGGAAAAATCTTTTTGTTTTATGAATAAAATTAAAAAAATTTTTTTTAAAAACCTCAGTCAAATCCCTTCCTGGTCTCCATTCACTGGAAAAGACAGAGTGCCCTCACAAGCAGCCAGCTGTTGACCAGACCCTCACTTCATACGGGACAGTACCCAAAGGCCTGAAGCGCACATACTGTCCAGATAAAGAGAGGGACAGGGGCCTTTTCACTACCCCCCCGCCCCTCCAAAAAAAGAAAAAGAGAGGAAAAAGACAAGACTATTAAAATTAGACGATTACAGTACACTACATTCCATTCATTCAGCAGTGTAAGAGAACATAAGCGCTTCTACCTGGGAGATGTTGTGTCAGGTGTCAGACCTGGGGGGTATTTCACGAAGCAGGACTACCGAGTAACCACTGAAGCCAGCTTTCCATCTAACCTTTCAGTTAGGTAACCTATAAATACCACAGTCAGAATCAAATACTTGCTTGACCTCGCGTAAAAATAAATTGTGGAAAACCTACGTTAAATAAAAGTATATACTCAGCATATTATGTTATGATATATGCATGAAACGTGAAGCAGGAGAGCAGCAGGGTTCATCTGTATGTTATTTAGAATAAAGGCCAGTGATAGGTGGAACACGTGTTGCATGTTCAAACAGAGGCCTGTGATAGGTCGAACAGGCGTTCTACCTTCAAGCTGAACGCAGTGTCCAGAACAGCACAGGGCGTCCGTGTAGACGTACGTCTCCTCATGAAGATGAACGGCTCCCTGAGCTACAGACTACCTACAGCTGTCAGCACGTACACAGATGTACAGAGTACATACACACACACGTACTCACTCACACATGCACGCACACACACACACACACACACACACATACACATGCATGCACACTCACACACGAGCGCTGCAGACACACACGCACACACACACAGAGTTAGAGAAATTTTTGGCCGTCCAAAAGTGAGAAATAAATTTAAATAAATAAATGGCTCTCTGACTCTGCCCCAGAAAGGCAAACTTTACTCAAAGGGGCAAGAGATGATTTCAGTGGGACACGGTCTGGAATAGGCACAGGCCAAGCGCAACTGCTTCTGTTACTACAGAGGGGCTACAATGCTCCTCCTGGCAGGAAAGGCTGTTTAAGTGATCTTTACGGCTTCTCTAACTCTGTGTGTGTGTGCGTGTGTGTCTGCAGGCGCACGTACGGCTACGGAACATTCCAGAAATTCTCCTTATCGCTTGTCGTCACGCTGCGGGGGTTTTGGACGCCAGGCTCACACAGACGCGAGGTGGAGGAAGGTGCTTAATGTGCAGCTCGGCAGACACGCTGGCGGCCGCAGGAATGACCGACGGTTGTGTGCTAAGTGAACCCGTCACCTCAGCAACGGTAATGACCGGGCAATTTTACAGCCACAGGTCATTACCGGGACAGTCCAGATCTGATACTAGACCATGGTGCCCGTCCATGCACTGGAACAGAGACTTAACAGGAAGGGCCATTTGGTTGTTGGGGGGGGGGGGGGGGGGGAGAGGAGCCTATGTCTGGAGGCAAACAGTCTACCTGGCTAACAGACATCAACACAGGTAAGCCTACAGCCCCTGATGGAAGTCTGCCAACAAACTGTTTATTTCTGATTTTAGAGCACAAGCGTTTCTTTCCTTTTTCTCTTTTTTATTTCTTTTTTTAAATTTTTTTTTTTTTTTTTTTTACAGAGTTCAATTTGGAACTTAAACAGCCAGGCGTCGCCGTCGGCAACAGAACGCGTCGACGCGCTCCCACCTGACATCTTTTAAGGCGTTTCCCGTGCGACAAAGCCTCCGTTTTTCTCTCTCTCTCTCTCTCTCTCTCGCCCCCCCCCCACATCGTTCCCAGAGGAAGACTGCAGCCCCTGTTTCATAAAACAGCTGGCAAGTGATGCCAGGTATTCGGGGTACGCGGGGAGCACGTGGGCGTGTCCGCCAGGGCACGGCTGATTCGATCCTAACCCACGGCGCCCGTTAATCTTCTGGAAAATTCTAACGGCGCTGGAAAAGGCTCACCCACCACCGAAAAACAGAGAGGGGTGGTGGGGGATGGGGAGGGGCGTGGGGGGGTGGGGGGGGGGTTAGAGGGGAGACAGATCAGAAGGTGCCGCTGCTGCTTGTACCCACTGCTGTTCTGATGAATAAATCGGAGGCCGTTAGCGTAAATGGAAAAAGATGGACGGGAATAGACGGAAGAGCCGCGCGTCTGCCAGGGAGCCGGCTCCGCCCCCAAGCCGCGAGGCACGACGGGAGGGCGGGCGCTCGCCCGCGCGACTTAACGAGCAAACGCAAAGACGCCGCTATTTATAGCGCATCCCGCGGGACGAAAAAATAAAAAATAAAAACGGACACCACACTGGAGGTCGTTCCTTCCTGGCTGTGCCTTATCTCCATGGAGACCCCGCCCCGACCTCATCACGCGCTCTTCCTCTCCTTATTATCCTTCCACATCTTCCCCCCATTTTTTTTGACCACCATAAATTCTGAATAGTACTCTCAGCAGAGAAGAGGTGTGGCACCTGTGTGGTGTACCTTTGACGGGCTGGTAAATATCGTGACATATCAGTGAGACGGAGACCAAAAGTTCATCCATGATCCCTGGCGTCGTGATTCAGAGACGTCCCTCTTTAACAGGACGAGAGCGGGCCTATTGAAACGGGCTCTTTTTTTCCCCAGAATTTTGAAATTCAGAAGGGGAAGTTCAGACTAAGGTCCCTTTGAAAGCAAGCCAGGGAAAGATAACATATTTCAGATCCACACACACACACACACACACACACACACACACACACACACACTGAACAACAACAGCTCCTGAGCTCCTCCTCAAATCTTTTTTTTTTTCTTTTTTGTCCAACCTTTTCAAATTCTAAAGAGGGCTCTGATTTTGAAGGTCAGCCCCAACTAATTGCGCGTATCTATTTAAATTCCCGGCCCTCGGAAGTGACAGAGCATCAATAGACGCTACATTCCTTCAGAGAGGAGCGCACAATGCGAGTTTCGCAGAATCGCGGCGTCTGTGAGTCCATAGCCGAAGCGAGTATTATTCCCCTGATCCGTGAAGGAGACCAACGCGGGGTTAGGAGGCATTTCTTAACCGCTTTTATTTTATTTTATTTTTTTAAACGCCAGCGCTCGGGTTGTTTTTTCATCCGAGCGCGATCCATCCGCCGCCTCGACCTTGAAGCTAACGCAGACTCTCTCTCTCTCTCTCCCTCTCTCCCTCTCTCTCTCTCTCTCTCTCCCTCTCTCTCTCTCCCTCTCTCTCTCTCTCTCTCTCTCTCCCTCTCTCTCTCTCTCTCTCTCTCTCCCTCTCTCTCCCTCTCTCTCTCTCTCTCTCTCTTTCTTTCTCTCTCACTCTCTCCCTCTCCCTCTCCCTCTCTCTCTCTCTCTCTCTCTCTCTCTCTCTCTCTCTCTCTCTCTCTGACAGAGTTACGCAAGGCAGGCGAGGGGCTGCTGAGGCGAACGACGTAAAAAAAAAAAAAAAAAAATTAAACAAGCGGTCCCCGGCGCGGCGGTTTTTATTGGGGTGCCGTGAACCCGCCGGGGTTATTCTGAGCGTGACAACAGGCTCGACACCCCCCTTCCTGCCCCCCCGGACCCCGCCCCCGGACCCCGCCCCACCCCCTTTTCAGATTCTCGCTTGAGCGACAACAAGCAGAAGAAAGAAAAAATAAAATAAATTAAATAAAATAAATAGCAGCACTTATCGTTAGCTCTACCAGAGCACAGGACTCGGAACTCAGAACTCGGAAGGGGGGAAGGGGGGCGGTTTGTAGAAATTAATTAGGGAAGTGAAGGCTGTGTGACAGGCAAGGTGAAGCCGTGCTTTATTTCAGCCGGGGGGGGGGGGGCGTTCCCATGGGAACGGCGCGGTGGGGGACGCCTGTGCGCGGCTTCAGGCGCCAGCAGGAAAGCCCTCAGATCCGTCTCGCTGGGGGGGCTCCGCTTTTAAAAATGACAAATTGGGCCGTTGAAAAGCGGGCGATGCGATTGGCTGGATATTAACAAGTGCTTGTGCGTTATGAAAGACACTTATCTGGTCCTGTCCTTGATCTGTCCATCTGTCCATCTGTCCTTTATTCTGTCTGTGTGTTCGTCCGTCCGCCTGTCCGTCTGTCCATCTGTCTGGCCGAAAAGACCCTGTGGTACAAAGGGCAAAGTGTGATGCTGTTTTAATGTTCTAAGTTCAAGTCAGTTCTGGAGTAGAACTGGGATTTATCTATTATAAGCTGAGACAGCAACAGGAGATGTTCCAGACTGTGTCTATCTATCTATCTATCTATCTATCTGTTTGTCTGTTTATCTATATATCCATCCGTCCATCCGTCCGTCTTTTTCGGCAAAGAGCTCAGTGTTCCCTTCACCTGGCCTAATATCCCTCATCAGCAGCGCTGGGGTCAGACTGCGTCTGAAGTCCTTTGAGGAGGTGATTACAGAATGAGAGCGCGAGAGATTGCATTGTTCACTGACATTTCTCAACGGAGAAGAACCTGTAGCCATTCTTCCACAGCACACATCAATGCAGGGCCAGTAAAGGGGGGGGGGAATAACACCCCTCGGGTACCACAAATAACCTGCAAGAGCTGGAGTTTGCTGGAGTTCAAGCACATATGTTTTCGGGGGGCGGGGGGTAGACAGGCAGACATGTCACCCCAAATATTTCCTACAGAATTAATTGCCAGGCTGGCTTACGCTCGTGAGACTCGACGTTTGACCGTGTGCCTCGCTCAGAGCAGAGATCAAATCTGCGCTGGCGCTGGAGTCCATTTTAAACCCGCGTCCGTTTGCCCGGAGCTGGAAGGCGTCTGTCTGGCGCATGTGTGTTGCATCACCCAATCGGCTCGCTCTTAGCGTGTTGCTAATATGCTGACAGCATGTCGATAAGTTAGCGTTAAGCTGTTTTCAGTCGACAGCGATACAGGCCTGTTGTTTTAGCGCATCCCTGGATTTTTTTGGAAAGGTAGGCTAAAAACCGTTTTTTTTTTTTGGGCGGATTGGCTGCCCCCGGGCTGTCTGGGTCACGTCCCACGTTTGGGATCGCTCTTCTAAGCAGGGGCACGCGGCCCGGGCCAATCCGGCGAATCGGCGGACAGGCCCAGCGGCCGGCCGACCGCACGCAGCTGCGCGCGCGCCAGGTTAAAATCGTCCCGCGCGTCCCCCGCGTAACCGAAAACTCCCCGTGACCACGGGCCAACCCTACAGCATACCTCGGCCGCAAAAGCCCGTCCCGACAATAACCATCATTCACAGGCGTATGATAATACGGGACGCAGAGCCCGGGGGCCTTATGGTAAATACATTTTGGGCACACATATAATTGTCACGGCAATAAAAAAAGTTAAAAAAAAAAAAAACATTTTAAAAAATGTAACTGTTTATAGTTTTATGCACCGTGCAGCTCTGAGGTAAAGCGTATGTTTGCTACATTAGGGCGGAGACCGCTGGACTGTGCCTGGAGTTCAGGGTTTGGCAGTCCTCACGGGTAGAACAGACGATCTCCCTTCCAGAGTCCAGTGCGGTTCTGTTCTGTTGGCATCGCAAGGTATGCAGCAACTTGTTTCCACCAATCAGATCTTCTCCAGGCAGCGATGGGCATCTGGACAGTGTGTCCGGTTTCCGAACGTGCAGCAAGGTGATTGGCAGGCAGGTTGACCAATGGAAGGGCAAGGGGAAAAGGGACCATAACAGAACCATAGGATAGGAATACGCGGTAATGTCTGGTTAGTAAGAAAGTAAAGAAATGAAAAATAAACGCGGGACTGACCTGCGGCTGCAGTCCGCGCGTTTGGCGTGAGGCGCACTTCCCAAACTCGGGGTGCCCCCGGAGCGGGGAGGCCGTCCCGCGGGCCGTGTGAGGGGGGAGGGGCAAGCAGGATTGATTAAAAACGGGCGTTATCCAATCGCGCAAACGAGCGACCTCCGTTCCCCCCGACAACCAGACGAGCGGGCGGAGCCAAAGTTTCTGACTCTGAATTTGCCTGGCGGCTGAGTCGCCCTAAGACACACAAACAAAATGGACCCGGACTCTCTATTTGGCTGCGGGTTCGATTCCGGTGTGGCACTGCCGCAGCGCCCGATAGCCACGTACGTACTGCAGCCTCAGCTGCCACTGTAAACACCCAGCAGCGCAAATGAGCGACAGGAGCAGAAAACAAATAAACTAAGAGCTCGTCTGAGTTGACAGAACCTCGCTAAACATCCTTATTTTCTTTTCAGCGGTTGAAAACTTTGCTAACATAAGCCTTTGATTGACAGACTGAATTATCCAACCCGAAGAGTAAAAAAAAAAAAGTGTTGGTTGTGCACGTTAGCAATCTACATACTGTGGAGGACAGTGGCATGAGTAAAAAAAAAAAAAAAAAAGTGTGATCCTGTCAAACTTCACTGTTTGCAACACACAACTCAAAGCTCCTCTGATGCATGTTAAGGCCCCCCCCCCCCCCCGCCACATCCCCATCTGGTCCCCGACCCGCCTCCTGAGTGACTGGACAGAGACAGGCGGTCGTCATGGTGACAAACGTACGCAGCGGTGTCCGCTAACGGTGGCACGCCCACCTCACCGAACCGCCAAAACCCCCCCCCCCCCCGCGTGAGCACAAACACACACGAGCGCGTACGAGCCGCCCTCATGAATATTCATGAGCAGACGCCATCTGATCCCTGACTCCATGTCATGCGGCCTGGTTAGCGCGCTAGCTAGCTTCCTTTCGGCCGCGCACCTGTCACGTTCTCTCCCCCCCCCCCCCCCCCCCCATCGCGAACCCGTCACGCTCCCATCAGCCACGTGTCTGTTGCCGTGCCACCGGCTGCTCCTGCTAACGTGTTCCGCGCGGCAATATGGCGCCCGTCACCGCCAGGGTGACGGCCCTGCTCTGGTCACGGGCTGGTCTCCGATGGGCAGCGCTGTCACTTCACAGCAAAGAAGGTCCCGGGTTTGAATCCCGTCCCGGGCCTCTGTGGGGGCTGCATGTTCTATCCGTGTCCGCGTGGGGTTTCCTCCGAGCACTCCGGTCTTTTCCCCCACAGTCCAAAGTCCAGGTGGGAGGCCAACTGGAGACTCTAATGTGCCCAAAGGTATGAGTGTGTGAGTGAACGGTGTGTGTGTGTGTGTGTGTGTGTGTGTGTGCCCCGCGATAGACTGACGGACTGTCCAGGGTGTATTCCTGCCTCTCGCCCAGTGCATGCTGGGATAGACTCCAGCACCCACCGCGACCCTGCCCAGGATAAGCAGGTTAGATGATGGATGGATGCTTCACCCGGGGAGGATTTCGGCTGGAATTGGGCGGGGGGGGGGGGGGGGGGCCTGAAACTCGGTCACTATCTGCCCCAATCCCAGCCTCCTATACCCTCCTATAGCTCTGCTCTGATAAACTGATAAACTGCCTCTACACCACCGCATCACAGCCGGGTCTGTATCCAGGAGACGCACAGGCAGGGGCACATTGCAGGCAGCACGTCGGCCTGAAAAACGTTTTTTATTTTTTTTTATTTTTTAAAAACCTCAAAATCATCAAAGCGGCTGCAGAGCGCCTCCCGTCAGCCCGTGGCGGAAGGGTAGCTACGGCTCGTCAAATTAAAATTCCACCGGAGAGCGGCAGCCTGGGCAAACACCATCTCATAATCTGGGGAAATGTGCGGATTTGTGCTCCTTTTTTTTTTTGGTGTTTTGCATTTTGATAGACCGTTTCCCTTTGGGGAAAAAAAAAACGCACTTTGTTTTTGTTGTGTGGCAGCGGCAGGAATCGGCGCCGGGTTTTAAGGTGTATTAATAACACATGCATGGTGAGGCTCGGGCCTTTGGAGTATTCATTTTTCCACGGGCCGGGGCCCTCTCTCCGTGCCTCTGCCGGTCGGACCGGATCAGACCATCGCAGTGTTTACACACGTACGGCCGCAGAGCGCCGTCTGCAATAACTCACAACGCCACACCGCCAAATCCGCCAAATCCGCCAAATCCCCTCCTCACCAGACCGACGGACAGGCAGACGGACAGACAGACGGACAGACGGACAGACAGACGGACAGACAGACAGACAGACGGACAGACAGACAGCTAGCCGCGCATATTACATTACATTACATTTATTTGGCAGACGCTTTTATCCAAAGCGACGCACAAAAAGTGCATTTCATGGTCATAGACAACTGCTAAACACAGGTTCAGTAAGATA
Source organism: Anguilla pacifica (assembly GCA_039654925.1). Lineage (NCBI taxonomy): Eukaryota > Metazoa > Chordata > Actinopteri > Anguilliformes > Anguillidae > Anguilla > Anguilla pacifica. Next base: position 6,911,208 of record CM077286.1, read on the forward strand.
CAATACTTATTTTGTACAGCTATTTCTAGCCAAGAACACGGTTTAGTCCACACAGTGAACGCTATTCAGACCTAACCTCTGCAAAGCCAACTAGGCAGAAGAATAAGCTACAGTATTAGGACAAATACAAATTACCAAAAAGTGCTGGGATGGGGCAACATGTAACAAGTGTCATGTAAAAAGGGGGGGAGGGGATTTAGAGTGAAATATACAGCGTGGTGGTGGTTAGTCTAGGTACAGTCTGAAGAGATGAGTCTTCAGGCCACGGCGGAAGATGGGTAGTGAGGGGGAGGTTCGGAGAGGGACGGTGCACCTTCCTCAGAAAAAATACGACTTTCGTTTTTCATCCGCACTTTTCTGACGCATACACCGCGTGGAAAAAATGAAGGAGTGACTCTGACAGATCACAACCGCCTTAATTATCAATTACTGTGATAATAAGTAAAACGATCTGTTTTTTGCGTGGGACTTGCAGACCAGACGCGTAACGAAAGCATTTTTGGGAATTATTTGGCCGAGGGAATTGCGTCTAATTATAAAAGTGATGGAAGAGGTGTCCAGAGGTAAATGTCATAATGGAGCACACATAAACGCACCGATAGGCCATAAAAAACCGGTCGAGGATTTTGGCAGAGGAGAGATCTCCAGTGGTCATGATATTACCCGTAAGATTGACAGGTCTTTAAAGCGACAGACGCTGGACTGGTTTTGTTCGAACGTCGACAGCGGGGGTTTCATTTTTAGGGAAAGGGACTCGGCGTGACCCCACAAGCACACTCCGGGCCGGGAATGGGCGTGTCCACTTGTGACCGGTCAACAGGGAACCCCATCAAATACAGAGTCCCATAAAGACCAGGCCTCTCTCTCTCTCTCTCTCTCTCTCTCTCTCTCTCGCTCTCTCCCCCCTTTTTTCGTGAGCTGGCACTTTGGGCCCAACGCAGACAGAATGAAATACTCGGCGTGTTTTGCGAAGCCAAAACCCGGCAATTAAAGCAATCGTGTGTATCGGCGCAGAGTAATTACCCACCGGCTCTCCGAACGCACCTATAAATACAAGCGACCGGGCCGCCATAAACAATGGCCTCTCCCGAGCTCAGACTGCCACGCAGAACTGCATGCTGGGATATGCTGGCACCTATACTTAGCAGAAGGCTGGGAAACAACAACTGCATGCCAGCCAACCACAGCTTAGCTCCCACAATCCACCCAGAGGAGAGCAGTTTGGGGTTTCTCTGAGGACCCTGGGAAGGGACCAGTGGGAGAACTGGGTCATAAGATGAGGAATTCTTTCAGTGGCCTGGATTTTCAAACAGCGGGTCTGTGGACCCCTGGGGGTCCTTGAAGGTACTGCAGGGCAGTGGCAACCAACCCTGCTCCTGGAGATCTGCAGTCCTGTAGGTTTTCACTAAACCCTAACAAAGCACACCTCACTCAACAGCTAGAGCAGGGCTGCCCAACCCTGTTCTTGGAGAGCTACTGTCCTGTATGTTTTCAGTACAACAGTAACAAAGCACACCTCACTCAACAGCTGAAGGGCTTGTTGAGCTGCGAATTAGTAGAATCAGGTGTGCCAAATTCGGGTTGAAATGAAAACCTACAGGATGGCAGATCTCCAGGAACAGGGTTGGTTAACACTGCTGTAGGGGTTCCATAGCCACGTGATATGCAATGACTATATACAGATCTGGGAAAATATTTCAGAATGTAAAAACGTTTGTGCTATTTTTACCAGACCCATCGTTAAACAGGTGGAGGTGGTAGCAGCCAGGTAAGACAGCACTGCCCAGGTTAGTGTGAGTGAGTGAGTGAGTGTTAGTTAGAGCAGATGCAATCTCTTCAGCTCAAAGCACCACTGCGCGGCGACTCTCCCCGGTGCTTCTGGGATTGAACGTAGTGGGTTTGGGGAGGGTTCTGCAGCGCAAGCTTACGGTTTCCGTGGAAACAAGCTGGGAGCAAGAAGGAAGTGAAGAGAGGAAAGAGGAAATCAGGGAGGGATGGCATGCTTATACAATTCCAGGCCCACGACCCCCCCTCCCCCCCAAATAAACCGCAATGCAATGCTTGTCCCCTTAATCACGCCAACATGGTGAGTTACCGTTTATTTTCCATTCCATTCCACTCAACATTACATTCCACACACTCTCCATTCCACTCATCTCCATCTCTGATAACACCTACTACACCTGGAGAGAAAGGTGAGGGTCTGATGGTCTTGGATACAGGGTCCTGAAGGCTGTGGCCATGCAGACACGCAGGGGAGGTCCCCAATCCCCAATTAGGGGGAGGGGGGGGGGGGGCATGGCGGGATCAAGGTCTACTGCTGCTGGTCAGTCGCCATAGAAATGCGGTATACCCCCAACCTGACCCCCTCCCCCCCCTTCCCGCCCCTCCTTGGGTGGTTGTGGTCACCGAACCAGACACCCCCCCCCCACCCCCCCCCCGCCTCACCCGCCCCCTCCAGGACAACCACTCCTCTCTGTCTGAGCTCCTCGAACATCTCCAGGCTAATTTCACCGTCTCTGTGGAGAGCAGTGGATTTTCCTCCACTCCCTCCACCCCTCCCCATTTTGCGCCTATCCTTGACAACGAGTAATCCTCCGGCTCTGAGCCGGCGACGTGCCAGACCCGTCGTCACGGGTGCCGATCTTTCCGCCGCTCCACCAAGTCGCCGATAATTAGCCATTATTACCCGCTGGGCCCCCCCCCCCCCACTCCCACGTTTGTTAGGAGCTCGGGTTCGAGAGCAGAGCCCCCCCCCCCCAGTGTAGAGCAGAGACTTACTGCAGCACCCAGGCAGGACATGGTGCGCTCGCTGTTCCATTAAGAGCAGTGGGGGGGGGGGGGGCGGGGGGGTGGAGGGGGCGGCGGGGCGGGGTGGAGGGGGGGCGGGGGACTGCCCACTTGTTTTAGTTCGGCTCAGTGCGTTTAAATGCCGTTTAATGGGGACTGATTAAGTATCGAAACACTTCATTTGCTGTTCAGTGCCTTGCATCCAGCGCGGAGTTTCCTGTGGTCTGTCCGTGGGAATGAAAAACATACGGACCGAAAACCTGTCTATGAATACAAAAAATACAAAAAATATGGCCAAATTGTGCTATATACTTAAAGCATTTGCATTTGAGCTCAACAATACGATAGAAAAATACCGTTTTTTTAATAAATAAAAAAAAAAACAAATTCTTCTGGTTTGTCCGTAGTTTTTGGTGAATTCCAATCTGACCTTCCTTTCTATTCTTGCTGCTGATGAGAGGTAGCTGCAGTGGAGTCTGTATACTTCTGCTCTCAAAGTATTTTGCATACAGTGGCTTGTGGCTCCTCTGGAGACCGCTGGTGATGTCACTGACCATTGTTTTAGCATTTTTCTTCACAGCACTTAGGATCTGTCTGTCATCAACTGCAGTTGCCTTCCTTGGTCAACCTGCATGGTATTTATTTCTGAGTCCACTAGTGGTTTTGCTTGTTTTCAAGACCATCCAATCTGCCGCACTACGCAGTTTCTCTGCAATCCTTCTTAATGAATTCTCCAGTTCTCTCAACTTTACAGATTAATTGTTTTTTTTTTTAGCCATAGTTTGTTCCCTGATCTTCTTGATGGCGCATGCCGTCAGACTGCAAATGCAGTCTCCACAAATTCTACATCCAAGACTAGACACTCACTGCTGTTTTACGAGTGAACTCTCCATGCAAAATGAAATTCCTGAGCAATGGTTAACACCTGTCAGTCATCTGTTAACTTACTCTGGCACAGCTGAAAATGAGGGGACTCAACACAAAAACAACCGTTTCTGTGAAATGGGAAAACAGAAGCTGACTGTCTATACTTTTGTCTCACAGTCATCTTTTGATCTCAAATCTAAATGCTTGGTAAACATTGCTCACTCTACCATTACCATACTTTCAGAGGGCACTGTGTATGCATTTAGCTTTTCTTTTTTTTTGTTGTTGAACCAGCTAAGATCTCTTCATTCCTTTTAAGGCAGTGAGAAGACACTACCGCCCCCTAACTGGTAAATAAAGAAGTGCAATGAACAGAGGGGAGTGAGTGTGTGAATGTACTGTGTCCTAAAGTCTCCAAAGTTCAAAGATGAAACTGATAACTCTGAATATGAGGTAAGGGATAATGGTCCAGTTTCCTTCACTGTGTCTGCACTGGGAATCTCCACAACACCAGGGCAGCACCTGTTCTGAATGGAAGCTGCTTTAGGCAGGTTATTCTCCATGGCAAGAGAGCGGGGTCAAAGGTCAAATGTGCCTCACGCTATAAACCAGTTTCAGGTGCGCTGAGAACTAGAATTATTATGGGTGGGAGGCTTTCAAATTTAAGAGATCCTTTCAGTCAAAGTGACGTAGAGAAGGTGTACTCAACATGGCTATAAAGCTGCTGGCACAAGATAAGTGCAACAAAAAACAAATCAGTGCTATGCCTAGGGAGGAAGAAGATAGGCTATCCATGTCACAAACCAACCAAGAACAAGTGCTGGCATATTGCCAATATGAATACCCCGCAACGCAAACGTCCGCACCTGAATATGCCGAACGCCAAAGATGACCTCAAATTAGAAACCCCTGTGGTTAATATGTGGTGTCCGGTGTCATCTGTTCCACATTTCATGTCAGAGCTGTATTTTTCTTAGTTTTATACGTTTTGGCTCATTTTCACAAAGGAGAAACGCCGCCGTAAATCCCCCATAAATCAATACCATCATCTGTTTACATATTTTTCGGTCAAAGAGCCGATATGTAACGTCGGCTTCATCTGATTCCTGCGTCACGGCTCGCGCAGAGAGGACACGCAAGGCGCTCCGCTGCCAAACCTGACAGGAAAAAAAAACATCGCTAACGTCTTCCACGTGAGTTTGACAGATGAGAAGAGAGTGCTGAGATTTGGAACGTGATGACTGAGTGTGTGTTTATGACAAACATTTCCTGACCCCGCCAGAGTGTGTGCTTCATTATTTCAATTAGACCCATTTGCACCAATGCTTGTGCGCAAAATGAAAGCAGTTCAGTTTGTGCATTCGCAAATACAGAACCTAAAAACTCCTCGAGTAACATGCAATTGTCTCAAACACGCTTCCTCCTTTTTTACAGTCCATACTCTGCAAGCAGGAAAGGCCTGAATAACTATTACACAGTCAAAATCGTGCAGGAAGATCATATTCCGACCAAAGCTAACCACAACCATGGCATATTGTAATTCCTGCTACCAGTCAGAAAAAGGGAGTCAACTTAACTGAGAGAGAGAGAGAGAGAGAGAGAGAGACGCCACACATCTGCAAGCGCTTTACTGGTTCCCGACCGCTCACTGCCACGTCAACAGAGAAACGGTCTGCGAGCAGCGAACAGCACGAGACAGTGTTTGCGAACGTATCTCAAAAGACGATCGCTTTTACAGCTAGTACCACAGCTAAAAAAAAATAAAACCATGACCCGATTTACCCCGACGTACAGGATCACTAAGATTTATGTAACGGCAATACATCTTTGGCCAAAAGCGAGCGACCTTTTAAAAGTGTCAAATATATATAACGTCGCAGCTCATTTGTTTTACGGTTTGTAGCCTATACGATGGCAGCTTATTTTGCACATTGCCACTCAGTTTATATTTTTTTGCTGCCTCCATATGTTCAGTGCAGTTACGCGCGCTCTTTAAAACGGAACCGACACCGAAATAGCAAGTGTGAATCGGCACCGTCTACATCTGAATTAATATCCAGCTGTTCATTTGACATGCGTATGAAAAACAACCGCCCCCCCCCCCCCTCCCCTTGGAGCCTTTTCCGCACTTTCATTTGATGTTTCCTTGCGTCGGGCCCCCCAGCGCTGGTACGGAATCGCCAAGACAGAGCGCCGCAACGTGCAGTGTGTCGCGCACGGCACGGAGGATCAGCGCAAGCACGCAGGGCGTCACGCGCGAGGTGAATCCACTGGCTGAGGAAGCCGCGTCAGATCTGATGCCAAGCTACAGAGACACCCGAGTTCACAGGCTACTCTGGCCTACGCCTACTGTGTTCATTCAATCCCACAATCCTCCCCGCCTGGTCTGGCCTGCAATTTATTGCCGTGCAGACAAGCTGACACACTCAGAAATGTGTCATTACTGTGTGTTAATCGGAGTATTTTATATTGCCCAGGCCAATATAAACCCGTATGCTGCCACTGCCAGTGTGAGGGTACTGGCGGCGCATTAAGACTGTACGGTACCGTCACATTTTCACCCCGTCACTCCCTCAGAAGAAACACAACATTGTGCATTAAAAACAACACACTTTCTTGCATTCATCGCCATCTACTAAAATATTGGGCTTGTGACCAAAAAGCACAAAACAGAATCTCTTATAATGACCGTCTCTGCTGGTGAACAGCGCTCTGACCGACGTGCCTTACATGACTGATTATTTATCGATTATTTCGACTTGATGTCTCAGTCTGCTCTGGTGCCCAAGCACAGACTGAAGCTGTCCACTGCAACGGACACTTGGAGGCCGACTGGATGCCTCAGAAACGCTTGGAATGCTGTTCAACTAGCTCCACCTAGTGGCCGGCATGAGAAAATGCATAATTACACAGACGCGAGCTATGTAACAAACAATATTGTGCATCATGTTATGCAATCATAAACTAAATGACTCTAGACTCCTACTACATATTGAATTCTCAAATGAAATGAGTTATTAGAAACCGGCAATTGCAGACAATTCAAAAGTAATTAAGAATGTGCTGGTGAAAACTCCATAGAGATTACAACTGCTCAAAACGGGTCATGAGCACGAGCAGCATACAGCACTCAATCAGTCGTAGAGCGCTGTCAACATGTTCCAATACATATTACATGACAGATCAAATGATGAGCAAATTAGCATCACATAAAACCAGCTATCCAAGCCTGTCACATAGCAGAGACAATAAATGAAAAATTAGACTAGTTTATAAGTAATTTATGAAGGGGGTGGGGGGGGGTCTCCAACTTCTTGGACACCATGCAATTACCCAGAATTCAAAGCGGGAAGGAAGGACAGCACACAGTACGTGAAACAGATATAGAATTTATTTTCAACCATAAGTAGGAAAATACATAGGTGTAAAGGAAAACAAGCTGACCCTGTTATAAACAAACTAGTTCAAAGATAACCAAGAAGACAGTTAAAGATAAAACAGAAATGCCTTGTTTACCATTCGGCCCATATTCAGTTTCTAATATTGATTTAAAAACAGCTGCCTTTTTATATACACATACATACACGCACACACACGTATATATGTGTATATATATAATTTTTATTTTTTTAAATAATCAACTCAACATTCTTTTTAAACTTTGTGCGAGTGTTTTGCTGGTATTCCACAAATGGTAAACAAGACGTTGGTCCAGTGCATTACAAAGTGACACATATATATCGATATATGTACTCGGTCGGCTACAGACAGACACTCCTGATCTTCCAACGACTATCACTACTGGCAGAGAGGATAAAATCAGGGGGAAATTTACAAGATGGGAGAGGTGAAGAGCAGGGCAGGATGGATGGATGATGGATGGATGGAGGTGAGAAGTAGAAAAAAGCTGTGGCGGTGAACACGCCCCTCGCGAGATGAGTGTGACATCGGCGAGGGGCGTGGCATCGAGGAAACGCTCTCAGATATTATACAAAAATAAAGTTTCCCCAAATCAGAGACTATTATTGCCAAGATTCCGGAGTTTCTCCGTGGTCTGGAATGAAAGGTGATTGTTCCGACATCGCAAGCCGTCAAACGAGGACATGATCTCACTGCGTTTTTTTTTTTCATTAATTATTTTTTTGCTAATCCGAAACCGAAGGCGAAGCATCAGCCTCCGCTATCGCCCGCTACCGTTCTGAGCCGTAATCACGATCCAGAAATACGAGAGAGAGCAGGCAGACGCCTGGAGAACAATCGGAGATGGACTAAGAAATGAAAAGCGGATGAGGTGAAGTGGGATGAAGGAAGAAAGGGCGGAACAAAAATGCGCATGTTGAGAAGGGTCTGATGGCGAGTGAAGTTCAGGGTTATTCTTCCTAGGCCTGTCCCCTGTACCCCCCTCCGAAGGACAGAGACAGCGGTCGGGTCGGGTCGGGTCGGGTCGGGTCGGGGGGTGTTCGGGAGCGTCCTTCAATTAACTCTAAAAATAGCAGAGAACATCACTTTAGAAACTTAATTCACCACTGAGAAGCACGGGAACAAAGATAGCGAGAGGGTGCAACAGTAGACTCACGTTACGACATCTTCTACCTGCGGCTGCTGTGTTTATAACGAACACGTTTCACACCACTGTAGCAAAGTGCTCTCTCTACGTAAGCGTTGACCAATGATAAAGCAAGGGCCGTCCAGGCCCGCCTCTCCGTTTTATTTATGCATTTATCTTTTTCACAAATCAGTTAGCCTAATGTGACGTTCTGAATAAAGCTAAAGACGACGGGTCTCAGATTTCCGGTTTTGGGGGCACCAACAACTATCCATCGCGCGCAATCGTGTTTCCATTTTTAAAACGGACACAGCCTCCATCACGTTCCGATTACCAACCGTTAGAATCCCACTTAGGAACCATATCAAGCCACTGCTAACGTTTCTACAACAGAAATAATTTGGTTTGAGAAGCATGACAAAATTTTAAAAAAAGAGAAAAAATGGATGAAAAGAAAAACAACCAAGCAATCATAATACTATTGGATAATTCATGATATACATGTCAAACACAATTGATTTTTTAAGAAAGAAAACATGAGATACACCTTTTATTCACACTTTACAAAAAAGCTATTTTTAATTCTACTACAATACTAAATCAGCAAAATTCAAGGTCTTTAGAAACGGGACATTTGCTTTTCGTTCAAAACAAAATGGCAGAAAATGACAGGAGAGAACAAAGGTACAGAAAGGAACAGGTCCTACACAAGGATGAAATAAACCTTGCCCTGATTTTTCTCTTCCTTTGTTTAAAAACAAACAAAAAAAAAGATTAAAATTCTTGAAAACCTGCTGGGTTCAAATTGTTTTTTTGTTTTTGTTTTTTTAAAAAGGTCATAAGATCCAATTCTCTGGGGGGGGGGGGGGGGGGGGGGGGGGGGGGGGTAGCTGCACTACTGGTCTCTCTTAAGTGCTTTGAAGGCCAATTAATTAATTAAATTAATTTAAATTTAATTTATTAATTAATTAAAACAAGACAATCCTGAAATTTAATGTGGGCTTTTGGAGTAGAAAGGGAACGTTTCACATTTCTGCGTGGATTTTTAAAGAACCTCTGCAGTCCACAAAAATCTGGATCAATGGAGCGAATCTGTGCTACATATCCCGCCCAATCAAAGGTCGTAGGAAGGACGAGCTCCAGGAGTCTGAGAAATACGCCCCCTTAAAAACATCTCAAATTTGCGAGTTACGCAAAAAGTGGAATCCTGTCCTAAAACTTGGCTTCAGGGAAATATTTAAAATGGCACCATTTAACAGGGAGAATATTGTTCCAAGCCGGGGAAACACAGGAATTGAAAAAAAACGAAACAAAATGCGATCATCAAAATTACTCGTGTTGCCTGAGTTAGGTAAGTGGGTGGGGCTACTGGGGGGCTGTCCTTAAAACAGACTTTAATTCTGACCAATGAGAGAGGGGTGGGGCGGGGCTTCCGAGAGGCGTTTCTTAAGCCTTTTCCCTTGAGTGACAAAGGACAGAGAACAAAACAGACCTTAGAACAGTCGAAAAGAAAAAAATATATATGAAGGGAAGAAAGAAAGACTAAAATGTTCCGTCAGCTACGAGCCACTGATTACTTGAGACTTCCTACTGCCAGGAGAAGAAAGGAAATAAATCACAGCTGATACAAAAAAAAAAAAAACGAAAACATAAAAAGACTTCATAAAATCTTCACAATTGTTTTAACAGTGTTTTATAAAATCAAAAAGAGGTTGTGCAGGCGTTCCCCCACAGCACGGGCAGTGCGGTTCAAACGCAGAGGGGCGAGCCGGGAAGCTGCTCTTCCAGAGGATTGGGGGGGGGGGGTTAGCTTTGGAGCGGAGCGCTAACAGTCTAGAGGGTTTTAAGCGGTAGTGACGGCTGTCGGAGCGGGAAGACGCTCCCCCCCCCCCCCCACCCCGCAGTGCACCATGGGCCTGGGACACGCGTGGCCTGGAGGTTAAACCGCGCAACCTCTTGCCCCCAAGAGGGGCGGAGCTTCGTCTGAGGAAGGGCGTGTCTACCCGGTCGCCGAACGCTCGGCCGTAGCGACCGTTGTCGAGCGCTCGGCCGTAGCGACCGTTGTCGAGCGCTCGGCCGTAGCGACCGTTGTCGAGGGCTCACTTGCTGACCACGGATCTGAGACAGCACTGACACAAGAGCGAAGCTAGCGACCTCGATGTCCGTCTCGCCCCCCCACCTGGACAGGAGCGCAAAGGAGCGGCCATCTTGCGAGGTCAGGTTCACTTCAGCCTCACTGCTGAAAAGGATCCGGATTGGACAGCGTGGCAAATTACCATTTCAGTGGGAAAAAAAAAAAAATCTTAATTTGAATTTCAAATTGAATTTAAATTTCAAGTGCACCGCTCTCAGTAAATTGTACAAAAGAGGAAAAATAAAAACACTTTCACATAAAAAAAACAGGAGTGCAAAACAGTGAGGGTGAAAACCTGGAACAACCTCTTCTTGTAATCTTTTTTACAAGCTGGTAATTTAAATTTCTCATTTAATAACATTAAATGGATAAAAATTTAGCCTTAATTTACAATACAATCATATTTTCCCCCAAATCTGATCATAATTTATTTTAAGTACAAAAAATGCCATACATCAGGTCTTTTGTGGTTCATATACAATCAAGTGAAGGCTAAATCCAAATTTATATTTTATACAAACACTTGCGTGAAAAACCCCCTGGAGTGAAGTATGGAATATACGGCTAAGGAAGGTCACTACTGGCCTCTAAGACAGTGCTCGATAAGTGTGTGTGTGTGTGTGTGTGTGTGTGCATGTGCTGGTGCCTATTACAGAGTTACAAAGATTGTTTGTCCCTGTCTGACAGAGACAGAAATTAACTTAGATTTTGCCCTGGACCCTAATCTCTCCACTGATTTGAGGAGCCAGCCCACCACTCCACCCCCCCCCCCCCCCCCCCGCCCCCCCGCCCCTCAAACTGGAGAGGGCTGCAGGTGCTCGTTCATATCAGTTATAGCTACCAAAAACAAACAAATGACAAAACAAAAAAACCCTGAAAATGGCACACGGAAGTGTCTCCCTCCCCAAAGCCGACCCCCCCCCCCCCGCCCCACTCCAAGCGGTGGTACGTTCCAAATGAGGTCACATGTTCTGGTCACACTTAAAAACTTTAAAGATAATGAAGCCGCTATGATAGACAGATGGAAGTGGGTGACTTCCTCCCGCCTGAACTCTGAACTGAAGGACACTATAGGGAGGTGGAATCTGACCTCTTCAAATAACACAATGTTTTCCCCCAAGCCCCTATTTACTTAAAATAATCATTTGGTTACGTCAAGTTACATTTCTCCACCCCTGCGATTAAACTTCCTTCAAAGCACAACATCGATCTTCTTCTACGAGCGAGCGGCCGCTCGGAGAAGCAGCCCCACGCGCGGAGACAAAACGCTAAAATCCGCGAACCTGTATGAGCCGATTAAACAAGTGCATCTAATTCACCATCCTCTGCCGACACTCCACATCACTAACCTACTTTACAAACAGTGTATCGTAACATATTAAAATACAAAAAAAACAAACAAAAAAAAAACAACAGCAGTGTTTTCCATAGCCAATAACACTGCTGTTGCTACGCACTGCCACGCATCAAATTTACATTAAAAATTGCACCATTTGGCAGAAAAGGTGGGATATGAGGACCTGACGGTAGCACCCACAGAGCTGGATTCAGCACCATAGAGAGGAGTACAGTGTGGAATGTACCATTCCTGTGCTCACACGGGGGGGGACGGGGGAGGCCTCGCCGCTTAGCTGGTAGTTGTAAAATGGACGCCGGGCTGGAACCAGTGGTGTGGCGTTCTGAGGGTGTCAGAAGCAGGCCGGGGGGGGGGGGTGTAACCGTGCCCCACCGCCTCACCCACGGTTACTCAGTCCGTGCCTCCCCCCATGAGGATCAGAGCGCCCCCTGCAGGCTGGAGTGGGGCAGTGTGCAAGCTCTGCGGTCCTCTCTGGGTATGAACGCGTGCATGTCAACCCCCAGATCTAACCCCTAATCTAACCCCTGATTAAAACTGAATGACTGGTCTAATTAAAAAAAAACAAAACAAAAACGGAAAAAAGATCAGCACAGAGGGGAGGCGAGGAATGTTTTGGTGGTCCGTAAAAACAAAGCCGAAAGCACAACAGGTAGAGTGGGCCGGAGGGGGGACCAAACAGATAAACAGCAGACTTACCACAGAGTTTTGACTTTCATTTTAAATGGATGAAAATGATTATTTAAAAAAAATAAAAACAAAACAAAAATATATATATCCCTGTTGGCCATACCTCACTCCTCCTACTGTAGGAATTCCGAATTTTATACATTTTTTTTTCTTTAAGTTTACAGAAAAAAAAGACCTTGAGGGAGAAGCAGCAGCGCCCCCCGGTGGCTCGGGGGACTACCTGCGGCCGGGCAGGTGGACTCCGTTGACGGCCGGAGGGTAAGGCAGGACCAGCTCCAGTTGTGCAAACAGGGAGAAGTGATCGGAGGGGACATGGGGGTGTGGGCAGCCGCTGATATTGTTCTCTAGGAGCCAGTGGGGATCCAGGGGCCCCAAGATCCCCAACACATTCAGCATGGGCTTGGAGTAGAAGATGTAGTCGATGACTCCCTGTGAACAGAGAGAAAAGGGCAGAACTTGTGATGAGACAAACCCATCATAGTCATCTACTTTTTTCCACCCACTGACCAGAGAGGACTGTAGAAATAAAATAAAATAAAATAACATCACGGGTCGCTGCGGTACCAGCTGTAAGAGAGTCTTTGCACACTAAAGGGCGTGGCAGGTGCTGAGGCTGACCTTGAAGTCGAAGGTGTAGTTGGTGTTTGAAGTCGAAGGTGTAGTTAGTGTAAGGTAACAGGCCCTTGTGGAGCTCACCTTGAAGTCGAAGGTGTAGTTGGTGTAAGGCATGACGCCGTTGTCGTAGGCGCTCTTGAGCTTGAAAGCGTGGGTGATGCGGCCGTTGGACGTGCTGTTCTTCCCGTTGCAGTTGAAGTTGGTCAGGCTGTCGCTGTAGCGCAGCTCCTTGAAGTCCTTGTGTGTGCAGTCCACCCCGCCCGTGCTCAGGTACTCCACCACACCTGCGCCAAGCGGGTGCATGCGCATGCGCACACACACACACGCACACACACGCACGCACACGCACACACACACACGCACACACACACACACACACGCACGCACACACACACACACACACACACACGCACACACCACGTTCTTTAATATTTCATTCCACACAGAGCCTCTGCTGGCCCCTGTGTGTGATATAGCCCTGGTTCAGTCAGACAAGCTCTCATAGGTGAAACCCTTCATCACCTGATCACTTTTCTCTGTGAACTGTGCCATTAAACAGAGGGGCAAAGAGGGAATCTGATTACTCCTGTTTTAGCAGCTCTTATGAAAACAGACCGTAATGATGACGTTATTAAACGAAGGGATATCTGAGTGCTGTAGCCTCTCTACTGCCCCCCTGTGGACAACTGTGTCTCTGGGAAACAAGCTGGTGAAAGATCTCATTGAGCTGCTTATTACAAAAATCAGGTATGCCAAATTAGAGTTGGAATGAAAACTTGGAGGGTGGTAGATCTCCAGGAACAGGGTCAGGCAGCCCTGTTGCAAACAGTTTACTATCCTATTCATAGTTAATTTAACTAGTGCACTGAGTGATGTAGCACACTTCCACGTTATGGCATTTAAATCCTTAAACAGAGCTGAAATATGGAGATCCAACTGAAAGCTTTGGTATGACTGGTGCTGATCCCCCCACCCTCTGGGACCCCCCCTCACCCCCCCCCCGGGTGCTCACCGGAGTCGGGCAGCGAGTTGAGGTCGGCGCACAGGACGAGCGGGATGGCGTTGGTCTCCCCGGAAACGGAGGACAGCTTGAGGCTGCGCGTGGCCTTGTCCACGATGCTCTTCACCTCCGACAGGAACATCATGGTCTGCACCAGCTTCACGTCCGAGTACTCGGGGTCCCAGTGCATGTGCGCGTTGGCCACCAGGAGGAGCTGTTTCTCCATGCCCTGCAGGGACTTCCCGGCTGCGAGGAGAAGGGGAACCCGGCCAATCAGAGCAGCCGATGGCTGTGTGCTGTTTCTCTATGCCCTGCAGGGGGCGCTCTTCTGTACCAATGAACAGCTGCCCTAGCAAGTGCACGTGCATGTGTTTGTGTATGAGTGTGTGTGTGTGTGTGCGCGTGAGAGCATGCGTGTGTGTATAAACATATACACACTCACAGGACATCTCCATCATGTCCTTGTGTAGCTCCAGCAGCACAGCCACGCCGATGTTGTCCTTGGTCATGACTCTGTTCAGCATGGCCTCCGAGCCCTCAGAGTTAGCCATGGCCAGCTGGTTAAACTCCACCGTGTGCTTCTGCACCAGGCTGAACCTGCATGGGGGAGGGAGAGAGCAGCTCATACTTCCACCAATGCCGTTCAAACTATCAAGGGGTGAGATCACAAACATCTGACTGGAATGTTCTTCACTGAACATTCTGATGCTGATGTCACAATCGCTGCCAGTGACTGCGGTAAGCAGTGGGGTTCTAGAACACTGACACAGAATTTTGAAGAAGCACTCCAAAAACCTGCTTAATCTAAAAAATAAGAAGACAGAGAATGATCCTAATGCCACAAAGCACTTTGTGTGACACAAGACATATGCTTCACGAGGTAAACATCGGCTAACGTCAGCAAACAGTGAACAAATGATCTCCTGTTCCTCTGTTAGCCAGCAATCTGAAAAGGTCGTGCACTCTAAACACGAACGGCGGCTACTGGGGAGGGTGCCAGGAGACAGAGGAAGTCAACACTGTACATCCGGCCATTACAAAATCAAAATAATAAATGGAATATTTGCAGCAACAAAAAATCTGTGGGTAATCTGAGGCGAACACTCGCTCCCGTTCCCCATCCACCGTAATCAGGTCAGCATCATTGCTGATCAAAATCAAAACCGTTCAGCAGAAACCGTTCTGTGGGAAACGGTTAGCGTTAGCCGCCGTGCTCGCGGGAAAGCGCGTGATTGGTCCGCTTCGAGCGACGGCTCCAATCGGGACGCTGGACTCACTTCTCTGTCCTGTAGAATATGGCGCAGCCGTCCACGTGCTTGCGGTCCGACTCGGACATGGTCCTGGCGCGCGACTTGGGGCTGAAGAACCCGTCATAGCCGTGCTCCTTCAGCTCCACCAGGAAGAACTTGAAGTACTGTTCCGTCTCCACTTCCTGCTCAGACGAACAAAAAAAAAAATACGAACACTACTTTGCAGATGCACTGAAACCACATACATAACTACACCGCCTGTCTGAAGTTTTAGTACTCTACTTGTGTTTTTGTGATCAACTTTTAGTTTTACTTAAAAGGCATAGGGTAAAAAGTAATAGTTGCCAGGATAGTGATATAAATTTTAGTTAACCTGTTAATGCCCAGATTTATTCACAGATAAAAAAAAGAGTGGTGGAGACTTCGGCAACTTTAATTGCCAGCAGGCTTAAATGGGTTAATAAAAAAATCCTGGCTAAATAAACAGGTGAACAAATTCAGGGGGCGGAGTCTGGCTGACCTGCAGGCTGATGATGTCGGCGTTGCAGCTGAGGATCTCCTGCATGATGGACTTCTTCCTGTACTCCCAGTTCAGCGCCCAGGACGGGCAGTAGCCGTAGAGCTGCCGCGTGGCGTACTTATCGCACAGCACGTTGTAGCACATCACCGAGAACAGGGCTGGGGGGGGGGGGGGGGGGGGGGGGAGGAGAGGGGAGGGAGGGAGGAGAGAGGAGAGGGGTGGAGGGAGGGAGGAGAGAGGGAGAGAGGGAGGAGGAGAGAGTTCTCAGCAGCAGAAAGGGGGTCTCTTACACCTTTGTACAGAGTAGAAATGTTTTGAGTGCAGTGTGCATGTCTATGAGGGTGTGCGACTGCACGTTGGTGTGTGTGTGTGTATGAGGAGGTGAGTGTGCGTGTGTGTACGGGAGGGTGTATATGTGCGTGTGTGTGCGTGCGTATGAGGAGGTGTGTGTGCGTGTGTGAGTGTGCGTGTGTGTGTGTGTGTGTGTGTGTGCACTCACCTGCCGGGTGTGTCCTGTCGGGCTCCTGCAGAATGATCCAGGACCTGGAGGGGGGCTGCTCTGTGGGAACTGTGGGGGGGGGGGGGGGGTAGCACAGGGGCGGGTGTTGAAATGATTTCCTATCATCAGTGCTACCGTTCCACACAAAGGAACTGCTCAGTACATTCAGACAAACTGACATCACTCTGAGGGAACAGAGGGGCGTAGCGTCGGAATCTACACCACCAGAAACTGACAGGCTCTGATTTTAAAAAAGGGCTCCACTTCAACTGACATCCTGCAAAAACAGACAGTAAATCACAAACCCACGCTAGGATCTCTCCAGCTTCTGTTTCCAAAAACATAAAATAACAGGAAAAATATGTTCCCAGAAAGAGGAAGATGAATGGAGGGTGAGATTTCAGGGCTCCAAACCGAGGCCGTTTTGGCTGCAGGTGCAAAGCGGGGGCGGGGGGGCGGGGGGGGGGGAGGGGGCGTACACCTGCCTGTGTGTCTGACGTGTCGGGGGACCGAGGTGTGGGGGTGGGGAGGCCCGGAGAAGGGCGGACCACAGACAGGAAGTGGGCGTGGCCACAGACAGGAAGTGGGCGGAGACCGCACTCACTGCGTTTGATGGTGCCCGCCAGGTTGTCCAGCAGGTAGTTGAGCAGCCGCCGGGTCCCGTCCGGTTCCTGGTAGAGATTCAAGATCTCCTGTGCAAGTGGGTTTCCTGTGAAGGGACGAGCGAGGGGGCGAGAGACAGCGAGAGGCAGTGAGAGAGAGAGAGGGAGGGAGAGCGACAGAGAGCGAGAGACAGCGAGAGGCAGTGAGAGAGAGAGAGGGAGGGAGAGCGACAGAGAGCGAGAGACAGCGAGCGAGAGAAAGCGAGCGAGAAGAGAGAGAAAGAAAAAGAGAGAGTGAGAGAGAAAGAAAGAGAGAGAGAGAGACCGCAGGCTCGTTACATAGTCCGAAATAACACCGCCACACAGAAACGGTCTTGGGACTGAGCACGCTTACCGCTTCCACGGCGACACTCACCTTTCAACCCCAGCGTCTGTAACTGAACGAGCTTTCCCAGCTCGAACGGCAGAACCCGCAGCTGGTTGTTGTTTAACAGCAGTTCCCTGAGGGGAGACAGGGAGACGCAAGGCTTTAGAAACCCTGTCCGCGCGGAAACACCACAGAGCCGAGATCCAGCTCTCTCCGGCCAGATTTATAGGAGGTGGGCCCAGAAAACCAACAGCCAGGAAAAGCGGGAAAAATAATCCCTCTCTGTCTCCAGATTTAACACAAGACAAAAGGACTTATATAGAAATGTGTGTGTGTGTGTGTGTGTGTCTGCGTGCCTGCGGGCGTTTCCATGCATTTGTGTGTAACAAAAGAAAGATTGTAAATGAAGCACAAGGGGAAAAAGGCCAAAATGCATTTCCCGAATGTCCTCACTTTATTATGGAGCATCTTTGTGACGGCGCCTCTGTCAAAAGAGCTGCTCATATGACACTGAGACTGGAAAAGGCCCTTCAGCCATGAACCCATATGACGTGTGCGTCGTTCCACGCAGGGTGCAGTTTGGTCTAAGGCTCTGCACTTCAACAGCAAGGCTCTCCAATCAAAGGAAACGGTCCAGTCTACAGCACACCGCTCCCTCCCTCTGTGAGTCTATATCTCTGATCTATAATAAAACATCCTTGATCAAACATCTCTGATCAGTTGTAAAACATCCCTGATCAGTTCTAAAACACGCCTGATCAGTTCTAAAACATCCCTGATCAGTTCTAAAACATCTCTGATGAGTTCTAAAACATCCCTGATCAGTTCTAAAACATCTCTGATCAGTTCTAAAACATCCCTGATCAGTTCTAAAACATCCCTGATCAGTTCTATAACATCCCTGATCAGTTCTAAAACATCTCTGATCAGTTCTAAAACATCCCTGATCAGTTCTAAAACATCTCTGATCAGTTCTAAAACATCCCTGATCAGTTCTATAACATCTCTGATCAGTTCTGAAACATCCCTGATCAGTTCTAAAACATTCCTGATCGGTGTGTAAAAGGTCCCAGTTTTGGATAGTAGGGCTGTTCTCTCCACTGTCCCCTCTCTAAAACACACGGCTTGCAGGCAACACCACGGACGAGCGGGGAGCGTATTAAGGCCTTCCGAGAAGCTCGCCGAATTAGCCGGATCAATAAAGACTGGAGCAATCGATCCCAGAGCCCAGAGGAACAGCAAGCCGTGTTCTGTGCTCTCTGCCATCGCTAAGAGACGGGCGGGAGAATCAGAGGAAAACGAGGCAAAATGAGGACAGCCTGTTCACTCAATCAAGGTTCCTCCAAAAAAACCAACAGAAAGGGACATGATTCAGTGACATCACAGTTCCATTCTATTACCAGCAGGAGGCAGCAGTGAGGAGCGATTCAAAGATAATCACTGCCGTGCTGCAACGTCGTACAGCAGGGTCAGTCAATTCAATTCTCATTCAGTCCAATCAAAAAATGATCTAAAATCAATTTATGATGGCAAAAATACCCATAATGCCCGTTTTAAAACAAGTTTAGGGACTGAACTACAGAGAAGACATCAAACAACCATTTACAACCGTTTCCATTGTGTTTTTGTATTGAAGTGCATAAGCATTTATTAAGTAAGCAGTTATTTGCTAGTTACCTGTGCCAATGGTTTTGCATCATAGAACAAGCCCAACAGGTTAACTGCACAATTAAAGGTACATATCTAATGATCATAGGAAATAGATCCATTTAAAAATGGCTAACAACCTGGTGGTGGAGAGTTCTGTTATCATTACTTAATAAGCTTTTTGCCAGTTGTGTTGTAAAGAGCTGTTTGTTTAAATGACCTTTTTATGAGCTGTGCGTACTGGTAACCAAATCTATTTAACTGAATGACGTCAGGGACAAATTGAAGCATGTTTATATTTAGCCTCAATCATACACAGATGACGGCTGAGGACAGAACGCATGGGTCACTCGCTCGCCACTCGAACTAAACGACCAAATGCGTTTCGGCTTTTGTGAATTACAGACACCAACTATATGGGCACCATCTCAATTTGCTGTCAGGAGGAACGACCACCACCTGCGTTCTCTTAGGGTCATGCATGCCCCTCATCCAGCTCTCGCGCTATTACGGGAATCATGGGAGATGTAGTCCGCTCCGCAGTTCGCGCCGATGTGGTTCTCAGACTGCGACCCAGGGAGGGGGATCGTGGGAGATGTAGTCCGCGCCGATGTGGTTCTCAGACTGCGGCCGAGGAGGGGGATCGTGGGAGATGTAGTCCTCACCTGAGAGAGATCATGTTGCCGAGCTCGGCCGGCAGGCTCCTGATCTTGTTGGACGACAGGTCCAGGTACACCAGGTTGTGCAGTTTCGCGATGTCCGGCGGGATGCGGGACAGGGAGTTGTCGCTGAGGTGCAGAGCTGTGAGGTGAGTCAGCGACCACAAGGCAGTGCTCAAACTCCTCACCTTACCTGCAGGTGGCGACAAACATGTCACTTACACCCAACTATATACTGTACATATACACATACATCATATAGACCCAATGATACATGCAGTATGTTTGCTGGTTTTTGATCTGTTCCTGCACTTGAGTACTTAATTTAATTAAATGATTGGCTAAACAGTCAAAACAAATATAGTTTCCAAGGCTCTAACTCAGAGTGAATTACAAAGCTACAGAGACAGGTTTAGGAAATAAGCAGAGCTGATGTCAAGTAGCAGCAGTTAATACACTGTATGACCAAAATTATCTGTACACCCCTTGGACTGGGGCCGTTTTACATGGTTTAGGCTAGCAGTGATGGCAAATGTTAATGCTACAGCATACAGTCACATTCTAGATGATTCTGTGCGTGACCAACACTTTGGGGAAGGCCCCTTCCTGTTTCAGCATGACAAGGCCCCTGGGCACACAGCGAGGTCCATATATAAATGGTTTTGTCGAGATCAGTGTAGAAGAACTTGACTGGCCTGCCCAGAGCCCTGACCTCTACCCCAAACTTCTACTGCATGTAAAGCTACGGGATGATGGGCGGATTTAGAAAGTAAGGCATCAGTACTAAATTTAACAATGCTGTGATCCCGCCCGGCCCTCCTCAGGCCCCTCCCTCCAGAGGCCCCTCCCCCCACTGACCGCTGATCTCCAGCTCCGGCCAGTACGACTTCTTTCCACTGGCCGCCTCTTCGCTGGACATTATGGTGTACATCCGCCTTGGATCAGGCGGCTCATATTTCTCCTTGGGCATCCCTGGAACACTGAGACCACACGGAGAGGACAGCGTTAGGATTACACACGCCCTGGAACACTGAGACAACACGGAGAGGACAGCGTTAGGATTACACACGCCCTGGAACACTGAGACCACACGGAGAGGACAGCGTTAGGATTACACACGCCCTGGAACACTGAGACCACACGGAGAGGACAGCGTTAGGATTACACACGCCCTGGAACACTGAGACCACACAGAGAGGACAGCGTTAGGATTACACACGCCCTGGAACACTGATGCAAAGGGAGGACAGCGTTA
Source organism: Anguilla pacifica (assembly GCA_039654925.1). Classification (NCBI taxonomy): domain Eukaryota; kingdom Metazoa; phylum Chordata; class Actinopteri; order Anguilliformes; family Anguillidae; genus Anguilla; species Anguilla pacifica. Next base: position 6,932,003 of record CM077286.1, read on the forward strand.
GTATTACATACGCCCTGGAACACTGAGGCAAAGGGAGGACAGTGTTAGGATTACACACGCCCTGGAACACTGAGACCACACAGAGAGGACAGTGTTAGGATTACACACGCCCTGGAACACTGAGGCAAAGGGAGGACAGTGTTAGGATTACACACGCCCTGGAACACTGAGACCACACGGAGAGGACAGCGTTAGGATTACACACGCCCTGGAACACTGAGACCACACGGAGAGGACAGCGTTAGGATTACACACGCCCTGGAACACTGAGACCACACAGAGAGGACAGCGTTAGGATTACACACGCCCTGGAACACTGATGCAAAGGGAGGACAGCGTTAGTATTACATACGCCCTGGAACACTGAGGCAAAGGGAGGACAGTGTTAGGATTACACACGCCCTGGAACACTGAGACCACACAGAGAGGACAGTGTTAGGATTACACACGCCCTGGAACACTGAGGCAAAGGGAGGACAGTGTTAGGATTACACACGCCCTGGAACACTGAGACCACACAGAGAGGACAGTGTTAGGATTACACGCGCCCTGGAACACTGAGACCACACGGAGAGGACAGCGTTAGGATTACACACGCCCTGGAACACTGAGACCACACGGAGAGGACAGCGTTAGGATTACACACGCCCTGGAACACTGAGACCACACGGAGAGGACAGTGTTAGGATTACACACGCCCTGGAACACTGAGACCACACGGAGAGGACAGCGTTAGGATTACACACGCCCTGGAACACTGAGACCACACGGAGAGGACAGCGTTAGGATTACACACGCCCTGGAACACTGAGACCACACGGAGAGGACAGTGTTAGGATTACACACGCCCTGGAACACTGAGACCACACGGAGAGGACAGCGTTAGGATTACACACGCCCTGGAACACTGAGACCACACGGAGAGGACAGCGTTAGGATTACACACGCCCTGGAACACTGAGACCACACGGAGAGGACAGTGTTAGGATTACACACGCCCTGGAAACACTGATGCAAAGGGAGGACAGTGTTAGGATTACACACGCCCTGGAACACTGAGACCACACGGAGAGGACAGTGTTAGGATTACACACGCCCTGGAACACTGAGACCACACGGAGAGGACAGCGTTAGGATTACACACGCCCTGGAACACTGAGACCACACGGAGAGGACAGCGTTAGGATTACACACGCCCTGGAACACTGAGACCACACGGAGAGGACAGCGTTAGGATTACACACGCCCTGGAACACTGAGACCACACGGAGGGCGTGGCATTTTCAAGGTTTCTCTGGTTTACAATCATCCTGCTCATAGTCTGGTGGACATCCGCTCTGGACCCGTCCAAACTGCGCACACACACACACACACACACACACACACATCTCTTCATCCGGTATGCTCCCGCTGCCCAGAAACCAGCCTCCCCAGGGAGGAAGAGATTCGCTCCGAAGCCCAAAAATACATTTTTTTTTTGTTTACCGGCAGAGTGAGACATTAACCAAGGATCGTCATGGAGACAGGCTCCACATTTCTCAATTAAAGAATAAATAAATAACAAATACAAATTAAAAGCAGAAATCCACCGCGTGAGCAGAGAGGAAAAGGAGTGACCAAGAGGTTATTTTTATTTTTTTATGCTAGGCAAGGTGGCAAAATGCGCCCTCACGCCCCCCCCCCCCCCCCACCAACCCCCAGGATAAGCTGCCGCTGAAACGCTGAAGCCGCGGGTGCCCTCTGATGTCACGGGCATAATCCTGACCCGGGCACAGACGCGTCACCACGCCCACAGCCAAGCGCCCTGCGTCACGCCCGCCAACGGTGCCAAGGGGCGGGGGTGGCATTAGTGCAAAATGCCACCGCCAACATTTTAAACTGTGCATTCCTAAAAGACACGCGCTACGAGGCCCGCGATCAAATTATAAGCACGAACACAAACGCACACACCCGTGAAAGCGGGCACACACATACACACATGCACACGCACGCACACACACACACACGCACACAAACACGCACACGTGCACACACACACGCACACACAGACACACACATGCACACACATGCACACGCACACATAAACACATACACACACACACGAACACACGTACGCACACGCACACGCGCACACACACGCGCACACACACACACACACACACACACACACACACACACGCAGTGAAGCAGCGTAACTCCACACACAGCAAAGGGCAGGGAGACGTAACTGCCAACAACTGCCAAACTCAAAGCATTAATCCAAGCCTAGCGCACAACCGGCCCCCTCAGCCAAGGCTTCACTCACCAACCCCACCTGCAGCGGGGGGGGGGGGGACTGGCTTCAACACACGGGACAGATGGCCCTCCACCCCGCCTGGGGCTGGCCGTCCAGACTCTGACCCACGACCCCTGACCTCTGCGTGAGGTCGAAGGGCTACCACATCAAAGAGCCGCAAGGACCGTGCAGGAAAGGTCAAAGGTCACCCGGAGCGCTCACCTGCACAGACCAGAGTCATATGCAGAGCTCAGCTGCCCACGCCGACCCCCTCCTGCCCCCCGCCCCCTGCCCCACAGGCAGGCCGATGGACAATCTGGTCGTTTATTTACCTTTTTAGCAGCCGGTACACAGAGCTGCCTCAGTGAGCACGTGTCAGAACGACCTCTTTACACGAGGTCATGCGGGGCGACCGTTCACGCTGACCGCCGTGGGGCAAACTCAGTCATGCGGTCGGGGAGCGCCACGCCCATCCCGTTACCTGGCAACAGGTTTGGGGAACAGCGCAAGGACCGAAACGACCCCGGCTGGCTGCTGAGTCTCTGGAGCGGAGAGAGCAATTCAGGCTGGGTTAAATATTTAATTTCATAACGAGTTTATCCAACACAGTCCACAGTCACCGTGTGTGCTGCTCATGCATCACTGATGTGATCACTGATGATGAATTTCAACAAAAAAAGACACCCAAAGGGTTAAAAGCAGAGCTAATCTGTTTTATAGTCATTTCAAAAACTGAAAGTGAAAATTACAAATACAAACAAACACCAAGGGAAAACCTACATTCAGCCTTTTGCTCAAAAACATTGTTCAGTCTGGATTTTGACACACACACCAAGCACTAATTTAATAAGCAGTTCCTGTAGCAAAAGATCACAGTGACCTGCTAAAAGCATAAAGTGTTTTGACATTTTATAATTTTAGAATTTCACAAATGGCTGAACAAAAACCTGAATCAAAAGAGGTCCCATGCTGACTCACTGGACCACCTCCTCATTTCATTAGCATCACAGCAGAAAATGTGTGACTGAGCGATATGCTTTTGTGATACAGGGCTGGGGGTGGCCACTGATCATGTGGTGAACAGACAGGAAAAACAACAAAAACGTTGTTAGCTTTCTGCCCAAAAATGACAACCCAACAGACTTCTCAACCAAACAAGGAAAAAAAGTCTGATCTGGCAACCAAAGAGCTCCCAGGGAAAGTACCACCAAAACCCATAAACAAAGACCCATAAACGAAAACTTGTACCCACACACAGCACTAGGCCGTAACACAGCGTCCCAAAGCTCTCTCTCTTTAGGCCTGTGAAACAGACCTTGTATTGGGCCCAGTGATTCAGTAACAGGCCACAGCTGCAGTGATTACAATGAAATGCGGCTGAGGCTATACCTGTGTGCGGGGCCGGTGCTGCCCCCTGGTGGACAGGCAGCACCCCAACTCCCTTTCAGGCACTACAGTTTGCAGCATGGCATAAAGACAACACAAAAGACAAGTGTCTAAAAACTCTTACGGTTCACTTTATCAAAACAGTCCAGGCTGACTACGCAGAGTACAGCATTTAGGCCCCCACTATGAACAGCAGAGAGGCTGAGATAAAACCGGCATGTTTATCTGGCAAAACATCGTTATCACTTTTCTAAGAAATGAACCGGGGCTGTTGAAAAAAGCACAAAAATGCCCAAAGTTAAAATGGATGATTCTTAAACGGATCTATAAGTACAGACTTTATAATTCCACTTGACAGCAGTACACATCCTTTCCTTGTACAACCCCACTGGCAGCTGATACAATGTTATTCAGAAAATGCTCTTCCGTGTATCTTAAGAAAAACAAACACAGTAAATATGTAACGTACAGGCATACTTCTGTCCCTTGTACACAATCCAGACACACTGGAATATTCCAAACAATAGGCCTAAAAACAAACAGCATACCACCACAGTGTCAACTGGCAAAACTAGCAATTAAATGAAAACTAAAATAGTGGCACATTAAACACAATGGAAATATTCAGCTCAGGGAAATACATCAGTTCTTACGTTTATCATGTATTCATCCAACCAAATGTTGCTTCTTCCCCCCACCCCCAGACACCATAGACAACGAATCTGCAATGAACTATGGGATTCTGAGGAAAGGGTACCACAGAAACGATATTGGAAGATAGTTTGACACGTCAAGCAGTCCAGCCGAAAAATGGACAAATCTTCCCGGGCGACGTCTTGTGAAACGGGTTATCGCACCGTGTTCTGGCTGTTTGTATTGCCAGAATAAAAAACAAACAAACACAGCGATCCAGGGGCTCTTAAAGGCAATGATCACCACACAGCAAGAGGCAATCTGCGGCACGTCTGTGCAAACCAGCAGAAAAGGTGACCCGCCCCTTTAAGGCAGACTGGACTGAAGCTGGAGGGGAGTTCACGTCAGCCGTGGTTAATAATGAGCTGCATTTACATTTAAAAGGCTCTCATTTAGCCGCTAATGATTAACACACCGAGCACCAAAAGGTCACCGACATTTGGCAAACGCTTTGCATGCATGACTGTGTGTGTGTGTGTGTGTGCTGATATGCCTTAAATTGGGCCTTTCAACACCTTATTATTTTCGTCTGTAAGGGTTAACTGTGCGTATTTAATAGCTGCATCAAATGATGATCCCAGTTTTTTCTACTAAACTATCGACATATCCATACATCCATCCATCCATTATCTATACCCCCTCATCCTGGGCAGGGTCGCTGGGGGTTCTATCCCAGCATGCATTGGGGCGAGAGGCAGGAATACCCCCCCGGACAGGCCGCCAAGCTATACCATCGATGTACTGAAACTTAAAACAAAAAAAGCTAAAGCCCTCCGAATTAGGGGTACCCCTCGCACCCCTGCTCCTCCTGAGGAGGCCCTGTGCCCACGTTCGAGCCTCCCTCCAGCCTTCCTCTTATTGTTCCCATTGATGATCACGATTGAAAAAAACCTGCAGCTAACTTAAAGCTGAAAAAACAAAAGCAAGAACAGCCTAAACAAAGCAGAGTTAGAGGTAAGGAACGGAATGTGCTAGAAAAACTTTCCAGAAAGGCCACGTACTCTCTGCTCTGTACTGAGTTACATAATGTATATAAATGTGTGGGTATGTATAAAACACACGTGCACACTCACACACACACACACACGCACACAAACACAGCATCAGATGGCCAACGAGCCAGAACGTGGCTGGCAGTCATGTGCCGCTTTTAATGGTTGTTTATTGGCTCGTGATGAAGCACGCAGCTCACGTCTCGGTACGCTCTCTGCAGACTCGAAAGCGTAATCTTCACAGTCTGTGAAGGATCGTAGTGAAGGACCTCCAGGACTACAGACCAGCCTCGTCTCAGTCTCAGCCTCTCACCCAATCAGAAGCTGAAAACGTATCAGACGCTTAATTGCGTGCTGCTGCTGCTGCTGCCCCCCCCCCCGCCCCGTGTTCTCAGCAGTGAGAATTTACGATGCCAATAAACAGCGATTAAAAACACACTGGCACCCACACAAGTGCAACAGGCAGCTCATATTAAGCACATTTATTAGAGCAGCAGCTGGGGGGGGGGCTGCATATATACTCCAGCACATACATATTCATCTGGGGGGGGGGGGGGGGGGGGGGGGGGGCGGGGCTGCATATATACTCCAGCATATACATGTTCATCTGGGGGGTGGGGTGGGGGGGGTGACACACCCACACTCCGAGGTGGGGCAGAATCACCACACCAGAGGGAAGCTTTTGTGTGAAAATGAATAAATCAGTAAACCCAGGCCTGGCTGGCAGCAGCGGAAGAGCTTATTAAAGCTCTGCCAGGGGCACTGAGCGGAAGCATGGTGGTTCTGTGTGCCCGTGTGCCAGGGGGGTCATATGGATCAAAGTTTCTCAATTCAAAAATTATATTACGCCTTGTTATTGCCTTTTATGAGACGCTCTTATCCAGAGCGGCTTGCACAAATATTTGCATTTCTACATCGTTTCCCTTCATGCAGCTGGATACACACTGAAGCAATGCAGGATGGGTACCTTGCTCAAGGATACAAAGGCAGTGTCCTACCTGGGAATCGAACCTGCAACCTTTAAATTATGAGCCCATTTCCCTAACCCGGGGATCTGCAGCCCTGGTCCTGGAGAGCTGTCACTCTGCACTTGTTTAATCAATCAGAGCAGTTGTTTACACAGTTAACTCACTTCACCTGGTTGCCTGGGTCTGGGCTGGGCGCATTTTAATATGAAAATAAAGCGCAGCAGCGCCTGTGGCACTCCAGCAGCGAGGCAGCAGACCCACTGCCCTAACCCCTGCACCACGCTGCTGCCCCATTACACAACACACAGGCCGAGCGCATCAGCTAACCGCTAACGCGCCGCGCACCAAAAATAAACCTTCCCATGAGCCTCCATTCACTCGCCCCTGCCCACGGGCCACGAGGCTGTTTGTTTACGAGCGCAGACAGACGAGCGCCTCGCTCTCCCTCCGCCGCCTCCACTTCCTGTTTCACTACGCATCCATCGGGAGTGTCCGTCGCACCCCGCGCTGCGGACGCGGGGGGGGGGGGGGGGGTGGGGGCGGGCTTAATGCCCGGGCACCCGCCAGGCGGCAGACAGTCCGGCAGACCCCGCGCGTTCGCCATGAGGAACCATCAGCGCCTCACGTTCCTCTAAAAACAAAGAAGAAGAAGAAGAAAGAGCGGCGAGCTCCCGGGGTGACACCGCTGTGCTGACGATCCTCGCTGTGCGTGAGGCAGCGACAGCCTTGCGCAACATCATGGCAACATCTGGCCTCGGAAATGAAATGTGCAATTTGTGCTTATATTTGTGTTTCCTTCCTCCTCTCTCACCCCCCCCCCCCCCCCCCCCCAGGCCTCCTCCACCCCCCACCCCCCCCCACCCCCCCACCTCGTAGGCTCATACAAGTGCTGGTGATTTTCCATTCTGCGCGTCCCTGACCTTTGATGAGCGCATCAGGCATCCGCTCTCCAGCTCTGTCAGGCGGACTCAAAGCGCTCGCAGTCTGGAGGAGAAAGTGGAGTCAGAAGCAGCAGTGGGGGCTGTTTGTGGGCGGAGCCTGGCGGACCTGCAGCGAGCGGTGACAGAAGCAGGGCGGGTTGTTCCAGGTAGCGTCCGGGGAGAGATCACGCAGACGCACGGAGACAGTCACAGCAGCCCTGCAAAACCCCCCCCCCCCGCCCCCAAACTGGCAAAAAAAAGTGTACCACAAAGACCAGGACCGGCCCTCAGGGGTCTCCCTGTCAGCCAGATGAGCGTACCCCCCTCTGTACTGTAAACCCGTGTGCTGACCCCCCCCCCCGCAGAGGTCACGCCTGCTTCCGAGCTTTCTGCAGCGCCTCACGCTGCGATTCACTGGTTGCATTGCATCCCTACAAATCAAGATCAAAGGGGGGGGGGGGGACAGATCAACAACAACAAAAAGAAAAGTGTGTCTGTGTTCTGGTCGGAGCTGAGGATCGGACCAGTGAGCAGAGAGAGCAGCCAGAGCAGGAGGCAGTGTTGGCCGCTCATAACACCTGCACAGAAGTCACGCTGCGGTGGGGGGGAAGTTCAGAAACAAAAGAGGAAGTGAGACATGATACAGGGTACCTTCGTGCACGGCCTCTGGCAAGCTTCCACGCCTCGCGAGCCTTCACAGAGCACTAAAGCTCTCAGGTGGAAGATCACAGGATTAGAATGCTCTTAGCCGAACATTCCAATGCTGATGTCACAATCACTGCTGGTGACTGAGAGCCACGGAGTTCTAGAACACTCAACTTAAAAAAAAAAACCCCACTATAAAAAATAAAAAATAAAAACTGTCCAAAGGGTTAAAAGCAACAATCAGCAAAGCAACACGATCGAGAGCTACCGACTGTAACACGCCCCCAGGTTTCTTCTGCCACGGCTCGCGATTAACTGACAGGCAATCTCCCAGGCTCTCGAGAGGATCAGCTGATAAACCCGCTCGGTGCAAGAACAAGCCGAGCTTCTGTGGCAACAGGCCCAAACCCATGCCCGGTCATTAACCAGAGGTAACGTTTAACACAGGCGAGATGCTCTTCACTCTTCTTAGTCGCTATATTTAAGGGAGCTCCTCTGGGGTGTGAATTGTGTTCCAACATGTCAGCACCCGGACAAGCGTTCACTCCCTGGGTAACCGCTGCCTTCCTGAGTGACAGCTCACCAGGAACCTCTTGGCCACCAGCTGTAGTCAGTCAAGAGATGCGTCTCTCCACCAATCAGAGCTTGTGTCCCTGTGGTGCCACGAGGCCAGTGAAGGGTTAAACGTTGACTGGCCAGTGTACGAGGAGACGTGCTTCAGCTGCAGGTAGAAATGGCCTCCGGCATAACAGCTCTCCGCAGTCGTTTAGGGCCACAGTTTGGCTGCTGAGCGCTGGGTGTGGTTTACGCTGAAGCACTTTGGGGCCACAACAACAGCCTTGTAAAGGGCCACCAGAACCCCAGGGCCAGTGTCATACAGAAATCTGACCTCATGGAAAACTTTTCTATAAATGGTAGCGAGAAGTATAGAGAAGTGACCCCCCCCCCCCCTTACCTTATTACCCAGCTATTAGCCTATAAGGTAGGCTCTTGGGGTTTTGGTGGGGTCAGGTTTCCACAAGATAAAAACCACTGTGAGTTATGAAAATGTATCAGTGGGGTCACTTTTCTATAAGGGGGGGGGGGGGGGGTCTCTTTCATATTAAAAAAAGGGGGGGGGGGGACTTTTCAAACTGAAATGCAGCCCAGCAGTAACTGAAGAACAGCACATGATATTTCTGAATTGGGAAGGGAAAAAAGGGGGCTTTTTAAGGTAATACAAGGAGGCCGCGGGTAAAAAAAAAAACGACAGGGAGAAAAAGCAGAGCAACAGTTCCAGCAGCTCTTACAACAAACACTCCTCAGGAAGAGCGGACACAGGGGGGTGTGGGACAGCTGCTACAGCCAGAGCCGTTAAACTGACCACAACACATGCAGAGTACCCGCGTTTACACACAGCTCAACCGCTACGGTCCAGAGTACCCGCGTTTACACACAGCTCAACCGCTACGGTCCAGAGTACCCACATTTACACACAGCTCAACCGCTACGGTCCAGAGTACCCGCATTTACACACAGCTCAGCCCACTACGGTCCAGAGTACCCGCATTTACACACAGCTCAACCGCTACGGTCCAGAGTACCCACATTTACACACAGCTCAACCGCTACGGTCCAGAGTACCCGCATTTACACACAGCTCAGCCCACTACGGTCCAGAGTACCCGCATTTACACACAGCTCAACCGCTACGGTCCAGAGTACCCACATTTACACACAGCTCAACCGCTACGGTCCAGAGTACCCACATTTACACACAGCTCAACCGCTACGGTCCAGAGTACCCAAGTTTACACACAGCTCAACCGCTACGGTCCAGAGTACACACATTTACACACAGCTCAACCCACTACGGTCCAGAGTACCCACATTTACACACAGCTCAACCACTACGGTCCAGAGTATCTGCGTTTACACACAGCTCAACCACTACGGTCCAGAGTACCCACATTTACACACAGCTCAACCGCTACGGTCCAGAGTACCCACATTTACACACAGCTCAACCACTACGGTCCAGAGTACCCACATTTACACACAGCTCAACCACTACGATCCAGAGTATCTGCATTTACACACAGCTCAACCACTACGGTCCAGAGTACCCGCATTTACACACAGCTCAGCCCACTACGGTCCAGAGTACCCACATTTACACACAGCTCAACCACTACGGTCCAGAGTACCCACATTTACACACAGCTCAACCACTACGGTCCAGAGTACCCACATTTACACACAGCTCAACCACTACGGTCCAGAGTACCCACATTTACACACAGCTCAACCGCTACGGTCCAGAGTACCCACATTTACACACAGCTCAGCCCACTACGGTCCAGAGTACCCACATTTACACACAGCTCAACCACTACGGTCCAGAGTACCCACATTTACACACAGCTCAACCCACTACGGTCCAGAGTACCCACATTTACACACAGCTCAACCACTACGGTCCAGAGTACCCACATTTACACACAGCTCAACCACTACGGTCCAGAGTACCCACATTTACACACAGCTCAACCGCTACGGTCCAGAGTACCCACATTTACACACAGCTCAACCACTACGGTCCAGAGTACCCACATTTACACACAGCTCAACCACTACGGTCCAGAGTACCCACATTTACACACAGCTCAACCACTACGGTCCAGAGTATCTGCATTTACACACAGCTCAACCCGCTATACAGCGTTGCTACATTCAATGTGCATTCTTCTCCAAAATGACTTACACAGACTGCATTGCACACAAGGCATTTATTCAGTTCCCAATCAATCATACTACACTGTTGACATCTATTATTCCAGCATTATCTGTTGGGTCAAATTTGTCCACTTCTCTTATCTGTGACCCTCCACATCATGAAAATGCCTGCTTTAAACACACTACAGCCTGCTTTTGAAAGTTGAGGATTCCCCTTAGTCAGCAAAACAGATGCAGCCTCTCACACTCAGACAACGTCTGGACATAAAATGACAATAATTTAAAAAAATAAATATTACAGTTATTGTTCACACATGGGGCTGATGCACCAGTTTCGACCCTCGCTTGGTTTGACAAAATCGTGGATCTCTGTCAAAGTTTTTAGCATGAAGCATTTCGTACATAAAGTTAGCAAACCAAGGATTGGTCGATTTGGATGCAGCCCACACTAGATTGACCAAGGCCTTGTTTACCACTTCGTTACATAAACACCCCGTCCACTATATCAGGCAAATATGGTTCAATTAAAGTTTGAGAATTTTAACCCCGGGTTTTCAAAAAAACAAAAACAAAAACATGCCCGTACAGTCCTTTATTTGAATGAATACCCTCCAAGCCAGGTAATCGCCGTACAAGTGCAAGCCAAACATAACTGATAAAACACACTAAACGCTATGCAACTATGTTCATATCCAAAGAAGGAGGTTGACAGTTCTGTACTGTAGCGGACGTGTATCTATCAGAGCTGTCTTTCTTCCTCAGACCTCGTTAGATCTAGCTGGATAGCCAGCGTTAGTAGAACGCTTTCAATGGAAGACAGGCCGCAAAAGCAAAAAAAATGTTTAAATATGACTAGTTATTTATGAAATTACATAAAGAGGAAGCACTACGCTGTGCATCATACATGTGGAGTAACAGGAAACATGTCCACGTCTGAATTAGCCAACGTTGGTGCTAGCAGGCTAAATGAAAACAAACAGTGCAGAACCACAACGACATCATTCAAAACATTCGTATTCCTAAACATCAACAAACGCACAGCCAGCAAGCGTGTAGCATGCTACCCAGCTAGCTTTAGCCTGTTTGTAAGCTAGATTTCACAGCATGCAACTTAGGTCCCATAACATCTACCTGCGGTGGAGAGTTGAACATTTTTTTCGACGAACAAACTGGCAACTATTCAAGACGGCTAATGTCTACCGACCTGCTGGAAAGGTAGCAAACATAGTACCTAGCTCCGTAATATCAACCGAATAACAAAAGTGAAAGTTTGTGATGTTAGCATACTACACCACTGTTAGACATGCACATAACGCGTTAAGTTACGGTCAAGAATTTCAATAAAGTATTTATTACCGTGCAGGATTCGCTAGTTTCCCATGTTATGCAAGCGATAACCAGCGTTAGCAAGCTACCAATTAGCATATCGCCAAGCTAGGGCTAAGTAACGTTACAACACGGTAGCTGCTTAGCCAGTTCTGAATGTGCATGAATTTTAAAAGATAGAGAATATTCAATACTATCATGGTCGTATATTTATTTATTTTTAAACGCAGCAACCTTAATTGCTAATATCGTTCTCCTCTGACGTAATTGTTGGTTGCATAGACTGTAGGGACTATGAGCTAACGATAACGTTAGCTGTATTACTGCTCGATAAGACAGTAACAACATTGCCACCTGAACAGCGCATTTGCGCTCCTTATTGTTTCGGTTTTCCGTGAACTCCCATCACAAAAAGGGGACAAGGAATACAAAAAAATACGCTTGTGTTTTATATATACACACATGTGGAGACATGTTTAAGCTTGGAGAATTATAATATTTTATTTTTTTTATGTTTTACCTGCAAACGCATACCAGTTGACGAAGACCCGAGTTGATCTCTTTGTTTCTGGTTCACTCGTATCCGCTGCTGTCTCACCGAGAGCAAACAAGCATCATGGCGGCCGCGATATTTTTCGCTCTGTGATAAGAGCGCTGGACGCCATTGGCTGGGAGAGGGACGGCCCGGACCGTGAGTAGTCGCTCACGCACAACGCCTCCACAAATCTTTCACGCACAATAGGTGTTGTTTTTTTCCTCGTACTCCTCACGCTGGACTATTATTAGTCTACACTTGTCGCGTGTATGGTGTGAGCCTATTAAAAAACGTGCGCTTTGTGCGCGATGAGAAAAGCAACGAAGGTACCAACCCTGAAAAAAACAACGCTGTCGCGATAGTTTTGAAGAACAAGGCTAACTGGACTTACAAACCAGATACAATTTAGCCCTCTAGCTGTTCTAATCAGTACAAAAATATCAACAAATCACAATACAATACAAATAGTTTGCTTTTATCCTTTTTTCGGTCCATTTCTTGGAATGAACATCCCATAGTTATTCTTTAGACTACTGTGATAGTTCAAATGTAGCCATTCATTTGGAAGATATTTACATTTTGATTCAATTAACATTTCTGATATGAATTCGTCAAAGCAATCGTGTTTTTAAGGGACAGTTACAATAATAATAATAAAAAAACTCCAGTATAAGCAACCTTTTCCTTCTGTCCTCTCCATTTCCCCATTACCCAGTATGCATTTCTCTTCGGTTATATTTTTAAATCCATTTAAGCCAATCAACAATAAACATGAGCAAATGTGTCATGGGTGACATTGGAGTTACTTAAAAACCATTATTAGGCACCAGACATGCCCTCAAATGTAAATGTATAGAGATAATCAGGGCTATAGGCTACTGAGAAGAGTTTGGGTAAATTCAAGACTCCTTGTACCACACGCATGAAAAAAACACATCTTCTAGGGTTAATGCTGTGTAGGTGTATAGGTGAAGGTGCTCGTTAGGTATTCGTTTGGCTTCATTAGGTATGCGAAAACAAGTGTGGTTTGACCTTAGAGAACAAAGGAATGCTCTTTGGCAGAGATGGCGGAGTGCAGCTGTTGTGCTTTTTGTGGACTGCCATTTTGTGTCAAGCTGGCTTCCTCATCAGCATGGAAGAAATGGTCCAAGCAATAGTCTCGATCCCGGCGTGGAGTTTGCCAAGCTGTCTCGGAGTTATGGGTCCAACATATTTCAGAATGCAATGGCTAATGGAAAATGAAATGACTAGTTGACTATATATTGATTTTGGAAAATATTTCAAAATAGAAAACCTTTTTTTTTTTTTAAAATACAACATATTTGAATTTATGATCGGATGCACTGGATACTTTGGGTGGATCCCTGGATCAGAAAAGCATGAAAACCCCTGAATCTAGGTAAGTGTATTCACTGACACCAACGGCACCATCCTAATGATGTAAACTTCAAAGCTGCCCCCCCCCCCCCCTTGTTCCAACATGTCCCCACAAGTACATAAACATGTGAAACAGCCAGATGCCGGACTGCCATTTGTCCCCCTCCAAAGCGGGTGACCCACTTTAAAATGAAACCGGACCCGACAAACGGACCCGGAGACTCGGAGAGCGAGCTGAGTGCGAGGGAGCGACGGTTTCCAGCGAAAAGCTCACATCGCATTAAAATTGCAGAAAGCGTGAAGGGAATTATCCCCGCGGACTCGTAAGTGCGGCAGCGCCAACTGCGCCGTGCAAAATGGGACCTGACAGGCTCATCCCAAATGCGACACGAGATGTTCGCCGCCCGTCCGAAACGCACGCCCCTCTCCTCCGCCCCCCGCCCCCCGCCCCCCACATACGCATTCACACATCGACACGGGGCTCGCGTTCGAAAATGAGTCCGACGGAGCTTTGGGTGCCAGAGCAAAGGACTACAAAATGACTGTAACGTCATTAGGCTACCAGATGCTTGTCTGTGTATGACTGTGGTTCTGGTGCGTGAATGTGGGCTAGATCAGGGTGGTGCGATTCTGGTCCTGGAGGGCCGGTGTGTCTGCAGGTTTGCGTTTCCACCAGTTACCCTGGCTAAATGAGCTAACTGGCAGTACACACCAACACTGATTTGCTCATAGATTATCCATCCAATCCATTATCTATACCCACTTATCCTGGGCAGGCTCGTTGGGGGGGGGGGGGGGGGGGGGGGGGGCTGATATATGGGCTACGTTGCTAATAAATGGGCTAATTAAGTAATTAAGTTTGCATGTAAACCAGAAACGGACACGGCTCCCATTGCCCACCTCTGGGACGGATGGTTCTCAGTGGAGACTGCTTCAAAAAGACTGGTGCGGACAGCAGAGGTGGGTAACCCGGCTTCAAAGAGTAAAAAGACTGACCATGTATTTGCTCCACCACCATGCACTAAACCAGCTGACTCTAATTAGCATAACTCTTCACCATGATAGGAGAACTAATTATTACAATCAGCTGGTTTAGTGCATGGTGGCGGAGCAAATACATGGTCAGTCTTTTTACTCTTTGAAGCCGGGTTACCCACCTCTGGCTGACAGGCAGACAGCCCTCGGGAACAGGTGGATTCGAAGTGAGAGACTGTTTAACAGCCTAATGTCCTCTCAGAAATCCCCAAGCTCTCTCAGGTTTGAAGTCTGTAATACGTCTAGCACAACTGCCCCAGTGGAATGGCTCTGTGACGCAGTCATACATGCCTCATCAGGCAGGCAGATGTCTGACAGTGCCCCCTTGTGGCATGGAGCAGTAGTGCAGCCCACAAGCTTGTTAGATAACTGATTACACTCCCACATGTCTGTAGATGGTGATACCTCAGGGGTCTTTTACAGTGAGTTTGATGGGAAATCTGACAAGGATCTTTTTAACAAGGGTATGCACTTAACATTTATATTTAACTGCATTTAATATCAACTGTAGTGTTTTATGCACTCACCTTCATACAACACACACGCATCTACACACATACACCTCTCCATGCATGCACATCCCTCTACACATGCTCACACACTTGCACTCTTAAACACGCAAGCACACACTCTCACACACGTGCGCACACACGCACTGTGCTTATTAAATCCTGTGTACCCATGACAAACTCCATCTCTGTTAATAGCCGCTGAATAACCTTGAAATAATACTCATAAGTTAACATACCAGTGCTTATAGAATAAAATAAATATTTATTTAAAATGTCATAACGCTGTCGAAACATAAGGTGCGCAGATCAGTGTCGACAGAAACAGAGCAGGTGATCCTGCAGGTAAGAGAACAGCTCCTGAACCTGCGGTGGGAAGGCTTGGCCTAGGTCAGCTGACACCCGGGACAGGAAGCAGTCCGCAGCTTCCTGCAGCTCCGCTCGCGTGATGTCATCGTTGGGGGTCCAGATGGGGGCGTGGCTGAACTGGGCTCGCTGGGCAATGGGTCGGCGAAGGTGACCTTGGGAAGAGGAAGGTCAGAGGCCGTGTCCCAAACAGCCTCCTAACTACTGTGTCCTCAAAATATGTACTGTCTACTACACATACTGCCTACTGTTTAGCGCATACTGTTTAGTATGCGAAGGGCAGTATGGGAAAAATATAGTCTGTAATATTTTCAGTAATATGAAAATATCCTCTGTAATATTGTAATATTTTACTGCAGAAGTGTAGTAAAAAAAGGGACATTCGCTAAAAATAAAATAAGATTATTTTTGAAATAATTATTTTCACCGCAACATGTTTTTGGAATCCAAGACACTTATTATCATGTGAAAAATTTTTAAAAACGAAACTTTTTTTTCCTGCTAGGTCTCAGGACCTACCTTCTGTCACCTCCTCATAGCTAAGGAGCAGCATCCACAGGAGCTGCACCAGCTCCCTCCACCTCCTCCAGGTCTCCACACCATCCTGGAACAGGAGGATAATAAGACTTTCATTCTGTCCCCTGTGGAGACGGGTGGAGGTGTGGTGCATGCTGGGACTTGCGGTGTGAGTGTGGGTGTGCGCCTTTGGGATCTAAAGCTGGAGAAACTGTACGCTGTTGGCCGATGGCCCAGTCAGTTGAGCATTACAAGTATTTTTCTGTAGGAGCCACAGGGTGTGTGGTAAAATATATGTAGGATCTGTGGTGTGTTTGTGTGGTACAGTATCTATAGGAGCAGTAGGGTGTGTGTAGGAGCAGGGGGTTGTGGGTAGGAGCAGGGGGTTGTGGGTAGGAGCAGGGGGTTGTGGGTAGTCACCGTGGGGTCAGGTGGCAGTGTGGCACTGCGCAGGAAGTGCAGGATCAGACTCAGAGACATGGGCAGCTCAGTCTTGTCTGCGCAGACATGCTGAAGCAGCAGCTCCACCAGCTTGCACTGCAGCAGACTGCTCTCCAGGGTCTGCAGGAGCAGCAGCCTGACCGACAGACAGACAGACAGACAGAGAGAGAGGGACAGACAGACAGACAGAGAGTGAGGGACAGACAGACAGACAGAGTGAGGGACGGACAGACAGACAGACAGAGAGTGAGGGACGGACAGACAGACACAGAGGGACAGACAGACAGACAGACAGACAGAGAGCAAGGACAGACAGACAAACAGACAGAGAGTGAGGGACGGACAGACAGACAGACAGACAGACAGAGAGCGAGGACAGACAGACAGACAGAGAGTGAGGGACAGACAGACAGACAGACAGAGAGGGACAGACAGACGGACAGAGAGTGAGGGACGGACAGACAGACAGACAGAGAGGGACAGACAGACAGAGAGAGAGGGACAGACAGACAGACAGACAGAGAGTGAGGGACAGACAGACAGACAGAGTGAGGGACGGACAGACAGACAGACAGAGAGTGAGGGACGGACAGACAGACACAGAGGGACAGACAGACAGACAGACAGACAGAGAGCAAGGACAGACAGACAGACAGACAGACAGAGAGTGAGGGACGGACAGACAGACAGACAGAGAGGGAGGACAGACAGACAGACAGACAGAGAGCGAGGACAGACAGACAGACAGACAGACAGAGAGGGACAGACAGACAGACAGAGAGGGACAGACAGACAGAGAGAGAGGGACAGACAGACAGACAGAGAGGGACAGACAGACAGAGTGAGGGACAGACAGACAGACAGACAGACAGACAGACAGAGAGGGACAGACAGACAGAGAGCGAGGGACAGACAGACAGACAGAGAGTGAGGGACAGACAGACAGACAGAGAGCGAGGGACAGACAGACAGACAGAGAGAGAGGGACAGACAGACAGACAGAGAGTGAGGGATGGACAGACAGACAGACAGAGAGGGACAGACAGACGTCACACGCTGGTCGAACTGAAACAGAACGGACACCAAACCCCGGTGGCCTCTCGATTCTTGTAACCCGCCAGTCCCACTTCCACCCAAACTGGTACTCATCCACCATCATTCGGCCCCCCCACCCCCCCCCCAACTCAGCCCGCCCCCCTCACCTGTGGTGTCTGTGCAGTTGGGGGCCGATCAGTTTCTGGAGGAGGTCCTCGCAAATCTTGTTGGAGCTGATGGTGGGGGAGTCCACCTCCATGGCCAGGGCCAGCATCTTCTGCAGGACCAGCACTATCCTGCAGCCAGGGGGGGTCAGAAAGCACAGAGGGAGGGGGCTCAAACCTCAAAAAATACAAAAAAAACAAACAAAAACAAAACAACGTTGTGCTTCTAACATTCCCATTCAGGCACTTACCTGATGCGCTTTTCCAGAGTGACTGCATGGGTTTGGAATAATAATAATAATAATAATAATAGTAGTAGTAGTAAAGCCACACTCCAGTACCTCCCCAGCGGTGTGCTCAGGTGAAGAGTATAAATAAAGAATGAGGCACCACAGTGGCGTTTTGTCTCACCTGAGATTCTCGTCTCTCTCCTTCTGCGTCTCCATCTCGGTTCCACAGTCACGCCCCCCGGGGTCACAGGTCGAATTCATCACCGCGGCAACCAGCCAACCGATCACATCTCTGCAAAACAGCAATCCTCCTTACTGACCGGGCAACTGAGGTTGGGCGAGCACGCTTAGGAAAAGGTGAATTATACCTGCAGCAAAGACAAAAAGTGACTATCGTCAAAGAGACAAAGAAAGAAAAGGCCAGTACAGTTAAAAAGTATTAACAATATGAAGAACAGAAAATGAAAGCTGTCAGAATGTTTGTTTCCCTTGCTCGATTTACAGTCTGTCCACCTTCAGAATTACCAGCCAGATATTCCAGAGATTTCCATCTCATGCAGTACCACTCTCTGTGCTCAAGTCACAATCATTTCAACTGAACTGAGACAAAAATGCAATCAGTACAAGGAGAGCACTCTTCGAATTTGCATTTTTATTGCGTGATTAGTCCCACAAACTTAAGCCGGCAACTCAGGCAGATCACTTCATACAGATTTGTTTCATATCCCATATTTCCAAATGAAAATGCGGATTGTTGTTTCTCACCAGCCGCATCGTCATTCAGTGATTAGAGAGGCTGAGATACAGTAATAAACTCCCTTTGTATGTATAAACTGCAGAGTATATTATAATTAAAGTTCTGCATGCCATGCTACGCTGAATGATGGGGTTTTATTAAGAAAAAGCAATAAAACGGAAGCCCCCGGAAAATTCACTTTCTCCGTCTGTGGGCCTGGGCTGGGACAAGCTCATTTAATTATCAGCAATGTAACTCATGGATACATGCACACACACACGCGTGCACACACACACACATTACATTACACACACGCACGCATGCACACACACATTACATTACATTACACACACACACACACACAGACACACACGCACGCACACATAGACACACATTACATTACACACACACACACAGACACACACACGCACGCACGCACACATAGACACACATTACATTACACACACACACACAGACACGCACGCACGCACACACACACAGACACGCACGCACGTACACACGCACAGACACACACGCACGCACGCACGCACGTACACACGCACAGACACACACGCACGCACGCACGCACACACGCACAGACACACAGACACGCACGCAGGTTTAGGCCCGAAATGAACTGAAATTCAACTCACGGACTGAAATATGCCCGTTATGTTCTACGGGGATGTTTCCAACGACTTGATGGAATTTCAGTTCTTTTTTTGGATGGACTGAACTGGAGCGGAACTGGCCCTGCTCAGCCCAGATTAGGGTGTGGCGCTGTGCGTTTAGTACAGCACACGCAAGGGCTGAGGTGAAGAAGCACACGCCATGGAGCTGTACTGACACGCAAAATACTCATTCAGCTGACACAGCGGGTGTGGACTTGAGCCTGGGACAAGCGTGAAATAATCTGCCGACTGTGACTGGGACAACGCTTTCAACAAACATTCAACTGAATTCAGTTTATTTTTGTACAGCACTTTTTACAGAGAACTGTCACAAAGACACTTTACAGAGTAACCGTAACATAAACCCACTATGAGGCCCCGCCCCTTTCCTGACCCCCGCGGTGAGGCCCCGCCCCTTACCTGACGTGCGTCATGGCCTGGTAGCAGGACAGCGTCGCCTTGGCGATGGAGCCCTGCAGCCTCCGGAGGTCCAGGTGGAAGTCGTCGTGCAGCGTCTGCAGGACGTACTGCAGGAGGCAGAGGACTGGCTGCCGCTCCGCTCGCTGGGGGGGTGGGGGGGGCAGGGAAGTGACACCCGTCAGCGCTCCTCACGTTATTTAAGGGCACATGCTCACCATTTTCCTCCATGCAGCTCTAACGAAATTTCACAGCCTTTACTGTCTGGCCAGGAGGTTTAAACATTTAAATTTCAGCTGACTAAGATTTAAAATGAATCAATAATGATAAAAGTAACTCATATGGTCATTGTTGGTAACCGTTGTACAACTGACTTGAAGACATGTCCCATCAAAATAATCAGAAAAATGCATTTTGAGGACTATTATACAAGGTCATGTCGATGAAGACGTGTAAAAAAAACACAGCCTTAATCAATGGCCTGCTAATTACAGAATAATTATCAGAGATACACTGCGATGATTCGTGCAGATTTATCATAAAAGCCGCACTCAGTGCAGAGTCAGCGGTATAAAGTTCATTCTGCTGAGACCTAATACAATCCAGATGATCTGAGAGTGCGCATTCGCCAATTTACCAAGGCAGAGAAGCAAATGGATGAGCAGGAAAGCCCTGGATGAAATGGAGTCATACATCTTTGCGTGTTTGTTTCTATGAAACGTCATTGTTTTTAATATGCACTGCGCTATTGTGCTGTTCTCAGCATGAACGCATGCATGTTTTTTATTAACTTTTATGATTTTAACTGTTGTATACATGTGTGCAATAACATAATGGAATTTGATTACAAATGCTATTTTGTCATTTGAAATTTAAATACAATGTTATTGTCTTCCAGAGCGAGAGAAAGACATCCTTTAATAAACCATTTCAACTAAAAGAACTCACAAACAAATCTGCACAGAAACATATACACGTGTGTGTGTGTGTGTGAGAGAAGGATAGTTTGTGTGTGTGTGTGTGTGTGTGTGTGTGTGTGAATGTGAGAGAGATAGTTTGTCTGTGTGTGTGTGTGTGTGTGTGTGTGTGTGTGCATGTGCGTGAGAGACACAGTGAGATAATTTGTCTGTGTGTGTGTGTGTGTGTGTGAATGTGAAAGAGATAGTTTGTGTGTGTAAGTGTGTGAATGTGTGAGAGACAGTTTGTGTGTGTGTGTGTATGTGTGTGTGTAAACTTAATTATCCTGCCTCTCTTACTTCTTGGACAGACAGACAGACAGACACACACTCTCCTCAGGTGGGGACCGGGGGACCCTTTATGGGTCTCAGTGATTTTAAGGCTCTCTGTCTTACCCGCTCCTCCATGGCCGAGGCCAGGAGCTCCCAGTCCCACTGCACCGTAGACACCGTGGCAGGCAGGTTTCTGCGGTCAGAGACGAGCACCAATCAGCAAACACCACGGAAAAAACGGCCTCTGACATCACTCAGCGCTGACATCACTGCTCAGCACTGACATCACTGCCAGACACTAGGTGATGACTGCCTGCAGGTCAGGCCAACTGCCTATGGTTTTTTTTGTTTTTAAAATAATTTTATAGATATCCCACTGCACTATATATACAATTTAGCTTTCTGAGGTTCAGTGGGGAAAAAAACTGTTTGAGCACCAAACAGTGCCCTCTACTGGATGAACTGGGAATGGGCCATCCAATTACGTGTCGCTTATCCTCTGAACACAAACATTTGCATAGAGGCCAAAAGAAAATGGCAATAAAATAGCATAAGACTAAATGTGCAACACTTGCATGGCAATGTTGAGAAAACAAGAGGAAAAGAATGTGAATATGCACTTGAACCTGAAAAGCATTTAAAAAAAGGAAGTTGGGAGAATAAGAGCAGAACAGTGCCACACTGAACTGGACCTGTGAGGCATGTTAGAGACGACGCTAGAAAGCTGCATTTACACCCTAATTTACCTTAATTTACAGGGCGAGAAACAGACTTTACACGAGCACGTCAGCCCCCTGGGGCTTTTTCAGATCTTACTCCAGAAAATTGGCCATAATGATGTTGCCAGCAGGCTATTCCGTTCCATTAAAATTCGCTTTTTAGTTAAAAGGCACCGTCTGCTTCAGACAGTTCTCGCTCGCTAGCTAATTTCCGGAGCGCCTCGTCGCCCTCTGAGCTTAAATGGGGGCAGCGCCAAACCAAATAAACAAAAAAAAGGCATTTAAAATTGTTTCTTAAATATTACTTTTCCAAAATGGAATTTTCAGCCAGTTGTCTGCGGATACCAGATTTAAAGAGTTCTCCGTGGCCTTTTGTTTCAGTGCACACCAGCAGGGTCCAAGCCAGGAATACTAATGGCTTTTTTGCATTTAAAATTTTTTTTTTTTCCTTAAATAATGCAAGTGCTCACTTCTGTATCCTCATGAGGAGGCTGTAGGCCTGGAGGACCTGGGCAGGGGGGGTCTCGGAGTCCAGCAGGACGCCCCTGATTAAGTGGGACACCACGTCGGGCGGGGGGTGGTGGCGGGGGTGCAGGAAGTCCGAAAGCAGCTGCAGCGTGCTGTCATGGCAACGCTCTTCCATGGAGCTGTGGACCAGGCTCAGACCTTGTCGGCAGAGAGGCTCCCTGGGGCCTGAGTCTTCTTCATCATCATCATCATCACCATCGTCCAGGGATCCTGGGCTGTCGTCTCCGCCCTGCAGAGGGACAAAGAGGTTAGCTGTAGCAGGGTGACGGATAAACCGGGCCAGGATGTGATCTATGCAAATCTAAACATGATTGGAGGTGTGAAAACTGTGCGTTGTACACGTGAGTATGTGTGGTTTGAGAGTGTGTGGAAAAAGGAGTGTCTAACGCTTATGTGTAATATATTAGTGAGTATATTAGTATGTGTACAAGGTTTGGGAATGTATATGAGCATGTGTGAGTGTGTGTGTGTGTGTGTGTGTGTGTGTGTATTGCGCAGTTCTCCTTACCGACTCTTGTAGAGGCCTCCCCATTAAACGCTTCAGCCTGTTTAACTGGGTTCGTGACACATACTGTCTGTCTTTCCGACTGGCCTCCCTGGAGCCAGACCCCGCCTCCGTTTCTGATAGCTCCTCCCCCTCGCTGTCCCCAGGCCCCGAGCTGTGTGCAGGGCTCTCGGCTCCAGGGCTTGACCAGCGGGGATCGCTGCCCATCTCCCCGCTGCTGAGGAGGCTGGCAGGGCTGCGACCGGTCAGCTCAGCATCGTCCCCCAGCCAATCAGGCGAGTCGCTGGCGAGTATCTCAGTAGAGGTGGGGGACACGGACCTCGCTCTGGGCCGGAGAGCGGGGGAGAGCCGTGGGGGGGACTGATCAAACCCCGGAGAGAAAGGGGGTGGTCCGGGTGAGGGTGTGGGCGGGGGCCTGGGTGAGGGTGGGTTCTGGAGCTCCCTGTCACTCAAGAAGTCCGCGTCAGGCGGCCGGTGGGGAGGCGAGGCTCCGTAGGCCAGGTCCTCCAGGAGCGGGTCCCCGATTGGGCCCTGAGGCGGGGTGGTCGGGGTCAGGGGCGGGCTGTCCAGGTCCTCGCCGTCCTGCGAGCAGTGCATGCTGGACCCGTCGGAGTACAGCCGGGAGTCGACCTCACTGGGGCAGTAGTACGGGCTGAAGGGGCTCAGGGGAGAGGCGGCCTCGAGGTAGTCTGGGAAGTCGTTCCCCTGGTCTCCCGGCTCCTTGTCCTCCTCTCCCTCCGACTCGCCTACGCTTCCTCCTGTGGACAGAGGGCTCGCCTTCGCCCCCGCGTCCCGCAGTGCGCTATCGGTGTCGCATTCCAGCCGCGATTCTGCCGCAGTCGGAGCCGGTGTTCCGTCCGAAACGCTGGGGGTGACAGTCACGGGTCGCGGAGAACCCGGAGTCTTCTGCTCGGTTTCGGGAGTCTGGGGAATCCGCGCAGGTTCCGGAATGCTAGAGAGTGGAGATCCTGGAATTCCCTCTTCCTGTGACGGACTCTCGGAGGGAGAGCGGCGGTCAGACTCCCAGGGGAAACTCCACGACTTGCCGTCCCGACGCTCTTCCTCCGGTTCCGGTGAAGGGTGGCGATGAGAACATTCCCAATTTTCCAAAATGAGGTTGTCCAGAAAGTCAGGAGTCCTTTCCCGCTTTCCTGGGGATTTGGTCGGAGAGTGACACAGTGTCTTTCGCTCGACCTCCGGCGTTGCAAGTTCCACTGCCGAGGTCAGTGGTTCCACCTCGCCTTCTGATAGGCTGTTATCACTCACGGCCACTGCAACCAATAGGGAGTCATTTCCCCTTCTTCGGTTCCGCCTCTTTTGTGGCGACCAGCAAGAATCGGTAAGGTCAATGTAAGACTGGGACAAAGGAAGAGAGATGATAATTCAATAAAACCCCATTAAGACACAATCCTCGGCATCTATATTTCACTTACAGTTTGTGCCATGATAACGCCTTCAATATACAGGCTACGACCACATAATATTAGAAATATTGCCTAACTTGAATACAATATTTCAGTGGTAACCAGCCCTGTCCCTGGAGATCTATTGTCCTGTAGGTTTTCATTTCAACTCTAACAAAGCACACCTCATTCAGCAGCTAGAGCAGGGCTGCCCAACCCTGTTCCTGGGAATTGGCCGTCCTGAAGGTTTTCATTCCAACACTAACAAAGCACACAACAGCCAGAGATCTAGTTAAGCTGCAGATTTGTAGAATCGGGTGTGCCAAATTAAAGTTGAAATTAAAACCTACAGGACGGTAGATGTCCAGGAACAGGGTTAATTACCAGTTTATTATTTCAAGTAACTATAATGGCATTCAATCCATTTTTACAATAGCCAAAAACTGACGTTATTTCACAAACAACTATGTAGCAAGCCATATTAAACTTATTCGTTTACATGTAGGCCCATCACATGTAACCTGACAGCATATTAAACTCCGGGTTCTTCATAATTAGAAATAAGCCAATCCTTACAGGTGTAACATACACAAGAAAAATACCTGTTTATTTGAGTATTTTCACATTTATGAATGTGCATTTGTTTGATTACATTTTTACTAGATGATTACATTTTTACTAGATGTTTAATGACGTTAATTTACGATGTCCATCTTGGATTTTATCTAGGGTTTTATCTGTCATTTAGGAATCCGGATATAAAGCTACCTGACCTAACCATATCTGCTGGTAGGTTAACATCACCTGTCTAGCTAATGTTAGCTCACTTGGTAGCTACTAACTTGTTCACATATCGTAAAGTTATATCAGACCGGCTTTATCAATAAACTACTGTGCTGCAGGCCTATGTTGAACCTTGTGCTATCTGTTTATGTTTATAGCTTGTGAATACTGGCTAACGTTACTTAAATACATTCGCGTGATAAAATAACGTTAAACTTAGTTATATTAACTATTTACACATCCTAATGACATTTTGTGTATTTAGCCTACATCTCTAACACGCGACACAAGGTCCAGGTCGAGTTATTTCCAGAGCGTAAACAAAATCTCACCTCAGGGTCCCAGCGGAGGAAAATAAACCGACCGGATATAAACTCGACAGGTGAATGATTTTGGCGGCGCGGGAGCGCGCCCTCGGCAACTCCTACTGCTCTAAGATGGATTGCAATTATCTCGCGCGCGCACACACACGAACACATCGCCATGACAGAAAAATCATTTTTTTAAGTTATTTAACAATTTCGGAAAAGATCCATTGCTCTTTGAGTGTGTTCTTATCAGTTGGTCTGTTTGTCATACACAAAGTGCAAGCCGATACAGAACTGAAATCTGCGTGGCACCGAGCTGGTACTGTAAACTATTTCAAACTCAGACAAAGCAACGAGAAGACTACTGATAAAACTACCTAGCTCGGTTCAAGGTGTGTATAGCTTCAGTCAACGGTGTTGGGACCCAATGTGAGATCATGTCATGGGACACCAAAATCACTGGCGGCGCCCCTGGAGATGCTTGATTAATATGACTTCAATAACATTTGCTAGCGATTTTTAAGAACTTACATTATTTTAACCTAGGCTAAGATAGTGCCTACGCTGTTTAAGGAACGATGGCATACAATCTGAGCCAAAGTTGCTTCTTTTTATGC
Source organism: Anguilla pacifica (assembly GCA_039654925.1). NCBI lineage: Eukaryota > Metazoa > Chordata > Actinopteri > Anguilliformes > Anguillidae > Anguilla > Anguilla pacifica. The sequence goes on from CM077286.1 coordinate 6,958,047, forward strand.
TACTTTCTCTATTACTTGAACTCCCGGCTTTGTGTTCGCCGATGTTGACAGGTGTCGTATATAACTAACATATACTGTAGCTAACACGGCCAGTAATGTAGGTTGTCTGGTCTTATTTTTTGTGCTACAGCTTGGCCTATAGCTAGATGTATCCTAGCCTTCGCACAAATCAATGCTGTCTAGCTGATAAGAACTAAAGCGACAACAAACAAGTGAGCTTCAGACTAGGCTACCAAAAATACATAAAAAAAGTAAATAAGCAAACATCCTTCGGCTAACTTTCACTTTGTTTATTTTCAAAGAACTTGTTCTGTTGAAGACGAGCGCAGACCTGCAATCAACATCCGCTTTTATTTTTTTATTTATTTATTTTTTAAGAAAGCGTGGGTTAGCCTAGCTAAAACTTAAAGCTAAGCAACGATGTGATAGGAGGCCGGTTGCTTTAACTGTCACAACAGCAGAGCTTATCTCTCCCCGCGCGATTCGCGATTGGTGATTAAACAGTTAGGCTAGTTGTGATTAGTTATGATTATGAAACGATTAGTTGTGAAACGGCGCACAACTTTACATACGGAAAATAATGAAACGTCAAACGAAACATTAAATGGGTAGTAAGTTTCTTACTTACCGATGGAAAGCTTGCCCATTCCCTGACAAATTCCTTTGGTTCGACTTTGGTGTCATTGTAAACGCTGACAATCTCAATGTCGGAGTCATCATCACTCCCAGAGCTGATAGAAATAACATCCATTTCACTATGCGATGTCATGAAATTCCACAGACACTACGAGCAACAGCGTGGCTGTATAACCATTTTAGCTAGGCATTTATTGTTTACGCAAAATTAAATATGACATAGCTCCCCATTGTACTGTTGTTGAAAATTCCTATTTCTCAAGATTTTTTTAAAAAATTCTTAGATTGTTGGATCATGCCAAAAGCCCTGCCCTGAACTTGTAAACAGTTCATACTCGTGCAAAGGTGCATCATGTCGGTCGTCTTGCAGTCACGTGATGTGTTCCCGTACCCGCTTTCACGTGTTGGGGCGTTACTCTTCCGTGCCCATGCGTTCAGCGTATTCGATTCTGTTTGGACCCCGAAAGTGTGGTGGAGAGCGGTGGCTAATCGTAGTCGATTGCGTTGAGTGTCTGCAATGAAACTACAAAAAGATGTTTATCGAGGAAGTACATCCGTCATGGAGACACTGGGGACTATTCCTAGAGGTTGCAGAAAACGTTCGACGGTGTAATGTGGAAGCATCCTGAGCAACTGTGTCCAAAAGCATAAAAATAGGCTAGCCAAAAATAATTATAATGGGGAAATCGAATGTAAGTTAAGGACAAACACAACTGAAATTCATTTTCCACCTCTTCTATGAGGGTGTACTGCAGACGTCCAGCCGACGGAAACTTTACATGAACAAACTCTGCAAAGATGCGTATAATGATGTTCATTCGCTTACTTTTCAAGAAACTGAATTCATTGATTTGCTATGCTTGAAATGTTCCGAAGCAACGAGCTTCACGTTGGTGGCTAGTTCACGTTTCCTTTGCCAAATAAAAGTAATCGCACAGGGCATAGGCTATAAAAACTATGAACGTGCTCTCTGCTTCTGCGTGCCTGTACATCGGAGTAAAGAACAGACAGACTACGACTTCTAGCAGCGAATAACTAGCCGATCTGCAGGGGTCGCAGGGGACAAGGGTGGCATGTTTCTGAATGCACAACAAGAAACAAAAGCTAGGCTACTTCTGGGCAGGAAAGTGTATAACAACTGTTTATGTCATCAATTGAACTCTTCTGCTCACTTTTATTATTTCCATCGACCTCCATTTTCGTGCATGAATAAAGCGGGACCAGAATTCACAATCCATCAGAATTCCATATATTTTCCATATACATTCTCTTGCAAAGAACGACGTGCCGACGGAACCCACTCAATCACGAACACTAGCCAGTAGAGGGCAGTACGGCATAACAGAAAACTACACATGGGAACTTTTTGCAGAGCGGAAGCGATGAAAAAAGAAAAAGAAACGAGTACATCTAGTTTTTTTTTGACAGTTTCTGATAGGCATACATTATCTTATTTACCTGTCAACGTTGAAAGAAAGATCTCCTGGTCGCTTAAGGGACAGTAGTCATAGCTGATTAATATTTATTTTTGAATTACGCAGTAGGGCATATTGCACATATTACAGGCTTGTTCCTGCGCGTTTTATGATTTGTGAGTTCACTAGACATTATCATTAAGTACATCTTCATTTGCTGATATTACGGTTTTTATCCCCCCCCCCCCCCCCCCCCCCCCCCCACTTTTTTTTTGTTTTTTGTTTAACGTGTACACAGGGGTGTAGCACAAAATTCTGGGGCCCCATACATAAGCAGTCTCTGTGGGCCCCCTTCCTGTCTTGATCCATGTCTCTCACGCATCATTCCAGGCTTTTCGAGGGCCCTCCCCCCCATTTGGGCCCTGGGTCCGTCCCACTTTCCCCCCACTACGACGCCCCTGCGTGTACATGAATGATTTATCCAAGCAGCTGAATGGGTTTAAAACTGGCTGTATCATAAGTAATGTAGTTATCAACCACCTTATGAATACAGATGATTTGGTTGTTTTTTGCCCTTATAGTGCTGGTCCTCAACAGTTACTAAAGATATGTTGTCAGTATGGTGAACATTTTGACATCAAATGTAATGCTAAAAGCAAGGGACATTATGATGATTGTTAGATGTAAAGAGGACAGGAGATTAGCATTATCTGAATTTTCTTTTGAGTGACAATGCACTTAAGGTACGTATGACATGAGATTAAATACCTTGGACAGACGATTTAACAGATGAAAGAGATTTCTACAGACAGCGCCTCAAGTTATATTTACAGGCTAACATGTTGATACATAAATTTCATATGTGCACAGTTTATCTCAAAACCTCATTGTTTCTAGCTTTTCTGTACACCCCTGTATCCTGTTCACATGTGGTGTACCTAAAAAAACATTTTTTTTAGCCCAATACCCTCAACACCTGATTCAACTGGTTAACTAACATGGTCTTCTGTCAAGACGTTGATGTGTAAAATCAGGTGTCTTAGTGCTGGGCTAAAACAAAAACCTGCACTCACACCGGCCCTTTTTCGGATAAGACTGGACACCTGTGTGCTAACCTCAAACCCACATCTGCTTAGCGTGAGCAGACAACCATCAAAATGGTCCAGAGTGGTATGGCTGCCCTGGCGAAGCCTTTGAAGGGAAAAAATTAAAAACAGAAGCCCAAAATTAGATCAAGTCAGATTGGAAGCGACAAATAAATAGATTTAAGATAAATAAATAATGAATTACAAACCTCAAAACGATGTAAGCAACGAGAGATCTCATTTATCAGCTAGGCAGTCATCACTGGCTTCTGAAAAGGTTGCTGGTGTGTTGGAAAGGCCAGGAGCCTGTGGGGACATGGAGGTAATGATCTTAGGGGGTGGGGGGGTGGGGGGGGCACCCATGTGGAGAAAGAGTCCCCGTGTCACCAGGCCGCACCTCCCCCCCCACACACCACACAGGACATGATTAGAGGCCTTAATTATGAGTGACATTCAAAGACTGAGCTCATATTGACATGCATGCAGACTCACTGGGTGTGTGTGTGTTGTGGGTGGTGGAGGAAGTGGGGCATGGAGGGGGGGGGGGGCGGGGTGCGGCTGGGTGTTGCAGGAAACGGCTGTCATCACCATGGTGCAGATGGTCCTGTCAGTTGATGACCTCACAAGACAAGGCAACAGTTGTCAAACCCAGAGGAGAGATGCACGGTCGCCACAGTGACACACTGACAGTGCAGCACGAAGGGGCTGCTGCTCCCTGATACAGCGCCATGACAACACTCCTGCTGTATACACTTGATAAAAATATAAAAAAATAAAAAAAGCAGCTAATTTTATATTTCTGGCTGTGGAAAGGGAAATAGTCACCAAGTAATGATAATGAGCTAAGATGACAAGCCAAATTCACACGCTGAATGTGACACTCACCATTTTGACATGAAATGTATGAGCCACCCTGTGCTGTGCTCCAATGTCTCATGCACCAGTAACAAGAGGCAGAAGCTGACCTTTTCACTGTAACAAACGAGCCTTGTGATGCATTGTTACAAACAGCTCACTGTCAATCAAATAAAATCCTTGTGCTTTGTGGTGAGGTAAAAACAAGACAAAAACAATAACAAACAGTCAATGATCAGAGGGAACTACAGAATAAAACCGAATGAAAAAAATCAGGCAAAATTTAGAGTCAAAAAAGTGTTTGTGGCACTGTGATAGGTCTCTAACCCACCCCTCCAAAAATAGAAAATATATTTTAAAAATAACAGTTAAAACTAAAATTCACATGTCCCTGGCCCTCTCCCTTCTCAGCATCACACAAACACGCAACTTCATTTTCTGATTGTGATTTATTTGTAAAGATCTGTAACAGTATTTATAACCAAGCTTACTGCGGTGCCTTTTTTTTCCTGCTTTCTGCAAATATCAGGCTGTAAAAATAGCTAAGTAAATTCCATGATATGCAAGTTAACCTGCAGAAGGAGCTTGGCCAAGTAAAAGTTCAGACAAAGGTTTTCAAAACAAACTTTAAGTGCGCCAACATTCTTATGAACCTGTGCCTGCAAGCAAAAAGTTGCAGGTTTGATTTTCAGAAGCACCATCTCTGATCAAGATAATTAACCAGTAATGATATTATTCAGCGGCAATTCCTAGATAAAATGCAAATTAGGCTGTGTAAGCCTGTTTGTTCAGCCTCTTAATAATGCAGTGAAGCTGTGCCTCACATTTATGGGACCAAATTGGTTGTTTACTTCCTGAAACGTGTGCTCCCAAATATGTACTCAGTGAAACACCAGACATAAGCGTATCATCCTGGGATTAGAAGTACACTAAATTTAGGGAAAAATTCCACCTGCTCAACAACCTTCTCATCCACTTGTAATGTATACTCATTAGCAGGCAAGTGTGCTGATTTGGACATTACATTACAGGTGTTTATCCAGAGCGACTTACACAACATTTTACACAGCATTTACATCGCGTCCATTTATACAGCTGGATATATATACTGAAGCAATGCAGGTTCAGTGCCTTGCTCAAGGGTACAGCGGCATTGTCCTGCCCGGGAATTGAACCTGTGACCCTTTCGGTTACGAGACCAGGTTCTTACCCATTATGCTACACTGCCGCCCACATTGGCCATGGCTTTTGCAGATTGCTCCTGCTTTTCTGAAGAAATCAGCGGTGGAGTGTTCTTGCCCTGTATGCAGTTCCACAGCTCCAGCTCCCGGGCCGAGACCACGAAGGCAGGAGGTCGCGCCCGTCAGAGAAAACGGCGAACCGATGACTTACGGCACGAAGAGCGCTTAATCCCTCCCCGAAATCCTCCTCTTCAGAGCGCGTAACTCCTTCCCCACCGCAGGAACGCGCGCTTCTGAAGACACGCCATACTTTCCAGAGACGTCTGAAGGTGCAGCTGTCAGGTCTGCGCCGAATCACCCGCCATCTGCGCCGCGATTGACCTCGCTGGCTGGCGGCGGCTCCTGGCCACGTCTACGAACCAGCTCTCAAATCAAAGGCAAAGAACGGTAAACCAAGCTCTGAAGACCCCCCCCCCCCATTTTTAAAGACTGACTTTTAAGACAATCTGTGTACCCTGATGGTGTACCGCTTTTATAGAAAATATTTAAATAGGGTGATGTTTAACTTTTTCTAATTATAGGGTCACTTCCAGGAAAAGTAATCAAATTTCATGCTGAAAAATGTTTAATTTAGGGTTTTTTTTTTCACAGCTGTTAAACCAAGCTCTGAAGTTCCCCCCCACCCCCACCCCCAGAAATCACCTCCTTTTTTTTTTTTATCCAAAAGCTGGGAGATGTCCGAGATTGTGATTGCGGTGGCACACTGTCGTTTTGGAGTCAAGCTGGTAGGCTGGTGATCAGCAGCCATGGATGGCAGAGGGGCCTCATTCTCGTTCTCCCCACCTGTTTCCCATGGCATCCGCGCGATTGGCCCGTTGTGTTGTCCTCACATCACGCACCCGCCACATGCCCACGGGGTCCAAAATGACCCGCCTTCGCCGCCCCCCCGCCCCCCGGTGATAAAGCCTCTTAATTGAATTGCAATATTTTAAAATGTAGAAACAAACCTGTCACTCATTAATATATCAGCGTTTTCCCGCCTCACAGTCCAGAGAGACTGTATTCCTTCAGTCTGCACCACTTGTTTTTACTACAAAGCACACATAATTAATTTGATTTTTTTTTTCTTTTGCTGTAATAGACGTGTGGGCGCTCAACTTTAATTATGACTTCTGATTTCATTAACTGCATGATTTAAAAAAAAAAGACTTTTAAGACAATCTTTGTGCCCTGATGGTGTACTTCTTTCATCAAAAATATTTAAATAGAGCGATGTTGAACTTTTTCTAATTATAGGGTCACTCCAGGAAAAGTAATCAAATTTCACGCTAAAAAAATTTAAATGTGGGGGGTTTACACAGCTGTTAAACTCTGAAAAGATTTTTGACCCAAGGACAACTAAAAAGGTTAACAAGCATGCCAGGATATTCAGAATCCCCCCTTTCAGTGGATTTTGTTTCTCCTTGACTGTGTCTAATGTGTCTTGTCCGCACTTTTTCTGTTCTATTGATATAAATTTCAGGCCAAATTAGAAATATGAAATTCCATAAATGAAGTATCAATACTTCATCGGATTATTGTGTTGCACTCCTGGGTATGTGTAGTTTCTCATTGCTTTTACTGAAAGTCTGTAGGTTGGACGGGCACAGGGGTGTTGTGATGGTACAGCAGTACAGGAACAGGAAACATATGCGAGGAGTGAGCCTGCTGAGCTTCCTAATGGCAAAAAACGGGAACAGGACCATTATCACCTTATTGGTTTTTAGGTGGGTCTCCCTCCTTCCGCAGTTTGCAGCTCCCCGGGTTGCCAGAAGCCGAGCTGATGATCCCCCCGCGCACCCTCCCTCCCGCCCCCCCCCCTCGCCGGAGACAGGAGTAAAGAGAGTCTGAGGTCTGTCTGCTGACCTGAGAGATCATCCTCAGCCATCACAGTGTCCCTCCCCAGCCTGCAAGCACAAGTTCGTTCTCTTCAGCCACATTGGCGGAATTATCGCTTAGTTTTTCAACCGCGAGAATGAAAAGCCGTTTTTTTTTCTCTCCGAGCGCACAGTAACACAATTTTTTTTTTTAAAGAAAAAAATAATAAATGAACGTCACTGATATGGATCAAAGGGCCGTATTTGTGTTTCCATAGTAACAAGCGTGACGTACAGCATTTAAACAAAAAAAAAAAACAGTTCACAGTTTGCTCTTCTCCTTCACGGATGGGTGGGGCCAGTGGCATGTGGGTGTCGGCCATTTCTCTGGCCACGCCCTCAACAGACATCAGAGGTGTCTAATTAAGAAGAATTAACAGCTCACTACTACTCAGGGGATGTACGTGTGGTTTGAATAAAAACACAGGGGGGCTCCAGGATCAGGTTTGAGACCGCTCTGAGCTCAAAGGGGTTAAAGCCCAGCGTCAGACACGTTCGCACGTACCCTGCTGACAGAGAAAGACTCTGACTCTGCCAGTCACGGTATTCTAAAGGCCAAATACGGCATCAAAGTAGGAAAACAGGGAGGATGGAAACGGTAGGCCGAATGCCTCTTTGGGCGTCAGTGTGTCATTCTAACTTTTCCTCTACCTGCTCTTTCATCGCACACGCACACACACACACCCAAACCTGGCAATAAAAGCCTCTTTACGGGTTGAGCTGGGTTCACCGAACTCAAACTGTACAACAGAACTTCGCTCTCTTTCTTTCTCTGTAAACCTCAGATGAACTCCCGGCTCTGCAGAGCACTGAGGGCAATGGCAATCACCCAGCAGTTGGACAGACAAGAGAGTCGCGACTAATTGAATACACACACACTGCCATGCAGTTTTCTCTTGTTTTATACCCGAAATTTTTAAAGTGGGCCCATTAGTCATTGAGTAATTGCACTGATTATCGTCAATATCTCCGATGAAAAGTAAGGATTTTGAAGGAGGGCCAGAGCTAGTTCTTTTTAAGGCAGTTATGAAAAACATGTACACTTGCCAGTTTCTTGGAAATGTTATGCACAAAAAAGGCAAACAAGCCCGGACCTGTGAGGTACTAAACTGAAAAAAATCAGACGTGTTTATTTATAAACTTCACTGGCAAGAACCTCAGACAGTATCCACCCAGATGACAGACAGGTCTTTGCTGTATTGTTTGTGGAGCTTCCTTCCAATTATGCCTAATTAAGACATAATTAAGTTAAAAGATATTACTGGGGTTGGTTTTTTAAGAATTCTGGTATTACTTTAGTGCGACTGAAACTTTCTCTGGGAGAGATTTGATCTCTAATAAAACTTTGGGAGTATTTTTGTCAGACCGTGCAACTTTCCACTGAAGTGCTCCCTGTAGGGCAACGGAATCACAAAAGTGATTGACGGACCAGATAGGTCACACCCACAGCACCCTCCACGTGTAGTTAACGCTTAAAAATGACTCAGGACTGCTGTGCCTGTTATCTTTGCCGCACAATATAAAGGATTCATTCATAAATTGACACATCCCTCTCTTCGGAATGGCGCGGTGTGAGGACATCAGAGGAGTAGCACCACCCTGACTGTGTCCCCGTTTGATGACATCACAATGGAAGTTAAATTCCTAAACATTTCAGGATTATGATGTAATAGTAGCAGTAACATTCTGTGTCTCTCTATCACTGCATGAGGCTCACAGTTCCGTTCTCCTTTCCATAGGCCAGTAATGGGTACTTGAAGGATGTCGTCGCAAATCGGGAGATGCTATTGGATGATGCCTCGCCTGATTTGCGAAGGCTGTTTTGTATATCCAGGGCAGCAGTGCGAGGGCGATGAATCTGTGTGCCGTGTGGCACCTGTAGGGTTTAATCTGGGACAGAAATAGACAGACGGGTGAATCGCAGGATGGATAACCTTACCTGAATGTTTGTCACTACGGTTAATGCATTTATTCGACTGCAATCACATTGTGCAGCTGCTTGGAAAGTTCGGTGAGACTGCAATTTCCAGATCTGTTCTCTGACTGAAAAATAAACACAAGGGGAAGTGAGAGGGGTGACTCAGTGACATCGCCACTATGATTTCCATGTATTGTAATTGCATAAAATAAATAAAGATGTCCTCTGTCGAGGAGGGAGGGGGGCCAATTAATAAAAAAACAAACAAAACAAACAAACAAACAAAAATCATCAACAGACAGATGGCCATTACCCAGAACCCTCTCTATCCCCCTGCCACTGTCTGTGAAATCTTCATCACCTTAATGCCAGCAATAGTTATTCCTTATCATGAACCCTAAAATGACTTAATATTGTGTGGACTGTGGCCTTTGATAGTACAGCAGCGTTCAGAATGTCAAACAGACCGGAGCAATTTGACCCTATCATGTTGTACTGTTCTCAGTAATTCATTTGCTCATTAACTTTGGCCAGGCAACCTTGCATGAAAACTCCCTGAGTTAACGCAGGATTAAATTAGTCCGGCTGAAGGCAAGAATATTCAACAATTTATTCCGAGAGGTACCCCCTCGTTCCCTGTGTTTTCATCATCTCATTTTAATTTCCCGTCCTTTTTCATTTTCAGGCTGATTTTCTTTTTCTTTCACACACACACACACACGAGAAAAAACAAACAACTAAAAACTAATTTCCTTGCTCTGAAAAGAAACGTGCCCCCCCCCCCCCCCCCCCCCCCCGTTTGAAGTAAATGTGACACGTAAGTCACATGGGAGGAGGAGGCACAGAGCGAGCCGCGCTACGCGCTGGAGTAGCGCCTCGTAATGAGGCTGCTGATGAACAGCCGGCGGCTTGGCGCGCGTCCGCGTCATCCGTCCGCCGTCTTCCGCGGCGCGAAAATGGGAAAGTGCCGGAGCTCTCTCACCTCGCCCACATCTGTGCCTCTGCAGCTGAAGTGCTTCGGGGGCAGCGTGAGACCCCAATCCCCGCCCCCCCCCCCACACCCCCGCCCCCCGCCCCCCACCCCCCACCCCAGGGGAGACCACCGTGCGCTTTGTAAAAAAAAGAAATTAGCCCGGAGCAAACCTGGAAAGACACTGTGTTCCTCAGCCGTGAGTGCGCTGTCTTACCTGTTGTGAGAGAGCGGAATATTTAAATGTTCTGTTTACCCAATAGCCCCCTTTGGTGTTTTTTTTTGTTTTCTTCTTTTATTCTTGCAAAAAAAAAAAACATTTTTTGTACGCTTTCATGGTTGTATCGATGTTGGTCTTCTTTTGTTCGGTCGTCTTGGCCTGGTCAGCGAGCGATTGGATCCTGTAAGTGTGAACAAAAAAAAAAGTTACAAGTACTGCCGTTGTACCCTTGTGGAAGGTACTTAAGCTCCGCTGCTGCAGTATACAGTGAGCTGTATGAATGGATTAGGTAAAGCAGTTGTGTGACTAATTAGTGCACTTTGAGCAGACTGTTGGCAGAAGGGATGAAGAGGTCTCTGTGTGGAAGGATCTCCTCGTGGATCAGAGAGGAACGTGCGTCGCACGTGCGGACACGGGCTCAAACCCACAGAGTACGGCAGAAAGCAGATCAATCGATGGGAAAACTGAAGAGGTTCATAAGTCTGCATTGATCAGGAGAGAACTGCTCTGGGAGGAAGCTGAAAAACTATCGATCGTATTTCATGCTTTAAAAGAGCCAGTGGTCATGGAGAAGCAGCAGTTTCCAACGAACGCCCGCGGTTTCTGTCTAAGGCCGAGCCAAATATGGATTTAGCCTTAAGAGGCGCGAATGAACGAGCTTTATTCACACCCGTGTGCTTACTGTTGCACTTATTAACGCAGAGCTGGGGGACTGGATGGGTGGGGTCAGGGTGGTGGTGCGTAACTGAGTGTGTGTGTGTGTGAGTGTGTGTGTTTGTTGGGGGAAGGTAAAGTTATAAATATAAAGGGGAGGCCAGCAGTACAGCTGATAGGTCCTTTTCCGGATCCTGAGCTTGACTGCTACAACACCTGCTGCTTTCCCACAATGCCTTGTGCCCCGCTGCCACACACTTCAGTCCTGTGGTCACAATTGGTTCAGCTGTTACCATGGTTTCAGGTGCACGTCGATCTGCATTTCCCCAACACGTCTTTGGGCCCCAACATCAGGATGGAAGCCTGCGGGTGGAAGAACGTTGGGCATGAACGGGTGTACCCCTTCTACCCCCCCCGCCCCCCGTCCCCCTGCCCCCCGTCCCCCACCCCCCGCAGCGCAAGGGCATTGTTGGTAACCACAGTCAATGGGGCTTTGCCCAATCTGACTGCGCTGTCTGATTCAGGTTCCTGCCCCCCCGCCCGTGCCCGTGCCATTCACAATCAGAGCCGCAGTAGCCCCCCCCCGCTGCCCTAACTGCCTCTCGACCGCCAGCTGTGTAATCTGAACGGCTCCAGTCGATATCCAGCTGCATAGCCCACCCCGGCGCTGGATGAAATCACTCCATATGAGGCACACGAGTGGATCTGATGGATTTTACTGCCGCGGTTCTCCGAAGCATTCAGACAAGCGTCAACGCGCTCGTACTGCGCACGTGCACATACTGCGCACGTGCACGTACTGCGCACGTGCACGCGGCAGGCGCCCACGCCGAGCAGAAATAAGACCGCTGACGCTAACGGTTCAGAAAGAGCTCGCGTGCGGTAACAGAGATCGCGTGCGGCGACAGAGCTCGCGTGCGGTCAGAACGGCAGCAGGCCTCTCCGCGTCCGCAGTGCCAGCGTTTCGTTTTGCGAGCAGACGACAGACGGGCCCGTCCCGTCCCGTCCTGTCCCGTCCCTTCCTGCCCGCGCTGTCTGTGAAAGCTGGTGGGAGCGGGACCAGGATGCACCCTGTTCCCGAACCTGCTACCCCTCTGCCCCCGTCCCCCCTCCCCCCCCCGCCTCTGGGTACCGAAGTGCCCAGCTGGCGGCCTACTCCGGGACGCCCCCGCCCTGCTTCCTGTCCCGCCATATCTCTCCGCTTGCCCCCGGGCACCGGCAGCGAACGGCACAAAGGACACATTCCGAGTCTCCCGTCCGCACCAGCACACGGGGGCAGAGATTACTCTCAAAGGAAATCACTCCTCTTCCCCTCTCCCCCCTCCCTCCCTGTCAAATAAATTCATTCTTCTCCCCCCCCCCCTCTAGCTGAGTGCCTGAGCCTTCAGGTACCCCTCCTGAGAGGGTGGGGGGGGGGCGTAAGAGTGAGGCACATTATCGTCTGCTTGGACAGATCCTGCTGGCTAAAGCTGAGAGTCAGGCTGCACGTGTGTTTGCAGGCATTAATCCCCAAAGCAGGGGTTGGGAGGTTGGGGAGGGGGGGGGGGGTTATAAGGGTGTGGGGGTGGGACCGTTATTCGCTCCTCTCACTCCGTACCCTCACCTGTCCGCCAGGTAGAGTGAGCTTATGCATGCATGGACGTGACAGCCCCTGGGAAAGGTATATACTGGGGAGGGGGGCTGGATCGGTAATCGAGTCGCTATGGAGACGGACCCCATGCATCTGGCTGCATTAACAAGCCGATCCTGGAGATGCCGTGAGAACCCCCAAAAGGCCCCCCCCCCCACCACCCCACGCCCCACCCCCCAGCCCCCCTCTGCCTCCCGCAGGGCGTACAGCGAGCACTAGCGCCATCTGACAGGTCTTAAAATGCGAAATCCCCTCAAACCTGGAGGCTGACAAGGAAAAGCCGACTCGGATGCTGAAGGGAACGAAGAGCCCAGCAGGTGTGTTAGCTGCTGCCCTGAAGGCACTCCGGGGGGGGTTTGGGGGAGGGGGGCGTGTCACCCAACGGCAGTCTCGGTGATTCTGGGGACCCCTCCTAAATAGCGGCCAGGTGCTCCCCTTGCCTTGCCACCCTGATCTCAGAAAGACTTCAGTCGGGTATTTTATGGAGAGACAGCGCCATCGGGGGAAAGCAGAGCAAACTCGCCTTGCTTGGCCAGGTAAAACGCTTGCACAAGCATGCAATTTACCTCGATTGCAGACTGGCAACCTTAGTTTCGATGTCAACGTTTATTTGTAACATCACCGTTTTGGAAACAAAAACAGTTCTATTTGGCCTACACTCTTTTTCAAACAGTATAATCCCCTTTATAACAGTATAACGGCCAAAATCAAATTTTTGTTTACCTTGCTCAAGGGTACTGTGGTAGTTCTCCACCAGGCAACAGAACCCATAATATTGGAGTTGGGGAACTGAACCTACAGTATAACTGTGGAGCTGCGATCCCAGGTCTCGAATCCATAATGCTACGTAATCTGTGACCAGATAACGAATCTATAGTCTGTGACCATAACCACCTTTATTGTCTCCTAAAATGATCATATCATCATTACAATGGATAACTCTTTATATGGGGATGCCCTCATTTCTATCTGTGAGTTATTTCTCCCATGATAAACAGCATCTGGAGTAGGCCTACATGTTCTTCCATGGTTTATTCTGTTAGTTATGCAAAAAAGTAACAAAAAATCAACACTTCAGAGGCAGCCAAAAAAAATGTTCAGGCTGAACATTGGCAATATTTTGAAGCTCAGTATGTATCCAGGGACGCATTGCTCGAATGGGCCCGGTGAAGTCTACGCACAAGAATGATAACTGTGCAAGGTTTCCGTAATTAATTATACTTTCCAAAAATAATGTACTAATATCTGACTCATGCAACATCCGTTCTCTGGCTGAGCTGAAAGAATGTTTGCTTTAATTCCCGTTGCGTTCTGGCTTTTAAAAATTTAGTTTAGTTTTTTTTGTTTTTTTCCAGAAAAGTTTTTTTGAAAAAAAAGAAAGAAAAAAAAAAGCCAATGCAAACCTATGTTAGTTTGCGCTGATCAGCTTTTTCATTGGCTGTCTCCCAGCGGCACCTCAGAGCATTGGGTGCTCAGACCAGGAAGTCCGACATTGACTGCCAGGATGCCGTTTGGAAAAAACCAAGAACAAAAGAATGGCCCCTCCACAGCCAAGCACCAGGCCAGATTTGTGCCAAGCAGGACAACCATAAAAGTCTAACTCAATTGGGCGGTCTAAATAAGGTCATTTGGTAAATGGGGCTGTCAAATTTTAAAGCAGTGCCTGTTACACTCACCAGATTCTGGTCGTCAGTTCACGGGGGGGGGGGGGGGGGGGGGGAGCGTTCTGAAACGGGACAGCCGTGAAGCACCTGCAATAAGTGAGCAGGATGAAGGGGGGCAGGCTTCTGAATTTCAGCAACAGTTTCCACACACACCTGGATCCCTCAGACCAGCTGGGGGGGGCGGGGGGGGGGGGGGGGGGGGCAGATCCAGGCCGGACTTCATGCCCATATAAGGGTCCCCCCTTTTCCCTACAGCACAGTCTCTGGCTCAAAATTGGACAAAATGGCGGCACAAAAAAAATGCACTTCGACGATGTCAATGCGCTTTTCACCAAGCCCGTGGCGGAGAGTCAACAGGCCGCGTCACGGTCACTTCGTCCGCGTCCTTTCCTCACAGTCCACGCTCTCGAACAAGGCCAAGACCGGGAGCGCCCGTTCAAGCCCGCGTCTGTCCGAGCGGCGAAACCCAAGCCAGCTCTGACTGAGAGGGACACAGTGCGGAGGAGGTCTGGCAGCCGCTGTCCTCGGCGGGAGCCCTCCTGATGCTGCCACGCCATCTGTCTGTTTACCGTCCATCGTCGTTTTCCTTTATCGATGCGAAGCCGACGGCCAATTTTTCGCGCCGCACGCCCGGAGACAGCGAAGCTCCTAATTGATTCTGCGCTATTCAATCTAACCTCAGCGCGGGAGTCGGCGGCTGCTGATTGGCCCTTTAATACCCAGCTGTGCTGCTAATAATCGTAGAGGGCACGCCCACGCGTGCACGAGCTCGTGAGGTCACTGCTCGAGTGACAGCTCCGCGTTGTGGGCGACCTTGAGTCCTTCATCGAGTTAAGGAAAGGTCGCTTGACTCACTTAACGTAGGCTGTGCTTGCGCGGAATTTACGACTGAAAGAATTTCATTAGCCATCACCCAAAACTCTCTTTGTGAGTTCATCTGAGCATGCTCAGGCACTATGACACTATGTCCATTACGTTGTCATCATTCAAAATGTACAGCCTGAACAGTAACCTAGGCTAACAACTAGGCTAATTTTCAAAGATCTGTAGACGTGAGGCCCTTATAGACAAGCGCAACAGAAAGATAAATTAAAGCTATTACAATGACTACAGTTCATCTTTGCATTCATGATAATTACATAGATAATGTCCTATGGTTAAGGACACTGTTAAATGTATTATTTCTGCAACCTGTGCTATTATTGCAATCATTGCTGGACCGTCAGATGCTTTGATTACCCATTGAATTTTTTTCAGGCAGATGAGAAACCTTTTCTTCATTTGTCATATTCAAAACATCTAAATTTGTCTATGCTACTGCCATGCATAGCACAGGCATAGGAACAAAGAATATCAAGCAATCAAAACCGCAATGTAATACGTGCACACAAAACTCGCCACTGTAACAGATACGTCGCACCTCAGACGTTTAGCAGATTGGGTACAATTGGGTGTATATCACACGTCATATGTTCCTTTTTCAGACCGAAGCACTTTGTGTTCTGTACCTTTCTCGAAGGTAACACCGGGAGCACCCGGGAATCAATCCCGCAGCCGCCTTTCGTTAACCGCTGTGCCACGCTGCCAACCTCCGTCTTCCTTGGGAATGAATTATTGAAAAGACGCCGGGCTGCCCTTGATGGAAAGGAAGGTGATGCTCCAGTGGTCTGCTCGTGCCCTTCGATATGTGGGGGATCGCGGCTGCGTGCAGGAAAGGATGCCTCTCGGCTGTGGGGATTGCTTTCCATTTTTTATTCATTAGCCCCCCCCCTCCCCCTATTGCAGGGGGTCGGGGCGACTCCCACATCCACCACCCCAAAATTATTTACCCCCAGGGAGACTCTAAAGTTACAGCCCTCCTTTTCCCGTGGAATTCTGAGATTGGGAGAGGGACAGGGAGAAATGATTGACAGTCGTCAGGCAGGCGCTGGCCCCCCTACAGAGAACTCGACGGGGTTCTCATACCTGTCAAAACATTCTCACGTCCACCGGCTGTCTCTTTCCGAAGGGGGAACCTGAGACAGAAACACATCGCTGGTGATTATGGCGGCTGCAGTGCGGGGGGGGGGGGGGTTACGGGGGTTTGGGGTGTGTGCTGGTTTTTTTCCAACCACAATTGCAATCCCAGAATTTTAACAAGCTGTTATTTTTTTTCCGTAATTACACTTCTCATGTTTTCAGGAATTGTTTTTTTTTTACGCACTTAAGCCATAAAGGACAAAAGCCCAAATTTGCATGTGTTCTCTCTGTGCTATATTGCAAATGATTTCATAAAAAAGGGGTTTAAAAAAGAAAACTAAGAAAAGTAACTTGTCAAATGAAAGACTGATGCGAATAGGTGTGGACACCTGGCCACTAAAACGATCCGTTTGGGAGAACATGAAGAGCCCAAAGACAAAGCAAAGATAACGAGCCATGCCTGCATTCTGACAGCAAGATTAAGGAAAGAGTAATAAAGAATTAAACACGTGATCAATAACCTTAATTAAGCAAGAGGTTGGCTGCAACAAAATCCAGCGTACAAAGGGGTTCCCTTTGTACGCATTTAGCCAGTCCAGTTCAGACACGGCTGGTTCAGGCTGGTGATGGCAGCTGCCGGGCCTGTTCAGTTTCTTTTTTTTTGCACTTTACAACACCAGCTCACCTCAGTCCACTGTCCATGCATCCAACACCCTCCACTCACCCTGATATACTGAATGACACACCTCATCCTCTTATGTCTGTTGATCATTTAAATTAAAATTATTGTTTAACCAAGTCCTTTACCGTGCGGTCTCCCCTTTTCGTTTGTGACCTTAACGAGCGGTCATAACATACTCTGCTCTGCCGACCCATCCCCACGCTGGAGCAGCGCCTGAACGGGATGAGCCACCCAGCAACACCCCCAGACCTCGTCTGTTTCCTGACCGTCTGTGTGTGTGTGTGCACATACATAAAATAATCATGGCTCTGAAGCAGGGTTTTCAAAAAAGCAGGAAGGGTAGAGAACGCGCACTAGAGCTGAGGGGAATAGGCACTCTTAACCATGGACAGGCCCATTTGATCAAATGGAATATGTAAGCAATTTAAAAACTATTGAGTGCTGCTTCAGAATGGAGGAGTTCAACACACGCCTCCTCAAGAAACAGAGCACAGAAACCAGGATGAACTGTTTATCTGAAGAAAATAAAAACAGTGGAGATGATGTGCACATTCATTATGTCCAATTTATTGGAGGATTTTTTTTTGAGAATGTATTTTCGGAGAAAATAATTTTCGACTGCAAATTTATCATGGGGGAAAATTACGCAGAATAAACGGCTTGGATAATTGCTCCATTCAGATGATTTGTATTCCTAAATGATTCGAGGGATTGAGGAGAGGTCAGCGCCGAGCCAATGCACGCAGCGAGCGCGCGGCTAATTATGCGAGATGTCTTCGGCAATAATAAACAGCGCCGGTCGAAGGCAGAGCGCTCACGTGCCAAAATAATAGAGGCTAAGGCGCCCGCGTCAAGTGCGCGTTTTAATGGCCCCTCTAGCTTACACTGCGATTCAGACATCGTTCTGAAACACCCTTTTATGGCAAGTTCACCAATTTCCAGCGAAGAGCTTTAAACAAGCTCCTCCAAAAAAAAAAAAAAATAAATAAAATAAAATGGAGCTCGCCTACTTCAGAAAATCCAGGCAGGAGAAAAAGAGAATGAGCAAGCAGCATGGATCTCTCACGTCACCCCCCTGGTCATCTCTGAAGATAAAGTTCCGTTGAACTGAGCATGGGATAACAGCTGCGGCCGGGGCCAGGCCGAGAGGCAAACGATCCGTCCGACAGACGCAACATCAGACGGACGCCTTCTCTGACGAGGTGCACTCGGCCCGAGTCACGTCCGTCTTGTTATTCGGAAAAGCAGAACTCCCGAAAGTGCACTCGCCTCGCGATTTCAATTTATCTCCTCCGCGAAAAAAAAAAACAGCCCACATTCACACCCCCACGCCAATTTCCCAGAATGCCGCTGAAAAGAAAGGGTTTGAATAGACCGCAGGCAATACCAGGGGTTCCCTGGCAAGCAAAGAGCCTAAGCTGTGGACAAGGACTGAGAAATGGAGAAAGAAAAAAACTTTAAATCACTATGTGCTTTGGGCATGGAACAACTTTAGTGATAAAGTCCTTGACCTAGATAGATACTCTTTAACTTTTTTACTCATGTCAATCAAAAACCTGTTAAATGTTGAAATGTATATTTTAGTGTTTGTATTGCCTCTGTGTGTTTGTGTGTGCGCGCGTGTATGCAGCACACACACACATACACACACACACAAACTATGCTGCTTAAACATCATTTAAATAAAGTTTCATTTTAAATAAAGAAATAACATTTAAAAAAAGAGTAGAGGAGGTCAAGTAAACACCACTTTAAAAATGAAAACAGGGAGGACATACTTCAGATTACAGCACAGAATGAATAGCCAAAAAAGAATTAATAACTACTGTACTTCCTTAAAAACAGTTATTTTATATTTTTAGTCCAACACAAATACTAACAACTGGGATATTAAGGTGCCTTTTTGTTATTTCTGTAAAAAGCAGTGCTTAACAATGTATTAAGAATTCATGCTGCACTATAATCAAAGCTTCTCTTTCATTCCATCATAGGTTTTGCGCTCTTCACAAGCAATAATTTACATTGTATTATAACATAAAAACATAATTTCTCATATGCGTCTATACGCCTGGCAACTGTAGGAACAGTATGACTCACCCAGCCATACACAAACGCTCGCGCTGGTGGTAATTTCACAAGCTCCTGGTCCATTGTTCATTCAAATCTAACATTTTCATGAAGTCCAGCAGGAGAAAAAAAATGCAGAGTTGAACTAGCAGTGCACATTTACCGTGCGATAATTATTTGAACGCAAAAAGAAACATAAATTGTTTTCGGGAAAAGAAAAAAAGAAGAAAAAAAAAACCAGACTGGAGTTTGAATGAGCCTTTTTTGACAGGCATAACAAGACTGACTTTAGCAAGCAGGTGTGAGACTGTGTGTTCACAGAAAGCCCGAGAATCCACGGCCCAGGTGAAAAAGTATTCATTCATTTTGATTAAATTCCTTACCTTCCTCCTTGCACACATTAAAACTCTTCATATTAAGCTCCTTCATACCTTTTTAATAAAGTCCAGTTTCTTCAGGCATACATGCAGATTGGAAAGGGTCTATTACGTTTAATAAGGACAAAGACAAAGGTGACTAAATGAATGACAAGCAAAAGCAGCAGCAAATTTCCTGCGGTCCTTTTAACCAACGTTGCGGTCGCACGATATTAACCCTATTTTGTGAAAGCGATTTAAATAGTCTTTTTTCCCCACCTGATTTAATTTCGGTTGACTTTTTTTTAACGCTCTGTCAATGGACGTATTCAAGCCATTTAGCTCTGTCCTCGTTTTTGAGCTGCCATTATTTTTAAAAAAGGTGCGTGTAATTCATTATTAAATAAATATTCTGAAGGTTAACGTCTCAGCGAGGTCATCTTCTATTAGGGACGCACTTATAAATCAATGACATCACAATCATAATATCTACAGGCCAATGGCAGGACAGCGTTAAGCTCAAGGTTGTGCCTTAATGAAACGCATCGTCAGAGCGGCATGCTATTCGCGTGCGTGGCTGTCCGCATTTACCTTACACGGAGGTGCGGCAGAATTAACGGCGTGTAGCACTCGACGCTATTTTTGACGCGTATAAACGTCGCTTTTCTCTTTGTCATAGCTGTTTCGTCACATTTTTGCATTTGACTGTGGAGTTCAAGCACCCGCACAAAAGCACAATTACGCATGGCTGTAGCGTTGCAATTTTATTCCCCCCAGCAAACCTTGCTTTACACGGCGGTAAAGAAAGAGCATTTAGGCTGTTAATGTATCTGTGGTTTGAGAGCAACCTTGCCCAGGAAGTGGATGATATTTCTGTGAATAATAGAACAATCAAATAAATAGCATCTGAATTACTGATATCCAGCTGGAATGAACAATTGCGAGTGAATGATTGCCTAAGAGGTCCAAGCTGATCCAGAAAGTATATTTCTGCGTATGTTCTGAGTGCACATAATTGAAAATAGATGCCCCCGCCAGTTAATGCCAGTTTAAGTCCATTTTCAAAGATTATTGAGTTACTTTTGCAGCTTTATTTGTTGGACAGGAATTTCAATACTTGGACCCAAAGTTGTACTCAAGCACAAGATCTTAAGACCGAAGTTCAATACCGTGATTTTAAAGGGGAAAGAAAAAAAAACCCGGAGAATGTTAGATTTGTACAGCGAAGCTTTCATAAATGATGACACGCTCGTCAGGCGCGTGTCACGTTCATCCAGCCGCTGGCCCCCTGGCGTTCGTTTGTAAATCTTTATTTGACGGAGACGTCCCCGTCCCCTGTCAGGTGTGCCTGTGTAATGAGAGTCTGGAGGAGCGGTGCTGCTGTGCTCTCGGGGAAAAGAGAGAGTGTGAGAGTGTGAACAGGAGGAGCAGGTGGAGAGGAGCCAGGTGTTGTCACCTGCCAGCTCAGGTGTCCCACGGGGCCGCGGCACAGTCGGATCGGCGCGATGCGCCTCCTCTTCCAACCGCCGTCTAACGAGCTCCCGCCATCCCGCCGTTGCCCGGGAGACGGCCGCGGCTCGGGTCTGAGCGGGTTTCGGGCGCCCCGCGGATAATGCGCGGCCCCCGCAGAGCGCTCACACAGGCGCGGCGCGGGCCTGACAGGCCGACAGCCGCCGTTCCCGCGGCGACGCGATGCGCTAGGAGGCCGGAAACGAAACTTTTCGCTCCGCTGCGACGCGCCGCTGTTCCCCGCGGCTCGCCGCGTTAGCCCTCGCTAATTAGAGCCCGCCCGCTCTCGTTAGCGATAATGAGTCCGCTTTCGGGTATAAAGCTGCTGTGCCTTCGGCTGGCTCCGTAAGAACACTTTCTCGTAGTCCTGGAGTGCTGAAGGGTGCTGTGGCGGTGTTAAAAATGTTTTGAACCCCGCAAGTGTTTTCATCCTACCCACCTTCTTCACACTCTTATCCTAGGAACAGGATCTTCCTCCCCCATCCCACCCCCCCCCCCACCCCCACCCCCACCCCCTTAATAAATCAACCTGTGTTTGTTTTTCACCAGGGAGGGAGTTTTTGAACCCTCTCACCAATTCCTGGACACTTGCATAACAGAGGAGGCAGGGAGCTCCACAGATCCGCAGGTGCCCTAACGGAGTCATGCTTAGTTCTATGGTATTTCAACTCACGGACTCGCAGGACTTGTGTTTAACTTCATGGTATTTTAATTCAGGGCACTGCAGAACTCATGCCTACCTCTATGGTATTTGTGGAGTGGTCGATTCTGCTTCTTTTCTTCCCTGCTTGGGGAAAGGGTTTCTACTGTAGATGCTTTGCACACTGCTCTAGGCATCCACACTCGGGCAGTGTGGCATCATGGGAAGGCTTGTGCTCATTTTTTGCTTCGATTGTTGGGGGGGGGGGGGTTAGTGTATCTGTTCGTCCAATGCCCTTTCTCCCCTCAGATCCGTATCTGATTAGCCCAGCGCTGATTTCCTTCATCAGTTCCACGTACAGTGGGTCCAAAGGTCGCCACCTCAGGTGACCTTTGACCTGAGAAAGCGACGAAGCGAGAGAGGTCTCAGTTAAACGTCTAATGGCGGTAAATTCACAGCGCGGTGTAAGAGCTCTGTGCAGCACTAAGGGCTCCCCCCCTCAGGGAGACACCACACCACACCACACGAGTCACAGCCCTAACGAGCCGCACGCGGTACGTGGGGGGCCGCGGCTGGGGGCGGAGCCATTCCCCCTGGAATCGCGCCAGCGCTGCAGTGATCCGGGTCAGAGGTCCCTGAGAACCAGCTGGTCCAAACAAGCATTAGACATTAATCTTCACGGGCACTATATGAAGGCGAAACGCATTTGTTAGAAATGTCCTCCTACCAGAGCTTAAAGGTTTCAGTGGGGTTTGGGTGGAGGGGTGATGGGTGGGTGGGGGGGGGCTTCTAATTTTGTCCCTAATCTGGCTTTAACTAAAAGCCCATTACACACAATTGAAGGTTCCTGAAGAAATTTCTGAAGTATTCCCGCTTGGCTTGGCTTTATACAAGCGTCCACTGAATAGCGCAGGATCACTGAAGGTCTTCTCTTAGCAGGAAGCTCTCATGTTCTCTGGGTGGGCATTTCTGAGGAGCTGGCACCACACAGAAGCAAAACCGAGAAAAGCCACCCGAACGGAACTCTTTAAGTGACAAAAACACGCCGATATCGACTACAAAGCCCTCGCACAGTATCCTGTTTTTCACTGATGCAGCCTCAGGGCAGGCCAAGCTTGTCGCGTCGTGTGTTTTGATCGTTACCGTAGCGATTCCTGGAACCCAGCGGGATTCGTATTGCAACTGTCAGTTGAGCTCCGCCCAGCGCTCAGGGGTGGCAGACGTCCCGGCTCCTCTGTGGCACGTCGCTGCGTCTGAGTGATGGAATCGGGTCGCCAGCGCGGTCCTGCGAAGGAGGACAGGATGTGCCGGGGTCCCCGCCGGACCCAAACGGACGGTGGCCAGCGTGGGACACACCGGCGGCTGACAGAGGGGGGGCTGGATTGGGTTGTCAGCGGAAGGGAAGGGAATATGGGGGGGGGGGGGGGGGGGGGTGGGATAGTACCCGACCACTGGGGACCTAAAAATTCCGAACGCAGCGGCGTTCCGCATGGGATAGCACGGAATAACACGGAATAACACGGAATAGCACGGAATAACACGGAATAGCACGGAATAGCATGGAATAGCACGGAATAGCATGGAATAGCACGGAATAACACGGAATAACACGGAATAGCACGGAATAGCACGGAATAACACGGAATAGCACGGAATAGCACAGAATAACACGGACGTTTTGTTGTGCTTGAACATAAATATGATGCTGCAGAAGTGCAGCAGACCGGTGGCTTTTCAGTGAACGCTGAACGCACGTCGCTCACAGACGAAAATGTGTCGCACAGCCACAGTGAGAAAGTAAGCTCTGCCAACAATGCGCACAGCGAACTTTGCTTCATTTGCCAAATTGCCTTCTGCAACAATCAGAAATCAACCGAGCTCAGCAAGTGCATTGCCTTTAAGAGGTCTTCAGTGAACTTCACCGTGCTCAAAAGGGTTCACTCAACAAAAAAAAAGCACTCTAAAGGGTCACTAATGACAGCAGCATAACACCAGATGTGCACAATTTCCATTTCAATTAATTAGCCATTTTAAAAGATATTTTTTGCTGGATATTTTGCTTTATAATGAACACATGCAATTAATGAGAAGAAAAATAAACTGTCAAAGTATTTTAAAAAATGTAGTTTTTTTTTGCCAAATGCATTAGCTGGCAAATCCCCTGGATTACTATATTAATTATTACACACTATAAATGTTGCATTTATAGGCAAAAAAACATTTTTGGAATGGTTTCATTGCTTGTTTTCCAGTGTTCACTGCCTGCTGAGACCTTGGCTTATGTAAATGTTAGTCCTGTTGTGTGTGTTATCACTGCATGCTGTACGTATGCAGAGACCTTTTGATGGGAAGGTGCTCAAAGTGACAACCAATCAAAACCGTTTAGTTATGGTACAGAATATATTTAACCAAAAGGAAGTAATGAAAATCAATGACAGGAGCAACAATAATGCAAATATTCGCAGGCACATGGGGTATTTGGGGCAAGAGGGGCAGGTGCTTGGGCTTCTGGATGCACAAACCCTGTCGCCCCCCACCCCCACCCCCAGTCTGCCCGCACATGCTTGTGAAAGTGTGGGATCTAGGTGGGAGGGGATGCCATCACTTGGGTCCTGTGGGTGTTCACTGTCAACTGTGACCTTGGATTATGTAAATATTACAATGTGAATGTGTCATGGCTCGAGTGTTACATTATTCAACCTGAACCCCAAGCATGCCAGGCGTACAGTCCATGTATATGAATCAGCGTGAAATATTTAAAACGGTAACGTCCTCTCCTGATAAATCTCTGAAAGCTTGGGAAGACACACAGCTCCATCATCCCATAGTGTTGAAATATTTCGGACTGACATGTTTTTCACCACGGGTTCCAGGACCGGTGGTCCATCGCATGCAGCCTAAAGTCAAATATTTCCGGAATAACCGCATTTCAAACAAACTAACAAACAAATTCACGACAACAAACAACAAATTCAAACAAAATAAATAAATAAATAAATAAATAAATATCAGCTACAGTAATCTCCATGGCATTAAGCCAGTTACGGGTTGATTATCTTGGACCGGCTCCCACTGAACACTATCTTGCGTCACAGCCTAGAGCTCCTCTCTGCGCCCACCGCTGATGCTGGCTTTCCTTCGCCAAGAGTCTCCGTGTGGTCCAGCTCCACCGGCTGAATCATAATCCGTACGCATTAAAAAAAAAAAAACCCCACTTTAGCGAAACAATTCAGGAGAGAGAATTAAACCGCCCCAGCCCCCCCCCCCCCCCCCTCCCCCCGCCCACGTCCCTATCCCGTATCTTTAATGCGTTATAATGATCTGTTTGCGGTGCATGAGGTGGCTGCAGGACGGCGAGGGTCGCAGAGGCACGCCTTTGAATATGCAGCAAGGAAATTAGAAGATGTGACAAGTGTGCAGGTGCCGATGACACAGAGATCCTCATCGGCGGAACACTGAGCAGCTGACTCCTCCCCCCACCACCCGGCCCCTCTGCTGTGATTGGCCGGTCTCTGTTCGACAGCCACGGCGGCTATAAATGGTTAATAGGGCACTAGCGGTTCACAGAGGTTGACAGGGCAATTAATTACCTTTAAAAATTAAAAATAAAATAAATAAAAACGCATCATACTGGGAGCCAACAGACGGACAGGCCCAGTGGAGGAGGATCTGTGCTCATTTCAGTCACTATCGCTGTTATTGACCGTAGAGTTCGGGCAGGAGTGTAGAGACATCGCAGCTGAGCTCCCTCCCCCTCTCTCTCCATCTTATACCGAAACTGACCCCCCCCCCCATGCTATTTTTCTCAGTAACTACACTCCTTCAGTCCAACTTTTCTGCCCATCTCTTCCCTCCATTATCCTTACTTTTCTTCACTGATGAATCCACTGTTCCCTGTTTTTTTTTTCTTTCTCTGTCCACCACTCACTCATTCTCTTTCAGTCGGGCGATTCCTTTATCAGCCTCACCTTAACTTCTTCCGTACCTTTGTTCTAACCCCCCCCACCCCCCACCCCCCGCTGTTTCTGTTTTCTGAGAAACAAACTCTCTCTCTCTTTAATGTTCTTCATTTCTTTCTTTCTTTCTCTCACCTTGTTTCTCTCTGACTCACTTGCTCTAACTATCTGTCCTTCACTGGCTCTTTCTCTGTCTGTTCCTGTCCGTCTCTTTCCCTCTCTCTCTGTCTCTCTTTCTCCCCTTTTTTGATTTCCTTCCAAGTGAAAAGCAAAGCCACACAAAGCACAGAGTGAAGATCACACGGGTCATTTTTGTCCGCCACACTGCTAACAGCTCACTCCACCGCTGTTTTCCCATGTCCCGTTTAAAATGCACACTTTCGCGCTGAACCCGGGGGAGCATTAACAGCGGTGTGTTTGAAAATAACCTGGATCTGCGCTAGTTTCAGCTAATACATTAGTGACACTATTTGAAAGGTACTCACAACATTCTGGGTGAAGCTTAAATGCCAAGCATTCTTTTTTTTTACATTTTTCTCCTGTTTTTCCACGAGAAGAGCTACTATTCAAAGTTAGCAGTCTGTCCAGGTGAAAATGACCGGATTTTTAAAAAAGTGGGTAAAATGCAAAGAATGCAGAAATGCCCCACACGACATAGGTATAGGTAATGTAGTCTCTTAAACCAACCCTTTTGACAATTGTTTCATTTAAAATTGTTATGCCCACTATGAAAGTAGAAAAAAAACAAAGAAAGAATATTGTCACACCTTCCGTCTGTGTGGGGCTTTATGATGTTATGATTGGCCAAAGCACTTGGAGGTATTTTACAACGACAACAAATTTTTTCTCCCTCATGTTGACAAGATTTTAATTACAGAGTCTATTAATCAACAGCCTGGCCCCATCAACAGGCCAGACTGTATAAATCAGAAGAGCTCCACTTGGCTAAGGGCGTACGCGGTAACGAGCGTTCACGTGGTCCCGTCTTGATAATTAACCAATTGCAGGCGGCTTTTAGCTTTCTTTACCTTCCTCTTCCTCCATATTTTTTTATTTTAATTGAATCCAGGGTGCAATTTCCGCGATGGGGTGCCATTACTGTGGAGGGAGCTGAACTACAGGCCCGCTAATAGAGTTTCTCCTCTCCTCTCCGGTCCTGTGGGCTCTTCGGCTGGGCCACCGGATGAAAAGTGTTCTTGGGCCGAATGGTCCTCTGGCCATTGTTGGGCCGAATGGTCCTTTGGCCATTGTTGGGCCGAATGGTCCTTTGGCCATTGTTGGGCCGAATGGCCTGTTGGCCATTGTTGGGCTGAATGGCCCATCCTTAACATTTTATGTTACGTTAACCGCCAAGGCGTACTGCATGCAGAGTACCGTGTTTCATTAAAGCTTTCATTAAAGGCACCACATATCTGTAACAACACATGTACTGACCACGACCAGGTGAAACGCCCATAAGTCAGCTCATAGACGGTAGCGATCCCTCTCTTCCACACGGCACTAACACGGATGTAACACGGCACTAACACGGCAGTAACACGGAAGTAACACGGCAGTAACACGGCAGTAACACGGATGTAACACGGCAGTAACACGGAAGTAACACGGCAGTAACACGGATGTAACACGGCAGTAACATGGCACTAACACGGATGTAACACGGCAGTAACACGGAAGTAACAAGGCAGTAACACGGATGTAACACGGCAGTAACACGGCAGTAACACGGATGTAACACGGCAGTAACACGGATGTAACACGGCACTAACACGGATGTAACATGGATGTAACACAGCAGTAACACGGCAGTAACACGGATGTAAGCGAGCGCTGAGATTGGTCGGTTTACGGCAGATGGTCACGCCGCCCACGCGCGACGCGTCCGGACCAGAAGCAGGTGCGCCCTCGCTGAACACTGATCTGCCACGCTTTCCTCTGATTGGCCCCCCGCCCAACTGTCAATTTTTTTGAAAACGAGCCTGAGAGGGCTTCACACGCGGTAATCGATGACACATACTAAGGGACTGGAACGATGGCATCCACTGGACAGAGAGGCTGCGTATACAGTCATCGACTGGTTGGCATTCTGAACGCGTCTCCCAAATGTTCAGATGAAAGCGTCCGTTTTTTTTTTGCGCCAACTGTCCCTCTGTTGAATTGGGTTCCTCTGGTTCCTCGGGTTCCGCTGGTTCCGCTGGTTCCGCTGGTTCCTCGGGTTCCGCTGGTTCCGCTGGTTCCTCCGCAAAGGAAGGACCTTCTGTGTCAAATATTCAGTGACTCACTGTGAAATTCTGAGCTAATGAATTTTAAATAATTCTAATGTAAATGAGCTATTCTCTTCATTTTCGCTGCCTTGCTTAACATTCAGGCTTTGAAATATCCCTTTCCCAGAGGTCACCGGGTTGAATCATTTAAAACGCTGCACAGAACAATTCATCTCACATATACATTGCATATATATATATATATATATATACGGTACCTTATACATATGGGTGACAGTGCAGTATAATGGATAGGGAACTGGACTTGAAACCTAAAAGTTGCAGGTTTGATAACCCAGTAAGGAAACTGCAGTTGTCCCTTGAGCAAGATACATAACCTTAATTACCACTTTCAGGACATATCCAGCTGTATAAATGGACATTAAGTAAAAAGTGAAATCTGTGTGAAGTTTCTCTGGATAAGAGGGTCTGCTAAGTGTCAGTAATGCAATGCAGATCCTGCACCCCTGCTCCCATCACACCCTTATGCCAACTGTAAACCACAATTTGGACAGTTACAAGAAGTATATAATTATTAAGTATTGGTTCTGTCCAATTTTGCCATCACCCGAGGACTTCGGGAAAACATTAAATGGAAACCCGTTTGTTGAACTATTGGTGTGTGTCAGAGGTGGCTATGACTCCAGATAGAGAGCGGAAATTTGAACAGAAGAGGTTCCGTGACAGTGAAACTGAGTAAGTTGTTCCAGTGACCTTCGGTATGCACTTTTGTACGTCGCTTTGGATGAAAGTGTCTGCCAGATAAATGCAGTGTAATGCAATGTAGTGCAAGGCCTCAGACCATACGTTCAGCAGCAGAAACACAGGCAGAGGGGAAGTGCCAGAGCAGTTGTTTCAGACATTTGAGCTTCCCTCCGTGTATCTGCTGGACTGCGGTTCCCACCCACCCCCAGTGCAGAGTTTTTCTTTTGTTTTTGGGAGGGGGGGGGTGGGGTCTGGGAAACTTCTTAGTGAGGGGGCTACTGGGGTGGGGATGCATAGAGTCTGAGATATTGGGGTGAGGGGGTGGGGGGTGGGGGGGTTGGTATGGGTACACACCACAGGTCACAGTCACACACACAGATGATCTCTAATTAGCCTGTCCCACTGAGGAATTCCGCACCACCCTGCTTCACCCTGCCCCCCCCCCCCACCCCCACCCCAACCCCCCACCCCAGCCCCCCAGCCGACATTTTATTTTTGGCAGACGGGAACCCCCACGTCCTGAACCTCCGTAACCCGGGAGACAGAGTCAGGGGGGGCTTCCCCCCCGACGTCCTGTCTGTCTGGTGCGAACATCTGGCTCTGCCTCGCTAACAGAGAGGCCTGTGGGAGCGGAGGCTACCAGCAGATAATTAGCCTAATTAGACTGCAAAGCAAGATCCAGGGGGGGTCAGAGCGGACTCACGAATCTGCTTCGGTCAGTAAAATTTTACTGCCTGTTGGCAGTTCCATCCAAGTTCAAACATCGAAAAATGCTTTTTTTTTTTTTTTTGAAGTCTTTGTTATGTCTCTATAATCAGTTTTCTCCCTCCTCTTTTTCTACCGTCCATGCAGCCTGCCTGTCAAGCTATCCGTCCACAGACCACCAATATGCACGTTTCCAGGGCAACGGCAACATGGTAGTGTGATGCATTGTGATGTCACGCTTGCATCGGCCCCCCTGACTGACGCAAGCGAAGACGTGTGGCCCAGGAGCCAAGGAGGGACAAGTCCACTACAATCACGTTGACACTTTGAGTAAATTAAAATTGCCATGTTATTCGGGACAAAGGGTGCAGCCCAGGCCAGAATCGCTAACAGCAGTAGCAGAGATGTTATTTACCATATATATGAGACTCTGCTCCTTTTGTTACTTCCTGTCCAGAG
>CM077286.1:6992492-7282492 GCA_039654925.1 Anguilla pacifica
TGTATTTCCAAGGTATAACAAGATCTGGGCAGGAAAATAAATGTCTGCACTGTATTGCATCCACAGACATTAACTGCTAATACCTTCTACTGTGATTACAGATTTATGTCACTTAATGTGAGGTCCAAGGTTTGAGTTTAGTTTAATCTGAATAGCAAACCAAGCATGCTTTAATATATGACCACAAGCAGAGCTAGCCCCAGTTTTATGGTTTCCCTACACAAGAATGATGTTGTTGCCCCAAAGTACTCAACACCCCCCCCCCCCCCCCCCCAAAAAAAAAAAACAACTGCCATCGATCACCTCTGACTACAAACACATTGGGAAGAAAAATCCAAGCAAGCGATTCAAATATCCACAATAAATAAAGTGGTTTTGTGGTACCTCCTTCCCGATGACAATCGGCATCACATCACAGAATAAAGGTTTTGGTCATAAAATTCTGTTTTGTTTCAATCATTATTGCACAATAATACCGTCCAAGCTGATGCTTTCATCCAAAGCTTCTAGTACAAACTACACATTCATTTTTACAAGCAATGGTTTTATACAGCTGCAGTCTTACTGAAGCTATTCAGGTAAAGCGCCATGCTACAGGTAACACTGGCGGCACACGCCCTGGGAATTGAACCTACAACAGAAGCACACGCCCTTTGGGAATCGAACCTACACAGAAGCTTGAAGCAGTATAAGGCGCTACATCAGGAAAGGAGTCGAACCTGAGACTTCAGAACGCAGAATGGAAAAGCAGATTATCTGCACACAAGAGAGGCGTCGGCCTATTTATTGTCAGCTAGGAGCGAGAATACAATGAGGGGGAAAAAATTACCGATATCTGTCATTTCTTATCAACGTCACTTAGGGAGAAAGAAATTTCAAACATTAATACTGAAAGAAAAACAAACAGCTGAAATAATCTTATCAAGGCGAACGAGACTGGAATGGGGATTTCCACAGTTTTGAGAATCGGTTTATAATTCATTATGAATTGTGGTATTATTATAAGCATCATCTTCTGCTTCCTAAGATGGTGAAGTGCTCATAATTTTAACACTTGATTTGAGGAAATAGATAATTACCTATTAAAAATCTAAAACAATATAGTCGTTTTCTGGGTTCAGAACGTCGTTTCTATTTCCACCAGACGTGCTTTCTCCAAGTAAACACGCACCGTCACATACCATACAGCGTCAGACGTTTGTGCAGTGGCACGCCTTCTCATTGATTGGTCTCTCAACCAATTTATCTTCCTCTCTCCGGGCGCTCCTCGGGAACACCATAGACCCTGTGTAGATACCAAGGCCCTCATTTGGTCCTTTAGTAAGTCCATGTCTCCACGAAGCCATGTTAGAAGCACGTTTCCTTTAATTGCGCATTAAATAGCATCTCGTTAAATGTACATCACGTAACTATATCCTCTGTTTATTGCCTGAAATAACTTTTTTTCATGCGTGAACAGAATGCAGTCGTTTTGGAATACAAACCAGGCATTGGTATCAATTTGATTTGCACACATAAGTGATACAAATGCGGATTTATAAACATATAAAGATTGTTGTATTCGGTCTGGTAAAAATGATTGAAACTTTACACCGATCCAGAAGGCAAATCCCCCCGCCCCCCCCCCCTCTCTCTCTCTCTCTCTCTCTCTCTCTCTCTCTCTCTCTCTCTCTCTCTCTCTCTCTCTCTCTCTCTCTCTCTCTCTCTCTCTCTCCCTCTCTCCCTTTACGCACACACATATTCAATGGGCAGGGTTTTTAGAATGATGTCACCCACTCCGCTCCCGCGGCTTGATGCACTTCGTTAACAGTGTGTGGCCAGTACCGACACGGAACCCACGAACAACAGGGCGCGCGCGTGATAAAACCAAGAGATAAAACGCATGCACTGGGGGGGAAAAACTAAGGAAAAACAAAGAACGAGATTAAGAAGAATGGCCTTCCGGTTACTAAAATAGCTTCACGCCGACAGAAAACAACGGCACGCGATCCTCGCCTGTTTCTCAAAACTTGTGGAAATAGAGACGCGCTGAACTGAGAGGCATCGCTTACCATGGACCATCTGCGAGATAGCACGAGATCACTCACCCGCGGGGATCTTACGTTTACAGCCCCTCGTTCTGCGCATCCATGCAATGTCACTTTATTCTCTCCGCCTTGCAAATGAGTGTGGGCAACGATGCCGCGCATTGTGCATCCCACTAAGATTGCAGTCTGTACAATTTGACGGGGCTGCACATACATTTTTGGAACGAGGTGACGATCTGCACTGAACTTTCCATCTAATATATTTTGGAGAAAATGCACGGAGACCAGAGAATGTGGACAAGATGGATCTGACCTCGCAGACTACTATTGTGCCAAACTCCTCCGACGTTGTCAACAGCACGAGCGCCCCGAGGACTTCACCTCATTCACTGGCGGCGGCGGCGTTCATCATCCTGGTTGTCACCGTTATTATTTTGGTGACTATCGTGGGTAACGTGCTGGTCGTTGTCGCCGTGTTCACCAGCCGCGCACTCCGCGCGCCGCAGAATCTTTTTCTGGTCTCTTTGGCGTCTGCAGACATCCTCGTGGCTACGCTGGTCATTCCATTCTCTCTGGCTAACGAGGTCATGGGATATTGGTACTTCGGAACTACATGGTGCGCGTTCTACCTGGCGCTGGATGTCCTCTTCTGCACATCCTCCATCGTTCACCTCTGCGCAATCAGCCTGGACAGGTACTGGTCCGTGACCAAAGCCGTCAGCTACAACTTGAAAAGGACTCCTAAGCGGATCAAGTCCATGATCGCTGTGGTGTGGATCATATCAGCGGTAATTTCTTTCCCACCGCTGATTATGACGGAGCACAACGAGCACGAATGCTTGTTAAACAACGAAACGTGGTACATCCTCTCCTCGTGTCTGGTATCGTTTTTCGCTCCGGGCGTAATTATGATTCTGGTCTACTGTAAAATTTACAGAGTGGCCAAACAGCGGTCCTCCACGGTGTTTGTCGCCAAAAACGGTCTGGAGAGGCAACCCTCGCAGTCGGAGACGTGTTTCGTGCGCAAGGATAAGTTTGAGACGGAGAGCCCGAGCAGTCAGAGTTCGGGCAGCAACCAGCGGCAAGAGGAGCTGGACGATATCGATCTCGAGGAGAGCTGCGCGTCGGACAGCAAACCCAGGAACTCGCGCTTTTCGAAACGAAGGAAAGTGGAGGGATCGAACTGCTGCCCGAAACAGGGCTGCCGCATGTCCTGGGCTTCCAGTCGCCCCGCTCAGCTGTTCCAGGAGCCGAACGCGAGACAGCAGGCCATTTCCAAAACGAAAGTGGCACAGATGCGCGAGAAGCGCTTCACGTTCGTCCTCGCGGTGGTGATGGGGGTTTTCGTGCTCTGTTGGTTCCCCTTCTTCTTCACATACAGCCTGCACGCGATATGCAGGCAGAGCTGCACAATTCCTAGGGCTCTTTTCGACCTCTTTTTCTGGATTGGCTACTGTAATAGTTCCGTGAATCCAATTATTTATACAATTTTTAACCGGGATTTCCGAAAAGCGTTCAAGAAAATAATATTCAGAACTGCAAAACGAACTTGAGGGAGTTTTCACTGTGTTATAAGTTGTACTTCATTGCGTATTTAAAAGCTCTTTGTGTCCTCGGATCATTTATTTACTATTTATTATTTTCAGCGTGTAAATAACAAATTTGATTTGGACAAGGCAAAAAAAAAAACAAACAAAAAAAAAAACACCGGGTGTTGTGCGCAATTCCGCGGATGTCATCGAGTATAAACAAAGCCATGAACAAAAAAAAAATTGTAACGTTGTTATTGTTAAATCACGAAAGTGCGATGCATTCTTTTCAAAGTGCTTACAAAATTATATACTTAGCTTGTCAGTCGACCTCGAAACATTCTGTGAAAGTTATTTTTCAAATTATGAAAATTTTAAGTTATTCTGTCTCATGCCTTATTTTATTCGTTAAAAAGAACATGTCTTATGAATAAAATAATTAAATGAATGTTGTTTCCATTTTTTAAAAAACATGTATTAATAGCGCAATTCTTTCAATGTTTCAACGGCCTAAATACACAGTATGGACATGTTGGTTTTCATGCTACAGTAAGACGCAGAGGGATGGACACACAGCGGTAGAACTTGTTTAACATGCGTAACATTTTCTCTCTCGAGTTTGTAAAAAACATTTCAGGGCCATAAGCATTCCTATAGGCATGAATAACTGCAGGTTCGACGCCTTGGTGGCGTTCCGGTTAAACCCTCAAAGTACTTAACAGAATTAGCGTTAATAAAAATGGAGCCATATGGAAAGTTAAATATGTATAGGCCTACAGCTGTGTTTATTTGCTTCTGCTAAGCATATACAGTAAGCTCCATACTGTTTGAGACAAAGGCAATTTTTGAAATTGATTTTTGGACTATACTCCACAATTTTAGATTTGTAATTCACACGTGGTTAATCTGCAACCATAATATTTAGCACCTACTAATGTTGTGTAAATGAGAGTAGTCATATTTAATACTTTGTCACATATCCTTAGCATGCAATGACTAGCTTGAGGTCTGTGACCCACAGACATCACCAGGTGCTGGGTTTCTTCTCTGGTGTGGTGATGCACTGCCAGGCCTGTACTCCAGCCATCTTCAGAATGACGTGCTTTTTGATCTTGGCCAGTTCCTTTTTGCCTCTGCACTTTTCTCTTAGCATAACTGTGATACAAATGAATCTTGGGTCTCCCATGTGTCCCGAGAACCCTTTTCCAGAACTCTGCAGGTAGTTTTTTTTAGCAAACTGCAATCTAGCTATCCTATTTTTTGCAGCTAACTTGTAGTTTGCATCTTGCCATGTAGCCTTTGTAGTTGTGTGTGTGAAGTCTTCTGCACACAGTAGTCACTGACACATTCACGCATGCCTGCTGAAGAGTGTTTCTGATCTGTCAGGCAGGTGATTGTGGGGGTTTTTCTTCATTATGGTGAGAATTATTCAGTCATGAACTGTAGAGGTCTTCCTTGGCCTACAAGCCTGTTTGCAATTATCGACCTCACCAATGCTCTCTTTCTTCTTAATAGTTGGTTTTGGTAAGTCAAATGTTTGGCCAATGTCTCTGACTTTTTTCTTCTTATTTCTCAGCCTCATAATAGCTTCCTTGACTTTTATTGTCAGAACTCTGGTCCTCATGTTGACAAACACCAGTAAAAGACTAATTCCAAAAGCAATCAAAGGCCTAGAATCAGGACTAGATGCTAAACGCTTTTTTAAACCTACAGAAACACCTGTGAAACAATTTGGGGGGGGGGGGGGGGGGGGTTCATCAAGGATCAGTGCGCTGTACCTGAATGAGGATTCCCAGCTTTAAATTATTTCCCGTATCCTTATCCTAATTTAAATAGTTTAATGTTAAGTGACAGTGCAATACTACAATTGACAGAATGGTTGAAATGACACCCTTTTGAAAACATCCAGTAGGCTTTTTCTACATGTAGCATAATAAAATGCACGCACACGGTAAAAATACGTTAATGCATTTAGCAGAAGCTTTAACAACCCACCATGTGAGAATGAAAATAGGCTACGCTCAACGATCATTCACGTCAGTGTGAAAAACGCACCATACTTCCATAACAGCCTATTGCACTCGAATACATCGCTCTGCCAAGAAACACAAATTCATATCTCATAAATAATGTAAGCATTTCTTAACAAGTTTTGGCTGGACAGCGACGTGCTGTTCACGGGCCCTAGTACAGTTCAGAGAGGGGCTACCAATGAAACGCGAGACAGCTTATCAGCAGGGGTGAAATTACACATTTTGCTTCCCTTCTTCCGGATAAAGGGCTCCGGTATCTATTCAAGCGAACGAAACAAAAGAATTGCCTTCCCGGTAATTATTCAGAGTCCATTATTTATGCAACACCACATTAACCCGTCATGACGAAGTTTTTGGGGGGCACGCACGCAGCTGAATTTACGCATTTCCTTAAAATATACAGTGAGAAAGCACCAAGGATAGAAGCAACGGGAACAAAATCGACGAAGGGCCTTCGCGGACGGCTGAGTCACTTAGTTGCCGTCCTCGGTGCTGAACTCCACTTTCTGAAAAGGCTACCTGACACCTCAATCTGCAGCTCTTCTGCAAGATGTGGCAACCTTTGCATGTAAATGCATCTCAGCGCAGCCAGAGTAGTCTGCCTGCTCGGAAACGAACAAGAAGCTTGCTGTCTGAACAAGAGGTTTGCTAACGACGATAGCTTACACTACATAAGCGACAAGTGCCTGCATATGCCTTAATTTAAAGAGATGGATGACCGTCAGACGGAGTAATCAATCAGTCAGTGGTGTCCACCATTGGTCCAAGAGACTTAACCTGATTCCAGGCAAAACTGGGGAATCCTACAGCCGAAACCATTGCAAACTAAGCAAAACTTATGATTAAAACGACCAAGGTCACTGATGTCTCAGCTGCATTCGTTTGCACAGTAAAACATCCAGTGTTAATTAATCTCTAACAGAATATCTTACATATGAGTCTTAGTCCATTCTCAAGCTCTGGAAATCCAAAAAGCCTGAGATTTTGTGAATTGTTTGCCTCTGAATAATTGAATAGCTGGTGAATGGTATTCCAAAATATATGACAACTTATTTGCAACACTGAATATCTCAGCGCTAAATGGAGAGACTTGTTCACGAAAAAAAAACAAAAAACAAAAAACAAACAAAAGTGAGGGGATGGAAAAGTGTGTGGGGGGGATGACCCCTTGCCCCCCCCCGCCCCCCCTCCATCTGGTACCTCTGCGATCAATAGTCCTGATCACCATGGCCAAAGTGGGATGCAATCAATATACTAAGTAATGATGCCCATGATGTGCATCACACAACATGAAGTGTGCCTGTTGATGTGGCTGTGTGGCACACGGGTTAGGTAGCCGAGGATGTTGGCTCAATTCCCACGAGAAGCATTGACATTGATGTTGACGTAACTATCTTAGCTGAACTTATCCATCCATTATCTAACCTGCTTATTCCTGGCCAGGGTCGCTGGGGGAGGGGCTGGAGCCTATCCCAGCATGCCATGGGTGATAGGCAGGAATACACCCAGGACAGGCTGCAGAGCACACACATACACACACTCATACCTACAGACAATTCAGAGTCTCCATTTAGCCTCACTTGCGTGTCTTTGGACTGCGGGAGGAAACCGGAGTGCTCAGAGGAAACCCACGAGAAGACGGAGAGAACCAGCAAACGCTATCCACTGAACCGCTGTGCCACCCCAGGGCATTATAAGCACTTATAAGCTCTTATAAGCACTGCAAAGGGCATTGGTTAGGAGCATCTGCTAAATGCCTCAGTAAAAGAAGGTGCTGTGGCCAGTTTGAATAGGACAGGAGGGCCTGTCATAGAAAACCCATCTCAGAAAGCTGCAGATTAGGATAGCTGACAGAAAGGGGAGGGGAATCACATCATGTAAAAGATAAACAAGTTCTCGGAACCAGAGGTATTTCAGCATCGCTGAAAAATAAAAATATCCTCCCAAAGGAAGAGGAGCTGGCACCCGACAGAATGTTTATTCATATGAAAAATGTTGGGGGGAAAAAAAATAAACATTCATCCTGAACACAATTCCTGAAATATTCGCGGGGATAATCGGTGGCACAACCTTGGCACAAAAACATTCTCTGCTGAGAGCTTTAGTACAGGTGCAGGTAAGGAGGGAGATTTAGCTTTGACTGCAGAGGAATTATAACGGAAAACTGAACTGAAACCTCTTCTGCTACTGTTATTTTCTTCTTCACGTGTTTGTGTGTGTGTGCATGCGTTTGTGTGTGTGTCTGTGTGTGTGTGTTTGTATGTGCTAAAACACAGGAGTCATTTACAGGGGTAATTTATCGTCCGAGTGTTATGCCATCACAAACCCACCAAGCATGATCTCTTCTGGCACTGACACGTTGCTTTCGTTCGTGTAGGTTTCAGAACAGTAGAATAAGAGGGTTTGAGAAAATGACTCATGTCCCCTGCAGGCAACAAAAAATGAATTGCTGGGTCATAAGAGTTCATGAGCAGAGGGTAAAAGCAGGAGTGGCAGGAGCAGCAGTCCTCCGGATGTGAATGATTTTCGCACAGGTACAGAAGGGCCGGTGGGGGAAGCGAAGTACGACCTGAGCAGGAAGTGGGCTGTCTCCCCATTGTCTAGGACCTGCAGGGGGTTATGGGTAAATCATCTATTTTTACCCACGGCGGGGTTTCTCCTGTGGCTTCCCAGCCGCGTCTGTCAGCAGCACAAAGCGATAAGTCAGTCCGCGTGCGGGGATCTGAGGCGTGCGAGAAAAAAAGAAAGACGTCAAGAAGCAGAAATCAAAGGTTTTCAAAAGCAGAAATGACTGTGATGAAGATCGGTTCTTGGGTAGGTTCCCAGAACAGGGGTTCAAATGTTCCATTTGACATGGTAGGGAGCCTTGAGGTATGCAACATCCATCAATCAATCAATCAATCAATCAATCAATCTATCCATCTATCTATAAATTGATCTATCTATCTATCTATCTATCTATCTATCTATCTATAGAATATGTCATGCAGAACAGGATCCAATTAAAACTGATATAACAGTTATATAGTCATAAATAATGTATAGCTGAACAGAGAACTTGCACGCTGCTTACTTCTAAAATTCAAGCTGACCTTGCAGAATTTTTCAGCGTTCACAGAGCCGAACTGAAGCTTACAGCGAATGAAACTCGACAACAGAACCGAGCTCTGCTTAGCTCAGGGGCCCCATTTTCAGAGGGGAAATATGTTTCTTCAGCCCTTTTCTTAGACATTGCTTAAAAAAAGAAAAAAGAAGAAAGAAAAGCTGAATCATTGCTGGAGTTTGAGGGCGGTTGTCAGGAGTCTCACCGGGTTTCCCTGTGAAACTCAGAACCTTCCCATCCCCCTCTGGGTCCTTCGGTTTTAAGGCAGAGGGGCAAAAAATGAATCTGTGGACTGAAGGGGATAAGACGGCGACATTTTCTATCTTTGGATAACGGGAAGAACACTTACATAGGGGTGGCAACATAGCTCAGGAGGTAAGAGCGATTGTCTGGCAGTCGGAGGGCTGCCGGTTCAAACCCCGCCCTGGGTGTGTCAAAGTGTCCCTGAGCAAGACACCTAACCCCTAACTGCTCTGGCGAATGAGAGGCATCAATTGTAAAGCGCTTTGGATAAAAGCGCTATATAAATGCAGCCCACTTACCATTTACTTACAATATGTAAATAGCGAAGGCTTTAAGCGCTACGCTGTTCTCCAAAAAATGCACCCTCTCCACTGACAGGATGCCTGTGTTTGCTTCCCTCTCGGGGTGATTAAACTTGCTCTTCGCGGCTGTGATCTCAGCTGCTCCGGCAGGCCTGACAGAAACAGGCCGGCCTTCCCGACAGGAACAGACTTAATTTTGCGGAGCGTCTCGGTTCTTGACAGCTCGCCCTGCACGCTGGGGTTTCGGTACGCGGGCCGTTCTGAGGTCGGGTTCTGTAAAACAGGAACTGTTTCAAAAGGCTGCACGCTTTTAAACGCCCCACAGGAAGAGCGCGTCTGAAGCCAGACGCTCGTGTCTGAAGCTAGGCGCTCGCGTCTAATTCTCTGAAATCACACGCGGCTATTAATTTACGGAGATTGTCGCCATAAGCAGCACGTAATTAACTGGAGTCTCCTTCAAATTAATTTGCCAGACACAGATGCTTATGTAACCGGCTCATTGTTGTGGAGATTATGATCCTGGTCTGACATCTGAAATCCCTTCTAGAACAGACTGATAACAAGAATAATAAATGAATATAAAGACTAAGATAAATACAGCGTGATACTTCACCGCAAAGCAGTCAGCTTCATAATGAATCAAACTAATACAAGAACACAAGAAAGAACAAGGTAAAAATTAAGAAGGTTGTTAATAAATTAAATATGAGGTTTAATATTCGTGGTTTGTTTTTGATTAATTCACTTTAACTTGCTGGGAACTCAAACAAAAATGGCTGGTATTCATGAAGCAGCTTAGAGTAGGACTGCTGATCTCTGAACATTTGTGCCTTTTTAAGTTGTTAATAGGTAACTGTCCTTCAGAGATCAGGTAATATCACATGCAGTATTTTCTCCCTTGATATTCATTCAGCCAATCAGGTTAAGAGTTTCTGAAGCATTTGAAGGTTCTAAAGTCTTCAAACATGCATCCGCTCGGTTGAATGCTCTACGGCATGTGCCTTCGTTTCGCATTTGATTGACACAGAAAAATTTGAAACGCTTCCTCTTTCTGAAATGTGGAGAGAGTTGGAATGTCATGTCAGGACGCCGTAAAGACCCCGAAGCCGGATTCAACATCTGACTTTCAAATGCCGTATCGCGCACCTGAAATTCCCGAAAATGCTACCCCGTTGGGCTGCCGTGTGGGGTTGCCCTTTTAAGGAACTGTTCCAGCGTGCGGACGGGTCCCACGGTCGGGCCGGTACCGTATCCAGACAGCGCCAGCTGTGGGTAGCGACCCCGTGGGGCGAGGCATAGCCCCCGTGTAGCGCCACTCAAAAATGGCGGGAATCGTTTGGCCGGGGTGACCCTGTCCCATTGATCACCAGCAAGCCCGGCGTACCATTCAGGCGTTCACAATTCACTCGCTCGAGCGTGTTTTTGGGTCGTAAATAAATCCGGAGGTCGTATAAATAACGACTTGTTTGTAGTCTTTGATGCCCGTTGGCGGATTGGTATTTAGGCCTCTTCTTTTGCTTTTCTCCGTGAGAGCCAAGTGGCCGGTGACATCACTGACCTCACTTCATCTAGCAGCCTATCAGACGGCCTGAATGAAGAGCTGGCTTTGAAGAAGACTGATACACAGCACTAGGCAATGTGTTCCAGCTACACTCATACCAGATATGAGAATATGAGGAGAGAGAGGGGGAGATGGGGGGGGGGAGATGGAGGGAGGGAGAGAGAGAGAGATTGAGAGAGACTTGACTTTTAAAGCCCCATTTCATTCCTGATCAGTTGAAAACAGAACTCCTATAGCTTACTATTGCAGTACCATCCAAAATGACAAACAAAAAATTCAAACAAAAGATGCTAACAAAAATGAGAGGGAGAGAGAGGAAAGGAGAGAGGAAAAGATGGAGGCCAAGAGAAGGAGAGAGAGAGGGTAAGATAGGGGAAGGGAGAGAAGTCAAAATAGGGGAAGGGAGACAGAGGAAGGGATTGAGGGTGAGAGAGAGGGAGGGATGGTGAGAATGAGACCGATAGGTAGGTAAAGTTTAATGCAGCACAAAAGCAGGGGGTCTTGATGGAGAATAAAGATAGAGATGGAGGGGGGGGGGGGAAAGGCTAGAAGAGACTAGGAGAGAGGTATTGATTGGCTGGTAAGAGAGAGAGAGAGAGGGGAAATGAGTGAAGGAGAAAGGACCAGACTGGGCAGAAAGTGCAGATGAAAGTGCTGATGATGTTCGGTGTAAAGTAGAGATGAAATGATGCAGGCACTGTGGGGGGGGTGGGCGGGGGGGTGGGAGTGAGGAGTTGGAGAGTAGCGGCGGACGGGAGAGAGCAGCAGATTAGCACGGCCCTGAGGATGGCTGCTGAGGCTCAGACGACGCGCGCTCACCGCTGGGCAGACCGCTCAGGATGCACACCGTCGCGCGAAGAGCCTCGCTCAGCCTCCCAGAGCAGTGCTCTGCGGCGACAGGAAACAAACAGTCCCAAAAAAAATCTGGGGTTCTTTTGGGGCCCCCTTGAAACGGGGATTTTGCTACCCTGGCGCCGCCTTGTTCGCTCGTCCCGCTAAAGCGCGGGAGTTGAGTCTGCGATGCACCCGAGGGTGCTGGGACTGTCACTGCACATTACGGCCCGAAAAACCGCATCGTTTCCAACGCTGAGTTATCGGCACTGAACTGACAGACTTGCTGATATTAAAAATAAAGTTGGGGACTCCCCCCCCCACCCCCAACAACCAAAAAAGAATTTATGATGAGTCAGGGCCCCCAGTTTGGATGGGGTCCAAAAAAAAGAAAAAAGGAAGAGAGTCTGGAATGATAGGGCAGATGTATATTATCAACGTCATTAATATACCGTAAGTTGGTAAAGGGGCCAGCGACCAATCTTTGCATAGAGTTCAGGATTCCTGACTGCGTCCTTGTTTATGTCTCCAGGGCAATGATTGCATGGCCCAGCTGTGAGCTACAGAGGGCAAAGTTTGTGACCCCCCCTTGCTCAGCCCCCCCCCCCCCCGGTTTGTGAGAGACTGTGTAACAGACCAGTGAGAATGGCGCTGCGATCAGCCAACAGGAAGTAAACATTATAAGCTCGTCAGGACAGACAGGAAGTTGCGCCCGTACGGACCTCCTATTGTACGGCTTTTTGGCAGCTTCTTTGTTTACGTGCAGAGATCTGAGCGCGGAGGGAGGGAGGGAGGGGTCGCAGGGTTAAAGGTCAGAGGTCGTGTGTAAACTACGGGATGTCTTACAAGAGGCCATCTCTGAGAAGTGGATGGAGGCTCGCGAGTTTTAAATAGATAAAAGGCGTATGGTTTCAGATACGCTTTTCAAATAATTCCCCCTTTTTAGCCATTTCTTTTTGACCTTGTCTGTTTTGTGCATTCCACTGCCATTTAATCCTGTCTGTCCTCAGAGCACTGTGATAAGTTACTTATTATTTTTAAATAATATTTAGATAACATTCATAATAATTTTATTTTAATAGTGCATTGTACGATTATGATGATGATGACGATGATGATGGATTATTATTATTATTCCAAAATAACCAGCTGTTCACTAAATGAAAATGTTGAAACTGATTTTCATTGTGCAGCCAGATGTACATTTATGCCTCTAATGAACTGAAGGCAGTTCTTAGAAATTAATTTTTTTTTCTCAACAGTAAGGAAAAATCTCATGGCCTTGGTTGAATAGGCTTTATTCCTTTACTGAGTCTTTGTGTCAAATGCCTTTACTAATGAATCAGCCAAAACGCTAATTAATCACATTCAGTTAACTTGAATCACATCTTTCTCTTTGTTTCTAATGAAAGAGTGGGGCATATTAACAGAAACAACTTCATTAATGCCTTTTGGTTTATAGTTTTACTTAATGTAAGCAAACCACTAACGGCAATGATGAATAAAGAAAATCAACAGTGCGACACAATCTCAAAAAAAACCTTGAGTAGCTGAACCCAGGTATTGAATATTGCCCTCAGTTTTATGTTTTTAAAAAATGAAAGAAACCCTTAATAACCCAGAAGAAACCTTAAATTAAAAACTCGACTAATGACTCAAAGTAGACTCCATTCAAGTGATGTCAATGACGCTGCATCAACACTGTGGTAGGAGGATAAACAGCCCCAATTGGCTGAACTCAGAATTCCTCTTGGCTCGGATTGGCTGAACTCTGCTTGGCCTGGCACTAAACGAACGCCATTCTGTTGCGTCTCTACGAAAATGTTTTTCTGCGGGGAGACAGATGGCTGGAAAAAAATAGCCAGGAACTAAAGTCTGACACAAAAAAATTGCTTTGGTATTTATGTCTTATCAAAACTGTGAGCACCGAGCCCTGACTTCACTTCATATCCAGTGCAAGGAAAAGAGCATTCATGTTTATACAGCTCTGCACCTGTTCACTGGCATCATCTACTTGTATCTAGATATCCGTCTAATCATAGCTCGGATAACCGAATAACTGAATGGGTCCTCCACACACCCCTGTCATGTGACTGCATATATTCCTCAGAACCAGCATCCTTTTACTGCTGTCCAATCCTGAACTAAACAGCTGGGCAGACAAGGAAGATCGGGCAAGCACAATTCCAAATATTCTTCTGGCAACCGTAATAATAATAAATAAATAAATTTGTGCAACACCGTTCGTACATGACTGCAACACAAAGTGCTTTACAGAGGTATACACAAACAACAACGTTAACAATATAAAACACAAGGATGCACCCTGCATGAAAGTGCATTAAAAAAACTATTCATAATAATAAATAAAAAAATGGACTGGCAGTTACATGTACACGTACTGACAGATAAGTGTACAAACCTCAGTTACAAATAAATGGTTACTAGGTCCTGGGTAACTGGTCTCCATATCTAACCCCCCTCCCCCCCCACACCTAATTCACTGCCCTGCCCCCCACCCCCCCAGCCCCCTAAGGGCCTGAAACAATCCGGCCCAAGGCCTCAATATTCCTTAAAAATACACCAGGAAGACTGAGTGAGCACAAGCATGAAACTAGCACCTCTGACAGAGAGAGAAAGGCTAATAATCCAGGCTGAGGACTCTGAGGGTCTGCCTGGCCCGGACAGATAGAGCCATTATTCTAATGGCCTCGCCTGACTCTGTGACTGTGTGCTCTAACTCTCCAACAGTGCTACACATGGCGTGACAGCAGTTCTCTGGGCTCCCAATCTGTGCCCCCACTCCCCACTCCCCCCCCACCCCACCATACCCCATTCCCTCCAGTCTGGTCAGGCATCTCCCTGGACACCTTCTGGCGATCGCTTGGGTCCTTCTGCTCCAAAGTGTCCGAAGTCTCTCGGTGGAAACCTGGCCAACATGGAAACTGGGCGGTCATCGGTCACGTCAGAAACAGATGCCGATCTGGAACCAGAGCCAAGGGATCTAATGCATCTCCCTCGCTAAGAGTCTATCTCATTTCCAAAGCACGGCTGACTTTGTAGCGCCTAGCGCTGCACATCTAAGGACACTTAAGATTCAAGTTAAGCCTCTATTGAGTCTGCATCGCACAGTCGGCGACAATTGCAAGTCATTTTACATTCTGAATGTTAAAAGTCTCGGCGCATAACTAATATTTGTCTAAATGGCTCAGAGGAGCTCGGAGACAAAATTAAATAAAT
Source organism: Anguilla pacifica (assembly GCA_039654925.1). Taxonomy (NCBI): domain Eukaryota; kingdom Metazoa; phylum Chordata; class Actinopteri; order Anguilliformes; family Anguillidae; genus Anguilla; species Anguilla pacifica. The sequence goes on from CM077286.1 coordinate 7,007,362, forward strand.
GGTGGAACATTTCTAACCTTGTGTCTCAGGCTACACCCGACCAACAGAAACAATTTTTTTTTCTGCAATCATTATCAAAAGCTGGAAACACACATATGTGAAGACAGAAACCTACATGCTCTCTCTCTCTCTCTCTCCACTCCTCTTCCTCTCTCTCTCTCACACACACACACACACACACACACTATCCCTCTCACTCTCACACACACACACACACACGCACGCACACACTAATGTAATTTTAATAGCTGTTTACAGAAAAATTTTTCGAACCCTTTCTACCACACAGTACATGAAGGCCGTTCGATTAAAAGCTGTGAAGACAGCTGGCTTTGAAAAAATAAGAATTGTTCCCCTTTTAAGGTGCCGAAAGACTCCAGGGATATTTACAAAGAGAAAGAAGCTACAGTACGGAAGAGTGCGTAGAACAGAGGATGAAATATTTAACAGCTGATACGTGGGTGTGAAGCAGACGAGAATTCACTGAGGTAAGAAAACATTTCTGTGATAACAGTGTTTGCAGTAAAAATGACATGGAAAAAAAAAACAAGATCCCTAATATGTTTAAAGAAATACATCAGCAGCAAAACCCAAACTGCGTTCCAAGTGACCCAGACGGTGGTCTGTTTCGCAAATAAGCTGACATTGCTTTCGGCGAATCGCTAATTGGTGTTGTAATGTGTAGGTTTGTTTTTTTTCAAACGGCTTTCGCTGAGCAACCTCGTTGCACAGCAAACACTGTGCGTAATTTACATTTCATAATTATATTAGACAGGGAGAATGTGTGAGGCTCCTTATTGTTCTCAAGACCCGAGGCGCTACAATTCAATTAAATCTGCGCCTCTGGATGTTTTACACGAGCACCGCTGCCTCAGCTCTCCCGCGATAAATAAAAAAAAAAAAAAAACGCACAACGCCTCACTCCGAACGCACGCCGCGGTGTAATTGGCTCCTCCTTGGCATCGCGTCGCGTTCCATGACCAGGAAAAGAGGACAGGATTCCCTTGTTAAATCTAAACCACCCCAATTCAATTACCTTTCCAATCAAGCGCTCCACCGCAGCGGAAAGGCGGGTACATGTGCGCAATTAGCTCCCTGGCTTCCGGCACTTTCCGGCACTTTCCGACACTTTCCGACACTTTTTGGTGCTTTTCGGCACTTTACGGTGCTTTCTGGCGCCTTTCTGGTGCGTACCCTGTCTAACCCTGTGAAGAATATTGCTCCGGAATCTTCCCCATTTTAAATAAAACAAATGTCTTTTTATTTATATTTCTTTTTTAGCTGCAGTCCCCCTCGCCCCCCCCCCCCCCCTTCCCCCCCCTCGCCCCCCCCCCCCCCGCCCCCCCCGCCCAAGCTGTGGGCCCCTGGAATCGTCACCACCTTTGAGGCCCGCTAGGGACGGCCCTGACCACCAGTGCGCTAACCACAACACACCGCGTCACTCAATCAATAAATCAATCTTTATTTGTAAAAAGGAGCTTTGCCACAAAGCAGCTTTACAGAGAACCGGCCCCCAAAGAGTGAGCCTAGGGCAACAGTGGCAAGGAAAAACTCCCTGACTGTTTGCAGGAGGAAACCTTGAGCAGAACCGGACTCTTGAGCAGAACCGGACTCATGCCAAACCAAGGCACCGAACTGTTTGGGAAGCGCTGGACCGCCATGTTCATCCCATCTCCCCCTCCTCATCCTCCTCCTCCTCCTCCTCCTTTTCCCCATCTCCCTCTTACTCCCCCCACTCCCCCCCCCCCCCCAAATCCCACCCCCACCCTGAGTGCCCGTCACCTGACATGAGAGAAGTGGAACGCCAGGAGAGGCTTAGCAAGCGGAGAGGCCTTCCTCTCGGACACACAAGGAAAATCACTCGAGCTGCTTCCTGTGGAAGGAAGACTCTGGGTGGGGGGGAGGGGTGGTGGGGGAACCCTCCGGAATGTGGGCACGGCAGGACGAGGGCCCGAGGCGGTTACCAAGGAAACAAAGCCATCGAGGCCCCCCCCGAAGGCTTCAGGAAGAGGTGCGGGACGCGCGTCAGCCGCTGGGTGTCACAATAATGGCGGTTGGGTTACCGCGGGAACCGCATTCCCCCGACCCCTTTCCGTCAGACGCTGTGGAACTGTGGGTAATTTCAACCAATTTCACGCGGGGGGGGGGGAGGGCGGGGGGCGGGGGGTAGGGGGGTGTTGGGGGGCTGGGGTAATGTTTTGATTAAAGACGTAATCAAAACATTACCCCTCCCCCCCCCCCCCTTGATTTATCTCACTCCAGGCGCGCAGAAATGATTGCACTGAATTCCCACCGGGCAGAACAAAAGGCGTCCCGCCTCCCCTGTGTTCCGTCCTCTGTCCAGAGGGCCCTAGTAAACAGTCCCGACACATTAAAGAAGCAGGTAAACAATTATTACAAGAAACATCGTGTTCCCTGGGACAGCATTACGTAAGAGGTGGGGTGGGGGTACTAAAGAATAAAATTCCGCTCCCTGGTGTTTTTTTCCCCCCGTTCCATATGCAGAGGTGAGAAAAGCCCTCCGCTGTATTTTGTTCCAATTACCTGGATTTGGTAATCACCTGGATTTGCTAATTAGCGCAAATTAGCCAGGATGTAGAACTAATGAGGGAAATCAGCTGGCCGAGTTGATGGGGGGAAGAAACACATGGCAGGATTTCACTGGCTGATTCACGGAATTCTCTACCTCTGTAATTACGCATAGCTAGCTGTTGCATATGCCCGGACTAAATTTACACTAGCACACTACACTGGATACTTCAGAGGATGTGATGGTTTAAGAGACCTTTACAGAGCCCCAGCTCTTGAAGACGGGGGAGGGGGGGGGGGGAAACAGAGGGAAATCGGGGGCCGGGGGGGCAGTCGGAAATGATTGCAAACTGTGGACCTGGCAGGGGGGCGAGGGGTCTGGCCTATGGGGCAGCATAAGCAATTGCGGACAGGGCGGGGGGGGGGGGGGGAGAATTGGGGGGTGGGGGGGAGGGGTATTGCAGAAGCAATCACAGACAAGGGTGGGGGGTCGGCGTGACCGATTGCCACTGCCACGGGCACGCATATACAATGCTATTAATAAAATATGTTCCCAAATAAATAAATAAGTAAATAAATAAAAATGTAAAACTTAAACTATGTGGCCCAAGGATGGTTGTGGCCCTAAACGGCATAGAGCATTTCAGCCTGCAGTTGGCTCTGGACCTTTGCAATGCCAGTATAAGTATTTTCCTTCCTAACTGAACTTGACTGTGTTATCCACTGATCCCGGACAGGCAGTGTTTTTTACATTAGCTGTGCGTTTCCTAAGGCTTTGCCCCCCCCCAAAAGCCCATGGCCTGGGCGGCCTACTGACCTGGGAAGCCTGGGGGTCGCCTGACGATCCTACCCCAGCAACCCTCACTGGTGCTGGGCCAGGTCCTTGCTCACTCTGGGAAGGGGGGAAGGGGGTGGTTTGGAAGAGTGTACAAAATTTTTTTGCCTCGCCAAAAAACACACAGGCCACGAGGGACCGATCGGGGTTCAATGACAGGGCCTTTCACGGGTCGGCTAAAACAAACATTCACAGGAGACGAGGTCAGCCTCGGCCAAGGAGCGAGCCTGGAAAGAAAGAGAGAGCTCGTCCTTCAACAGCGGCCAAACAAAATCCCACTTCGGTTACTCTCCCAGAATTCCCCTCTTCTGCTTCTCAGCGGGCTTTCTAAAGATTGTTCGGCGGTGTCAGAAATCCTTGAAAAGAAATAAGTTTCATATTCAAAGCGATCTGCTCCTGCGGTGAGGTAGCGGTGCCTGGCTTTCCAGCGAGAAGCGTGGGGGCGCGCGGGGGAGGGGGGCGCGCCGGGGGGGTGGGGGGGGGGGCGGGCAGGCGGCTCACCCGATTAAGGACGGTGCCGTTCTGCGTATCTCCGTCACCGTGGGGACCGGCAGGCCACGGTGAGACTGACAGGCGACGGCGCGCTTTTAATTGCGCTCTTGTTTCTGCGACTCGGGGGAGGCGAGCAGGAAGTTGGGGAGGAGAGCAAAAAAAAAAATGCACAAGAGTACTGAACGAAGGCCCGGTATAATTTAAACTTTCTGTTTTTTTTTCCTCCAGAGAAATCCAGTCAGACAAAAGCGAGTTTTGCGACGCTGAACTGATTGATGTAAACAGAAATTGGGAATGAAATGAACAGGAAAATTCGACAGAAACTCCAGGGAAGAAACTTCCTTTGTTGTTTCATCAACTTTGTGCATCCCTTCTCTGTGAAGTTTGGACCCACTACGTTCCCCCTCTGTGAAGTTTGGACCCTGTAAATTCTATTATATAAACAGATATTATGTAGAAATTCAAAGATGTGTAAGTTACTCTGGATAAGAGTGCCTGCTAAATGCTTGTAATGTAATTTAAGGATACTTGTAACTCATTTAAAGCCCTGAAACTCCTCTCAACATTGTAAAACTATAATACAGTGCAGTAATAGTCAATAGTTTATTCAGTGGAAACACTGAATAAAGGGTTGATTAGGAGGTAAGTAGTTGTTACTTCTCATTGATCCTTATGCATGGCTACCCTGAGGCACATTTGGATGCTGTGCTGAACTCCTGTGATCAACTGCAAAAACAAAAAACTCAGAACTGTGGACGTTTAATGAGTTTGATTTTTCTGAATACGTGGCAGAGGGCTTTTGGCATTTGTTTGTTTTTCTTATTTCAGCTTGAGAATTTCCCCTTATACTGGCTGAGCGTTCTCCGGTAGCCTGTCATATTTGACATTGTTTTGCTGGAAAGAGAGAAATTCGAAAATCACGCCCCAGGACGATGATAGAGGGGGCAAGAACAGCGGGGAACTTTAGATGAGCTGTGAAAAATGCATGCGAATGTATTGTCCGTGAATACTATTTGTGGAAATGTGTGTTTTATTTTTCCCCGAGCCTCAGGGTGGTCGTGATGATGAGGAGAAAAGAAGCACTGGTATTCCACTGGGCACGTCAGCGCGTTCATCTGCTCCTCTCCTTCCTCATCCTCCTCTTCCTCCTCCTCTTCAAAGTGACTCACGCAGGTCAGAAAGACAGGTTCGCCCGCGGTGCAAATTTATCTACTTCTTTATTTTTTGCGCTTCTCAGTCAGTTCTGCCCCCATCTGAGAACATCCCAGATCTGGCTCTCACAAAAAACTTGCCGCCTAATCATCCCCTGATTCAATTGGCTAAAAGAAATTGTCCTCTCCCTCCAGTGGAGCTGCTCAGTGGCGGACAATAGAGGATTGTGGTTGTACTGGGCAGCTCCCAGGTGTGAATGTGTATGAGTGTGAAGCAGGGCGTTCCTGCAAAAGAGCATCCGTGCTCAGCGAACCTACCCTGGATAAATAAAGGTTAAATAAAAAATAAAAATGAGGTGGCACAAGTTCTCGTCCTCACCCGGATTGCACAAACCCAACCCGTGAACAAGGACCTAGTGGTTCGGTTCTACCTCATTCAGTGAGCAGTTTATTTCCCAAAAGTCTCTCACCCCCCCCCCCCCACCCCCAACAAAAAAATTAAAAAATGTAAATATGAGGACAGTCATATCATATCTTCCTCTGACAGGTTGAAGTCCAATTCCCTTTCAAGTCTGTCAAATCCCTAAATGAATTTAAAGTCAGCTCATGAACTGAAAAATCTCCACGGAACCTTACAGACCCGTACAAGAAAATTCGAGAATCGAGAAAATAATTGACTCCAACCCTGGCCCTAAAATTCTTAAAAAAAGGATCACCAGTAGCTAAAGGGTGGTTGGCTCCAGACGTGTGCCCCCCCCCCCCACCGCCCCCAACCGATGCCAAAGGAAGACTTTAAACTGGGCCCCCTAAAGCAGGACGACACGTCCCGGCGTCGGCCTGGGAAACGAAGTCATTAATGACTCTGCTGAGCCGTGAAATGAACACCGGCGATGACGTCACCAGCGATGACATCACCGACGGCGAGGCCAGCAGAGAGAAGGTGGGCGTGGCCTGAGTGACCGGGTGGATATTAGGGAGGGCAGGGGTGCACAGCAACAGCCAATAATGTCTGGGGAACGGAGGGCTGTGCTGCCAGCCCCCCCCCCCCCCCCACCCACCCCCCTTACCCGGATTGAGTGTTTAAAAACTCCATTGGGGAGTTTAAAAAAAAAAATATCACATGCTGTTTGGTGCTGGGGGGGTGGGGGGGGGGGTGGGGTTGGGGGAGGATTTCAGGCTTGGTTTTTACCAATTTTCCTGTTACCTGTTTTCCTGCAAAATGTTTTTGTGACAGTATCCGGAAAAACGTCTTAACACAAAAAAATATATATTGAATTGATAAGGGTAGTACTGCATGTACTCTATTAGAGTTAAAAGTACTCCATCAGAATTTTACACTGGAGATTCTGTGTGTGTGTGTGTGTGTGTGTGTGTGCAGGGCAGGTGGTGCATTGTGAAAACGTCTCTCGTAGTTTAAACTTCTCCTGAGTGTGTTGCCTATTGAGCCCAATGTTCCTCAACACACAACACTCCTCGGGACAATAATTTAAAAATATATATCTTTTTAATCTCAGGCTCTGTGTCTACCGTCTGCTCTCTGAATATACGCTGTTTATCCTTGAGCCAATATCCGGAATGGATTGGCCAGATGTCTGACATAATGCATGTCTTTGTATGGAAGCTCATTAGGGCCAAGTACGGTACATGGTATCGCATTTTCATCGTTATAACGTCACAGGACACCCTGCCTGTTTCTGAAAGATAAACACAACCCCCCCCCTCGTCCGTCCGTCTGTCAACAAGAAGAATCTGGGGTACAGGGGTGAAAAGTAGGATGTCTTTAAAAAGGCGTTTCCCTTTTTCCCTCTGACGACCTTGACAGATTTTTTTGGGGGGGGGGGGGAGGAGAGAATGACAATCAGAAACCTTGCATTACGTCAAGTGAGTGCACACTCAGCTTCCTGTCTTTGTAACTCTTGTGGGCAGGCCCTAGTTTGACAGACAGGAAGATTTACACAGCCTGGGCGAATCAGAGGAAAGCATTTCCATCGTCTCCCCAGGAAATACTGTCAGGGTCGTGAGAGGGGACCAGGGGCTTTTTCACTGCAAGGGCGAGACGTCTTACAACGCTTCCACACTACCATTGGAAAATAGTATGGAGGATATTTTTCCACATACTGCCCATCGCATACTAATAACAGTAAGCAGTATGTTTAGTAAACAGTGCATATTTTGAGGACGCGGCAGTTAGGAGATTGTATCGGACACAGCCTCAGTCAGGGACACTTCTCAGCTTCCTGTATTTAGGTTTTGCCACTTGTGGGCAGACCCTAGTTTGACAGACAGGGAGATTTACACAGCTCAGGTGAAGCGGAGGAAATTGTTTTAGGTTAAGTGTCCTATAAAGCAATGCAGAAGTACCCTGCCAGAACAAGCCTATTCAACCAAATAAAGAGTTTAACTCTCACTCACAGAGTACTTGAGGTTTTAAAAACGAAATGACAAAAGCAAATGAAATTTTACTGTGTGTTCACTCTAAAATATTCAAATAGAATGCAATATCATATATATATATATGTTTATTTGAAAGCGCGTGACAATGGGCGCCAACCATAACAGGAGGGAAACAGGAACAAAGAGACTGACCCAGACCTGGGATCAGTGTGGGAGTTCAACCCTTTACAGTGTGAGGTCACAAATACGTGACTAGAATTTTTAACTGAACATTCCGATGCTGATGTAACAATCGCCGCCGGTAATTGAAAGCGGTGGAGTTCTAGAGCACTCACATTCCAAAAAAAAAAAAAAAGCGCTACTACCCTACTTCAAAGGTTTAAAGCCCTCCACGCTGCTCATTACTCAGCCAGACGAAGCCCTTTTCTCTGTCTCTCTTTCGTACGTTAGCGCATCTCATAATGAACCGCCAACGAGGTTGCCACGGTTATCGACTGCCGCGGCTGCCTCTCTCAAACGGCCAGACAGCGTTTAATATTTCACTCTCTGTCTCAGTGCCCCGCAGGAGCAGGGCGGCTGTTCCCACTTCCCCCCCCCCCCCCCGCGAGTGTGACGAATGGGCCGCTTCTACCGGGGGCCGCGGGGGGAGGGGGGGGCGGGGCAGAGACCCGTGGAACCCTGGGGGGGTTGAACGTGACCCGGTGACCCCAACACAGCGGCGGCGGCGGTGGTGAAACGCTCGTTTGACAGGCCGCGACGGAACGGGACGTCCGAGGTGCGGCGCTAAGCGATCGATCGACACGTTCGCGGACAGAGCGGCGCGCGCGTCCGCCAACACGCCGCCCCGCCCCCCCCCCACCGGCTTCCGGTTGCCGCGGTGCGGGCGCACGGGCGAAGCGTTTGACACGATGACGAATGAGCCGGTTACCTTCGTGCTTCTCCCCTTAAAGCCCCGTCTGATTGGACGATTTGTCTTTATAGACTCGGGGCCGAGCGCTCCACCGGCACGTAGCCTAGCGATGCTAGCTGCCAGGCAGACCTCAAGCTCATATGGGGGGGGGAGTTCCCCCTGGACCTCGGCCCTCTTTAAACATGTGAGGGTGAAGCCACACATCCCTCCGACCAAAAGCGATCTCATAATCACCTCCATTCCATTCAATGGGAGCCCATTTTTCATGTACGCAAGGCATGCTGGGATAGCTGGCGAAACGAGTCAATCAGACTGAGCGACTGGATGGGGAACTCGATGCGATAACCAATCAGGTTAAAGATCCGACGCGTAGACTGTCTCTGGTTTCAAATTTTATTTGTGCTTAATTATGGCGGAAAGGAACTCACTCCGCAAAGAGATCTGAGTATCGATGGACAGACAAAATAAACTTATTGTCGAGCTTTAGTTTTGCCTTAAAGCACACGTGTGTGCACCAGTTTTCATTAGACCATGCATGTGCACTAACCCATGTGGGTGTTGCATTCAGTGGGTAAAAACATTATACAGCATATTGTGTCCTGTACAATAAGGCATATCAAAGATTATTCATTGTTTTCATGTAAATCTTTTTCACCTGTGCCATTGTAATTTTAATATTTTTTTTCATGGTTAATATCAGACCTGTCCAGGGTGTATTCCTGCCTTTCACACAATGCATGCTGGGATAGGCTCCAGTACCCCACCCCACCCCCCCGCAAACCTGACCAGAATAAGCAGGTGTAGTCGATGGATGGATGGAGTGATGGATAGATGGATGGTTAATATGAAATCCATATTTGTCTCACCATCAGACGCCAGCGAGTGACACGCGATCTAACTTTCCCAATGAACGGATGGGTGGATGGCAGACAGGCGAACGAATAAATCGATAGGTGGAAGGATGGACAGATCAGAGAACCCTGCAGATAGATAGATGAATGTGGAGAGATGGATACGCAGATGCGGAGAATGAGAAAATGATTGATGAGGAGTGACAGAACAGAGGTCATCTGCTTCCATTGATGAATTAACACCTCACTCAAATATTTTCTTTTGGTGTAAATACAGTTACTACACTTTAATCACGCCTTTTCAGTTTCCCATTCACCTAATCTCACACTGTTTAAATGCTGTGTGTGTTCATGTTTGTCTTTTGTCAGTTTTGTTTTGTTTTTCTTTCTTTTTTCTTTCTTTTATACTCTCGTATATCCAGTGGAATTCGGATCTGGAATCTGTCTGGATATACAGTATGTTCAAAACAGAATATGTGTGTATGTATGCATGTATGCATTATTATTATTATTATTATTATTATACATGTGGGAGAGAGACAGACAGAGGCAAAGTGAAAGTGTGAGAGAGAGCGAGCGAGCAAGTGAGAGAGAGAGACAAAGTATGAGAGAAAGCGCAAGAGAGAGAGCAAGCGAGCGAGAGAGAGTGCGAGTGAGAGAGAGAGAGACAGAGAGAGAGAGAAAGCGAGAGAGACAGAGAGACAGACAGAGAGAGAATGAAAGAGAGGGAGACTCATTTGAAGAAATTATTGCGGTGAGTTCTCCCATCGCCGGGGACTTCCCCGCCCGGTCTCATCTACTCCGCACGCTCCTTTGACTCCTGCCAATAAATAAATGATCAATTTGGAAACCGGCGAGTCCGAGTTTCTGCCGGAAAATGAGCAGACTCTCAATGAGATGCAGTCCGAGTTACAGCTCAGACAGCCCAAAGTTCACCCCAGCCAGCCGAAGACTTCGGGAGAAGGGAACACGTTTTTTTGGGTTTTTTACCCCCCACCTGCACATAGCTCAGGAGGTAAGAGCGGTTGTCTGGCAGTCGGAGGGTTGCCGGTTCGATCCCCCGCCCTGGGCGTGTCGAAATGTTCCCTGAGCAAGACACCTAACCCCTAACTGCTCCCAATGAGCTGATTGGTACCTTGCATGGCAGCCTTTCACCGTTGGTGTGTGAGTGAGTGTGTGTGTGTGTGAATGGGTGAATGAGAGGCATCAATTGTAAAAAAAAGCTTTGGATAAAAGCGCTATATAAATGCAGTCCATTTACCATTTACAGATCAGGGAGACAGGCAAAGGGTGGAAGACCTGCTCGGGAGAACTACAGGACCAGGGGGCCGAGCGCCAGGTCATCCAGACAGGCAGACAGGCGGCCATCTTGTCTTCCACACCTGCCAGGTGCTCACCTGCCGAAACGGACCTCGCGTCGCCCCGACCCACGCCTGCTCCGCGTCGTTCCGATTCGCCCCGGAATGTGTTTCGGGCCTCCCGGGAGGGAACGTCAGACGTCCTCTTGTTCTGGTTTAGCGGGGGGGGGGGGACGGCTGTCGAGCACGGAGGCCGCTGAGGGAGAAGGACAGGAAGTCGTAAATATTAAACGAGCGAATGAGAGGGGGACAGCTCGGGTCTCCCGACAGCTGTGCGGTGCCACGGCGCACGTTCGGCAGGAAGTAGGAGAATCCCCCCCGTGCACAGTGAGGAAGAGAGGCAGCAGGGGTGGGTGGGAAACCTGGAACTGAAGTCTGGAAGACTCTGCAGACACGGAATAACTGACCTCTACCGCTAACCCTCAAAATGATTCCCTGCCTCCTGCCAGGCTGTCAATATAAATAAGAATCTGGTATTAACTGTCCTACCCGGTAAAATAAAGGTCAAATAAATAAATAAATACAAATAACTTGGTTTCAACTAAATTGCCCCCTGGGGACAATAAGGTCTAATTGATTGACTGATGGACTCAAGATTCACACCCCTCAGCACAGTGTTAGGAGGAGATGGATCTCCTTCCCTAGTTAAATGTTCAGCAAGGTAGGTGACAAGCTGTCGATCGAGTCTGCGCCTCTCGCTCTTACTCTTACCCCCCTCTGGGGAATTCACTGCACTTTGACCCCTGACCTTCGCACTTGTGTTCGCTCTGTCGGTCAGCCAGTCGGGACATGAGTGTTGATTAAACTGCAGTATATTAAAGGAAGGACATCCGTCTCCTCCTAACTCACAGCTGAAGGGTGTGAATCTTAAATCAAGCAGTCAATCAATTAGTCTTTATTGTCCTCAAGGGGCATTTTAGTTACACCCAAGTTATTTTTATTTATTTATTTTTATGACATTTATTCTCCCAGGCAGGTCAGTTAATGTCAGATTCTTATTTACACTGACGGCCTGGCAGGAGGCAGGGAATCCTCTTGAGGGTTAGAGGTAGAGGGTAAATAAGCGTAGGGATTGGGGCAGGACGTGGGGGGGGGGGGGGGTAAATAACAGACTGGGGTGGGACACTGGGGTAAAAGGACAGGGACTGACGATGGATCATAACCTTGCCTCTCGCTTGTTCCAGCAGGGTTTGGTTACAGTGTTTAACGCACTTTGCATCCAGCCAAAGGGTTAAATTCCGGTGGTTAGGATTACTGTTTAATTTGCACCCCCCCACTCGCTCGCTTGCTCGCTCACTCACTCACTCATGCGCGCATCCGTTCTGCGTGTCTGAAAGCCCCCCCTCCTCCCCCCCCCACCTCGACACACGATCGTGGCTTCCCTCGTACACCGGGGATTCCACCGCCCCCCCGCCCCCCGCCCCAAGCCTCCTGATCCATCTCCCGCTCTCCGAAACACATCATGGCCATTAGGCCCCCAGCCATCATTCCAGAACACGGAATGTTATTTGTTAAAGCCAGATTCCATTTCCGTTCCATTCCGGGGGGGGGGGGGGCGGGGGCGGCGGGGGGGGTCGCTGCATTACTGCAGGTGCATGGGCACATGACATCACCGCTGTGGGAAAAGGTACATTGTATATTTTAAAAAAAATATATGCAATCCTTCATAATCCTTCACTGCGTGTCTGTGCAGCTACAATGCATAAATTTTAGCCGGGGGGGCTAAAAAAAAAAAACAATTGTGCGATGGTGTTGGGATAATCTGACGGCTTGCGGATACAGAGATGCGTCCGCATCGACAAAAAAAAACAAAAAAAAAACAGGCGCATAAAAAGGGGGAAACGCGGAGACGCGCTGTCAGGCTGTCAGGAAAGAGAGCGTGTTCGTGTGACGTGCTCTCTGGTGAACACCTGGCCTTTCGGATCCATCACTCCAGATGTGGGGGGGGGGGGGTATCGATCAGCCCCGACACACAGGCCTGTACCACCCGACTCATTAATGCTAAAACAGAGCCCAGCGCTGGCTAGCGTACCCACTCATTAACCCCCTGCTAATTACAGTCCCTCTCACTCCCCCCCCCCCACAACGCCCCCCACCCCCCCACCCTGTGTTTGTGTGCGTACGCACGCGTACACACACAAACACAGATTCTCTCTATCTCTATGTCTCTCTCTCACACACACACACACAATATTTCTGTTTCTCTCTTACACACACACACACGCACAAAGACTCTCTCTCACACACAAACAATCTTTCTTTGTTTCTCTCTTACACACACACGCACACACACACACAAAGAGTCTCTCTCTCACACACACACACACACACACACACACACACACACTTTCTCTCTCGGTCTCTCTTACACACACACATAATCTGTGGAGGGTCACACCCTCCATTGACCAACAGCCATCCGGTAATGGATGTAAGAACCATTGATTTCAGTGGCCAGATCTGAATTGGATCAAGCAGCAGCAGGATCAAGAGAGACGAAATGAGAACAGCCAATCGGACGCGGCGAGCCAAGCAGCGGGATTCTCAGAAGATACGGGGCCCAAAGCACCATGGGAGGCAGTGTGTTGTGAGGAGAATTACTGTAATCAGTGTGAAACAACTGCCCAAGTATCACATTCAAGATCCGTTTCATGTCAGGCACAATAACGAAAAAGCCATCTTCTCTGCACATATTGTATGCGCTCTTGTCTTGATTGATTGGGGGGGGGGGGGGGACTCCTCCTGCTCTGGATTTTCTGTGACACACGACGTGTGAATGAGGCGAGTGATTGGCCCTTGACCCATCCTCCCAATGGGGGAAAGAGAGTAACTGATTAAGAGGATAATCACATCGGAACAATCGTGATGTTACTGGAGCCTCCTCAGAGGCAGCGTTGATCAAAGGGCCCAAAGCAGCCTCCCCCCGTCTTTCCTCATTGAAATAGCGACCAGCAGCTCAGACTGTTTTCCAGGAAGGGGGTGAAATTCACGACGGCGAGGCGACAGTGTAGTATTCGGGCTGAAGAGCAGGGCTTGTTATTTAATCTTGGAGAAAAAACGGCAATTTGAGCTACACACGTGGTCAATGGCTGTATTTTCTTGTATTTAGAACAAGGTAGTTCATCTTTCATTTTAATAGCCGAGATCCTTGTGATGATGCATTAGATTTAAACATGAATCATGACAATTGCCCAAATTTGCTGCTAAAAGTTAAAGCTATTTTACTGTGAATATAAAGCTTATTTTTTTTATGGCTTACTATTCTCCTCCACTCTCTAAGTGATAAAAAATGCAGCTCTGATAGGCCACAGAACAAGACCTCTGCTCCGTCATGTTCTGAAGTTCAGATAAAAAACAAAATTGCTATAACCCCCAGCTCAGGCTGACTTTGTCATGTTTGTCCTGAACTTTGAAAAATGTGGAGAAATTAAAAAAAATTTGAAAAACCGAAGAACTAAAAACATAATCCATTATCTGTGCCCGCTTGTCCTGGTCAGGGTCACGGGGGGTGCTGGAGCCTATCCCAGCATGCATTGGGCAAGAGGCAGAAACACACCCTGGACAGGACACATAACGAGGAAAACATTCCATTTGGCCCATTTACGTACAAACCAAAAAGTATCTAGTGCTCACCATTTACCTACAAACTAGGGCAGGGATACTCAAATCTGGACCTCATAGTAAGTTCAGTCTGGACAACTCACGTTTTTGGATTAAATATATTAATAAATACGCAATGTAACTAGTATGGTTTTGAATCTGCTTTGAGTACTTCTGTCCATGCACCAGGGTGCACTACCTATTGAATGGGGAGCACAATACATACATCACCTCTACAAATGGGAGCAATACCAAAAATCCCACAGTACCTAGAAGCTGATCCAAACAAAGGGGGGGAATTCGGGGTGGTGGGAGGGGGAGTTCAATTCTGCTCAATTCTGACCCTCATGTTATGAAGTCGAAAGAACAAATCGTGAAAGAAAACATGTACAGTGACCCTTAACTAAGCAAGAGATCAAAATCAGCACACACACACACAGGGGTCCCCCCGGGACCATGTTGGGAAAACGTAGGACTTGAACACGCGAGGATCTCTGAGCTTCTACACGATCCGGTGAGCTGCTCGGCGCTGAAGGATAAATGCTTCACCGCTCTCTCTCTCTCTCTCTCTCTGTTAACCTCTCAACCGACCTACTTACACAAACACACACAATTCTACATGAAAATTGCAAATGCAATCTCCAGGAATCTCTCTTTTACGTCATATCAGTTACATTATCTCTCTCGTTTCTGAATGAGGCAAAACTACCATATAAAACCATGAGAGAACATTGGACTAATGTATGCCCAAACCTTCAGGTGGAACCCGTGTTCCTGTGCGCGAGGTGAACCCGGGGGGTCGGTCGGGGATCAGCGGGGGGGGGGGGGGGGGGTCCTGGCTCAGTAATTGGCCCCATTGCGAACCCGAGGCAGGTGTCCCTAACCCGCTTTAGAGGTTGAGCCCTCCAAAACCACAGATACGGCTGCATTTCCACGGGACGCGTGGAACGTGAGCTCGACGCCGCAATCCCGGCTCGCGGGAAACAGCGCGACGGCAGCCGTCATTGGCCAACGCCAAGCAACCGCAGTTGCGAGCAGCAAACTGTTCGCTGCTCCAGGCGTTGAATGGCCTTTGGACTGAAGGTCACTCTTCAATTCTGTCAAAGTTATGCGCCAGAGCGATCTACCAAGGTGCACTATGGTGTGACTGTTCCTGATCTACCAAGGTGCACTATGGTGTGACTGTTCCTGATCTACCAAGGTGCACTATGGTGTGACTGTTCCTGATCTACCAAGGTGCACTATGGTGTGACTGTTCCTGATCTACCAAGGTGCACTATGGTGTGACTGTTCCTACACTCTAAGAAATGAAGGTACACAAGGGTACAAGTACAAAACTGTACCTCTAAAGGTACTAGTGACAAGCGATTGTACCTTTCTAGGTACTGAATGATACCTTTTTTTCTGGTGAAGGTACAGTTCTGTACCTTCAAGGGGTACTGCCACAGTGACAAGTGATTGCACCTTTCTAGGTACTGTACGGTACCTTTTTTTCTAAGAGTGTAGTCACCAACAGACTCTATTGTGTAGAGCAGAGCTATTCTATTTAACAAAAAAAACTACATATTCCTTGTTATATAAATATAATATACATTCACATACAAGTTGCATTTATACTCACTGATGTGGAACGCTGTTGTCAAGGTCTGGCACTGCTACTCATATTACACAGGAGTATGAGCTTATTTTCTCTTCCATGGAAAGCTGTTTTTTTCATAAGAGCATCTCTTAAATGAATGCAATGTAAAGGAAAACTAAGGTCAATGCCCTTATACCACAGGTGTCAATCTCCAGTCCTGGAGGGCTGTGGTGTCGGCTGGTTTTTATTCCTTTTTTTTTTGGTGTTCTCTGCACAAGTGTTTAATTTAAGTCATTGACTGGCTAAGGAATCCACACGGCTCCTTCTCAAGGCCTTAATTGGCAGCTCCTTGAAAAGGTAAACCATGAAAAACCCTGCAGACACCGTGGCCTCCCCTTGGGGTTCAGTCTGACACCTCTGCCCTATGCTAAGGCCGGTTCTTAAATGTCTGATGCGTCCAACCAAAAGCTTTTCCCATGTTTAATTCCACAGTTCAGACTCCTACATAAATAAAAAAGCAGAAAAATCCATCCAGTAGACCTGTCAGTGAATAAGGGACCACCTGAATATTGGTTTATTAGGCCAGTGTTTCCCAACCCCGGTCCAGAGGGCCCACCGCGGAAGCTGGTTTTAGTCAAAACCGATCACTTGATTGATTAAGACCGTGGAAAATGTGTTTTAGTTTGGCCAAAATGATGTGGTTAAACTTATTTTAACACAATGCAGGTTTGGCTCATTGCCATTTGCGGTCAGTAAACTCCATTCATTTCACACAGATGGTTTCACGTTGCCCACACTCTCAGCCAATGGGACCCAGCCGATTTCACCTGTCAGTCTGAAACTGAATCAATCAGAATTGTGTGTCATATCGTGCATGCAGGACATTAAACAAAAGCATAAGTTTGTCTGACTGATTGAAATTCCTGGGATGTAAATATGGGACATTTATTTTATGGGACATAGACGGTTATTTCTGGCAATAATGTGGCTCGAAGAGGGTAAATCATCCTTAATTGAACATAAAAGGTCTAATTAAGAACAATTAGCGTCTAATTAGGAACAATTAGCAGCTCTTTACAATACAACACGTGGTGCTGTGGTCGTGACAAAAAGTACAATACACATGGGTCTCCAGGACCAGGGTTGAGAGACAACAGTAATAGGCCACCATTAGCTTCACTGTACACCGGGGGGGTTTCAAAATAAAACCTAAGCAGGGTGCAGTGTCTGCAGGGTTTTATTTGTGCATTTTCCTTTCAATCAGCTGCCAATCTAGGCCTTGAGAACAAGGTGTGCGGATTCCTTAGCCAATCAGTGACTGAAATGAAACGCTTGTGCCGAGCACACCCCCCGAAAAAAACCAGCGGACACATCGGCCCTCGGGGACTGGAGTGCCGTACCTGTGACCGCCCACATGCACAGGTAGACCCCGGCATGGGCTGAAGCCTGTGCTCCCTGCCCTGAGGCAGGAGGAGCGCCTTTATGCCTTTATGACAGCTGCGGTTTATTTATTTATTTTAAACCACATTTTAAATGACCCCTCCCCCCCCCCACCCCCCACCCAACGATCGCAACATAAGCCCTCCAAGAAGTCTCAGCACAGCCCAGAATATTATTACGGTTATATTCACATATGTATGCTTATATATTATTATTATTATTATTATTATTATTATTATTATTATTATTATTATTATTCTGTTTCAGATGGCTTTATGTGATTCTGCATGGGTTCATTGATTTTCAGTTTGCGCTAAATTCCATGAATTCCCCGGATGCTGTTATCCAGGCTGACTCGCAATGCTAGGAGGCGTTAGCGCATCCTCCTGAGTCATATGAGGTACTTTATATTTTATATTTAGTCGTGTTAAATGTATTGATTTTACAGTCTTATTCATCTATCTTTTGTTTCCTGGACTGGGAAACTACCACAACATTGCTTGGGGTGAAGAACTGCAATGTGGTACAGTTCTCCACTTAATGCTGTGTGTTTGGTCTATTCTTGAAAATGAAAAAGGAAAATGTATAAAAAATTCATGGCAAAAAAAAATCCCCCAAGGTTTTTCCATTTTGGGTAGACAGGGTGCCTGTGGGATTTTCGTTAGCTGCAGCAGCAGGTAAGGAGTCAGATATCCCAGACACCTCAGCGCGGCATCCCGCCTGCCTGCTGACAGAGCTGGGGAGAGAGAGTACTCGTGTCAAAGCAGTGCACTGTGGGATAGAACTGATCACTGCTCCACCCCCCACCCCCTCCCCGTCTCTCTGCCCCCAGTGTAATGTACAGCTGTCCTTTCCTGGGCCTCTCGTGGAGACCAGAGATGAATGTTTAGTAATGAGAAGAGAATCACTGTCTACACTAGAACCCCCCACCCCCCGCCCCACAAACAGTTGAAGCTCTGCCAAAATGAAATGGCTACCTGTCGACCCATGGATCATAACACTGTCATCTACATGCCACACACACACGCTGTACACATGCAGGCATAGGCAAATTAATCCACACACACACATGCACATGCACACACACACACACAGGCACGTGCACACACACATGCACATGCACACACACACACAGGCACGTGCACACACACATGCACACGCACACACAGGCACATGCACACACACATGCACAGGCACACACACACACACACACACACAGGCACACACACACACACGCACACGCACACAGTACCATGGGTATATAGAACACCGTTAACCTGGTGTCAAGTGAATGTCCGAACTGAATTTTGGTGCATCTTATTTTTCCCCTCCTCTCCCCTGTAAGTACCCCCACCCCACCACCCACCCACCCCCATCTCCCCCAACCTCTATCCCTCATCCAGATCTCTCCTCCTGTACCAGAAGACTTTAATCCCCCCCCCCCCCCGCCCCCCCACGCCCCATCTCTCACACGAAGAAGAGAGAGAGAGAGTCGAGGCGATGGCATACATTGTGCACTGCCCCTCTCTCTGAGGACTGGGACAAAACAAAAAAAAAAAACAATTGGATGTGTGTGTCAGTGCGCGCGCGATGACTCCCGCGGAGATGTCATACGGGTGGGGGGGGTGGGGGGTAGGGGCCGGTAATGAATCCTAAAAACGTGATCGGGAAGCCGGTGCCAGGGCTCGGCACCCAGCCGTGAAATTTACATTACATTACATTACATTTATTTCGCAGACGCTTTTATCCAAAGCGACGTACAAAAAAAGTGCATATCATGGTCGTATTTGCCGCGATGTCGCGAGAACATCACCCGCCCGGCTTTACAGAGAGAGGGGGAGAGAGAGAGAGAGAGAGAGAGAAAGAGAGAGAGAGAGAGATAGACAGACAAAGAAAGAGGAAGAGAGAGACAAAAAGAGAGAGGCAGAGAGGGAGAGAAAGAGGGAGAGAGACAGACAGAGAGTGGGGGGAGAGAAAGACAGACAGACAAAGAAAGTGACAGAAAGAGAAAGAAAGAGAGACGGAGAGACAGAGAAATAGAGATAGACGGACAAAGAAAGAGGAAGACAGAGACGAAGAGAGAGAGAAAAAGAAAGAGAAAGAAAGAGAGAGACAGAGATCAGCAAGGTAGCAGAGGTTGGGGCAGAGGCAGGATATTTCAGGGAGAGGTACTGTCTCTCCTGATTGGAGAAAGTGGAGGCTTTTCTGTTAAATATGCTGAGTATCCAACTCAGGATAACTCGGCGACCCAAGACTGAGGCGGATCTGGTGACTCACAGACATACCCCGCCTTTCACATAAAATATTAAAAATGTATTTGCTGGTGCCTGTTGGAATATGAATTATTTGAGATGTACTCAGGCCCAAATTAAACAAGGAGCTTTATTCCCCCTGCGATCTGTACATGGCACAATGCATGCTGGGAATCAGCTATCTGGGGGCCTGAGATGGTATGAATGCTGGGATGGTATTTGTCTAGTATATTTAGTCATCAGTACTTTAAACATTTTTTACTTTATAGATTTCCTGGTCCAGGAAACTTATATTAATACTTTGTATTGGATTTTGTGAGTTTTTGTTTCAACCCAGCACTGAGACACCTGAGTCTACTTAGCAATGTGTTGATTGAAGACCACAATCAGTTAATTAATTGAATGGGGTGCTGCAGTACTGGGCTAAAACAAAAAACCTGCACCCACATCGACCCTTGTCAGATAAGACTGGACACCCCAGAGCTAAAACAGCGAGTGTTTGCAGCAGGCAGGCAAGACGAACCTGTGACTTACGCAACTGGGTGCAATCCTGTGCTGAAATCCTAAGCCGCCGTCTTCATTCAGAGAAACAGCTGTGACAATGCCCCACTCAGGATTTGCAGCTGAATTCTGGCTGCCAGGCTCCGTCCCTCCTGAGCGTCATATGTAACCGTGCCAACACCTCAGTTCATTTCATTCAAGAGGCCTTTGAAGGGCATAATGTTGGTAACTGTATGGACCCCCAACTCATTAGGGGGTGGGGGAGGCATGCCAGCAATAAACACGATAACTAGAAATCATAAGCACATCACTGACAAACTAGCATCTATAAGCACAACAAAAAAAAAGAAAACTCAAATCTATAACCACGTCTCCAACGATCTATAAACACACCACTAACAAGCAAATATATATAATCATATGAGGAATGAGTTGTGGAAGGACTGCTCTGTGGCCAGCTAACGTTGTCAGTTGACGACGACTCAGTTCACAACTCTGTTGAGAGTTGTGGGAAGGGTCGGTACAGAGAAAGTGCTCTGTGGCTGGGTGACGTTGTTTGGTGGTCGAGGGTGGTCAAGGGTTGTCAGGGACAACGACCCAGTTTAGGACTCGGGCTGGGTCTAGTGCAGGTTTGGGTGCAGGAAGTACCCCGGCCGGTGATGAGTTGAAATGAGTCAGCACTTAATGCGGTGTAGGTGGTTTGTGTTGCACGCACATGGTGGAGTGTAAGACACTGCCATTGGAGACTGGAATGTGTGTGTGTGTATGTGTGTGTGTGTGAGTGTGTGTGTGTGTATGCACATGTGTGTGTGTGTGTGTGAGTGTGTGTGTGTGTATGCACGTGTGTGTGAGTGTGTGTGTGTGTGTGTGAGTAGACTGGACTGCATGGGTGTGTCAGGAGCATGGGCGGAGGAGGAGGCCTGAGGCCTACCCGTCACCGCGGCGGGACTGTATGCACACTGGTCCGTAAATGTCAATTATTGAACGTGCCGTTTCCGTCTCATCCTTGGGGTTCCTGAGTCTATTTCTGGGGGTGCTGGACACCACATCATCAGCAAACAAACTAGACAAATTAGCATCTATAAACATCTCTGGCAAACAATCTAAACAAACTATCATCTATGAGCGCATCTCCAAAAAACAAACCAGATAAACTGGCGTCTATAAGCGCACAGGCTTTCCATCTCTCACGCTTTTGGCGTCAGACACGTGCTTTCGGGCTCTGTCTCGTGCTCCAGCGCTATCCGAACACGTCTGACGCCCAAACAAAAAGGCCGCAACAAAAAACAGGCCTCACCCATCAGCTGTCATTACTGTCGATTGGCGACCAATCGTTGACAGCGCTGCCCTCCGTGTGATTTTGCACCTATCGAATTTCTGCTCGCCACTGGCACAGGGGTGACAACAAAAAGAGCAAACAAGACCAACGAGCCTATCCAGTTTAGGATTGGATGGCCACCTTTGACACCTCGTAGCTTAGCAACGGGAGCTGATGGAAGCAAAAAAACGAAAACAAATTGGTTGCTAGGGCAAAAATAAATGCTAGGGAAAAAATAGAAAGTGAAATGCAATTTTTGTACATCGCTTTGGATAAAAGCGTCTGCCAAATAAATGTAATGTAATGGGGGGAATGAGAAAACTTTCAGATCTTACCTTCCACTGGGCTTTCCACTTGTCACATGCCGACAAGGTTCAAACTGAACCCCCTGAAATCCTGAGCTTTGACATTATAAGCAGCTGAATAAAGCAATCAGAAACACAACAGACTGCCGGTCCTCGATAAAGGGGTTTTTGATTCTGAAGTAGCAGGTGGGCAAAAGGCTTTGATTTAACTTCAGCTAAGAACACGACCGCGGCGCTAAGCTAAAGCAGAATGCGTTCCCTCATGTTGCGTTTCCAAACCCGGGCAGTTAAGTGGATTCGAGAAATTTCTTCCACATTCTGTGGGATTGGGGATTATGGCAAAGGACGACAGTGCTCTTGTTGTTTTGAAATAAAACGCTGAGAAAAGAATAAAACCGGATCCATCCTTCAGAAGCAGTGAAGATCCTTCACCTAGGTGAGGTGAAGAAGACGAGATGAAAGACATCGATGAAAACAAGGTTTTGTGCAAACGAAAGTTTCCACAACATCGTCCTGTTCCTCCGTTTTTATTTGTTCTCAGAAAAACGACCTTGCGGTGATGGACAGTGAGGCTCCACCAGACAAAACTGTCTGTCGGGAGACAAAAATGGCACCTTGATTTTTCAAAATGCCTTTATTTTTTTCTCCTCTGTAAAAATTAGAGTCTGTCATCATGCTCCTGGCAAGTGAACCAAGCTTTTACTTCTTTTTTTTAATTTTAATTTTTTTTTAAATTAAGTCTAAACCAATACGACTTCTTCAAAACTTTTATATAATCAGGGCCTCTACTGTCCCATTCAAAACTAGCTTCTGTTTGAGAAAAGATGCTTCAGGTGATTCATTTAAATGAACAGGAGGCACTAACAGGTGCGCTTCTCTTTGTGCCCCTGAAACACCGATGGCCATCTACTGTATGGACGGACACAAGTGGATGGATGTTAGTTTGAACAGTGTGTGCCTCGGTTTCTTCCTAAATGGACTATTTCATGCTTTTTATTAGGCCAATAAAAGATGGAAATAAATGAGAAGATTTGCAACCTCGTTCTGTTTAACAAAGACCAAGGTTTGGGGTGCTGTACTGTGCTCTGCACTATTAAATTATGCCTATGCTTTATGGTGTATGCAGTGAGGGAACAGAGTAATAATGTAATAATAATCTTCTTGCAGCAGTATGGCTGCAGAATGTCAATATCAAGCTAGTGGCAAATCATTCATTCCAAAGAAGAATCTATAATGTGTAGAATAATATAGAAGTATCTCGCTTTTTTTTTTTTAGATCAGGGGAACACAGGTGTACAGGATGGAAGAAACATATACAACCACGTGTTACCCGAATAATTATCCTTTAGTTTTCAGTAAGAAATAAGCAGAAAATAAGCAGAAATGCACATTCAGCCAGCATGTTGAACAAATAAACAAGCATGTTTTAGCATCCTTTCATTTCTCTGAAAGTAAGAAATCCTCCATCATCAGCGAAATTTGTGACGCGATTTCAGATACCATTTCATCCGTGGAGCGGGAATGATTTTGGTACCAATCCTTCACATTTACAAATAGTTTCGCTAAATCTAAAAGTATCCATCCATTATCTAATACCCACTTATCCTGGCCCGGGTCGCAGGGGGTGCCGGAGCCTATCCCAGCATGCATTGGGCGATAGGCAGGAATACTCCCTGGACAGGTCGCTAATCTACCGCAGGGCACACACACCACTCACACACACACACACACACACACGCACACACACACACACACACACACACACACCACACCATTACTACCATTACGAGCAGTCACACAGTTTCCCTCTCTTTGTGTCGGAGTGCTTCTGTAACCGACGCGCTCGATTTGGGCCGGAGGGTCAGGGCGGGTTCAGACAGCCCACACGCTCTTTCCCACCCCTGTCCTCCGCATGTCAGTCCACAAAGCAGTATCTCACTTCGAGCTTCCTCCTCCCGTCTGACAATGAAGCAAATTAACCTCCTACAACAGAGTCTCTCGCTTTCCTTTGACTCTCCGTGGAAAATACTTTTGTGTAACACCAAAGCTGTACCCAGTCTCTAAATGAAGAATAGCCCGCCTAGTACATTTATTTTCACACTTAATGACTAAGCTGCTTTCAATATTCAAAACATCAATTAAAAAAATTGCCTTGATGCTTCGTGAAGGTCATATTTTCCCATTTATATTTTCAACCCATTAAAAAAAAGATTATCTATATTTTAATGGAATTACAATTTAACCATTTTTTAAAGAAAAACTAGCGGAAAATGTCAGGGAAGCAGCCAGTAGTTTCTGGTAACTTTTTTTTTTTGCTGTGGGGTCCATCCATGCACTACAACAGCATATCAACAAGATTGTAGAGGGGTGATTGCCATGGGGCTCATCCATGCATGAGAACAGTGCCTTAACAAGGTGAGCCACACAGCAGCTCTTAATCTTTTCTTCCATACAGTCATCCATCAGTTACACAAACATTCAACTTCTCTTTCCAAAGCCACTAAATTACTCGCTACTCACGATGCATTGGGTTTTAAGGTAATTAGAGATCAGAGAGTTTTGGGTTGATTAAGCCAAGGATTGGAGCTCGAATGCAGATATTGCAAAGTGAGCAAATATTAAAATGTCACCATTCTACCTCAAATACTTCCAGCAGTTGAGAGGCGCTCAACTGGCTGGGCATTAAGGCGTTAAGGAGTGGTCCTTTCACTGAAATCTTAGTCATCTGCCATCCTGCAGCACACCTCTGGCTATAAATATCTCCCACCATATTATATATATATATATATATATATATATATATATATAATAAATATATATTTTTTCTTTGCATAGATCTGTTCTTTTCTCCTAACAGGCAGTACGCTGGAGAGAAAGCTGCCCATTATCTCTGAGTAAGCTGGAGAAGTCACTTACAGTGGCACAGGTCTGACAGGGCCCTAATGGAGCTGAATGGGGCTGAAATGATGTATATGCTGCCCATTGTCCCTGCTGCAAACAGACATTCCCCAGCCTGTAATTGCTTTCTGATGGACTATTGTTTAAAAAAAAAAAAAAAAAAAAAAAAAGCTCTTCTATTTTCTAAAACACAGGGGGGGAAAAAGAGAGCTGAGATGCTATCATTATTCCAGCAAGACCAGGAAAAAATCTAAAAATCTCCTGAAGGGGGAAAAAAATAAAATAAAAAACAGCTTACAGTGTTTCTCATTACAGAATGATTTGGGGAAGACGGGCCGAAAGAGAGCTGGTTTCACTGATAATGGCTGGCAAACCTTAACTGACAGGGAACGGAATTTTTCAGCCTGGTTTCCTGCTGGCGCGGCAACAGTTGTCAGGGATACGCATAACCAGCCAGGCACAGAACGCAACGTTTCTGCCCAATCAGATGGCCTGCACGGGAGCATCACCTATTCAGAAAAGTGAACCCTGAATTCAGACGCTGAATCTCTTGCCCTTTTTGACTACGTTACATGTCATTTATAAAGAGATACGATTCCATCTCTGAAAGGATACATAATGGTTTAGAAAAAAAGAAAAACAAAACAATTTTCAGAAATTGTTGGGATGATTCATGAAAATTGTTGTCCATTTTTCCATAGCACTGGGCTGACATCCTGCTCATGAAAACTGGTTACTAGGGCTTTTCTGGTGTTGCCGTGACCACCTGCAATATGCCCCATTTTTATAGGCCAATAAAACGATTCATAAAATTAAAATATCTCAGTAAAAATGCCATCTGCTCCTTAATGGTCTGAGGATATGAGGAGGGGAGATATGGATGTGAAAATGTATGTATATAGAACTGAAATATGGTTAATCTATTGCTTTTTGGTGTGCTTTTTTTTCTGATATGTCGTTACTGCATGACGCATTTAAATTTGAATTGTTGAAATCAGAATTGTACAACAGGGTCTTTATTTTCCTCAAATTGTTCAGCTGAGTTCACTTTCCACCCCCTTTCGTGATATGTCACGTTCCACCTGGGGGAATTTCAAATTTCTTTAAAGCTCCTTCACGATTGGATTGTCACACTTATCTAGTGTACTGCCAGGCCTGTTGGTAGCCAGTGCATCATGTCTTGCACCCCCCCCTAAATATCTGCAATGGTACAGTCCAATTTACATGCAAAATTTGCGTTGGTTGCTGTTACAGGGAACAACAGCGGAACAAAACTGAGATTTTTGTACTGTACTCATTCAGACGCTACCTATATGAATCATGAATCGTGAAGCGTGTACCACAGTCCAGACGTTATGGTGAGCACAGGAGCCAGAGGCAGCCTTGATGAGTAACTCGGTGGGTGTCAAACACATTGAAATTTAGTGCAATAACGCTGGACTGCTTCTGCTGGATTTCAGGTTCCCACCGACTAGCTGGGCGTGTATTTTATTCACAGATTTGAAGTACATAAAAAAAGGATTAAAAAAAGAAAGTATACACTGCCCACTTAGCACCTTTCATAGAATACATTGCAGTGCTTTACAAGTCTGCAGACACACAGAAAGATAATAATAACAGTGATGAAATAATAGCATGTACATTAGCTAAGAGTCGGTGTTGTGCAGAGACAAGAGGACCGGTCGACAAAACCATAAAACATCACTAAAAGAGTCGAGAGAAATTACACAATAAGAATCATAGGATAACTGCTGAAAAGCCAGGCTACAAAAAAGTGCATTTTAAGATTGATTTTAACCACGAAAGGTCTAAGATCACAGAATGTTCATCTTAACTGAACATTCCAATGCTGATGTCGCAATCACTACTGGTAAGTGAAAGCAGTGGAGTTCTAGAACACTGACTTAGAATTTTGAGGGAAAAAAAAAAACATTCCATAAAACCTACTCGTCAAATGGTTAAAAGTGTTTTTGCTTCTATGACAAATGTCTCTTTGGCAAAGTTTGTAAATACTAAAAAACGCAACTTTTTGCCTCCTATTCCTTCTGTGTTTCAGGGAAGGGGCAAAGCCAAACGTTCCATTCTGAACAATCAAGTCTTGCAGCAGGGATCATCAACTCTGGCCCTCGAATCCAAATCCAGCCCTGGTTTTCTTTTCTCCCGGGTAATTAGTGCTTCTGATTGGCCAGACTGTCTTCACACCTGACTCGCAGGCAAATGGAGGGTGGAAAACCAGCAGTTCTCGGCCCTCAAGGACGGTGAGTTGCTGATCCCTCTCTTATGGCATATGGTGTCAGGACTCATATTCAGTGGCATGCTTTAGAAAGTAAAAAAAAAAAAAAAAGTTATATCATCAGCATCAAACCGGGGTCAGAGATTAATTTCGCCTCAGCTTCATGATTGGCACAATTCTCAGCAAAGAGATGAATCCCCATCGCCTGGTGAAGCTTCGCCTGAGTAATCAGACGCTTCTCACGGTTTCGATTGTAGAAATGAGAAAAGGAAAAATCAAACAGTTGCATTATGCCGCTCGTGGGCCAAAATATGTGTTAAAGATATTTTTTTTTTCTCTAGAAAAGTCTGTGTTAGAATAATGAAGGAACAGCTGAATAATAAAATTTGACTCAGAAGAAGGTAAAGCACGCATACACTCATTTTTCTGATGGAGGTGATAAAACGTTAACTGAAATGTTCTAAGTAAAGATCAAGACCTTACGACAGGTTTGTGGGTTTTGAATAAACATTATAAACAGCACATTAAATACTTTTAAACTTCTGTTCTTTTTTTATTCCGTGTTGATCATGAATAAAGACATCTATCTATCTATCCATCCATCCATCCATCCATCCATCAATCTCACAAAACCTTGCCACCTAATCATCCCCTGATTTAATTGGCTAAAAAAATGTTCTCTCCCTCCAGTGGAGCTGCTCAGTGGCCAACAACAGAGGATTGTGGTTGTACTGGGCAGCTCCCAGGTGTGAATGTGTATGAGTGTGAAGCAGGGCGTTGCTGCAAAAGAGCATCCGTGCTCAGCGAACCTACCCTGGGTAAATAAAGGTTAAATAAAATAAAATATGTCTGTCTGTCTGAGTGCCTGTCTGTCTGTCTGTCTGTCTGTCTGTCTGTCTGTCTGTCTGAGTGCCTATCTGAGTGTCTGAGTGTCTGTCTGTCTGTCTACAAGCATTAGCATTCCTGGATGTTAATCGCTCACTGAACTGGGGAACCACACCCGCACTGAAGCTCCTTACTTTCAATAACCTGTGGCAGAGAGGCAGGAAACCCAAAAATATATCTTTCCCACACGTCCAGTCATCACACTGAGTCATGGGAACAGGCCATTCGCCAAGTCGGTAATTTAGCCCCATATTAAATTTCTGTATCTGAAATCCAATGGCAGCTATTCTGCACTTGAAAGGAAAACAACAAATGGCACCACATACATGTGTATGAATATATAATATATATATATAGAAATATATATATATTGTTTCTGTAAATATATATATTAATTGTGATATGGTTCATTGTGATTTGGTGATATGGTTTTATTCTGATATTGTGGTATGACTGTGTTGATCTGTCAAATCACTTTGAGCTACATACCCTGTATGAAAGGTCCTATATAAATAAAGTTGTTATTATTTTATATATATATATATATATATATATATATATATATATATATATATATATATATATATGTGGTTCAATTTGTTTATCGTACATATCTTCATTTCAAGAGTATTATTATTCAGCAAACCCACATAGAAATAAAAAAAAAGGTTTAACGGCGATTCCCCTGAGAGTTGGTGGCTGAGTGTACTGCCAGTACCGTGTGGAGGCGGGCTTAAGATGACTGCCGCTGCATTTTGGCAAAACGATGAAGACATTTTCAACACATTTCAAACAGTTTTTGTTTTGCTCTCTCCAGCTGATCGAGAAAGGGTTTTATTGTCCGTAGCCAGACTCAGCTCTCCGTCTGACAGTGGCTACTCTTCAGACGGACAATATTTGTGTTGCTGTTTCTGTAAAATTCGTAAAAATAAACACTGAAATTAAATCCAACAAATACTGCATATCTGAGGTTTATGCGAGGAACATGCAAATCCATTTGTATGTCTTTTTGAAAAAAAATTACTCCAGTGTTTATTTTATTAATTTTATGGAAAGCCGTGATGTCAATATTGTTCTATGTCTGATGAAAACGAATCTAAATACATTGATAATTAATATTTCAAGTACTTAATTAGATATGACCTATATTTCTGGGACAGCCCCTCCCCCCCCCCCCCCCCCACACACAGTGAATTTTTCTCCTCACACACCAAAAGTTCTTCTTTTCATTTTTTATTTTTTTTATTTTTTAAAACAGCCGAGTAGGTGTCTGGCGTGCATTTCAGAAAGCACCTCTTTCACCTGCATTTTTCAAAGTGCCATGCAAAGTCTCTGTTATCTGAGGATAATTTACTGAGCTGCTTGCTAATGGACAGGACACCATTTACACAGATTTCAGCGAGAGAGAGAAATAAACCCCCAAAAAACCCGAGTCATTGATTCAACTTTTTGGAGCTTTTTGCTTGTGCCACTCCCTGAAATGTGTTCTGGGGTTTTTAAGGAATTCAATCACATTTTATGAATTCGTTAAGCATTTTCTGCAGGGATAGCAACCCACTTTGATGACTAAAGTCTGTATTTGCCACATTTCTTTGTTTTTGGAACTGAATGCATCTCACTTGAATTTGGCACCCAGTTCAGCCTATGGCCTGTCATGAAGAGCTTATCATCACTACATTGTTAGTCACAAAAGAACACAATTGCTTTTTATCGCTGTTTAATTCGTAGCAAGTATCTGTTCATTTTCCCAAATAATAGAACATATTTAGCCATCTATGCATCATACTGCCCTCATTATACGCTGTTTAACACCAGCCCATTGAATGTTTTGTCTGTTCCAGGTACATGATTGGCTTATTGGCATGTGGCCAATGCATGAGTTGGCGAATCACATTCTCCTGCTGCTGGCTAATCAACAAATCATCAAACGATCCCACTCATATTTCCTCCCTGTGATATAGAAAAATAAATTAACCCAGGATCATGAGATTCAGCTTTAAAACCCTCAAAGCCCTGTCGATTATATAAAAAACAAAACACGAAAATGGTGACACTCATCCAGCGCTAGCTCCCAGGGGCAGATTCCATCTATGCCCCAAAATGGTTATGGTACAGTAAGTGGGTGGTTTACAGGCTCTAGGCTTGCAGAAGGAGAGGATCAGCACGATAAAGGCCCTGGAATCTCCGTGCAGCCAATAAAAACACACAGAGAACCGCATCCAATCAGAGCCTAAACATGTGCTCATCGTTAGCCTAGGCTGAGGTTGACCCAAGCTTCAAAAGGTGGAAAAACTAAAAAAGCAAAAAATTCCTGTGCTTCCCCACAGTTTTGCCTATTTTCGGCACTCTCAAATGCCAGTCTGTCCAGTTACAAAGATTACGCATTATCTCAACAAATTTCCATTAGCTGTTAATGTTTATTTGTGTGTGTGTGTGTGTGTGTGTTTAGACAACCATGAACAATAATTGATGTGCTTTTGTTAATCTAGCCAATCAGACAGTGAAGGTAGTGAGTACCTGTCGTTCAAGCAAAACTCAGGAAATACAAGAAAAGGGACTTACTCAAAAAACTTGTCTGAAGTTCACATCAAATCTGTCTGTGGAAGATTCAGAGATTGAAGCCATTTCCTGAAGTGCAGCTCATGCCCTAAAACTTAGGCTGAATAGGCATGCTACTTTTCTCCAGCTTCGCTGATTGGGCAATGAAGTTGCTATGCCAATTTCCGTGACAACCCGTCCAAGTTAGATTGCGGATTCAGAGAGAATTTAGAGCAGTGGTTCTCAAACCTGTTCCTGGAAATCTCATTTCAACCCTAATTTGGCACACCTGATTCTACTAATTAGCAGCTCAAGAAGATGTCTAGCTGTTGAATGAGGTGCGCTTTGCTGGGGTTGGAGTGAAAACCTACAGGACAGTAAATCGCCAGGAACAGGGTTGGGAACCACTGGTTCTGACCAGGGGTGTCCAATCTTATCCGAAAAGGGCCGTGTGGGTGCAGGTTTTTGTTTTAGTCCGGCAGTAAGACACCTGATTCTGCTTATCAAGGCCTTAATTGAAGACCATGATCAATTAATTGGTTGAATGAGGTGTAGTAGTGCTGTGCTAGAACAAAAACCTGCACCCACACCAGCCTGTTTCAGACTGGACACCCCTGGTTTAGGCCTTCTCTACATTTTTGTACCCCAGACTGGCCCCGTGCTTGTCTCTATGGTTCATGACAATGGTTCTCAAACCTGGTCCTGGAGGTCCCCTTTCTGCTCTGGTTCTTTGTTACAGCCAATCGCTTGCACAAGTAACGTTGTTGAACATGTGTTTATCCACTTATAGTACGCCGCTTTGGATAAAAGCATCTGCCAAATAAATATCATGTAATTTTTAATATTTTTTAAAACATTTATTGTTAACACAATGCAGGTTTGTCTCATTATAATTTTGGTTTGTCTTTGAATTCCTCATTATCTACCAAACGGTTAGTTTTAGTTCCCACATATGTATAAACTTACACCAATTGGGAGCTTATAATTCACCTCAGCCTTTAACCATTTAAAAATGATGCAATCATTTGCAACACAATGTGAATATGTGACTCTGACTCCACTTGGCAGGCACAGATATTTCTGACATAATGTGGCTTAAAAGGGTAAATAATCCTTCTAAACATGAAAAAGAGCCTTAAATAACAAAAATTAACATCTTATTAAAATTCTGGGATTGTAGTTGTAACTGGAACAAAAGCTAGCATGCAACAACAGTCCCCTAGCACCTAATTTGAGAACATCTGGCCTATGAAATCGGTGACACGTTCCGACACGGTAGCTTTGATTTTTCGTCGGACGGCGTTCTCTGAAGAGACAGGCAAGGGAGGGTGAGGATCAAACTCTCATCCCACAGAACTGTAGGAGAAAGCACACTGGATTCATTAAGCAACTGTTTCGTAGTCTGAAAATCATCCTTTTCTTTAATTCTTCCTTCGTGGAGCATAGGTCAAAGCGACGGTGGAATGCCTTGCCGTTGTTGTTTTTGGCCAGAGAGAAAATCCTAGGAATAACACCGTAATGGGTCATCCTGGCATTCACCACGGAAAAAAAGAAGACGCAAGCTGCTCCTGACCTTTCCGGCTGATAATTGTGGCGGCTTTCCTATGCCGTCTGTGCGTGGAGAAGATAGACAGAGTGTGTGCAAATTGGACACTGAGCCTCAACCATGAGCTTGTTAACCATATAGAAATCTTATATATAGTATAAATGTCATGTATATATGTATTATTATTATTATTGTTATTGTTGTTGTTGTTATTGTTATTGTCGTTTTCGCTGTTGTTGCTGTTGTTATTGTTGTTTTCGCTGTTGCTGCTGTTGTTGTTGTTATTGATGGATTGATGAAAATTCCTTCAGCCTTCTGTACGTGCACCAGTGTTTGAGTGATTCTCTGGCGTTGGTTTGACCCCGGCTGACCATCCGCTCCTCGCTCCGGGCAGATCAGCAGTCTCGGCGCTGCTGGGAAACAACGTACGGAACACGGAACACAGCACACAGAACACGGAGCATGGAACACGGAGCACGGAACACGGAACACGGAACACAGAACACACCGTGCTGCACCGCGCGGCTCAGTGATCTGCACACTGGGGTGTCTCCAGCAGCCAGAGGAACAGCGCCTCATCACGCAAAAACCCACCCCTCCTCCTCCCCCTTCTACCCTTCCTCCTCCTCCTCCTCCCACTTCTACCCTTCCTCCACCTCCTCCTCCCACTTCTACCCTTCCTCCTCCTCCTCCTCCCACTTCTACCCTTCCTCCACCTCCTCCTCCTCCGCCCCTTTCTACCCATCCTCCTCTTTACCTCCCCCTTCTGCCCCTCCTCCTCCTCCACCTCCCCCTTCTACCCCTCCTCCCCCTCCTCTTCCTCTGCCACAGGCAGGCAACTTTTGGGAAATCAGACATGCAAGAGCGCAACGGGGCTCAGGAAAAAAAAAGGGGTGGGGGGGTGTTGGGGGGTGGTTAGAGGAAACAAATTTGGGAGGACGTTTCAGATTTGCATACAAACATCTCATCTAGAAATAATACATCAGGCCATAACGACCATCATGCAGTCACAGAAACGCAAGATATTTCTTCCTCGAGGGGGGGGGAGGGAAACGCGCCCGGCCGAGCATTCCGTCTGGCCCCCCCCCCCCCCCCCCCCCCCCCCCAACCTGAGCAGCAGGGAAAAGGCAACAGGCATTTCATTTGCTGGGAGCAACCGGGACAAATCACTCAGATTACCCCCGACCCCCCACCCCCCACCTCCCAGCTGGTGTCTACAGCAGACTGCGTCTACAAAACAAAAAAAAAGAAAAACCGAGGAAAAATAAAAAGCTGTTTGTCTGTATGGACTGAAGTGAACCTATTTATCACAGCTATGGCCAAGACCATGTTATTCACAGTCCTGAAGGCAAGTCACTCTGGATAAGAGTGATAATAATAAGATCCGATCAAGGCCCGCACGGTAAAATATCCGGTGTTAATTCAGCTCTTGCAGTGTCAATTCAGCTCTCAACTCCCTGGAATGTGGGGACCAAACGCTATCTGTTAAAGAGCTGAATTAACGCTTGCTAGGGTTTGAATTGACATTTCATTGATATTTCACTGTGCAAATGTGAAACGTAAATGTTATCCCACATGAGCTGGGAATGTAAAGATTTCACACCAGAGTGAGAGGTACACCTGGTTTTGCTTTTCACCTCAGTGTACCCCCCCCAATAAGGGGCTTCTTAGGGCCCCGTGACCGGCGAGGGGCCCCCTAATTATTCTAATATATCTCATAATGTTGGGTTGTGGGGCCCACAAATCCTGCTTGGGGCCCCTCAAATGCTCAAGCTGGCACTGAGGTTATTTAGATATTTATATAACATATTCTATATATATATATATATGTATATATAGTTTACACACACACATGCACACGCATGCACTCATGCACACACACACACAGGCGTGCACACACACGTGCATGCCCACTCACACACACGCACACACACACACACACACACACACACACGCCAACTCTGTCGTATTTCCTGTGAGACTGAAGTATTTCTCACCCATCTCCCAGCCTCCGTGCGAGTTCTCGCGTATTTCTCGTGTATTTTTGAACGTCTGCTGGAAAAAAAAAAAAGGTGTTATTCGTCAGCTTGTGTAGCGTCGAATCTGAAAACATCCACTTAAGCAATCAAACACCTCGCTGTGGCGGTGCTCCCAGCTAATATTAACCCCCCCCCCCCCCCCCCCCCACCCCTGCCCCCTTAGATTTACACTCAGAGAAACTGGGGGGGTGGGGGGGGCTGTCACACGGGAATTTTGTGAATTTCCTCATTGGCTTAAGCGTGTTAAAAACAGATGCACACGCCACCTGTGGGCTCGTTCCCCTCGTCTGCGCTGCTGGCTGAGGCTCAGGTGCTCGGCAACCCGCTGCTACCAAACTCCCTGAGCAGCCACAACAAAAACAAAACGCGCGCGATCAAAACGCACAAAAATGTCACAAAACGTCTGTTCAGAAAAGGAAAAACTGTGGGAAAAAAACACGCTGTGAAATGCAAATAGGTCATTTTTAAAACTGTTATTCTATTACACAAGTAATGATATACCAAACATGAGAGTGCATAATAATAATAATAATAACAATAATTTCACATTATTAGTCAAAATGATGACAAAAAATATAATGGTTTTTGATGTTAAAAATACCTGCTTTCAATGAAATTACATCAATATGTCTCAAAACACTACGGTGCCCTGAAGCGGAGGGGGCTGTGTATAAAAAGTGTCCAAAAATACATTCAAATAAAAGATGACAAATGTGAAATTTATCCTCATGTGAATTGTTTGATTACAAATCTAAAATTGTAGAGCACAGGACCAAATAAATAGATTTTTTAAAACTGTGTATCCCTAACATTATGGAGTTCGCTGTATAGTCGGTATTCTAGAATTTATTACAGTTACCAGTAGATATTAATACATCAGCATTGGAATGTTCAGTTAAGAGGATTCTAATCACATATTTGTGGGGGTTAAATGGTTTGCAGAAGGTGTAGATTGTCCCGGAGCGCTCCGGGCAACTTGGTCAAGTGCTTCATACATACCTCCTGATTTTCAGAGAATTAAATCGCATCCCAGTTTTAAAAAAAAAATTGTCTAATGATCACTGCAAGGTGATAAAGACACCCATGACTTACAGAGCCAAGTGCTTCTCAAGTGTTAATTATTCATTTCACGTGTTTCCACACCTGTCGCAAGATCATCTGCAGCATACCTGGACATTAAATTTTGCAGCTACGCATCGAATCACATCTCAGAGCGTCTGCAGATTACTGCAGTTCTCTTTCAGTCAGCAGTAAATTTAGCTGTGGGAAATAAAATAACAAACCCATTAGCCAGTCTGTGACTTAAGTTAAACACTTAAGTGCCTGAGAAAGAAAAAAAACATAAGACTGTGCGGTCCTCCAGGACTGGTGTGCCACGCCCACACTTTTAATGGTCAGGAACAGAGTTTCACAAACATATTATCACTGGGAGTTTCAGCTTGATTACTTTAATGCAAATTGCACCTCAAAGTGACTGGGCCTCAAATTAATTCATTTATAGAAAATAGCTGGTATCCTGTTCGCATACTTGTGGCTCAGGGTAATTATTAAAAAAAAAAAAAACTTCTCACTTGATGAGATTGCATGAGCTCCGGTATTTTTTTGTGCTGCAAGGTTTACTGAGCTACTCAGAGACTCTCTTAAAATAAATAAATAAATGCACACCGACTGATAAACAAACTCGGCTTCCAGAGTGCATGTAGGCAATTTCAATTTAGCTGAAAAGAATTACTGTCAGATCAGTTTGCATCTAAAGTATCGAAGCTTGGCTTCAGCAGGTGGGAAAGAGTCAATTGAGAAGGAGGGCTTGTTGAAAAGCTCGCTCTGTCGAGTGGCTCGCAAAATTCAGATGCCACATTAATATGAATGCCACGCTATTGATATTCCCAAGGGGCGTCACACTTTCAACTCCAAGAAGTTGTCTGGAGTGGATTTGTTATCCGGGTTCAACTGCTTTCATCAACTCCTGGTCAAAATCAGAAGTGTTCTGCATCCTGTCACTCGATTACTGGCAGAACAGGTGCTCACCTGAATCCAGTAAGGTGTGGTAGCAAGTTCACAAATTAGCTGAGCTCTGACGGGGGGCCTTGCTCACCTTACGCTAAAGGAATGCCTGAGTTATCCAAGTCACCTCTCCACATTGGGTGGATACAGGATTTAAGAAGGGGAAGAGGGAAGAGATGTGTCCTACGTTGCCAAGGGAACCCCCAAGTTCCCTTGGCAACTGTCAACTGGTTGGGGTATGGCGGAGGGCTAAACCCAATATTTTGCATACTTTCCCTCCCTGTGCTAAATGAGCCATCTAACACACTGCATCCACTCAATTGGTCAACTGTTGGGTGGGGGTGGGAGGGACAGATTCACCAAAGCTGAGGGAGGTTCATGGGGATACGTATAGTGAACCCCCTATGGATCAGCCTAAATCTCTAAGACCCCTGTTGCTAGCTTTGCACGTGTTAGTATAGACACATCTTTAACCCTTTATCAGACAGGACGGCGTGGAGAGACGAACAGAAGAACGGGGAACGGGAGGGAGGAAGAGATGCTCGAAAAAGGCTGAGCCAGTGGATTGAAACTGCCAATGTCACAGCCTGCAATCAGCATGTGGACGGAACATTCCAATTATGATGTAACAATCGCCGCTGGTGACTGAAAGCAATGGAGTTCTAGAACACTGACACTGAATTTAATATCTGGATAAGAGCATCTGCTAAATGTCTGTAATGTAATGCACTCTAACTAACTGTACCTATTTACTAATCTGTAACAAACGTGGCAAAAGGAGCAGCAGCTTTTAAGAAGCTGCTGTCCTCACAGACAAGATGCATTTACAGTGGCTCTGGTCTTCATGACTAATGCTGTCATCTTCAGCTCAACGGGTGCTGTTGCTGTTGCTGAGATCCATCTCTAGTTGCAGCCAAGCTAAACTGTCCATGCTCCACTGCAGCCCCTGGCTTGCCTTCATAACCCTTTATGACACGTAATATCGCTTCATTTTATGTCCTGAGGGGGAATTTTTATCGCTAAAAACATTATGTTCTTCTACCCAAACAGAAGATTGAGAGGTTACATTTATTCTTTGGGAGAAATAAAATTTTGAAAAAAACCAGCATTAGTTTCTGTTCCATTTTTAAAAACATTTTTCAAGAAACATATTTTCCCCCAATGCACACGCAACACGCAATATTCGTCTTCAAAATGAGGCCACATTTTTTTTAAAAACCAGCCGTTTCGGACTTACGATGGCAAAACCCATCATGAGGAGAGGTGATTTAAGGTCGTCCAGGTCATTACCCAGCATCCTCTCTGCTGATTTGCAGGCCCAGACTTTAATTAAAGGGAGCGACTGCCTGACGAAGGCCTGCAAATGGGTTATTTATTTCCCCCTTTTGTTTATCTATTTTTTTTTTTATTAAAATGAAATTACATTTTTTGTAGAGCTGAGACTCTGCGTCAAAGCTGGAGGGGTGGAGGAGGCAGGGGGGTTAGTGGGGGGTGGGGGTGGGGGGGTGGGGGTGCACCATCTGTAAGCGGTGACAGAGTGGTAATGGAGGGGGAAGCGGGGGGGGGGGGTTTAGCGATTGTGCCAGCAGTGAAATTTCGGAATGCGGTGAGGTGGCAGATCCGACACCATTTGGGGTTTTTGTGGCTCGCAGGCACGCCAGTCTGCTCCAGCCTTTTCCTGTCCAGCGGGAGACTTTCAGAAACCGGCCCTGCGAAATCAGACACGAGAGCAGGGCTGCCCAACCCTGTTCCTGGAGATCTACCGTCCTGTAGGTTCACTCCAACCCTAACAACCACACCTCATTCAGACACAAGAGCAGGGCTGCCCAACCCTGTTCCTGGAGAACTACCATCCTGTAGGTTCAGTCAAACCCTAATAAAACACACCACATTCAACAGCAAGAGCAGGGCTGCCCAACCCTGTTCCTGGAGAACTATCATCCTGTAGGTTCAGTCAAACCCTAACAAGACACACCACATTCAACAGCTAGAGTAGGGCTGCCCAACCCTGTTCCTGGAGATCTACCGTCCTGTAGGTTTTCACTCCAACCCTAACGAAGCACACCACATTCAACAGCAAGAGTAGGGCTGCCCAACCCTGTTCCTGGAGATCTACCGTCCTGTAGGTTTTCACTCCAACCCTCACAACCACATCTCATTCAGCTAGAGCAGGGCTGCCCAACCCTGTTCCTGGAGATCTACCGTCCTGTAGGTTTTCACTCCAAACCTAACGAAGCACACCTCATTCAACAGCTAGAGATCTCATTGAGCTCTCGTAGATTAGTAGAGTCAGGCATGCCACGTTAGATTTGAAATGAAAATCTACAGGATTGTAGATCTCCAGGAACAGGGTTGGGAACCAATGGACTAGGCGATGGATACAATCCTGACCCAAAAACCCAAAATCCAGCGGCGACTTAATTTGAATAAACTATTATCTCCTCCTACTGTTAATAATAATATTTCTGTCCAGGCATCTCTGCCTAATTAGCTACTGCTGTTCATTCATATTTCCTGCCTACCCAGAATCCTCTGGGGCCTGGAAGTGAGATGAGGATGGAGCTGCTCATTTGGAACAGGTATTACCTGGGGCATTGATTCCATTTACCAACGGAAACAACGTTTTTTTTTCAGTCAGGAAGAAATTAAAAGTCTCCACTTCATCAGCCTACCGTGTGCAAAGAACACAGTGCAAAATTATTAGTTATTGTCAGGAAGTTGTGTTTTCCTCTTTCATT
The DNA here is from genome assembly GCA_039654925.1 of Anguilla pacifica. Taxonomy (NCBI): domain Eukaryota; kingdom Metazoa; phylum Chordata; class Actinopteri; order Anguilliformes; family Anguillidae; genus Anguilla; species Anguilla pacifica. Next base: position 7,045,758 of record CM077286.1, read on the forward strand.
AACCTTGCGTTAGACTTTCTTGCCCCAACTTTGTCAAAACACCAAGAAGTGGCGAAGCCTGCCCAGCGTTCTCTGCATTTTCGTGTCACCGTGTTACCTTGTTACCATATCAACATGCAATGTTTCCAAGGAAACGTCAACACCTCCTTCAAATGCACTGGAAAGACCACCCAGGGACCGTGTAATTGAACACGCGTGCCTAAGACACTGATTGTGACTGGTAAATCTTCACTGGTCGTTAAATTAAAGCTCACAATTCGTTTTAGACAATTTAAACATTAAAATGAAACATTAAAACATTTAAAGAAACATTGGGGGGAAAAAAGCAATTGGTTTTCAGCAATACAAATGTAAAAAGGAAACATTAAAACATTAAAAATAAATTAAAAAGACTCAGGCTGAAGCTGTTTTATCTAAAAACAGGAAACTTTGGGTAATGACTGTACCACGTTTTTTTGTAGAGATAATTTTCTCTGAGTCTTAAAGCATTTATCCATTTCTCCATGGGAAGAGTTTTGGTTCACACACCCACATTAAATGCAGGCTAGATTAACGCAAACCTTTTTTCCTCCTCCTTCTACAAATGGCTTATCTGCACAAGGGTCAATCACCGCGGTTGTTGCTCAGTGAGGCATGCGCCCTCCAAAACAGGTTCTTGAACTCAGCGGCTAATTTGGGGGTTCAGGGAGGAGATGGCCTGACACAAGTCGCCCAATTAGAAGAGCGACAAGCAATTATCCCTAAAATAAACTCCCACATCAATGCTAATGATTGTTATTCATCGGGTTCTTTGCCAGTTTGCTTTTTTTTTTCGCTCAGTCCTCGTTGCTCAGTCTGTTTGCACAAAAATGTGGAATTCTGCGAAACTAAACATGACATCACAGTGGTCCAACTGCAGCATTCTGCTGAAGGACTGGAGTGCCTTTGGTCCACTACTGCAATGTTACCACAAATACTACTGCAGATTTTTTTTTACATTTGCTGCTTGCTAACAAGCTGACTTGAGTCCAAGCTGTACCCCCAAGCACGTGTCCACTGCATGTATAACAGCGCAGAAAGCAGCTGTGTAGCAAATCAGTAGATCTCAAAACAAAGACCACGATCCCCAGAGGCAAGACATAATTTAAGACAGTGGCTTTCAGTAAAAAAATCTTGTGTGCGTGTATGTGTGAGAGAGACTGAGAGAGCGAGAGAGAGAGAACAAGAGAGACCGAGTGAATGTTTTATCAATGCGTGTGTGTGTGTGTGTGTGTGCGCATATTCATTGAATCTTGAGCAGCCGAAACAGCAAGCACAATACATTCATATTAGTGTTCTCTGCTCTTCAAATTCGCTCCCGGTTTTAAAAGAGACCGGTGAGTTGAGTGCATACAGATTCGTATAAATACAGTACATAAGTTCAGATGCATTCGTGAACTGGTTTTCACCCCCTCCAGGTTTCACTTTCTTAGGCCCTATTTTATTTAAGTTTATTCTCCAGAGAACAGGCAGCCCTGAGAGCCTGCAGTAGCCCCACCAGCAATTTCTCTCTGCTTTTGTGTGAGGATGAGAACGTTGCTGAAAACGGGCACTTGGATCACAAAAGTTACTGCTACCCATGTAAAAAAAAATCCTGCGTGCTCACCGAGCCCTTTCAGATTGCATTCTTGTGTGGGAAAAGTGCTAGCCCTCCATGTGACCAAGGCTCAAATTCAATCACTGACCATGCACCTGTGAAGTGGCTCTGACAAAGACATTTCTAATTGCTTCCTGTCAATTTATCAATCGTTCACATGCGACAGCAGCAAAACTTGCGGTTGTTGTGTTGCGTCCCACATAAGATGGTCATGTGACAAGGTGGCGTCGCTGCCGGTGAGCGAAAGGGGCGGGGCCTGGCTAGCTCAGTCTGTAGAGCACGAGACTCTCTCAGTCATGGATGCGAGCCCCAACCTAGGGCCTTACGCCTGCCTCTAACCCAGCAGATGGCAACGACCTTGAATGTCCCTCAACAAGTGGTAAACGGATCTATTGGCTAAATTACGCAGTGATGACATAGAGAAGCTTGTGACTCAGTGGCTAGGTTGGCTTGCAGGCTAGGTTTACCGGTCTTTAAAGCCTTTTGAAACAGGTCTGGAGAAAAATGATTGAATGTTCCAACCAGCTAACAGGATATAAAACCCGGCTAGCTTGCTCACACAGTTTAGTTTCGGCAAGGATATGGGAAAACTTTGACAAAAATAGCTTCTGAGATGACGCTTGAACGAGCTAAATTTTTGTTCGTGACAAAATATTACAGTGATTCTAAGATTTTTCTTTCACACCTGTTGGAGTCTTTCGTGCAAAACTCTTGCACACAATTGGCAATCAGCATTCTATACTAGGGTTTCGCGACCCTGATTTCATTCTAAATCAGAGTTTGATCAGGGAGAGCTGCAGGGTCTGCCGGTTTTTGTTTTCGTCTTTAAAGTTTGTGACCCGTTCAGACCCAATAATCCAGGTAAGGCGGGTTGACATTTTATTTTTTCAAATCAAGTTCTGAGTAACAACAAAAGCCAACAGACCACGGAACACTCGCGGGCCAGGGTTCAGAACCCACGTTCGAAAGGCATCCAGATTCTAGCTTTCTGAAACAGCCTCTGATATACGACCACAATAAGGCTGCATCTAGCTACAGTATGTGGGAGATATCACTGTGACTGAGTCTGTGCCTTTCACCATAATGTAAACAACAGCTCCCCCCACATGCACACACTAAGGGAGGGGTTAAAGCAGTATGTGTTATCTATCAAAAATATTTGGTAGATCTTTCTGTGAATTTCCCTCTATAAGGGCTATAGAATTCCTTCATAACACCTACATATGTACTAAGTAAGCATTCATAAATGCTTATGTCAATAAGCGCAAATATTCATGTGGTATGCTATGTCACCATTGATGTAGCAAGTAGCATTACCGTGACTTGTCAGGGGATACACACGTTCTGTGTGCTGTGCCATTCTCAAAGGAAGGAAGGGTTCGGTTAGCCAGGAAGATCATCTCAATGCTCACCAGTGACCCCTTCTGGTCGAGTGAAAAGTAGCAGTGGCCTGACGTCACGTCAAGGGGAAACGCGCACGCGCTTGCCTGCGCTGTCCTGAGCCGACGGCTGTTGACTGCAGCACCAGGCGCGGTCTGATTAGGGTATTATTGGCAGTTTCAAACCGGGAGGAAAAGGTTGAAAAGGCACAAAAACAGCGAAGCCATCAGAGTGTCGAGTCCTCTTTCGGGATTTAGAGTGACATCGGCTACAAATTCAGCAATTGACGGAAAGCCGGGGGTGGGGGGTGGGGGGAGGTGAATTAAGGAGCCAAGGATAACCGAAACTTTTCCCAGTAACCCCCCGGGAGTGGAAGGGGTCCACTTTGTTTATTTGCTCTGAAATTCTCAGGCGGCGTGCCGCGATTATTTAGATCGGCGGCTGTTTTTCGCGGATCGGTTTCGCGCGCGTCAGTTACGCGCGCCCGCCGCCGCTCAGCATTGCGGGGCGAAGCGGGGCGAGGGGGGTCAGCCACGAGCTCCACACCCCGGCCGGCCGCTTCAGAAAAATCTTTTTTCCGAAAAAAAAAGAAAATCACAGAGAGAGAATTTACCGCTCAGTTCAGGCGAAGACGTTCAGACGGACGAACCCGTCAGAAGCTAAATAGCAGGGAAAAAAAAAATAGCGGAAACTCGTCTCGTCTTTTCGCCGTTTTTCGACGCGTCGCGCTCGTCCGCGGCCCTGCGGTCTGCTTCGGCGGCCACGCTGCTCTCCGTCCGCTCTCTCCGTCTCCTCATCCCGGATTCATGTATTCCTCCGCTTTCCCCCCCCCCGATCGCCGGGGGATTCGCGCACGCCCATTCCATTAGAGGGTGGCAAGGTCATCCTGATCAGGGGAGGGGAGCATTGTGCCCATGCTGCCCTGCCATAACCCCCCCCCCCTCCCCCCCCTAACCATCACCAGTACCTCACCTCCCCCAGCACAGCTCACAAGCCCACATATATGTGTGAGGTGCAAATATAAATGCACACGCACACAAGCATGCACAAGCACACACACACACACACACACACATGCACACACGCAAGTGCATCAAACCCAACATATGGCAGATGCACACACATTGAGACACTGATAAAACATTTGCTTGGTCTCTCTCACTTTCTCTCTTTCTCTGTCTCTCTCTCTCTCTCTCTCTATCTCACACACACACGCACACGCACACACACACACACACACACACACAGAGGGGGGCAAAAATTGAATAGCTGGGTCCTAAGAGAATACAGTCTGACAGTGAGCAGTGAGTCTGCAGAATACATGAATTCCATTACAGCCCATAATACTGCATTCTCTGAGCTGCCTGTTGGCTGCCTGCTGTCACCGTGCCAATTTCAGAACAGCGGTTTTTAAAAAAAATAAAAATAAATAAAGCCTAATTTGAGAAAAACATTCTTGCGTTCCTGTGTTCAGAGAGGAACACCATCTTCATTATGCATGAGGCAGCTCTGGGTCCAGCTTTCCGCTGTTTCTGTTTCTTATTTCCCCCTCCCCTCTCTCTGTCGCACTCGTTTATATTGCCTTATTTCCCCCTCCCCCCTCTCTCTCACTCGTTTATATCACCCTATTTCCCCCTCCCCCCTCTCTCTCACTCGTTTATACCATGCCATCCACTCCTCCTTCTTTCTCACTCTCTTCCTCTAAGCATCTCTGGCCCTTACGCTGGCAAACTTTCTCTTTCAAATCACTCGCTATCTTTCTCTCGAGTCCTCTCCCTCCCTCTCTCTCTCTCTCGTTCTTCCCCTTCAGTTGTTTGTCTTGTTTTCTCTCTCCTCCTCCCTAGCTGCTTCTCTCTCTTTTTAAAAAAATCTTCCTCTCCAGCTCCCTCTCTCCACCTGCCTCCTACTCTTTCGCTTTTCTACCCACTTTCTTTTGATCTCTGTTTAACTTCAGCCCTCCCTCTCTCTCTACCCCCTCCTCCCCCTTTCTCTCTCCCATTCATTCTCATGCTTGATCTCCCTCTCCCTCCGCCTCCATATCTATCTCCCTCTTTCGCTCTTTCTCTTCCTCTATCATTTTCTCTTTCTCTCCGTCTCCATCTCCAGCTACATCTCGCTTTTCATCTGTCTCCCTCTCCCCCCCACCTCCACAGCTGTGAAATATTGAAAAGGTAGAGAGAGGGAACAGGCTCGGCTGTCTGTACCTCCCACATGCAGTCAACAAGCCCCCACAGCCACTAATGCAGCACAGCGAGCTCCCAAAATATCACTCACACACACAAGCACATACACACACCTAAACACACACACACACACACACACAAGCACACACCTAAACACACACACACACTGACAAACACGCACACACCCAAACACACACACACACACACACACACACACACAAGCACATACACACACCTAAACACACACACACACACACACACACACACACACAAGCACATACACACACCTAAACACACACACACACACACACAAGCACAAACACACACCTAAACACACACACACACATACACAAGTACACCTAAACACACACACACATACACACAAGCACAAACACACACCTAAACACACACACACTGACAAACACGCACACACCCAAACACACGCATGCACACACACACACACACACACACATCTAATAACACACACGCAGACCTAAAAACACACACACACACTCAAACACAAACACACACACACAGATACACACACACACAGACACACACATTTACATCGAAGGTTCGCATTACCATGGAGGAATTTTGTTTACACCTCGATCATGTTTAAAGAGAAAAAACATGAATACACTTCATTAGAATGTAACAACTACCGTCATGCAGCGCAATTTTCTCTCATCTCTACATTGAGTTAATCATTTAAGCTTTCTTCAGTTTTCCTTGGCAATCTTTCTTTCCAGATGTAATTAAGCGAACTAATTTCAGGATGAAAAAGAGAAAATTAGATATTATTCGCATTTTCAGTTTAATCTCAAGGAAACCCGCGTGTGTCTACAGGCTCTCTACTGAAGCACTGTGGTCTGTTGTAGTTACATTACATTACATTACAGGCATTTAGCAGACGCTCTTATCCAGAGCGACTTACACAACTTTTTACACAGCATTTTACAGTTCATCCATTTATACAGCTGGATATATACTGAAGCAATGCAGGTTAAGTACCTTGCTCAAGGGTACAACGGCAGTGCCCTACCCGGGAATTGAACCTGCGACCTTTCGGTTACAAGCCCAGTTCCTTACCCACTGTGCTACACTCCGTCCGTCCCGTTGTAGTGTGTTTAGTGTGCCAGCTTTGTGAGTTTGGTCAGTTTTCTTTACTTAATTTTATTATTGACTGTTTTGTTTTCACCTGCAATTAGCAGGTTATGTTCATATGCACCGCATCGTTATTTATGGGCTAACGAGCGGGGCGTGTGGTTTCACGTGTGGAAGTCACAATCACAAATTGCTGGCTAATCTGAAGTCCCCGTGAGCCGCTACAGTCGAGACGGTCACGCTGTTAAAATCATTAAAAACCCCACCGCCCCCCCCTCGCCCCCTGGAGGTCAGAACTTGCTTTGAGACTTCTTTCCATGGCCCCCCTCCCCCCCCACACCCCCCACACCCCTTCCACATAGCACAGCGTCATTGAAGAGATGCTTGCTGGTCATCTTCTCAAAAAATAAAAAATAAAAACAGAAAGCAGTGCTGCTACTTGAGGAATATGCACATCGCATGACTTTCCTCAGAATGAAATGCTGGAAAAAATGTTGTATTATTTTTTTTTTAAATTTGGAATGATACTAAAACGCACCCCATTTGGCGTTTCCCTGGGAGGAAGGCCGGCCTTTTTCAGGAGACCGCCTCCTGACGGAGGATTTGGCGGTAAGCTAACGAGCTAACGTGCTAACGCGGGTGGGTGGGGGTATTTTTTGCGCAGTGACATTCCAATTATCTGCGGATGAAACCTTTGTACGCTCCAAGCCTCGAGCCGAAAAGACAACCCCCCCCCTCACCCCCCCCCCCCCCCCCCACGCGGTAATCACAGCCGGGACGCTAATAGCCCCAGCTTAGCGCGGGACGCAGGGGATGGAACGCGCGCGTCGTTCCGACCCGCCGAAAAATCAAGGAGGTCCTCCGCGAACCCTGACTGCCCGCGGCGACCCTGCGGCGGCTTCGCGAGAGGTCTTCGTTTTTTTTTAATTTTTAATTTTTTTTTTTAGACGAGGCGGACACTTGAGCGGCTCGCGGAACGGCGCTTCTGATGTCGCCACGGGGGCGGCGGACGTTCCGGAAAACACAAATAAAAAAAGCCGTAAAGCGTTAATCAGCCGCGCTCCGTTCGCTTGGTTTGAGAGCGTTTCCACCCCCCCCCCGGATCGGCTCGTCACCCTCCCGAATGGCGGTGACACCCCGAAAGCGAAGGGGGGGAGGGGGTGGGGGTGTCAATTAAAACTGATCTGTGCGTGACGTCCCCTTCATGTCCCGCGACAGGGTAGCGATCAGCAGGAGACTCATACTCCTCCATTCTTCTAGTCCCGGTGGTCACATGACCAGCCTGCTCGCTCTCATTGGCTCCCTGGAGGAAGCTTCAGCAGAAAAAAAAAAAAAGTCTTAAACTTTTCAACACATTCTCTGCCTATTTTTAACTGCGGTGCAGTGCGCTCTGGGTAAAAACACTCCTGTAAATAACATAAGTATGGTAAGGGCAAAAGTAGCTGTACTCTTTTTGTGAACAACAAATGAACAGAACTTACAGTTCCACAGCCTCTTTTCACCCAAACAGGAGATATAACTAAATCTGACCAAGCAAAAACAGTAAAATACTGAAACTGGTTTATCTTGACAGGTACACACACACACAGATACACACACGGACACATACGCACAGACACACATCCGGACAGACACTCTCTCTCTCTCACACACACACACACACACACACACACACACAGATACACACACGGACACATACGCACAGACACACGTACGGACAGACACTCTCTCTCTCACACACACTCACACACACACACACTTAAATTCTTTATGTAGGTCCACATTTATAAAATACATCATAAGGGCCCAAATATATTTCAGTTGCTGTCTGATGTCCTTCACTTGAGTAGCAGAAAGCATACCAGTAGGGATAAAGCAAACAAAATGCAGGTTAGACATTTAAATCTCAATTGCACCGACAGGAAACATTATGGGTACAAGAAACATCTTCTCCACCATATACCAAACGGCCTATAATGGAGGAAACTGAGCAATATTTTGCCAGTCGCTTTGCTCTCCATTTTGCCAGCCCCATTATCCTAAGACCTCTGACCACAAGCCTGTGGACATGGCCAAGGCTTCCAAATATAAAAACTAGAAGTTGACACACACACACACACATGCACACACACACACACACATACACTCACACACACACATGCACACACACACACACATTCAGAGCACCAGCTGTTGGGGTATTGAAGTGAGAGCGCAGAGCCCAGAGGTAGCGGAGTTTAGAGGTTTGGACGGACTGTAGAGTCAGGTGATCTTTTGATGATGTAACAGAGCGGCCCCTGCAGCCGCCCGATTGGCCAGCACCGATGCTCTGAAGTGGAAGTGAGCCGATACAAGCGGCCAGCGGAGGGACATAAGACGGATAATGTATAAGGCTTCTGACCCTGCAGACAGTCTGAGAGAGAGCCTCAGACGCACGGGAGCTCAGCAATTCCACTGATCCTCGACTCCCACAAGAGCGAGAGCCGGCTCCTGTCAGAAGGAAGGTTCCGGAAAAAAAATTCCAAGAAGCCCGAAAAAAAAATTAAGAGTCTGGCGAGTCTTAAGAAAGATGGGGACCCTCTGGCACCCCACGCTTGACAAACTGTGAGACAGCAGGACTTCTTCCTGAGTTATCTGTCTACTGGCTGTCAGGTCGTTGGAGCTGTGTAATGAAATGCTGTTTCTCGTGCGCTGTTTCTGCATGTTGGTTCCTCTAACGCCATACAAAAAAAAAATTTCTTCCTGTAAATGCGTTCACATATATGCAATATATAAATGTATGTTAAATATATTTTTGACAATTTTGCACAACTCCAAAAACACAATCCCTCTGCCAAATATATTTCTGCAAAGACCATGATAAGTAACACCAGTGTGTGAAGTTGCCTGCACTTCCACCTTTCCAATTATATATTCACTTATATATTCTCCTTTATATGTTCAAAGGTTTCGCTGCTCATCCGTCATGCTAGCCTGAGATGTACCCTCTTACAGAGAGACAGACTGAGTGGCCACTGTGAGTACTGAGAGGCCTGGGGGAGCCTGTGTGCGTGTGTGTGTGTGGGGGGGGGTGATTTGGGGGGGAGTGTTGGGGTGATCCTGGGGGGTGATTGTGTCAATCCTAATGGAACCTGCCCTTGCACCACTCTATTCTCCATCATTCTGAAGGCCGCAAGGTATTGTGGGATATCACAGCCTCCGGGTTTCTCGGCATGCCTGTCCCACGGTACCATGGGCGGGGGTTTGTGGTGGTGGGGGGGCTCACTGGGGGCGGGAGGAGGCCCCCCCCCCCTCATTTGAACCTTAAAAAGCATCATTACCGCGAGCCCATGGGGGCCAGGGGCCCTGACCCCCCCTCCAGCCGTCCAGTTCTCACACAACGCCACAGTCTGCCCAGTCCACCCAATCAGCAGCAGAGAAAGCGCAGAGAGAGAGAGGGAGGGAGAGAGAGAGAGAGAGCACAGAGAAAGAGACAGAGAGAGAGCAAGAGAGAGAGAGAGAGACAGAGAGAGAGTGAGAAAGAGAAAGAAGAGAGAGAGATCAGCACTAATATCCTGTTGACTACATCAGATAGACAGATTCATCATTCAGTTATATGTCTAACTTGCATATATCTTTTTAATATATATTGAGTTTCGTGGGTTTTCCTTAGAATGTCATTATGAGCATTAATACTGAGTTGGTCCTCCCTTCACTGATATAACCTTCACTGTTCTGCAAAGGCTTTATATTTGATGTTGAAGCATTGCTGCAGGGATTTGCTTCCATTCAGCCAGAAGAGCATTCGTGAGGTCAGGCACTGATTGGGTGATTAGGCCTGGCTTGCAATTGGCTTTCCAATTGATCCCAAAGGTGTTGGGTGGGGTTGAGGTCAGAGCTCTGTGCAGGCCAGTCAAGTTCTTCCACACCATTCTCGACAAAACCGTAAAGACCTTGCTGTGTGCCCGGGGACATTGTCATGCTGAAACAGGAAAAGGCCTTCCCCAAACCATTGTGGCTGCACAGAATCGTCCAGAATGTGATTGTATGCTGTAGCATTAAGATTTGTCTTCACTGGAACAAAGGGGCCTAGCCCAAACCATTAAAAACAGCCCCAGAACAAGTGACCCAATACTTTTGGTCATATAGCGTAATATAAATTGAATAAATATGAAATAGAAATACAAATATAATTTATTTAATTTGTTCTTATAAACAGTTTTAATAATTTGGGCTTTAGTGAAATCTGTGGCATACAGCTGGCCGTATGCTTCTACACCTGACCATCTCGTTTTATTTTGCTAAACAATATTGTTTAACAATGTAGAACATACTTCATAATTGAAGCCTCTCCTTCCCAAAGGAAAAAAAAAAAACAAAACAATTTAATGTGGTCTTGGTGGACATTTTAATTTATTACCATGTTGTGTAATACATAACACTGACTCACCACCGATGTGAATATCAACACGGCCTTCTATTCTTCTCGTGCGCCTGACAAAGTGGACACTGAACGACAAACTAAGACGGCTCCAGAAACAGACGATTGTTTTTGCCACGCGATCGATAAGCAATGGCTTCGAGAGCTACCAAACACCAGCTCTGCAGTAAACGTTTGCGAAAGGAGAAAAATTGCATTCTGGCAGAGATTTCGTTACGATTTACTGTAAAGATTAACGGCTTCCGATTTGCTCCTTCGCTGGTTTACAAAAAGAGCTTCCACGCCACGGCTATGGTCGACCATTGCGATGTCTGTCGCTCGTGCTCGCACTCGCCACCTGGTGGCGAAGACGGTACAGCGTAGGAGGCAACATTCTGTGGAAGGTGGAAATCAGTGGTTCTGTGAGCCTCAAGGACGGGTACCCTCTGGCATACCACGCTTGGCAAACTGTGACACAGCGGGGATTTTTTTTTATTATCCAGATACTGGATGTCAGGACTGTGGCTGCCAATTATTGAGTAAGTAGTGAGAACACGCTGCTCGGTTTCCCCACATCCAGCCGAAGGTTTCCTGCGGTGTATTTAATGCTGGACTTTCTCCAGAACACTTCCATTTCACGCTGTGGGTTTGAAATACAGCCTCGTGTTGTAGGAGGATAACAAATTACATATTTATAACAGAAAGTCCCCCGGAAGCCTTTTAAATAAGCTTGGGAATGGAACACATGCGATTGGCTGTTTTTTCATGCATTGCAAAGTCTGAGCGCGGTCTGATAATTTGTTTGGGGGCTGAGGGGGGTGTGTGGGCCGTCCCATGTTGCACTGTGCTCTGGAGCCCATCAGAGGAAATAAATAATGAACCTTGACCTCTGAACCGCTGAATGGTTGTCTCTGTGGTATCTTTACCAAACCAAACTACTGCTGGGTCCCTAACCCGAACCCCATCCGTGGGAAATGAGTGGGGGATGGGGAATGTTCACACACACACACACACACACACACACACATACACACTCTTTCTCACACACACATACACATACATACACACACTCACTCACTCACACACACATACATACACATACACACTCACTCTCTCACACACACACAGACACATACATACACACACACACTCACTCACACACACATACATACACACACACACTCACTCAGATGCACACACACACATACACATACATACACACACTCACTCACACACACATACATACACACACACACACTCACTCTCTCACACACACACATACACAGACACATACATACACACACACACAGACACTCACTCTCACACACACACACTCACTCTCACACACACATACACATACACACACACACACACACACACACATACGCACACTCCCTTTCACACACATACACCTACATACACACACACACACACACACACATTCACTCTCACACACACATACACATACATACACACACCCCCACACACGCACAAACACACACACACACATACACACAGACACGCAAACCCACACTGCTAATGACCCGCTGAAACAGGGAGGGGAGTATGCAAAAGAAAATCCACAGCACATCAAGTAAAATCATTATCAGCACGACTGAACATCAGATGACTCAGTAAAATCATTATCTAATATGAAATCAGATCTGGCGGCTTCTCGGGGTCCAATGGGGACTCCGATCGAGCCAAAACCGAACGGAATCCGGAGGAAGTCAGCCGGCTCGCTAAACGCCTCGCCGCAGGAAGCGGACGTTTCATTAAGACGTCAGTATCGGCGGTGCCCTGCGCCGCTGAGCCGTTCCCCTCTTTAAAAACCAATCAGGAGAACGCCGCGAGCGGCCCAAAGCGGCGACGCGCTGCGATGCGTGACCTCATCTTCGCTCGTTTAGAGAAACGAGCGCGCCGGCTGCAGATTTCGCGCTGGTTAGTATTTCAGCTGCCATTAAGAGTGCCATGGCGTCATCAGTAACATAGCCCCCCCCCCCCCCCCCCCCGCTCCCCCCCGTCTAGCTCTCAAACACAAAGTCAGGGTGCCCTTTTCAATGATCAGAAAAGTCGAGGTCAAAGGTCGCGTTCAGCGATGGCGCTGCAGAGCCGATACCCAATCGCAGATCCCGTTTTAACGGTGGACTTCACCGGTTTCCTTTAGAGAGAAAACAACCCGCCGTAGTCATGGATACGTCACCGAGCAACCAGAGCAAAAGTGTCACTCGTAAGCTCGGGCTGCACGAGGAAGAGAGACCAGCGCCTCCTTGTGACCTCTGTGAGAGCAGCGATTACGCAACGAGATTGGCGACGGCCAAACCAATCGCACAGTAACTGTACAAGAAAAAATGACCAATGAGCTCTCATTTCAAACTCATCGTATATTGATGATTGGTCAGAAGCCCTCAGTGTCACGGCACAGACGCAGGAGGAGTCCTGTGGCATCACTTCTGAATGCCCTAGGGATCCCCGTAGACTTCAATACAAACCCTCAGCCTCTCAACGTTGAGGCCAATGGTGAACATGTTATACCGACGTCAAGAGTAAAAAAAAAAAAAATATAAAAAAAAAGGGCCAAAGTAGCGATTGACTCAAGATCAGCGCTGGTCAAAGCAATTGCAAAGTAACTGTAGAAAAAAAAAGGCAAGCGTTATCATTTTGACTCCCATGCTTCCCAGCATGCCTGCGCACAGAGCCAAAATCTGGCATGAGAAGACCCATCGCTCATTCAGAGCCACCAGGGCCTTGGGGTAAAGCCACACATCCTCCGACGAGAACGTCTGGCATCGCCGCTCTCTCGCCTCCCACGATTGGTCGCTCGTGGGCGCAGTAAAAGGGGAAACTAGTGCCGTACGGAACTCTAGTGCTCTGTGGAAATGTAGTCCGCTTGCACGCTATGGCTAGTAAAAACCTCTAATTCGCTAAAAATCGAACTACAAACTACAGACGTGACAAATAGCAATGACTTGCTTTTTTTTGCCTTATGGTGGCCACATAGGTGTATTAGGGACACTTTTGTTTAAGGAATTTGTAAATACCTACAGCAAATAACAGGGACAATTAGGCTTCCTCATAACGGAAGACACGTCTCTGGTCTATGGGGAACAATTAACACATCAGAACTTCACGCGTGTGAGTGTGTTTGTGAGTGCGATTTGCGCGCTTGTGTGTGTGTGCACCTGTGTGTGTGTGCATGTGTGCGTGTGTGTGAGCTTGTGTTTGCGATTTGTGCGTGCGTGCGTGTGTGTGATGAAGCATGTTCCCTCCCCCTGCAGCTTTTCATCGCTAGACATGTTTTGTCGCATTTGATTGGCCAGCCCGTTTGTAAAAAGGAACCAATGTTAATCTGTTTAGTTGGCTTGTTAGTCAGTCACCCGTCCTCCCCAAATTACATCAGCATCTGTTCATTCGAGTGACACCAGGCTGAACAACAGCAATTCAATCCATTTCAGTCGATCTCTTCCCTCTCAGACCATGAAAGTTCATGGTCAGATCCCGGTACAAGCCATTAAGCATAATAGGAGACAGGAATGGAACCAGTTTATTTTAAAATATTCTTCAGCCTGACTGAGAACAAGTTGTTTATATAGTAAATCATTCCCCTATGCTCATGGATAAACTTGCTGGAAAAATAAAAATAAAAATGAGCACAGCAGCCAAAAGAAATAGTTGTTTGTATGAAGCTGTTTTTTTGGAGAACGTGTTTGATCACACTGATAAATGTTCTAATTGGCGATAAGCAAATGTTGTCATTTCTCAGAGCCTTTGCAGAAACCTCGGTAGACTCAAGAGTGCAAGCAGAAATGGGTTAGCTTTGTGTCAAAGGGGATTATTCTCCGCTTATGAATACTGCATTGCACATCTGCATTTTAAGGCAATCCCTAAATCACCAGGACGAATAAATTAAATTTGATTAAACAGTTTGTTCTTAGTGGGATGAGTTATGCATATGAATCAAAGGAGGCTTAGATTGCCCTCGAGGCAGTCATTTTGCTTTAAAAAATAAAATCACACATCTCTTTGCTCTCAGCTGTCAAAACCGACAGGTAAAGGTTTCCGGTGTTCCCTTTCCATATCGCTCATCCCCATCATCATCGAGCGCTAGCAACTCCCACTGGACAAAATCCAGGACCATTTATTTTTAAAAGCCTGTATTGCTGATTGTATCACCCTGTCTGTTGCATGGCACACCTGACATCAGGATCCTGTTCAGCTGAGCTCTTCCTGTCGTTTTGCTTGTTCTGCAACAGCAAAAAAAAAAAAAAAGAAAAAAATGTAAATTTCCCAGAATTCTTTTTGCAATTCCTGGAAGCCAAAGAAAATTCCAGGACATTCCTGGCCAATCAGGAAGAGTATCCCCACCGCCAGTCTCTAGGGACACTAAGATACAAATAAGATGTATTTTCGGCAGTCATGATGTCAACTTACTTAGAGGAAGAAACACATAAGCACTCCACCAATCACAGTGTACATCGGTAATAACAAACAGAACCATGTCAAAGGTTATTGGTGGATAATATCTGGCTATTTCCTGGCATTTCCCATATAAATCCCTCGTCCGCAAGTATGCACCAACAGCTGTTTGCCCGCAGTTGTTGAATTCAGTTCGCTCCTATAACTGCACTGGTTTGAATTAGGAGCTATAGAAACACAACTCCTTTATCACTCCTTAACCTGTAGAAGTGTAGGTTTGTTGTATTTTTTTTTTCCTCAAAAATTTTTCTTGAACATTGCCTTCACTTAGCAGTAGTGAGTGTTACAGCATTAGAATATTAACTTAAGAATATTATAATCACATAAATGTGTGATATTAGGGTCGAAAAGACATGAACTAGCATTCCTGATTCTGTTTTCTGTCAAATGTCCAGGTTTTATGATAGAGAACTTCCAAGTTTTTGTCAGTGCATCCTTGTAATGAGAACTGATTGTATATCATCACAGTGCAATTAGGTCTGCTTTTTCCTCCAGAATCACGAAACCTTGTCACTTCTGGAGCAAAGCCACTTGTAGGAAAGGCGGCAGCTTACAGGGGTCAAAGGTCATTCAAGAATACCATTTATACTAAAATCAGAACACTTAGAGTAAAACATAAAAAAACAGCATAATTTTCTTTCCGCTATTATTATTATTAATCGCTAATTTTAGAGTTAAGCAGTAATTGTTAGATTTTATTTTCGAAAGTGTGCTTTCCAAAGAATGCATCTTTTCAAACTCAGACATATTACATCAAGAAAGAATATGTCTGGAATGAAAAAGAACAGCGAAAAGTTGAAAAAAAAGAAAACACATTCTACTCCAATTCAATATGAGTAATCTTGTTTTGACAGAATCATATTCAGGACGGTTTGACAATAATTCAACAGACAGGGTGTGCTGACGTATTTAAATGTGCTTTTCCATCTAAACAAATCGCCTTTTCAGGGCATTATTGCTCAGGTGTTTCCACACATTCTGCCACAGCGTTCATTCTGAAAACACACCGCCATCCGCAGGCCTCCATTTTAAGCAGGCCCTTGCGTGGACTTGCTGTCGTTGCCTTGGAAATGGCTTCCCCGTTTGAGCTGATAAGGAAAGAATTAGACCAACAACCTTTAGCAAAGGAGATTTTATAGAAGGTTTTCCATAAATAGCAACTGCCAACCAGCCAATCGCAACTGGTTTCTGGGTCGGTCGTAACTGGTTTCGGCCGGTCACAGTAGTTTCCCGCCGGTCGTAACTGGTTTCAGCCGGTCTCAGCGGGTTTAAGCCAGTCACACGGTAAAGATGTGGGCTTGAGAGGACCGCTGCTCATGAGAAAACATTTTCAGACATATTTCTGGTGCCAGTTTAAATGCACTTAAATTTGGGTCTGAAAGCTCAGGACACGTCGCACTGTGGTTCAGCCGAATTCAGCTGAATGACTCCTCACGTGGCCCGAGAGCAGGCCTCGGGCTGGACATTACTCCAGCACATTTCATCTGAATTGTGGACCCCAAGATAAATGCGTTCTCATTTTCAGAAGCACCTGCACGCAGCGTAGCGTACAGGTTCCCTCCGCACCTGTCCATGCACTTCACTGGAGTGCGAAGAAACCCAAAGAAACCTCTGTTCCGTGACTAAACCCTCTTCAGATGAACAAGGCCTTCCCTTTGATGGCGTTTCTCCTCTGATTGTTTTTCGAGATTTTCGCCATTCCTGCACTGAGAGCTGAGAGCTGAGAGCTGAGAGGTGAAGACGGCACTCCACAGGAGCGGCCGAATCCTTCCTCTTTTTGAAATCAACGACGCAAAAATTGTCCTGTCGACGCGGCACAGCCGGCTGCCTTGCCCAACCCCCCCCCCCACCACACCCCCGCCCCCCCCTCGGGCCGTGGGAATCCGTTATTATCCCGTCCCGCCGCGTCCCCCCCGTCCGAGTCGCCGCGACCCGCTTTGTCACGTTGCCACGCCGACCGAAGCCTGACAACTGAATGTTTCAGAAGCAGAGCGAGGCAGCTCGATCTCTCGAGCGCTCGCCACTAATTCGTTTTTCTTCTGCTGCTTTTTTTAAAATAGATTTTTAATACATTCGTGAATATTAAAAAAAAAAAAAAAAGCCTTTTCTTAGAAAAACATCAAACATTTACACGAGAGGGCACACCGCTATTGAAACCTATGAAAAGTAAACTCAAAAGAGCAATATGTAGCCAGACATACAGGGCAAGGCAGACGATCTGAATGAACATAATAAAGTCATATTCAAAATGGCAATTATCAATGAAAAAAAGAGGCTCGCTTTGGTCTAGATGTTCCCATAATGCTGTTGGGTGACCTAAGAGCTCATACCCAAACAATAGTCATTGCTATGCTCCTGGCAAAAGTAATTTTTTTCATATAAAAAAAAAAATCTGTGGACTCTCAAGGACTGAGAGATTTAATATGCTTCCTAACTGTCATCGTCAAATGTCCAGAGATAATTATGTTATCTGTAAGAGCTGAATAGTGTTAGTGTTGAATTAACACTGGACATATTTACTGTGCATACACTGGCAGAAGGCCAACAATAAACACATTATGACTTGACACATTATGCATGAATAGAACAAAAATATGTAAAATCTTTAAATTTAAAGAAAAACAAATTTGTCCTCTAAAGATAAGAGGTAGAGGTGGGAATAAAAAAATAAAAAACTAAACTAAAGATAAACTGAGACAGGGAAAAAAAAACCCAGTAATATTTAATAGCATGAACATAAATCAGTTGGAGAGACAGGTTTTTGGGGGCGGGACACAGGCACTCCTTTCTGGAATCTACACACAAACGGGGGGGGGGGTTCGGGGTCCGAATTCGCCCGTTTCACAGAAGCGAAGCGCGCAGCCTTCCATCACTCCTCATTCCAAGCAAAGGGTTTAGGCGAGCTTCGTTGTTTTGTTTTTCCACTTTTAATGCGTCGCACATTACGTCACACTCCCCCTTATCCAGAGAAACTGACACAAGCAGGAAGAAATGAGCGTCAGGAATACAAGAGCAAGATCATCCAGATGGCACCGAAGGCCCATTTATAATAAATCAGGCAACTCCATTCATAATAAATATCTGCCGACTGTAGCACCTGACAAACTCATATTTTTTATGTGAAAAGCTGTAAACAGTACCAACCTGATAATCACTGCGACTGAAATGAATCTATGCCTTCAGTTAACTAAAGAGTTTGTTTTCAGAAACTGTGTCTGGAATTTTCTTTGCTGAGACAGCTGATAAGAACGTGACACTTCACCGCGATTTATTGTCTTTTTTTTCCACACATTTCTAAAGCAAAGTGCAGTTAGCGTTCCATGAGGAAAAAAAGCAGCAGTGTGTTTCAAATAAAGGCAGCTGCTCCACCAGCGTCGCAAAGTGACTGACATCGACTCTAACGCACGGTAAAAAAAAAAAAAAAGAAGAAGAAGAAGCAGCTCAGATCGGACCTGGTACTCAAACTGTAATTGGAAAGATATCGAAGCCCTCTTTAGCGGAGTGATATAAGGATTCGCGTCTGGTTACTGCGACCTCACACACAGTGATCGTTTCGTTCTGTGGCGGGCGAAATTGGTACGTCGGCTCCCCGAGTTTTTATTTATTTATTTATTTATTTTTTATTTATTTTTTCGTGTTCCCGTCACGGCGGGTAACGGCGGCTTCGCTTTCAAACCCAATTACTGGACGGAACGCCGCGAGGAGCCCCTCGGGACTGGCGTCGCGCCGAAAACGTTTTCCGCCTTCGGGCAAAAGCGCACGCGAGGCGCAAATTCGAACTCCGCACCTCGGAGGAGACGAGCTCCCGTCCGGGCGTTGAAATTGGCACGGAACGGGACCGTGACTCACCGCTCCAGCCAGCGAGACGAACGCTGCGATGACGATGACACACACACACACACACAAACAAAAGCCGCTTATAGCCGAAAAAGCCAGATTCAATCTAACCTCAATGAGGCGAATTCTTGACACTTTTGAATTGCGAGTTAAGCTGTATCTCCTACACTGGACGACTTCACAGCTGACAAGTAAATTACTGGCATCTATAGTAATTACTACTACTACTACTACTACTGCTACTGCTGATACTATTACTACTATGACTACTACTACTATTAATAATAATACTCCTTCTTCTTCTTCTTATTATTATTATTATATAATAGCCAGCTTGATATGTAGAGCACCTTTCATATAAGGAAACAAAAAGATGAATTACTGCACATTGACACTTCAGTAAAATATGGAGACGAATAAAATACAGATTTATAAGAATGCATAGATGGCAGTGGGGGGGGGGGGGGTTGGTGGTAATGGAGGGGCGGGGGGTTGGCGGTAAGGCGGCTTTCTGCTGGCAGGCCTCCTGAGAGATCTGCAGAGCCACCGCCTTCCCGCCAGAATGTGAAGAAGGACAGACCTCCTGGTGTGTGTGTGTGCGCAGGTGGGTGAGTGTGTGTGCGTGCGTGTGTGTGTCTGTGGGTGTGTGGGTGTGTGTGCATGCTTGTGGGTGTGTGTGTGTGAGTGTGTGTGTGTGCGCGTGTGTGTGGGTGTGTGAGTGAGTTTGTGTGCGTATGTGTGCATGTTTGTGGGTGTGTGTATGACTGTGTGTGTGCGTGTGTGTGCATGTCTGTGGGTGTGTGTGCATGTATGTGGGTGTGTGTTTGTGTGTGCTTGTATGTGGGTGTGTGTTTGTGGGTGTGTGTCTGTGGGTGCGTGTTTGTGTGCGTGTGTGTGCATGTCTGTGGGTGTGTGTGCATGTTTGTGGGTGTGTGTTTGTGTGTGCTTGTATGTGGGTGTGTGTGTGCGTGTGTGTGTGTGTTTGTGTGTGTGTGCATGTCTGTGGGTGTGTGTTTGTGTGTGCTTGTATGTGGGTGTGTGTGTGTGCATATTTGTGGGTGTGTGTCTGTGGGTGCGTGTTTGTGTGCGTGTGTGTGCATGTTTGTGGGTGTGTGTTTGCGTGCGTGTGTGTGCATGTCTGTGGGTGCGTGTTTGTGTGCGTGTGTGTGCATGTTTGTGGGTGTGTGTTTGCGTGCGTGTGTTTGTGTGCGTGTGTGTGTTTGTGTGTGTGTGTGACACAAGGTTAATAAAAATGGCCGCTCACGCCGTGGGTCATTTGGGGGTGGCTCAGACATCCGGTAAGCCTCCCCCCCCCCGGGGACCCCCCGGTGGAGAGGGACGTCTGGGCCGCTCTGCTTGCCCCGCCGCCGCCGCCCTCACTTGGACCGAGTGGCACGAGAAAACAGATGGATGGAGAGATGGATGGATGGCTCTCGCAGCGAGAGAGGGAAACAGCATGCGGCTCGGAGCAGAAGAGTTCTGAAACAGGCCCGATACAGGCTAGGCTCGCGGGAGCTCTCCAGACAAACGGAAGTCCGAGAAACCACCAGCAAACCAGAAACACCTATTCACCAGCACAGCAGCACAGTGAGATATGTATGTATGCATATACGGTATGTATATATGTATATATGTATGTATGAATGTATGTATGTATGCATATACGGTATGTATATATGTATGTATGTATGTATGTATGAATGTATGCATGCATATACGGTATGTATGTATGGATGTATGCATGTATGTATGCATATACGGTATGTATGTATGGATGTATGCATGTATGTATGTATGTGTATACAGTATGTATGTATGTATGTATGAATGTGTGCATGTATGTATGTATGCATATACGGTATGTATATATGTATGTATGTATGAATGTATGTATGTATGTATGCATATACGGTATGTATATATGTATATATGTATGTATGTATGTATGTATGAATGTATGTATGCATATACGGTATGTATATATGTATATATGTATGTATGTATGTATGTATGTATGTATGTATGTATGAATGTATGTATGCATATACGGTATGTATATATGTTTTTTTTTTCAAATAAAGCAGTTTGAACTGAAGTATTAACCACCTGTGAAAACTGCCTTCCAGAAGCTTCTTTACATCTGACGCCTGTTAAGTTTTCGTTTTTTACAGATATCAACCTTTGTTGTTGTCGTCATCGTCATACCCCCTCAGTTTGACTTAGCAGAACATTCTGACTTAGTCTGCCAACCCCCCCCCCACCCCCCCACCTCCCCCAAAGCAACGGGACGTTGGCGGTTAAAGGCTCAATGGCGGCTCAGATCTTCGCGCAGAGCCGAAATCCTCAGATGACGATGAAAGGGAACATTTGCTATCTCCACCACTCCTCACCGCCTTGTGGAGCCGCTTCAAGGGACAAGAAATAAATAAATAAATAAACAAAAGAAAGAAATGGCTGCTGTCTGCAGACGGGCCCTTTCTCCACTGATGCCAGTTTCCTCAGACAAAAATCACACAGTAAAGGACGTTAGATCGGCTTTGTACCTCCTCGCGGACCCTTCAGCGAATCTGGGCTGAACCACAAAATCCGGCGCTGTCCACGAGAGGGAACAGCCCTCTGTGCGCACTTCAGACAGAATAACGCAAGCCTCATTCAGCCTGTACCTGAGGCCTTTGCTGCACTGGAATAAAGTTCAGTTTGGTAAATGTATGGGTCCAGCGCTTGAAGTGGGCCGAAACTGACAGGTGAGTACATTTCGGTGTACCTGCACTTTTGCTAGAGTTCCGTTACACCTGTGTAGCGTTCCGCAGCTACTCATTCCCCAGGTTTGCCTGGTACACGATCTCAATATCCCACCCCCCGTGCCCCCCCCCCCCCCCGCCAGACCACAATCACTACCCCCACCCCCTCTTCTCCTCTGTTAATCCAAGTTGCTGCACTTTTTCCTAGTGTTCTGCTACACCTCTCTAGCATTCCACTGCTTCTCATTCTCCAGGTACACAATGTCAATACCCCCCCCCCCCCAAAAAAAATAGTCCACGATCACTACTACCCAGCCCCACCCCCCCTTCCTGCATTCTTCCTAGTTCCAGCACTTTTTCCCACTCTTGGAGAACTGGTACGGTCATATTGTGCAATAAGGACAGCACGATTGGAGTCGGTAAAGAATTATGTCGCCTCACACGAGTTGTTTGCGCTACACGATGTATGTGTGACACTGCGCAGAGTTCAACGCTCGTAAAGAGGAGCGGCTGCTGCTGTCAGTGGGACTACAGTTCCCAGGCTAATCTGCACGCGAAGGAGAGCAGCTTCGGTCGTAAAAGTCACAGGGACCGCAAGAGCTGGCCTCGGTAAAGCAAAGAACCAAAAGAGCTTTAAATAGACAAAGAACTACATCTGCGGGACATTCCATCTATCTATCCAACCAGCCAACCATCCATCCATTTTCTACAATGAATTTTTCGGTTCAGGGTCATGGAGCCTATCCCAGCATGCACTGGGCGAGATTCAAGAATACACCCTAGGCAGATCATCAATCCATCGCAGGGCACACACACCATCCACTCACACGCTCACACATAATGGGCAATTTAGAATCTCCAATTACCCTCCCTCTCTTTGGACTATGGGAGGAACCTGGAGGGCAAAGAGGAAACCCACAAGGACATGGGGAGAACATGCAAACTCCACACAGAAAGGCACTCAGTTGGCACTCAACCCTGGCCAGGATAAGCAGGTATAGATACTGGATGGATGGATGGACGCAGTGGTCTGTGTGCATGCGTGTGGCATGTGTGGTCCCATGAGCGGTCGTGCTTCCACAGCTGTACCGGTGGCAGCACGCATGTTTTGGAGTCATCTGGAGAGCTTCCGTGTTGCTAGGCAGGAATGCCCGTCGTTAAGTGAGCCGGGGAGGAGAGAACATTGTGCAGAGCCCTGCGGAGCCTTGCTTCCCATCCTAAGTGTGAGCGGTTACAGCTGCTACTGTGTACCCAAGCCACTTAAAGGGGCTGAAAAATGTTCCAAAACCAGAGGCACCAGGCACCAGCGCTGCCGAACTGAGACAAACAAGAATGAATCATCTGGGATCCCTATGCGCTGCATCAAATCTGCGATTACCCTACACTTAACATGGTCACTGTGGTGGAGGTTAATGATGTTAATCCATTCCCCCCCCCCCCCCCCCCCCCCCCACCTAGCCACACACACACACACACACACACACACACACCTATCACCCACACGCACACACCTCCCACATGCACCAAAACACACGCAGCATACACACACGCATGCAAATAGTTTTCTGTGCTCCGTTGATCTTGCCTGGTGTGATTGAGCCTGCCAATATGTCCAGAAGGCGTGGTTTGCACTTTTTGAGAGTATTTCATTGGTTCCAAATACACCAGACAAGATCAGTAAATCGTAGAGAAGTATTTGAATCCAAAACAAATACGTATTTGACCCAGGTCTGTCCTGGACAGGTATTCCTCGACATCTTAAACCATCCAAGTTCTCTCTGAGAAGATGAAATTCACTCAGCTGTTTAAGACCAGGACAGCTTTCCCTCTGTGTTGAAACGAACCATCAACAGACTTTCTTTAGAATGCAGGTGACCATTCTTAAAAAGGCATCAGTGGTGGTTTGTGAGGCGTAAGAAAATAAAACCCAGGCAAAGTGTTTAATTAGAAGTACTGAGAATTTGCCGAGCATTCTCCGACCGACCTGTTTTTCTCCACACGTCCAAGCATAGACCTTAGGGCTCATTTCCAGAATGGCATTTCTCAGGTAATGATAAACGTAGAATTAGCTATTGATTACTTTTTGTGGTACAGAGCTTGGTTCCCTTTAGGCATTCTTTTAAAATCAATAAAGCTCTTACTGGGCTTGTTGTTCTTAGGCAAAATGGGGCTTTTTTTTAAATATGGAGAAGAAATATCTTCACTCGGGGGAAAAAAAAAACATCCCAGAAACACAGTTAATTAAAATCATGTTCGTGATAATGGAAGCCATGTAACAGTCCTTTCTAATTGAAAAAAGGAAACTCTTGTACTTACTCATCTGAATAGAACTCTAATCTTCTGCATTAATAATAATCATTCTCCTG
This sequence comes from Anguilla pacifica, assembly GCA_039654925.1. NCBI lineage: Eukaryota > Metazoa > Chordata > Actinopteri > Anguilliformes > Anguillidae > Anguilla > Anguilla pacifica. Next base: position 7,069,862 of record CM077286.1, read on the forward strand.
TTCTGATGACGTCTCTTTTTTTGTTGTTGCGGTGTTTGCTTAGATGTGGAAATGCACTGTGGTTTGGTGGGGGGGTGGGGGTGGGGGGATTTGTGGGTGCTGATCATTAATCACAGCTGTTCCCCCTACGGTGGCAGATGTGCATACAGAAATGAACGAAACGCCTCGTGGGGCCTCTGTTGCCCTCCTCCTTGCATTGTGGGGTTCAGAGGAAACGACGGTAAATTAATCATAGGGGTGCACACACAGCAGCCGCAAAGCACGAATCATCCCCACCCCCCCTTTTTCTGAAGGGGGGCGGGGGGGGGGGGGGGGAGGATCCGTGAGCCCCCAAAAGATACGAGCTCTTTCAAAACTACAGCCCTCAGCAATGCTGAGGAAACAATTTTCAGGTGAGTTTCAGGTGCACAAATGTACGTTCTTGCTTATTATCGAGCAGGTATCCAGTACCTGTGAGTATGCTTACGCTAAGCTGTTCTGGGCACAGGGAAATATAAGCACTCGCTGAAAAAAAAAAAATTAAGAAAATGGAAGTGAATGCTTAAGAACAAAAAAGACAGGCACGAATGAAGACTGATTGCGTTTTTTCCGTACTGTGCAACGGTCAATATAAGCATACCGTAGACCGGAGAAAGTTAAACATGAATGCTTATGAACAAAAAAAGAGACAGAAATGAAGGCTGATCGCGTTGAGGACCCCCCAGATGTTGCCGTCCCGTCTTCGAGGTGTCTGGCCTGGGGGGGGGGGGGGGGGGGGTAATGGGAGACAGCGTAACGCAATGGCGAAAGGACCGAGCTTGTAAAGTTTTAGGTATGATCTGTCAGATGTCGATGCCCTTGAATCCTTGTATGCTTGTAAGGATCCTTGTATCCTTGTGAACATCCACTTGTATGAATGGACTGTAAAGAATGTACTGTAAGAGTACCGTACCTCATCTACTCTGTGTTCTGCAGTTGTTCCAGTGACCTTCGGTGTGCACTTTCGTACATCGCTTTGGATAAAAGCGTCTGCTGAACAGGCGTAATGAAACGAAATGAATGTGATTGGTGCAATTCGCTCTGGATAGGCATTATATGTAATTTGCCTATGCTAAATGCCTCAGATGTAAGGTGTCCTTAGCCAGCTCACCCCATCAGGGCTTGCGACGCGTCCACACGTTGCCGTTCGCTACGGTAACGGACAGGTACGCTCACGAGAGACGCGGCGCGACCGTGCGAAAGGTGTACCGGCTGACGCAGGTGAGAGAAGCGTGAGAAACGATCTCCCGCTGGTCGAGCAGAGTCCGTACGCACGCGGCAGCTGCCTCTGCTGCATGCGCGATGAGGTGTCCCTCCCTCCCCCCCCCCCCCAGCGGTATCGCGGCCGGTTCAGAGACAGAACGCATGCATGCAGCGCTTAACAAATGCGATGCGGCAAGCCCCCAGGCGCGGCCGCCATCTTGGAGCCCCCGCGGTTAAAGTCACTCCCCCCGGGGGCCCGGTGACAAATCAGGCGCGGAGACTTAATCAGGAAGTCCGTCAGAAAGAGCGAAGGAAGGAAGACGCGCGGATGGAAAATTACGAGCCCCCCTCCCTCGCCGCCTTTGTTTTCTGCGACGCCCGATTGGCTCGTTTCATTTTCCAAGCCGCCCTCAATTACCGCGGAGGGATTTGCGGCGGCCGAGGGTCTGCGTTCTGCAGGGGAGGATTCTGGGATAGCCAAACAATCATTCCTTCCAGTGGCATAATTAGATTTTTGTTTGAGGTTAGGGTGGAGCGAGGGGGTGGTTGAAATTCTGAAGAAAGCTCACAGACTTCACAAACACATCAACAGTGAGTTTGAGTGCAGACTAAATTTTTTTTGGGGGGGGGGGGGGTGCTTAGGAATCAGCTTCTAACCCACACGGACACGGGGAGAACATGCAAACTCCACACAGAAAGGCCCAGAACCTTCTTGCTGTGAGGCGACAGCGCTTCCCACTGCACCACCATGCCCCTGAGGCAACACGTTCATGTGTAAGAATAAAATGTTGCGTGTGTACTGGACAGTTGAACACCCAGCACGTGTACTCTCCAAATGTTGGGGAATTCAAATGTGGCTTTTGATCACGTGATATTTTTCACAAGGGTACGCAGTAACACTTTTTTTTGTTTCCCGTGGAAGTGAGGATAGAGTGAACACACAGAGCATCAGCCTGTTTGCCACCGATGTCAGTTTGAGCAAGCGAGAGTATTACCATGTGACTGCGTTCCAGCCAGCACCGCAGACGGTGACAAATAAATACATCGGTTTACGCCGCACCGTGAGGCACTGTGCTCTTCAAAACGGACACCGCAATTGTGTTTTTCTGTTGTTTCAAGAGGTCTAGACCTTTAAACTCCACGTTCTGTCACAGACAGATAAAAATCTGTCTTTATATAAGCCTCTTCAGCGGCCTTGAATTTCGCACGGTGAATCAGAATCGCATATTGTTTCTGTTTAGGTGGTAAGTTTCGGTGCAGTCCTTGCTCAGTTTTTGTACAGAACAAATTCAATCAGAGACTGACCAGCCCCCACAACTCTTGTGAGTGATTTACCCTCCAAAGACCCAGCTATTCATTTTTGTCCCCAGAAGTCTCTGGTCTTAATATCAAGAACCAAATGTTCGACTATGCTGAAATCCACGCTGCAATGGACATTCAATAAAAATAAAATAAATAATATTTCAGAAAACATTTTCAGTTGAACTTGTTTTTTCATCATCAAAGACATTTGTATTATGTATTAAAAACATTTCAATGCTTACGTTTTTCCTACAGGGAGGGTATCACCCTACAGCTGGCAGCGTGGGTTTGCGCAGACAGGAATCTGACTGACAGGCAGACGCTCCAGGTGAAGCTCAACAGGTCGACCTGCAGGGACACATCTTTAACCCTTCTGAGGCCTGGGATCGCAAACAATGCGATCAGGATGGTCTTAACGGAACACTCCGACGCCGATGATGTCACAATCGCTGCTGGTGACCGCTGAAAGCGGTGGAGTTCTAGAACACTGACTTGGAATTCTGAACAATGAAACGTTCTAAAAAACCTGCCCCTTCGAAGGGTTAACCGGGTTAACCGTGCACCATCGCACCGGAAGGCTGAGGAGCTGCGTGCGGTGGCACATGGTGGTCATTCTTGGCGGGGATTAGCCAGGGCCACGCGGCGCGGGTTTCTTTTTGCAATTGAGATTCCAACTGAGATCGCTCATTGGCTGAACCGGCGCCCGTGACACGGGCTTCCCACACAGACGAACCATCATGAGGACCGTCGGCTGGCATTTGTGACTTAATGGAGCAACAGCAGTGATTTTTGCACATGGATGAGAACCCATAGGCTATTAGACAAGCATTTCACTGGACCACTAATACACACACATGCACACACACACACATACTGACACATTTACAAGCACACACACAGAATGGATGTAACCCTGATTAATGAAACACAAACTCACAAATTCAAACATACTCAAACACATGTACACACACGAGTACACGTGCACACACACTCACACTTATGAGCACACACACACACACACAAAGACACACACGCGAGCACACACACGCACACACATACAGTAGCACACACACAGCTTGGCTTTTTGTAAAGACTTCTGTATGACCAGCCACTTAAGGTATGGCTCATCTAATGTGGAGCGTGTGCAGCTTAGTGCTTCTGCCTTTCAGAAAATATTAAAGTGGCCTTTTTGGACCGGAGAACTCCCACACCGGGGTTTTTCATAAAACCCATCATGACTCATGTGACATAACAACTGGCATGTGTCACCCAAGGGCCCCAAAATGGAATTAATGGGCTTGAAAGAGCCAACAGGAAGACCTTTTACAATGCATTCCACACTCCGTTCCATCCTTTTCACAGAAACTCTTATCCAGAGCGACTTACAGTGTAATGTAAGAGAAAAGGAGTTCACCCACAAGTTATATGAGCAACAGATCCGGACCAGTGAGTGTAAATGTAATGGCACTAAGGCATTAAGAGAAAGTTCTCAGACCGCAGACGACTCCGGGCCGGGTTTGGGCTGGGTTTGGGCCGGGTCTGGGCGGAGTCCGGCCTGGCAGTGCGGACTTCACTCCAGAATCAGAGCCCAGATCAGGCCCGGAGTCGCTTGCAATCAGGGATATGCAAACCAAGAACCAAAATACACCTTATGAATACACAGAGACAACACTACATACAGTAACATAACAAAACACAACACAAACACAATGACAAGAACAGACCATTCAGCTCAACAATGCTCTACATATCCTACCACTGAAGGGTTCCTAGTGCTCACTGCTTACCTTCAAACTAGACAGCATCCACTGCCGTATCAAGCTTGGTCTAGAAAACCCCCAGAGTTTCTGTCTCTACTGCATGACCTGGCGAGCAATTCCGCACAGAGACTGCAGCGACATCCATAAGAAGCCATTCGAAACAGGATAACCTGTAATTATTAGAATAATCTAAACATTACAAATAGAATAACCTGAATTAATTACATCAGGTATGAGTACTTACGTCAGAATACGCCATGTCAGGAGGATGGCTTTTAACATATAAACCTTCAGGCTTTTTTTTTGACAGAAGGCTATTATGCCCTAATCGGATTTGTTTTTTTAAATCTGATTGTTTGGGGGGAACTACATTGTTTCTGTTATGAAATTATGATGTAATTCAATGCTGTGTCGTGTGGGAAGTGACGAATGACAAAAGCACGTGAGAGGGCACAAATCTGATTTGACCGTTCAGAAAAAATAAATCATACGGCCAGGTATCAGGTATGTATCCAATTTAGAACCACATAAGAATGTGTTCCAAATCAGAATAGAAAATGTTTGATTCCATGCGATTGTTTGCTGTTTAGACAGTAAAATAAAGATCACATATGTACTGGATATGTAAAAAATAAAAATAAAAAATCCAAACTGGGTCACTTCAAACTGCCTGTCTCAAGAAAATTCCCAGACTTGGGAATGATGGGAAAGATGGTTAGGGAAGGGGGTTTGTGATTCCCAGGTTGTGGGATTGATCCCAGCTGGTATACAACTGTTTTATCTTTGAGTAAGGTGCTTTGCATAAACTGCTTCAGAAGCTATTTATCCAGCTGCATAAATGGGATATCATGTGAGGAATGTAACCTGTGTAATTCACTCTGGATAAAAGCATCTGCTGAATGTGTCAAATGGAAAATATCTTTTTCTGAATTGTGCATAAGATAAGTCTACTAACAACACTTTGTTGCATATGAATTACATTCATTCATATCCACATTCACACTACTCACAGGAGCTGGAGCCTGGTAAATCTGACTGAGCTTGTTCAGATCAGAACTGAACGCATTTAACCAGGATTCCAGCTAAACGTACCGCCTAAACAGAAATGATACGCAAGTGATTCACCAAAATGTACAACTCATTCACCGAGTGAAATTCAAGGCAACTTAATATGCTTATATAAAGACAGATTTTTTTCTTTTACATAACAGAACGTCGAGTTAAAGATCTAGACCCCATAAAATAACAGCCAAACACACTTGTGGAGTCAGTGTTAAAGATCAGTATCGAGCAGTGCGGTATAAGGAGATGCATTTCTCACCGTCTACGCGGTCATCCTCTCGCACGCTCAAACCGACGCAGGTGGAAAACGGGCAGGAGCCGTGTGCGCGCACGGCCAATCATGGCTTCCACGGAAAATAAGGATTACCGAGTAACACAGTCAACTCCAGAAAAGACAGAGAGGGAGTGACGTTATTGGAGCGTTTTGGAGAAATGAGCACATTATTCCTGCCATTTTAAGCAGCCCGTATTTTTCTCAGTGGCGAAGCAGTGTTTAGCTCATGGAAACATCCTCGCTTCGGGCAGCCTCATTAGCGCAGCTAAGACACGCTAATGCTTTCCCCCACCACGAAACAAGCGAACGAGCACGAAGTCAACTGTCAGTGATGTGGCAGCAGAGGTTTGCAATACGCCCAGGAAAAAAATCGTACTTTTTAATGTTTAGTTGGCCTATACACTATAAGCCATAATATGTTCTGCTAATAGCCTTTGCTTAATCAAGAAGGAATTTTGCTTGTATGTTTTATAAACTTATGAATTTGACATACGTTTTCAGTTTCTCAAAATATATCGAGAACAGGCAGGTGCACAGACAGACACCGAGATATGCTGAAGCATGCGACCCCAGCACCGAGAGAGAAAAAAGGAGACATCAGCGATTGATTTCAAATCGCAGGTGCCCATTGTGATTGCAATCAACAGCCCCTGCCCCCTTCCCAACAATCACCATTTCCCCCCGCACCCCGATCTGAAATTGCAAATAGGTGGAGGTCGCAATTAGAGGCACCGGTTACAGCGCAATTTTCTAAGCATGCGCATAGCAGCGAGCAGCCGTGAAACCGTTCTTCGCTGTGGATCTACTTCAATATAGTGACGGCATCCAAATGAAATATCATTACTGCTATTCAAGGCTGTTCAAAGCAAGCAATACTAGACTAGCATGTGGCTGGTGTAGTGATGATACCCAAAGTAGCCTTTCAGAACCATTTGGAGGATGATGATCGCCTCAGTGCGAAAATGAAAATGCATTTCACGGCTAAAATCATCCCTGTCTGCATGATTAACATATTTTTTTTAATAAAAAAACTGCCTTTTAAAAAATATGCTAACGGCTGAAATCAAGGTACTTTGGCACGGCATTTAAATATAAAAAAAAAAAACAGCTTGGACACGGAGCATATCAGTGCATGATGCATTAGACTGTTTCACCACCCTTGTTGGTACACAGCGCTGTGATTGGAGCCCAGGTCTTTTGGCAGGAGGGTTGGGGGGGGGGGGTTGATGTGCATTAAGGGGAACCCCACCTCATGAGTTCCACCCACTAAAAGCACCTGCACCCGGCGCGGATGTGGGCGCCACACCCACGGAGCGAATCGACAGCTTGCGCGGAGGTTTCCTCCCCCGTGGGTCATCGTTTCGGTTGCGCGCGTCGTTCCTCGTGCGGGCAGGCCAAAGGGAGCGCGCCTGTTTCCCATCCGCACGTCCGGGCCGAGCTCGCTCGCTCACGCTGGGACGGTCTCCCTCCGAGCGTACTTGCAACAAGCCGCGTGACACGCGCGTCCCACGTCCGTCTCCGAGGCGACCCTACTCAGGCACGGCCTTCTGACGCGGGAACATTCCGTCCGAAGGACACTCTGAACATTCTGTTCCGGAACGTCCCCGTAGAACCTTCCAGTTCCAGGGCAGAGCAGGCATCTTATCAGTGGGTAGTAGCTCTCCACTCGATGGGCTCATCCCCCAGAAAGTCCCAAAGAATTATGTTGGTGATCCAGGGCAAATTATTATCACCCGCTTACATGACTGGATCAGTGACCAGGGAAGTCAGTTTGGACATGAACTCCCCCCCCCCCCCCCCGCCATTGCCTTGTTTTTGATAGGCAGAGGTGCACAGAGATCACACTATTGATTTTCTGTGTCAGTTAAGTCTAGCAGGTTCATTACAGCGAAAGCCTCGTTAATTAGGTCCTGTGGGAGTTAGCGGGTGCCTTAGACTCCAAATCCGCGATGGATCAAATAGACTACTTGTGTGTCACCTCCATGGCCCATGGAACAAAAATAAATAAATCCATGCGTCAGTTCTTCTGTTTTTCTCTCCGGCTACATTTTCACGCTGTTCTGCTTTGGGATGCCTGACCCCCAAAAACAAGCGCTGAGACCCTCAAAATCACACGACCAAACAAACGTTTTCTGAATTATCTGACGAGCGGATTATGGCAGGGGAACGCGATTTCACTCGTCTTTCTTTAATGACCATTTAAAAATGGAATGTGTTGCATTTTTACGTATGGTATGCATTTTACTGTTGACCAGGCCTTCATTAAAGATGAAGAGCTGTCAGGAATGACAGTCCGGCGGGTGCTGTTGTACCTGGACAGTGTTACCTTGACAGGATTGACAGTTTGCCACCGAGTTTGATGTGACAGGTGTGTGTGTGCGTGTGTGTGTGTGTGTGTGTGACAGACATCCCAGGGAGACAGAATGTCCAATCAAACCTACCGCTGATGCCTCGCAGCTACCCCTGTCAGTCTAAGCTCCAGCGCCATGTCGCCTCGCGATTTTCATTTTAATGCTCTGCTAACAGCTTTAGTTTACAGTGCCATTGTGCTTCTGTGCATAAATATATGGCACGGTTTTAAACCATGTTCATTTATCCGGGTATTCGCTGAATGAGTGCCGCTTAAGAACCTCTATCTGCTGACACTGAGGTGGTGTTTAACCAGCGAATTTAGGATTCTCTAATCATTCTACTAACACGTCTGCTGCACAATTTATGCCCAGCGATGGCCTTCTGCAGGCTGAATTATTGTGTGCTTGCGTGCCATTACTCTACAGATGTACGGTGTTTATGGAAATAACTCAGAATTAGTACATTTATCTGTGACACAGCATTAGTGCTGTAAGTGGCAAATCTGTTGCTTTAACCACAGTGACACAGTTCTGTTACACCTGCCCAGAGACAACAGCTGTACACCTGTGCTGGCGCGCACACACACACACACACGCACGCGCACGCATACGCACATATAGACACACACACATGCACACACACAGATACACAGACTCACACACAGGCACACACACACAAAATGTCTTAATTCTTTTATGTCTCAGTGGATTTTCTTCTTCCTAAAACTCTCCTAATTTACCTGGGGAAACCAACGCTGCGACTAACAGCTTCTAATTATTCCCGAAATTAAATCACTGACTCACTCCAATCAATAAATAATTGAAGAGAGAATTACAGGCACTAGCAGTGTCGTTGCGGTTAATGATGATTGGATCATTGCCAATGCGGTGGTGGTATTCTGGCGTCTTTTTGATTGGTAGTTCACAGTTAATGAGAGGAAATGCAGTCTGTTCAATATTAGAGAATGCAATCTTATTGCTGATTTGGTCTGTGATCTAATAATTAGACTTGTTAGCATTTCTCATAATCTCTTGATGAGAATGTTTATGCGCTTTAAATACAACATTGACAGCAGGCTTCACACAGCCAAACTTAGCACCTCCTTCATTTAACGTGCTGATGACATTACAGCATATACTGTATCTCAAAAGTTCCTTCAATACTTGAATGAACACTTGCATAATAGACCCCCTTTGGGAATCTGGTTAAATATGCAGCTTGTCAGGGTGAGAGAGAGAGAGAGAGAGAGAGAGAGAGAGATCAAACTGGCGGGGGTCTAAATGCTAATGACCTCCTGGCTTCATCTTGGCCCAAGTTACACAAAACTTCCTTTTTTTTTTTCTTTGCTCAAACTTGAAGTTCACTCTCTTCACCCCCCGAGGGATTCATATTTCATGAGCTATCCCAGATAGCGGACGATTCCAGGTCAAATATGGCAAGGGTTTAGGGCGCTGAAGGGCCCAGTTATGCTAACGGGAATTGTACCGCGAGCCAGAAGCGGACCAAACGCAACCCGACCCACATATCGGGCTTGTGTGGTGTTTCAATTTTGGGCCGGAAGTGGTCCAGCTGCAACCGGCCACATTTACCACCAGCCAAATGGCGGTTTATCACAGCCTCTGGCCTTCGTGCCTGAGGCAGGGGCTCATTGAGGTTGAGTTGTGGCCGTGTTCTGGCAGCCAGACTTGGATGGGTCCATTGCCCTTGTTCCATGGCGGTGTGGGGGCCAAATGAGGTGGTAAGTGTGGGCCAGCACGGGGCTCTTCTTCACTTTTAAAGAAAAGATAAAATGTAAAAAGAAAAAATAATTTTTTCCTTGGACTGCCTCCACCTTCTTATCTTGGGATCAGGTAAAGCTGTTTACTGTGGCAGTTCAGGTAAAGGTGTTTGGTACGGCAGGTCAGGTAAAGGTATTTACCACAGTATTTCAGGTAAAGGTATTTACTACAGAATTTCAGGTGAAGGTGTTTAATATAGTATTTCAGGTAAAGGTATTTACTACAGAATTTCAGGTGAAGGTGTTTAATATAGTATTTCAGGTAAAGGTGTTTCCTGCAGCAGTTCCAGTAAAGGTATTTACTACAGTATTTCAGGTAAAGGTATTTCCTACAGAATTTCAGGTGAAGGTGTTTAATATAGTAATTCAGGTAAATGTTTTTACTGTGGTATTTCAGGTAAATGTGTTTCCTGCAGCAGTTCAGGTAAAGGTGTTTACTACTGTAATTCAGGTGAATGATGTGATCCGAAGTTCAGGAGTTTGGTCCTGCTATTTGTATAATATGACTGTACATACATTTTATTCAAAAGGGACTTTGAGTGGTGGATCTGAACTAGAGTTGGCTGTGTGGAAATAGCAGACCTTGAGTAGCACTGGTTGGCTCATACCGGAGCAGCATTTAATAATATTATATCTAGTGTGAGCATTTTTTCTTCTTGATTTGTGCGCTTTAAAAGAGTCTCATGACCGTGGATAATGCTGGGCTTTGTGACTGTATGTACCGCAGGGTCAACAGGATTATTATCCACATGACAAGCGCTCATGATATACATTTTCTTTGAATTTAAATGCTCTCTGTGCTAGCCGCGCACTGCTGTGAACTCAGAAGCCCGAGGTTACATGGGCTTATGAATTACCATGACCTTGTCAGAAAAGGTCAAATGAGAGTGCTTGTTAACATAACAGCATGCAAAAAAAATTTTTTTAATAAAGTGTACAAATGAAATGAAAAAAATTATCAGGCCAGGAGAAAATTAAGCACTCGTGTACTGATGGGTCCACTCTAGCCAACAAATGCACAACACACCTCCTCAAAGCGTGTCATGTGACACGTATACCTACGTAACCGTGGTAACCACGGAAAAGTGGTTACCACAACTCATGCCCCCAGATCTCTATTCTCACCTGTGGCCAGGTGACTGACCTCAGCCGGAACAGTGAGTGTCACCAAAACAGGACGCCGTTTATAGTCTTCACTGTGTGGGCTGTGTTCTGATGTTTGTTTATAAAAAAAAAACATGAAATGAAATTATGAGAGGGCATCTTCAGGCAATGTCCCTCTGCCGAATTTGCCCAACACACATCTTCAGGAAGAACATTACACACGGCGATCCTGTTTCTCCTCTCCCAGGGATTATGAACATTTCATAACACCAGTATTGCGAGCAAAAATTATAAAATGGGTGATTCAAGGGCATCCTAAGGTAAAGTATCCCACCTCTGCATAAAACACTATAATATTATTTTACATATTACATTTCAAAAGGTAAACCTGTTCTTCTCCTTTATCAATAACCATTTAAAAAATATATTTTTAAAATACATGTATAAAACGCTTCTCCCCATCCCTATAGTGCCCCCCCCCCCTCCTCCCTTACTGTTCTGTTATTAAAGGGGGGTGCTGTGACACCTCTCCAGCCCCCGCAGTTTGAAGACGGGCACGTGCGGGGGGGGGCTCTCGTCCACGTAGGTGAGGGCGGGGTTGTCGTGCGCCATCTGGGCCTTCCTCTCGGCCTCGGCGGACTTGGCGGCGAAAGGGGGGGGCGGGGCCGGCGGCGGGGGGGTGGAGGCAGAGGCGGGGCCGCAGCACAGCGTCGCCTTGGTGACCAGCCGGTCCATGGGCTTGAGGGAGTGCATCCAGGCGGGCAGGAAGTCCCAGGAGCGCAGCAGGCGAGGCAGGTGCCCGGGGCTGCGGGCCTGCAGCGCGTTGACGAAGACGATGAAGACCATGATGCCCGTGAAGGGCGCGCCCACGCCCACCATCACCCGCCATCCCGCCATGGACAGGCCGAAGACCAGCGAGGGCAGCAGCAGGAAGCACACCACCAGGTACAGCACGGCGAACCAGCGGTACTTGGCAGTGCACTCGCCAAGCTTTTCCGCCATTCGGATGGGCAGGCGGGTGGCGGGCACGGGGTACCACAGCAGGATCCCCAAAATGTTGAAGAAGAAGTGGCACAGGGCGATCTAGGGGAAGGGGGGGGGGGGGTGGGGGGTAAAAAAATGTATTTAAAAAAACAAAACAAAAAAAACATTATTACACACATATATATGCAATGGGCCTGACTACTGTTAGTAGTAGAGTTGTTATTATACATCAGGGGTCCTCAATCTTATCTAGAAAGGGCTGGAGTGGGTGCAGGCTTTTGTTCCAACCAAGCAGTAACACACCTGATTCTACTCATCAAGGTGCTTAGCAAAGACTCTGGTGGTTGATTAGTAGAGCCAGGGGTGTTAGTGCTAGTTTGGAATGAAAGCCTGTACCCACGCCAGTGCTTTCTGAATAAGAGTGTGGACCTATGCTATACACAGAAGAAGCAAAGCCTCTTTGAGTCATGCCAACAAGGGGGCTTCTCATCCAATCAGCAGGCTGTAATCCGCACATGTGACCAGGAGGCTGCATCATCCATTCAGTCAATTGGACTGTGGATTTGGTGAGGTCTGAACTGGCTCCATCAGGCAGTTTTATGTTTGTGACATGGCTGCTTACCAACACAATTATGATTTAGCCCGACAGCCCTGCCAGGGTTGCAATTACACCAGCATATGTTTCCCAGCATGCACTGCAAACTGCATGTATACATCCAATTAGCGCTTTATGACTAATGTCGCACCCCAGGGAGAGGGAGAAAAAGAAAGAGAGAGCGAAAGAGAGAGGCAGGAAGCAAGAGAGGGATAGGGAGAGAGAGAGAAGGAGAAAGTAAGAGGGAAAGAAAAGGAGAGAGAAAAATACGTATAAACATGTATGAAGAAAAAAATCGAAAAAGGAAGGAAAGAGGGAAAGAGAGAGGGAGAAAGAGACAGAGGGAGAGATCGCGGAGGGACTGTGCACACCTGGAAGGCTGCGGCCAGCCTGTCTCCAGGACTGGCCAGGGCAGCGAGGATGGCGGTGGTGGTGGTGCCGATGTTCGAGCCCAGGGTCAAAGGGTAGGCCCGCTGGAGGCTGATCATGCCTAACCCTGCAAGCACAGCCGGATCGGCGAGGGTCAGCCAGGGGCTTTTTGGCTCTTAGGGTGCACCGTAGGATCACTTAAGGTTACAAATGCGGAGTAAAATGCCATCCAGGAAACTAGCTTTTCTGGCCCACCTGGTTCTCTGCAGACCCAACTGTATGAATACTTCTGGCTGCGCTGCTGAGCAGAACCAGCATCCAGGTGCCCGGGTGAATAAACTCGGCTCAATTAACCGGTTAATGAGCGACTAACGATGCAGATGCCCAGGGGAATGGACAGGTCGTCGTAATTAATAAAAATTTTAAATTATTTTTAAAAAAGACTCACCAATCAGTGGCGTGATGGCGGAGGTGAAAACGGAGCTGCTCTGAACCACGAAGGTCATCGCCGCGCCGACGAACATGGCCAGGTAACCCGCCAGCCAGCCAAAAGGGTAAGGGAAATCTGAGAGGGGGGGAGGGGGGGGTAAGACAGAGAGGGAGAGAGAGAGAGAGAGAGGGGGGTAAGACAGAGAGGGAGAGAGGGGGGAGAGAGAGAGAGAAAGGGGGAGGGAGAAAGAGAGGGGGTAAGACAGAGAGAGAGAGAGCGGGGGGGAGAACGAGAGGGGGTAAGACAGAGAGGGAGAGACAGAGAGAGAGAGGAGGGGAGGGAGAAAGAGAGGGGTAAGACAGAGAGGGAGAGAGAGAGAGAGAGAGTGAGAGAGACTGTGTGAGTCTGCACTTTTCTAGACCTTTCTGGTGAGCAGAGATGGAAAGTCCAGGGGTCAGAAAGTAGCACCGCCTTTGGGATCAACTGGAAAGCCAACTGCAAGCCAGGCCTAATCACCCAGTCAGTGCCCAACCTCACTAATGCTCTTCTGGCTGAACGGAAACAAATCCCTGCAGCAATGCTCCAATAGCTCGTATAAAGCCTTCACACAAGAGAGGAGGTTGTTATAGCAGCAAAGGGCAGACCAGCTCCATATTAATGCCCATCATTTTGGGTGAGATGTTGAATGTTCAGTGTCCACAAATTTTTGGACATGTAAAGTACGTTGCTAGGGGGGCAGAAATAATTTCGGGAAACCTTCGTAAAGATTATTTTCAGTAACCAAGCAACCCTACTGTCTGTCCATAAATCAATCAAGCATATGTAACCTTTCAAAAGGATTAATTTGCCGTTGCAGTAACAAACACATTTTATGTCAGAGGACCGACCGATGGTTGGAGAGCACTTACACAAATATTGAATATTCATTCTTAATGGCAAGCGTGTCCTGTGGCTACGTCTGATTGACTAATGGGGGACAAATCATTGTAAATGTCTAATTCAGTCTCAAAATGACAATGGCATTTGCATGTGTTTAAGAGAAAAACTATTGCATAAAAAAATTAACACAGAAATACACACATGAATAAATCTTGAGCAATCAAAACAAAGCATACTCTGATGAAGGACCCTGTGTCTGAAACATGTCAATCTCTATTTTTCCCTTGATTTAATAAATAATAAATGTAAGAGGAGAGCTGTCCTCCAGTTTATTCAGCAGCTTTATGTTCACTTCCATAGACTGGGCACCATCTTTCCATGTTATTATAGTTGTAAGGTCCTGGAAGAAGTATGGACCACCTTTTTTGGGCTTTTACAAATATTTATATCAAAGCAAATTCCCAGAATGACTGACGTGAAATAATTGCATCAAAGGCCATGTCTATAGTGAGGGTGATCACACACATTTCTAGCCAAAATCTCTGATTGAAAGCTGCCAAACAGGTAAAAGTACTCTAACAGCAAGTGCAAGTACATAGCCAATTAGGATTGGGAAACACAGCTGAGAATGGAGTAGAAGCCAGGTGCATTCTGGGATGTGATTTTCGATGTCCCGACCGTTTATACTGCATTTACATGAGAAATTCTGGTCAAGCACCGTGCTGAAGGGTATGATGGTGGTGAGTCACCTGAGAATTAAACCGGCAACCCCTCCAGTTGCAGGTCCTTTTCTCTAACCATTACACCACTGGTCCTTTTTAATATCGGGACCCAAATTAGAAATTCATAACCTTTCAGGGACCTGTTAATTAGACACACAAGCATGGCCTAGTGGACTCATTCCAGAACCTACCTCACACACTCCCATGACCCGTTTGGTGCCCTGGCCCACAATTTAAGAAACTCTGCAGTACACGACAGTGACGGAAAGGCCACAGGTGGTGCCCACCTGTGTTGATGACCTTCTGAATGGCTTTGGCCACCTGGCCCTTGAGCAGAGAGTTGAGGATCTTGACCAGGAGCACCAGGCAGGAGCAGAGGACGACCAGGGAGCAGGCCAGCAGGAGGAGACCCACGGCCAGGTCTGACATGGAGGTGTCCACGAACAGGTGCCTACCTAGGGGGGGGGGGGGGGGTGGCCGGATACGGGACAGTCAGTCTCAGCCCTACCTGCTTACTCTCACACACAACCACTCTGGATACAATATTCATCTACCTGTTCACCAACAACCACCCTGACTACAGTATTCATCTACCTGCACACAAACACCCACCCTGACTACAGTATTAATCTACCTGCACACACATGCACAAACAGCCACCCTGGATAAAGTATTCAAAAACCACATTTGAACACCCAACGTCTGAATAGTACACATGTATAAACTATAAAAATTACCCCACTCGTAAGATGAGAGCGGGAGAAGGAAACTTTTGCCATTTCAAGTTACATGCTTTGTTTTCAAACTGTGCCAACTGTGAGTGACATGTGAAAATGTGAAGACGCAAATGGACAATGTGGCCTATTTTTTTTATTTTTTTCACACGTGAAAAAAATCCAATCACAGGTGAAAATGTTAAACTCACATGCAATTCGTAAGGGTGGCCTTTCTGTGACCAGTATTTTACTGCTCAATATCAGGCAGGATAAGAAGAAGATATGAACGGATTCACTGTTTTTTTAAATCAATAGAGCAACCTTAATTATCTTTAGGACCAAATACATCAGGAACATCACACTACACTTCATAGTTTGCATTTTCAAAAGTTACCAAAAAATGGGTGAAAAAAATGTTTGGGTGCCAACTTGGAAATAATATTACTGGAATAGCTGTGTCAATAGAGGTTAGCTGTGTAGTGGTATTTACTTGTGATATTTACTTTTGTTTACAATATTACTTGTTGATTTGTTTGGTTAGCTTTATGCTTACTGATTACATATGAGTCTCCTGTACCTTCTTGGCAAATAACACGCTCCTGTATTCCAGAGACTAACACCATTGTTCTCCACTTCTGTAAGTCCCTCTGGATAAAGTGATTATAACGTAATGTAATACATACATGAGAGACACAGATTAACAGCTTATATATATTCACTGAACACAGACAGATGTGGGGCCAGCACAGCTTCAGTAAAACACTAATAAAACGCCAATTACATCAGTAAAAAAAGGAAAGGAAAACCACCGTGATTAAAAATGTAATGTTTTTAACGGCCGTCCTTCATTAAACTAATAGCATAATAGATCATAAAATGATTGCAGCAGAGCTGAATTCGTACATCCAACCGTAGCCACAAACGCTGCTCCAAAAATTGTTTTGGAGTTTTGTCATGGCCTCTGTTTTTAAGAGACCTAATAATTTTCTCCCATACTGGCTATATTTCATTTACTTGTCAGACCCTCCCTTCCTCTCTCATCACCTCTTGCGTTTTAAATCCTCGCGTTTGTCTCCGTCTCCGGTTTTATTGTATTGCCGCTCTGGCCTCTCGGCCCGGCTGTTATTGCAAACGAGAACCTCGTTCTCAATTAGCTCGCCGGGTTCGATAATTGCCAGATAAATACGATGAAATCGGGAAGGCGAAGAGGCAATGTGTCAAACCCGATTTTGAGCACTACCCCCCCCGGGCCCCGTGGTCGCATTTCGAGGTTCTCCCGAAGGAAAGGAGAAAACAAAGAATGATTTCATTGGCTCAATAACTCTCTCTCTCTCTCGCTCCACCTAGGCTAACGTGTAACGAGCGTTCTGGTGTAAAAATGGCCGCCGTGCATCATCCAGGTAGCGGTTACAAATATGAATTGTGTTTCCCCCATTGGCTGTAAAGCGATTTGAGACCATGATGAATATGGGCGCGACTGTACACAAATCCATCAGCATAAATACATGTATAGCACAGCACAGTCAAGGGCGGGTGTATCTGGGGAGAGGGCTTTCTGTTTTGCAGCCAGGTTTTAAAACGGCCGGAGCAGGACCTACATTTTTGGACGTTGACTTGCGACGTGACGTTCTGCAGGGTCCAGACGGCGGTCCCGTTGTGTGTGGACGCAGCGGCAGAGTCACTCACGTTGACAAGGGCCTGGGAGGGAATTAGGAGAGAAGCACGGACTGTGAAACAGGGCCCAGTTTGCTAATCATTGTACTACACCAGGGATAGTCAAATGAGGCCCTAATTTAAAACCTGACACGCCAGGTGAGTGTAATCTCAGGCCAACCTGTAATATTATAGGACTATGGACTATCAGGCAGAAGAGAAGACCAGCAGTACCAGCAGGGCCAGATTTGAGTACCCTTGTACTACGGCCAAGCTAGCTCCCACCACAGACAGCATCTCCCAGTCAGGTGACAGAAGAAATGACAGGCACACCAGGGCCAGCCTTACCACAACCAGACGGGTCCTACACCAGACTTTCACCAGGCTCCTGTTCCTCAGGACCTCGTCTCCTACGGCGATGCCGGTAATAACAGACTTATCCAGCTGGAGAGGGGGGGGGAGTGGGGGGGGGGGGGCAATGAGAACACTGTGAAACTAGGTCACATGATCAGGATGATAGCGGGATGAGGTTTTGAGGTGTGGGGTTGTGAGGAAGGCGTGTGATAAGAGGACACAGCGAATGGAAACAGACAATTGTCAGTGTGGAGCAAGGAAACATTTGGTGATCTGATAGCGAGGGGTGTCAGGTTGAAGAATGAAGGGCGCCACCTAGAGGACAACATGGAGGCCTTACATATCAGTAGGATGTTGAATGAAAGCCTCAGAGTCAAAGGGGAAACACATCTCTACCCACTGGTAATACAGTAATAACAGAGTAGTAATAAAACAGTAATACAGTGTAAATACAGTAGTTATAAATGGTAATACAGTGTTAATAGTACCGTAATAAAGCACCTGTATGATGAGCTTGGTGAAGGGTTCCGTGATGACCTTCAGGAGCTCCGGAGCGTCCTCCCCGCTGCGGATGCTGAAGCACTGAATCACAGCTCGGGCCATGTGACCCATCAGCCCTGTAGCCACCTCCAAGGGGAGCAGGACCAGCACCGACAGCCAATTGAAGCAGTCGTGGATGGTAGCTCCTGCGAAGGCCCTACAGGAAGTGATGTGTTTATGACAGGAAGTGCCACAGTCAATTGATATTACATTTAAGTCTATGTCTTTCTCAAAGTGTATCCTAAATCAATATCAATTATTACTCTAGTTTCACCCTGTTTTACCACAGTTACTTCCCTGTGAAGCACTTTGCGCTACTGTGTAAAGCAGCTCTAAACATAAAGATCATTATGATTATGATGATTATTATGATTATGATGTTAATCATGATGATGATTATTATTACTATTGTTGTTGTTGTTGTTGCTTTGGCACTGAAGGCCTAACAGCAGGATGATTCATACTACTCTACCAAAGATAACAACTCTAGTTTCTAATTTCAGATTCTTCAGGAAACTTAAGCAATAAAAGAATAGCTCAAGGGTAAGAAAAGAATAGAACAGAACTCCCACGGTTCCAGACCCAGGTCAAAGTGCAAACACAAAGCACTCCGCAAATACAACTCAGAAAAGTAACCCAAGCAGAATTTAAAACAGATTCAGCTGAATATTTTATCTTGAATATATTTAATGACCATTCATTGGCCATTCATATTGTACTTGGGGTTATCTTGCAGATACCATATTCATGAACCTGAGATTTATTTTACTAGTTGAAATAAGCGATATCTTCATTTTCTTAGGTGAAGAAGTTCTAAAGAAAATAATTCCTGAACAGTGCCAGTTCTCTTTTGCAACAAGGCAATAAAATCATGTAATCATAAAATATGTTGTTTTGGGGAAAGCCTGTGGGTCCCTGTCCTGTACCTCTGGAACTGTGTCCTCTCTCCTGCCTGCATGAGGGCCACGATGGTGTTGGTGACAGACGTCCCGATATTAGATCCCATGATTATGGGAATGGCCGACTTCACATCCAGAACTGTTGAGAGAATAACAACAGCCCTGCTCATCCTTCAGTAGATTACATTTTGATGGCTGCAGGACGGAGGACTGAGGACATTTACACCTGCAGGCAAAACCAGTGTGGCTGGTTAACATAACTGTGTTCAGGGGGTGACTGAAATTTGTTCTCCCAAAAACGTTTCAGGATTGAAACTTACAGGATGGTGGATCTCCAGAAAAAGTGTTTGGGAAGCCCTGTTATAAGCTATTCTGTTCATTCATTACTCTATTTGTACAACTACCTAATATCAGTGCAAAACATGCCCTTAATTTATTTCCACCTGGGTCCTGTCCTGTAAGAAATATAGCCCTTATCTAATACTTTAGTAATCCCTTCTTAAATTTTAAGAAAACCCTTGATAATTTCCCTCAAACGTTGCCCTTTACTTCTCAGCTAATATGCCTAATTTGCTGTACTTGTGGACGTTCTCTGCATGATAAAATTATTGTTCAGTGTCAGATAAAGGTTTATACAGTTTTTCCACATTTTACTCGGATAATGTACAGTACGTGTGTAAAAATGCTTAGTGTATAATTCTGTATGCCTTCAAAATCATTCTGGACATGAATATACTGGGTAGTTTTTAGATATGAATATGCTGGGTAGTTTTTGGATATAAATAAGCTGGGTAGTTTTTGGATATGAATATGCTGGGTAGTTTTTGGATATAAATAAGCTGGGTAGTTTTTGGATATGAATAAGTTGGGTAGTTTTTTGGAGATTAATATTTAGGGTATTTACGTTGTCCTCGTACCCATCACTGATGTCAGAGACATTATGCTAAAGGAGAATAACTACGTGTAGGGAGGCAAAAACAAATCTGGTAACAGCTGTGTTTTTCCCTCCCTCTCTCTCTCTCTGTCTCGCTCTCTCTCTCTCTTTTTTTTGTTGTTTATTGTCAGACGGGTCAAAGTTTTATTGTTTTTAATTATGCTCCTCGCGAGCCATCTGCGGAAGTGCACGGGGGGTCTGGGCGGGGGGGGGGGGGGGGGGGGGGTCTGGCCGAACTACGCCAGCTGGTAATTGCGCCTAATTGCATCTTTGTCCTGCGGTAATGAGTTGTTGAGAGGGAGAAAATGGCAGGCCGGGAGACGCGGAGCGTGGGCCGCGGGCTGCACGCGTGCAATTAGCTGCGCGTCGTCGCCGCCGTCCCAGAGCTCCTGACGCACGAGGCCGCCGCGCACGGGAGGGGTGACTCGCGCGCGGGTTTTTTGCGTCTATGGTCTCCCGAAATAGCGGGACTCCGTCAGGCTCCTCACATTGTTCCCGAATTAGTCAGGCTCCTACCATTTCCTGAAACCCTCCTTTCATTGTATTAAATCTGAACTGAGTTCACGGGTGGCTTTTATTCATTTTCATTTTTTTTCCCCCTACTTTGACCTTTGACCTTTTATACTTTCACCTTTGACTTCCAGGTTTTTTCCTGTCCATGCAAACTCCAGTTTTTATACCCAGGAAGCAGTACTCCGGCTTGTATGGGAGTCAAATGGGATTTTGTCCAAACGTGTTTAAGTGAGCTTTTTTGCTCACAAATTGAACAAGTCATAGTTTTTGGAATGGCTGACCAAGAAACAATTTTGTTGGAAATGAAAATGTTCTTATCATTCGTTTTTGTAGAATTATTTCCTCAATACAATAATTTATCTTGAATATTTATGAAATAGTGGTTTCATAGGTAACAATCACTGCAGGTAACTGAGAGCAAAGGAGTTCTAGAACACTGACTTCTAGAATTTTCAGTGCATTCCGAAACACCTACCCTTCAAAGGGTTAACGGAACTGTGAATAACTAGCAAGGAATTAGCCGTTGCTGAGGAGCCCAGTGTACAGCTGGGACTACGAGCTTCGGAGTGCGACTTACGTCCCGAGGACACCAGGCTGACGATGATGGAGGTGGAGGTGCTGGAGCTTTGCACCAGCACAGTCACCAGTATTCCCACCACCAGTCCGGCCACGGGGTTGGACAGGATGGCGTTGTCCTTGAAGATGTCCCCCGCCACCTTGCCTGCTCACGGGAGGGAGAAAGCAGGAAGTGTAACAATAGCTTCCAAATGGCAAACAGAAAATCAACAGCCTCAAAATGAAATGTTTAGACCACTGGTTAAGATCTGCATTATGCTAGTGTAATGACACTACAATCAACCAAGAACGCATCATGGAGAGAGAGAAAAAAAACTCAAAACCTCAGGACAGATCATCCCCCTGTCATTGAGAATGTCTAAATGGAAACATTGTGAAACAGGATGATTTCGTGAACATTAATAAACAGAAGGTAAGAACAATGAAACAGGTCTCACACAGTACAGCAGTCAGAGAGAAGAATAGGAATATTTACCCCAGTTTCACACGAGAATAAAACAGCTACCTCATATCAGAAGACTTAAAGACACCACTGGAATAGTTATCGACGACAGTGACAGAAGCTGATGATTTGCCCCAATGTAGGGGTAATCAGAGATACTAGTGTCATAGTTACCCCCGGCCAGTTGGAAGGAGGAACTCAGGACGTCCAGGGAGCAGACGAACATGAAGAGGAGGAAGAGGAGCAAGGGTATCTTGGCGAAGTTGACGAAGAGAGATTTCATTTCGGCCATCTTCTCCCTCCTTGGCTCTGCGGGGACTGGACGTAGACCGACCACAGATCAAAAAGTGAACGCTTCCCCAGAATGCATTGTTTTATCGCAGGAGCGCATTCCGGAATGTTGACTGGGGTGTGCAACAGTGTTGCGTTTGACCAGATACCGACCACTGTCACAGCGCACAATCGCACAACCACAAAAACAACAGCTTCGTAAGCCGAACGAAAATGAGTCACGCGTTCGGAAACGGGAGGGTGCAATCGGCCAATGGCATTAGAGCTCAAAACCCCACAACATTGCTTTTACCATAAGTAAACCTTACTGTTGATTGCAGTTTCCCTTGATCCAGGTTCCAGATTCTGCAAGCTTTTTTTAAAATGCCCTAGAAAGCCATCCTAGATTACAAGGGGCATAATTTTAGTTTAAATTTTTGGGGGATTGAAATGCATGAACTCCAAGAAGTGCAACTGTCTAGGGGTGTCAGGGGGCAGGCCCCCCCCCAGAATAAATTTTTTAAAAGAACACCAATGATCCAAGAACATCAAATAATCATGTCTGGTGAATTGAATTACATTACATCCATAAATTACACTCTTGCTAGATTACAAAGCAATGATTTTGTTATAATGAATCTTAAGTGACTCTATACAGACGTAAAGTAATGGGTGCTAGGAATGGAAACCGACACAAACACATGAAACACACAAACTCCACGCAGACCGGATCTGGCCGGCCAGGACTGGAAGCTGGAACCTGGAACCTCCATCTTGCAAAGCAGCAGCGTGAACCACCGCACCGCCGTGCCGCCGACCGTCCGACGCGTTCGCCTTTCCGTACCCCACTCACCTCTCACTTTGGGCAGCCTCTGCTCCTCCCACGGTTTTGGGGCGTGGCACTCCGCCTCGCTCCTCTCGCGGTTGCCGAGGAGGTCCAGGGTGGACCCGGAAGCCACCATCTCGGGTTCGGGGAACGGACGGGGCGTGGCGCCCCTGAACCCCGCCCCTGAAACACAGGTGACGCTCGTCATGTGTGCGGGCATTCTGCGGGTAAAACACGCCCCTCTCAGCCCCCCCCCCCCCCCAGGGCCTCTTCAGCTCTCATGGAGTGCATATGGCTACTGTTTAATCCAAAACATTATTAAAATATGGACAGATGGATATTATTATTATTATTATTATTATTATTTTATACTTATAACTATACTTATTACTAGTAGTAGTTGTTGTAGTAGTAGTAGTGGTAGTATTGGAAGACAAAGAAGAAGAAGAAAAAGAAGAACAAGAGTATGCAGTAGAAAAATTAATTCGACATTTCTTTTTTTCTTCATAAAAAAGTACTAAGTCATCACAGTACAGGGTCATCATACTTCACAGGAAGTGACCCATGTCTCCCAGACTGCGGTCGAACGGCCCACCCAAATGTAGATGAAAATAACTGATCACCTTGGCGGTCGACTGTCCGTGCCCCGAGGGTTGGGCTTATCTTGACGGGATGGGAGGACATGGCGACTCCCAAACGGTACGCTGCAAAGACATGGGGGAGTTCTCAAACAATAGCACTCTCTGCGGCTAACTTTCATGATTTCTGTGTCAGTGGATAAAACATGAATCGGAAAAAGAACGGGTTGGGAGCTCATGTACTGTAAATCACTAAACTATATGAAGCAGTCAGCCTCTCTCTCTCTCTCTCTCTCTCTCTCTCTCTCTCACTCACACACACACACCTTCGTTTGATCTCTGATGAGAGCTATATTATCTTCGCGTGTGAATCTCCGCCTGTTATTTGGAACTGTTGTGAGGACAGGAAACACGTGCGCATCAATCAGCTGCAACGATGTGTAGCAGCGGCGGTGGAGCAGTTAGGAAAAAGCTGCTTCATTAGCAGGCATCTGTGCTGGGGGGGGGGGGGGAGTGTTTGTTACTGGTGGTCTGCATTACATTTGCAAAGATCAAACCATTCGTTAAACGCGAAAAACAGCTGGTGGTTAAGCGCTCAGTCACGCCTCGTAGGCTATCGCACGGACATTCTCTCCGGGCCATTTACAAGATAAGGACCGCCAGGGAAGTTCATTTTTTAGCGAACACGCGACGACTTCCTTGTAAGGAAAACACCTCACCTAATATGCAGAAATCCATTCGGTTCAAATAAACATTTCAACAGATGCTAGGTTTAATTTAGTCTAACTAGATTCGGCCATGAAGGCTACAGCCATTCAGTGACGCCTAACGCCTGGATTCAATAAACTTTTTTATTTGCAACTGAATTCACAAACACAGTTTGGCGAGTTCATCAATCATGAAAATTAACTCGGCCAACTGAGTTTGCGAATAAAAAAAAGTGTAGGGCTAACGCTTGCATTTAAGTGTCAAAGTTACAAGTAGTTAAACACGAAAGATAATTGAATGCCGGTATCTAAATACCCGTATGATATAAGGCACCCTCTAAATGTTCACCAATCTAACCACTATTTGAGTTATTTATACTTTAGACCTGTTTTCAGCTGACTTGATGCGTCAATTAATATGCGTGTCTTACCTTGTCTTACGGTTACACCGTGACTCTAATCAGCATCGTTCCTACTCGTAATTATTAGGAGTTAACGGGTGTGGCCGGGTTTGTTTTATACCACCAAACCGTGGGTCTAAAGTCTAAAGAGATATAGGCCGTCCCTCACTAATTAACTCGCGCTCTTCATAATATTTTCCAGTTAATAATTATAAATGAAGGTTCCTTTCGTAATATATATATATATATATATATATATATATATATATATATATATATATATATATATATATATTACATCCTTTCTATCGAGGTGATCGTCTACACGTGTGATGGCCTATGTGTGATAGCGTACATGTTTTATTTATTTGTGTGTGTGTGTGTGTGTGTGTGTGTGTGTGAGTGTGAGTGTGTGCGTGCGTGACTGTGTGAGCTTGTGTGTATGGACAAGATGTCACCTGGGATCAATGAGAATTATGTTGTCAATGAGACAGCCTACACCCCCTCGATATTCTTACCTTTTTTTCTAATTTGATATAATTGCGGTAATCTGTCAGGATTTTTTTTTGATCTGGTGGCTTCTCGAACAATGGAAAATACGACACCTTGTGGTGAGAATGTGGAAAATCTACCTCTGTCCCTCAGTAGGCCATATATGACGTAAATGACAATTATTGCATTATTTTTTTTTTGTTTTTCAGTCAAACTTCAGTTGCGATTACAGCAGCTCCCCAGCTCAGACAGAAAGGCTATTTATATATGTCATCATTGACACAGAAAAGTTATCGCTCACAGTAGCAAATTCCATTCTTTCACCTCGCGTTCCTTTCGGCCTCGCAACCGGAAAAAAGCGGGAGTGCTTCCCGTTTATCAGGCAAACATTTACATTGCTTATCTTTCCCCCCCTCTAAATATTCCCATTATACTGCGGTTATATGATGGGAATATCTAAATAAATACATTTGTAAAAAAAAAAAAAATAATAATAATAATAATTTCCACTGACTATCGTGACAATATTATGAATAAATAAATCCGCTTAACTATGTTCATTTAAATGGTATTGTAAATTGGAACATGACATTTGCATTTAATTTCATATACGTTTGTATATCGTTTGTGACTTTAACATTCAAATTCAAAAATCCAATTTGCATTTTCATTTGGAGTGTGTCTGCCAAATTGATTGAAAAATGAAAAGGGCAAGTCCAATTTATATCAAATTTTCCCTGTCTTGCTAGATAGAGCCCTGTCATATTGAAAATGTAAGGATAAATAATAAACCAATGTACATACTTGAAGGCTAATTGTATTTCTTTGTTGTTGTCACATAATTTGTGACAAAAAATGAACAGCCAATTCAATGCGCAACGTGACGTGCCTTTTTCCTAATAGAAAATGCCAGCTCCAGCAAAATTCAAAATGCAAATTCCAACTGAGTGAACCACTAGCAAGTGGCAATGCCCTCGTCGTCACACGTTATTGTAAACGCAACCGAAACGACATCGCAATTAAATGTGAGTGAACGTGTCAGACCTGTCAACCATTCACTGTGGGCGCGACTTTCGTGGAAGCTCGTGCAGATTGCTCTCTGTTATCAGGAGGATGTTTGTGTACATCGTGCAGAATATGCACTGAGCAGTGCAGCCAACTCTTTTCCCAGAAAAAAGTGGCTACAAAGCTTCAGATTGGCGGCTACACAATACAATATCCAGTGTTAAATCAACTCTTACAGAGTACATATTGCCCCTGTTGGACCCGTATTTACTCGGTCAGAGTTGAGTTAACACTGGGTATAAGGAGCGAGTGAAATCCATTAGCTGATAAGAAAGACACAAAAAAACTGTGCATTTGTCACAAGCCTGTGCGGCTTGGCGATCCGCTAGGAATCTAGAGTTCAGAGGAAGGGTTGAAAGGGCATCTTACCCTTATTCTCTGTGCAATTCCTGGTAAAAAAAAAAAAAAAAATTATCATGAAGTGCGACAGAGCTGGACTTTGTGGAATTTTCTGCTGCTGCTGATGTGTTTAAAGCGGCAGGCTACACATTTACCGTTCGGATTTCGCCGCCTTGTAATGATTTGCTCGACGTGAACTCGATAGCATCTTCCCGTTGAGCATGTGTAACCAGCGTGCCATTGTGGAACTTCGTGACCACGGGGGAGAGGCGTTTGGGTGCAGGGTTCGACCCGGGTGGCACCACCCGGGGAGTTCCCGTGAGGTCGTCCAGCCCTTTTGGTTCGGTTTTGCGTGCCTCGCAGGATTCTCCGCTTGAGCTGAGCTCCCGTCCCGTGAGAGCGTGGAGCCCGCCAAGAAGCCGACGGCGCCCGTGAGAACGCTCGCGCAAGAGTGCCCACCAGCATGCACGCTAGCGCACACAAAAATAAACTGCAGGAGTATAAAAAGAACAAGAAAAATTTGTTTTGGTTTAACTTGGGGAAAGTAGAAAATTTTGCGTGCATAGGGGGGTGAGGTGCAGGGGAAGGATGGGGGTCACAACTTGTTGAAACTTATGCCCCCCTGCCCTGTGACAACAACAAGGCATCTCATTGCTATGTCACCAATGTACAGTGTAGTATCTGTAAAAATGTGAAAATTTTGAACATTTTCAATAGGTAAGAGTGTTTCTTTGACACATGTTATTGTAATGCTTCACCTAAACTGTACCTAATGAAGCTGACATAACATGTCATTACCAGCCAAGACTGGGTGTAACAGCTTCTGATAAACGTGAAGACACATCTGAAGAAAATTTGCAGGCACTGCACATTGGTGCACTGGCCAAGTGTGAAAAGTGGGATATGTGTTGTCATCCAGGTCACAGGCTGTAGGTCACACACCGTATGTGACAGTGATTGTACTCCCCTGCATTAGAGTACGGGTTAAGAAAAGCCATTATTAAATGATGAAGCAACATCAGGGAGTCAGTCATTAGCCAGGGCCTTGTGCTGAGCGTCAGCATCGCCCTCGTTCACCTCAGCGCCTGGGGTTTAAACTTTGACTGGGGCGATGTGATTAATCAGCAGCCTAATAACCTTTCGCCTTAAAATGAATTTTCCATTAGCGATGCAGGCAAAGAAATTGGGCAGGCAGCTGCGGGTGACAGCGTGTGGATGGGCCCCATGATCTGGCATCTGTTACAGTGTGTGGATGGGCCCCATGATCTGGCATCTGTTACAGTGTGTGGATGGGCCTCATGGTCTGGCATCTGTTACAGTGTGTGGATGGGCCCCATGATCTGGCATCTGTTACAGTGTGTGGATGGGCCCCATGGTCTGGTATCTGTTAAGGCTCTGTTCCAGTGTGTGGATGGGCCCCACAGTCTGGTATCTGTTAAGACTCTGTTCCAGTGTGTGGATGGGCCCCACAGTCTGGTATCTGTTAAGACTCTGTTCCAGTGTGTGGATGGGCCCCACAGTCTGGTATCTGTTAAGACTCTGTTCCAGTGTGTGGATGGGCCCCACAGTCTGGTGTCTGTTAAGGCACTGTTCCAGTGTGTGGATGGAACTCACAGCCCTGGTAACCACGTAGAGATGGAGCCCTTCATCTCCCATCATGCCCGAGGAGCAGAAAAACTTTTGTTTGAACAGGAAGGTGCACCCGGCGGTCAGACCGCGGTGGAAGACGTGAGCGAAGCTGTCGGTTTTCTGGTTTTTGAGGGAAAGGGACGCCCGGCGGATGTCAGAGCCGGAGGAGACGTTTACATTCTCTCGCGGCGGACTGCCTCGACGGGGGACGTTTGAAATTTATGACATGGCGCAGCGGTAAAGCGCGGCTCAGACACGCTGAAAATAACTAACCTGCGCCTGCCAGGCGCGAGGTACGGGCGCGGAGCGGGGGGGTGGGGGGGGTTGTTTGGATCAGGAGGGGTCACGGCACCACCACCAGAGGGTCAAACACTTGCACCGCTAACGAGCTAAAGGTCGAGGGTCGCGATGAAAGCCGCGCCCCGGGGCCAGGACGGAGCAGGGCCATGAATCATGTTGAGTCGTTACTTCAGGCCCTCGGCTGCAGTTCGTTAAACATTAACAGAACATCTCCGCGGCGCGAATGGATCGCGTTCACGTTCACGTTCACGTTGCGTTTCTTTATTTTTTTTTTTTTAAAGGAAGAGCAGACAGGTCACCTTCATTTTATGCACTTTTTAACTTTAATAAGACAGTGGGAAAGTAGAGAGGGATACAGGCAGAGATGTGATCACAATGCAGGACAGCAATGGAGGGAAGCCAAACCCCCAACCACACGGCATGGGGGGGGGGGGGGGTGGTGAGATTTGTGCACGGATTGACAGTCGGCCACCCTGTGGACTGTGCCGAAATTTCAAGGTTTTTCCTCATTTTCAAAAACAGAATACCAAGAGGATCAGCTCTTTTCGCATCGCATTTAAAACAGAATCTCATGGTACAAGCAACCTGTGACACTCGTGAATCCTAAATATGAAATAGCACCTCCACAGATTGACACCAACACATTCTGAAGCGTATGCCCCCAGCCCTGAGTCAGCAAAATTGCCCTTTCTTCAAAGGTTCCCTTTTTTATTTGAGCATATGAACCCCCCCCCCCCCCCCCCCTCCCCACCAAAAAAACCATGGCCCTGATCTTCAAATGGACTAACTGTAATCTAGATTACAATCTCTGCTGCCATTGTTCTCTGAACATAACAGAAGAGGCCACTTGAACATAAGACCAGAGTCTGCGAGTTTATTATATTTGAACATTTTACCCACAATTACCCAGGGTACCCTTCACTGCTAATTGCCTTCTACGCTCCCATTGTTCTATGACGATGAATCATTTCCTGCTTGCATCAGAAGCGTAACTGTTTCTGTGCACTGTTTTGAGCTGAATAACAATACTACCATACGGACTTCAGTTAAAAAGATGCGTCTTCTTGTGCTGGCTCCATGAAGAGAAGTGGGGGGGGGGGGGGGGGGAATGTCAGCATTAACATCTAAGACCAAAAGACCACTTCTGAAACAGAAGATTCATTTTCTAACTGCAGTTTCACTGTAAATAGATATGAAATCACTGTATAGCTCAAAGCTAGACTGCTCTCTAGTATGATGTAGGCCGAGGAGACTGAAGAAAATCTAGAGGAGACTGAGGGAAATCTAGAAGAGACAGAGGGAAATCTAGAGGAGACTGAGGGAAATCTAGAGGAGTCTGAGGGAAATCTAGAGGAGACTGAGGGAAATCTAGAGGAGACTGAGAGAAATCTAGAAGAGACTGAGGGAAATCTAGAAGAGACAGAGGGAAATCTAGAGGAGGCTGAGGGAAATCTAGAGGAGTCTGAGGGAAATCTAGAGGAGTCTGAGGGAAATCTAGAGGAGACTGAGGGAAATCTAGAGGAGACTGAGGGAAATCTAGAAGAGACTGAGGGAAATCTAGAGGAGTCTGAGGGAAATCTAGAGGAGACTGAGGCAAATCTAGAGGAGACTGAGGGAAATCTAGAGGAGACTGAGGGAAATCTAGAGGAGTCTGAGGGAAATGTAGAGGAGACTGTGGGTAATCTAGAGGAGGCTGAGGGAAATCTAGAGGAGACTGAGGGAAATCTAGAGGAGATTGCCATGGAAGAAGAAGAGGAAGATGGAAGATCACTCGAGCACATTGCTTTATTGATAACTCACATTCAGTTGACAAATACAGCAGAATGACATTATAATGCTTTATCTCTGAGTGGACGTAGAGGGAGGGAAAATGTGTGTGTGTGTGTGTATGTGTGTGTGCAAGTATACGTGTGTGCATGTGTGCATGTGTGTGTGTGAGTGTGTATGTGCATGTGTGTGTGCGTGTGTGTGTGTTTGTGTGTGAGGGAGAGAGATGAGATGGGAGCTTACATCACTGTTTATATGTCATCTCAGCTATTGGTCCCAAGTACTGTCCATCAGAGTAGACATAAAGAGGAAATCTGTGTGTGTATATGTGCACGTGTGTGCATGTGTGTGTTTCCGTATTTGTATGTGTGTGTGTGTGTGCGTACATGCATATGTGTGCACAAGTGTGTGTGTGTGGGTATGTTAGTGGGTATGGCCACTGGATAACAAATGACCATCATTGACCTCTTAAACCAAGAAGGCTGACTTGTTACTTCACAGGATCATTTCAGCTCCTCAGATGAAGCTGAGGGTGTGTCTGAACCCTCTGGGTTCTCCTCCTAGACACAAAAAACAACAGAAATAACGGTATTGTGTCATCATTACACTCACATTACACATTACACTGTTATAATCCTAAGTGTTATCCCCCAGTACATTTTCATTTTGAAATCTAGAGAGATTTTCAGAGAGTTGAGAATGCAAAGATCGGTTTCTGGGGCACAGAGGAGATGAGGTGGTAGCGGAAGAAAGGAAGATACATTTATTTTTAGTATTGGAATGCACCCAGGGACAATATCAAGACAGCATCTGCCAATCACTGCCGGTTTTGTTCGTTATGCTGTTACCAACGTGCCCTGTGATTGGTGGGGAACATATGAGAAAAGAGATGATGCCAACGTTCCTGTCCTGTGGTCATGTGACCAGTGTGAAGGATACGTCAGCCATTTTCTCACCTTTAGCTTCTCCAGGTCTGACCGTCCAGGCAGAGACTTCTGGGGAGTGTGGAAGGCCTGGAGTGGAGTGGAGTGAAAGAGTTTATCGAACAAAATCTGTCTGAACGAGACTCATACCGCTTTAAAGGATTTCCATTACAGTGGTAAGAGCTGGATTAAGCTCCATACAAATTTAAGCCAATTCAGGACACAAAATTACATTTCAGTTCAACGAATGGACCAAAAATAATCTCCCTGGAACATCATACGCATTTGTTGTGGGTCTGACCCAGAATACCCTGCGAGCTATTATACTTTATTTAAACCTAATAGCACACAGATAAATTTATACTGAGTTTTTTTCTTCTGGGAGTTGTTCGATCAGATACCGACGGAAACAGTCTTATCTCTGCTCAGCCCTGACAGGCATTTTACAATTCATGAATTGCATTTCAATTTGTTTCCTGAATTGAATGAATTGATATGGAATTCATCCCAGCCTTTACTGTAGTGGCAGACATTCAACGTGTTTGTAAATGTGCCAAATAGGCTCCCGTTTTTGTCTTCAGGAAATTTAATTTGCTTTTACTGTCTTATTATTATTATTATTATTATTATTATTATTATTATTATTATTATTATTATTTCATCTTATTTATATAGATGCAATGAAAAGCAAGTCAAAAAGTCACTGTGTTAAAACATTTTAAAGACAAACCTTACAGTTACACATAGTGGAAAAATACTTCTCTCGAGAGGATGAAAACCCATTTTTAACAAGACCAGATTAAAACCTAGTATATGGCTGGACCTAACACACGTGATCTGGCCGACCAATGGTGTAACTTCATAACTGGGCCGACCAATGGTGTAGTGTAACTTCATCACTCAGTCAGTCAGTCAGTCAGTCACAGATATTCGCGTTTGTAGGTCCAGCCAAAAAGGGAAACGGGGGGGGGGCGGGGGGGGGGAGAGACTAGCTCGCGAGCAGAGCAGAGCAGAGCAGAAAGAGAAACTGTGATTCTCAATGACTGAAGAAAACAGAGGGAACATTCCTAGTGTTTTTATAATCAATCAAAGGCACAAAGAAACTTGAGCTGTAACTGCTGTGAAAATTCCACAGTG
Source organism: Anguilla pacifica (assembly GCA_039654925.1). Classification (NCBI taxonomy): domain Eukaryota; kingdom Metazoa; phylum Chordata; class Actinopteri; order Anguilliformes; family Anguillidae; genus Anguilla; species Anguilla pacifica. The sequence continues at coordinate 7,101,754 of CM077286.1, forward strand.
TTATCTGCGGTTACCAGCCGCAAAGGCAACAAACTGCCACAAATGAAATCAAACTCACAGAGAAAAAAATACAGAAAAAAGTGGCCAGGGGAAGACAATCTCACTCTGTCTGCATGTCCTGGAGACTGGAGTTTGGCTAAACATTGTATGCTCTGAACATTACATGAACTGTAACAGCAAATTATATTAATTAAAATATTGTCATTAATATATGAAACATACAGTTAATGTTCCAAGAAAGCAGATATTTCCAATGTATTTTCAAAAAACGTACAATGTAATTTCAAAAAACTTACAATGTATTTTATATATATATATATATATATATATTCTTTTAAAAACATGCATGTGACTTGGAAAGAGAAAGAGGGAAGTTCACCTTCTTGGCTTGCTGGACCTCCTCCGTGGACTTGGATCTGTTGCTTTTCATGATCTGTTTCTGTGGGGAGGTGGAGGAACACTGAGGAGAAACAGGAAACAGGAAACAGGAAACAGCAGGTGGAAACAGGAAACAACAGGTGAAAACAGGAAATAGCAGGTGGAAACAGGAAACAACAGGTGAAAACAGGAAACAGCAGATGGAAACAGGAAGCAGCAGGTGGAAACAGGAAACAGTAGGTCAGCATGTGGGTGATGTTGACAGATGGCACTTTACCATGAAAGGTGAGCACAGGTGAGCTTAGGAGGAACACCTATGACCAGGTGTGCTTAACAATTGCATCAGCCTCCTGGCAGGTCTTCATTGTCATGCATTCTTCATGTCATAGCTTTCATCTACAATGTGTCTATGTTGACCATTGTATTAAAATGAAGACATGGAAGTGGGTTCCTCAACATTTCCATTCCTAGGGCTGCTTTTCCTAGATAGGTTTGCCGAAAGGAGAAGCAATAGCTCTGCATTCCAGGAGGAAAAATCTTTCATGCCCCCTTTTTTTCATGATCCACCTGAAAGCACTAACTGACACTCACTTCATTTACCTTCGGATCCATGGTTGTACTCTCAGATGGTTGCCTTGGAGACGCTGGTTCGGGACGAGCCGGGAATTGAAATCGTACTCCAGTTGAAGCTGCCTGTGGAAGACAGATCATGTTTTTTTTTTTTTTGGTTACTGCTTCAGAAGCTGTCAGTGCTCATTGATTTGTATCAGTGAATGCATGCAGTTGCGCTCAGTCTCCTCTAGATGGTGCTCTTGCCTCAGCTGAATCTTCCAAGGCTGCGGGCGCTACAGATCTTCCTGCATCCTGCTCGCCTGTGAAGCATCTTTGCAACAAAAGCCTGCATACAATCAGCATTTGTCCTTGAATTTGACTTGTAAATGGGAACATTTTCACACTTTTTCTACACAAGCTCAATTTGGTGAGTTTGTTTTTAGTGACAGTTAGTCCCCGGATTCTATTCAGTGTGCTATGAGTATGCTATCCAGGTAAAATGGAGTTGAGTTTAACTGAATTCTGGTCCATACTGCTTAACTGGGGGGGTGGGGTCATTTCATAGTCGTTGCCCCGTGCTCAACGTGAGCTCTTCTGAAGCCTCCACTTCCCAATGTTCCACTGGGATCATCCAATCGGAAATAATCACAGCTCTTCCAGTCCTTCAGGCTGCTCAGTGCCAGCCTCAGAGGAGAGCACATCAGCGGAATGGCAATGCTCCGTCGCCTCGGAGACAATCGCCGTGGCAATGGTGCCTTCTGATCCAGGGAGCTCCCCACATCCAGGCTTAAAGGCATCCAGGGACCCCATCATTATTTTTTGAAGAGTTATATATATATACTTTTTTTTAAAGGTTTTGTATTTTGAAGTAGTTTCTATATATATACAAACTAATGGTCCAGGACAGTGATGCCCAATCATGTGCCCTGGAGGAATATGCAGGTTTTAATTCCAACCAATCACTTCACCTCCTGATTTCACTGATTAGTTCCCTCCTCTCTGGTTCAAGGCGTGTTAATGAGTAAAATAAGCAGGTACAGTGATTGGCTGGAATCGAAACCTTCAAACTCGCCACCTTGGCACACGAGTGCACGCACATTATGAAGACAAACACACGGATTAAGCAGGCCTAACCGAGCTATGCAGAAGCCATTTTGGCATTACCCAACGCTACAGGGGTGTCGGCGGGGGTCCCGAGCCCCCCCCCCTCGGCCTGATCTTTTTTTGGGGGGCCTCCGGGGCGTGGAGGAGAGCGGCGTCCCAGAAAGAGCAGCTTCCTGCTCACGACGGGGGCGCGGCGGGGGTGCGGGGCGACTTTTTAGCCGCCGCCTCGGGAATAATGCATGAGGGGCACGCGGGAGGGCCCTGTCCCATCGAGCAGAGACAGCCGGGGGGGGCCGGAACATTCTACACCCCCCCCACGGCGAAGTGACGCTGCCAGGAAGTGAGCTGGTGCCACTGCTGTCCTCTGTGTCTCTTCCACAGCACAGAGCATGGCCAGCCACAGTACATTACTGAATTACTCTGCATTACACTATAGTACAGTACATTACACTGCAGTATATTACATTAGAGTACATTACACTACAAGACACTACACTACATTACATCACACGACACCACTACATTACATTGTACTGCACTACACAACATTACACTACATTACACTACAGTACACTACATTACACGACAGTATACAACATTACACTACAGTACACTACACTAGATTACATTACACAACACTACACTACTACACTACATTATACTACAATACATTATACCACAGTACATTACATCACTACATTCTGTTTCATTAAAAATTTTGAAATCCATTTAAATTTTATTTAATTTCACTTTATCTTCGACTCAACTATCTGTCATGAAAAATTCTGTCAGTGAGGTTCAACATGCCAAAAAAAAAAAAAAACGTTTAATGACAACACAAAACGTGTTAACTGATACGCTGCTCAGCGTGCAGAAGGAGAAATAAGAACGGAGAGGCCTAATAGGGTGAATCAGCAGCAGGAGCTGAACTGCTGCACACTCATTAAATCAAGCGCAGGACTCGAGAACCTGCACATGAAAGGAAGTGGCGGGAGGCCGGCGGAGAGGAATTTCGAGACTGCGTGGGATTGGGCGAGTGATTCACACAGGGTTTGTTAGAACTGCCTGCTCTCTCTCTCTCTCTCTCTCTCTCTCTCTCTCTCTCTCTCTCTCTCTCTCTCTCTCTCTCTCTCTGTGTGCACTCACAATCAATGCTAACCCCAAGGTTGTACAGCCTCTTCTCCCGAGTGATTGAACAGACATTCACTCCTGGAGAACACTGAGCACGCTGGATACGTGACCTCTGACCCCAACGGCAATGGAGGACAAAAGTTGGGGAGCTAGGCTGAAAATTCTGGGGAGGTTGCAGGTTCGATCTCTGGCTGTGGCATTGCAGTTGCACCCTTAACCCTTTGAAGAGCAGGATTTTTTTGTCTTCTAAATTCTAAACCAGCGTTCTAGAACTCCATTGTTTTCAGTCACCAGCAGTGGTTGTTACATCAGCATCAGAATGTTCAGCTGAGAACATTCTAATCACATAATTGTGATCTCACACCTTAAAGGGTGAAGCAAGGCAATTAACCTGAAATGGCTTCACTAAACATATCCAGCTGTGGATTGCATTTAGAAGTGTAATCTGTGTAAGCTCCTCCGTATTGTAATTTGGAAATACAATATCAATCTTAGAAATCCGTTCAGTAGTCTATGCATCTCGTCTGTCAGCGAAAGAGTGGTTTTCTCCACTAGGTATCACAGATACCCTGTCTTCATTGCATGATCATTTATCTTTCCCGGTGATCTCTTGAGGAAACCACCGACGGCAACTTGATCTCCGACTCGGGGGACTAGAACTCCCGCCGTGGACTCACAACGGACTGGATGAAGCGGTGTCACGTGGTACAAAGAACCAGACCGAGAAAAAAAGGGAAAAGTCCCGTCCCGTGGATCTGCCGGGACGAGCGCTTGCGGAATAGAAGGCATTCCATTTATAGACGGCGTCATGCGAGCGGAGCCGCAGTCGGTTCCGATAAAAGATGCGGAGACGAGATGCCAGAGACGTTGGCTAAGCGCCAATAAATGACTGTAACGGACGGACGGTCCCGTGCGTTTCAGCAGTCTAAATTTAAAAGGCGCGCAGACTCTGGAGGCTTGTGCCTGTTCGCCTTTCCCAGGCAATTATGCCCCGAATATTAGACCAAAACGTCTTTATGGACTCCCGCTAATATTAAATTAAATCAACTAAAATAATACGCGTCGGTTTTTGGGGGGAGAGAGGGAGGCATGTCACGCACAATATTTTCATCCGAGACTAGCTCGCGTGCTTGTGAGACTTGACGTTCGACTACGCGAGACCATGTGGCCCAGCAGTGTATTTCCCCCCAGATTTAAAATGAAACCTACGTCTATAACTGAAATGCATTATTTGGTATGTGGTGCAGAGATCTGGTTTGGGTGGGGGTTTGGGTCCACTGATTAAGGCAGGGGGGTCCTCGATCTTATCCAGAAAGGGCTGGTGTGGGTCCAGGCTTTTGTATTAACCAAGCAGAGGGCCTGATACCTGATTCTACTAATCAACCGCTACAGCCTTTGCTAAGGACCTTGATTAGTCGAGTGTGGTGCGTAACTGCTTGGCTGAAACCGGCCTTTTCTGGCTAAGACCGAGGACGCCCTGGGTGAAGGAGCTGTACTGTATTAGCTAATCAGCCCAAGGTTTAAAAGGGTGCTTCTCTTCACAGTGGGTGTCTGAGACCAGAATCCACAAGAGAGAGAAGAACAACAAAAGAACTGAGCTGAAAATCTTCCGAGCTGTTTGGTGTATTTTGTCTCTGTTATTTTATTTTATTTATTTAGTTGGTTTCCCATCGCCCATGAGGGTGAAAGGAGACTTTCTGTTGCTTGTTTATTTAAAAAACATTTTCTCAGTTTGGACTGCCAGATTAAAACTTGTCCAAACCAGACACCACCACCATGCGCATATAGACGACATATGATCAAACTTTAATTTTTCCCTAACATGGGGGGAGAGGGGGGCAACCCTACTCTGAACAAATTAAATTTTCGTCCCTCCGTGTGTTATTCTGTCCCTCCCAGGGGAGTCACGCCATACGTGACAGTCTGGATGAGAGCAGAATTCCTTATAAGGCGGATGGGTCTGGAGAACGGAATTTTAAATGGAATATTAAATTAATGGGAATATTAATGGGAATTTTACCGTGAGGGAATTTTGTTCTGCAGGGAAAAAGTGCTGCCAGATCTTCAGTGACTCATGCCTCTCCTGCCCCTAGCCTCATATAGCGCCCAGCACACACACAGCAGGCACTGCAGTGCAGCGTTATGACTCAGAGATTGCAGGTTTAAATCCAACTGCTTTGGCACACTTGAACAACGGTGCTTAAGCCAAATCATTTCAGTAAATACCTGGCTGTTAAATTGCATTTTTGCATGCTAAAGTATGACCTGTGTACAAGTTACTCTGGATATGATTGTCTGCTAAATGCAAAAAAAAAAAAAAAACCCAGGTATGCACATATCTTCTTGAGTAGACCGAGCCTGGCTAAACTCTCCCAAATACATATTATTGTTTTTATTTATTGCACTGTACCCTCCCACCTTCTACTGCAGCAGTGTCCCACCTGGGATTCAAACCCGTGACCTCCAGGCCCACAATGCACTAGCATTCGAAAGTTGCACCACGTGCGGCTGAGATCAGATCCCATGGAGGAGACGTGAAATAGGATCAGAGACACGTTTCAGGGAGACTGGCGAGCAGCCCTCCAGGTGACGCACGTGCTCACTGGGCACCTCTGAAGGGGGGGGGGGGGATCACTGCCCCTGCTCCCCAGCCACTTCTCACCTCACTTGCCTTACGGGGGCCGCGCCAGAGCGAGCCACCGTCGCCATGACAACGCAGAGGAACCTGGGGAAGCGAGAGGAAGGTGATGTTTGGGGTCCCACTGGGGGGGCGGGGGGGGGGGGGGATTTCCCCAAGGGGGACTCTGTACTGTAGGAAAGATTGACTTCCGCTAACCCTCCCACCAGATGCTGTGAAGCTGAACCAATCAGACGGACCGTAATATCCCATGTGACTTCCTTCCATTTAAAACACAAGCTGCTGCGACGGCACCCTTGAGCAAACGTACTTAACTGGAATTGCTTCAGTAAATATCCAGCTGTACTGTATAAATGGATTGCATGGACAAAGAATATACCATAAGCCAGTGGCAACCAACCCTGTTCCTGGAGATCTAGCATCCTGAAGGTCTTAAATTCAGCCTTAATTTGGCACACCTGACGCTACTATTTAGCAGCTCAATTCAGATCTTCAGCTGCTGAAGGAGGGGTGCTTCGTCAGGCTTGGAGTCAAAACCTACAGGACGGTAGATCTTGCTGTGCAAGCTGCCACTAAAATACGAAATGTAGACCGATTCAGTCTCAAATCTCTAAGAGGGAGAGCTGGAAAACCTGTAGGTAACCGACAATGAGCATCGATAATGAGCATGACCCCCCCCCCACACACACACACACAATCATGAGGGGTCTCTAAAGACAAGGAGTCTCAGAGGAAGTCTGACTGCGCACGTGAGAGTGAGAATCCATCAGCTTCTGTGCAGACAGGCTGTCAAAACCCGCAGTTTATCTCCACCGCGTGAAGCTGTATTTCAGGCCCAGTTGAGCACACTCCTTAAATTTATTTATTTTTTCTGTCTGCTGGTTATGAGGGAGGTATTGGAAATCCATTTCTCAGACATTCCCCTGGGGCTCCCACCACTGACACCACATTCTTCTCGGGGGGGGGGGGGGGGGGGGCACATCCCGTCAATTTCTCCGCCTGACTGAGCCAACGACAGCCAAGGTGACACGGCGGTGAGGAAGTGGGGGGGCAGAGGGGCGGGGGGGGGGGGGGCATCCACACAGAGAGGCAGCCACGGCTGTGCAATTATGCCAAGGAAAAGACTTCTGCCCAGAGTGCTTACTGACTCCAGATCCCAGCCCCGCGCCCCCCACGCCGCCCCACCCCCCCCCGCCCCCACACACATATGGCTAAGTGGCAAAAAGTATAGCGATTAGAGAGCTGGGCTTCTAACTCAAAGGTTGCAAGGTTGCAGGTTTGATTCCCAGCTAAGGTGCTGCTGTGGTGCTTAACCTGATTTGCTTCAGCACAATATCTCACAGTATAAATGGGCTGCATGTAAAAAGACTGAGTTGTGTGGTTCCCAATATTTACAGTTTTTTTTGGCAACAAGAAATGTTTTACACAAACCTTCCCTTGGTTGTCTCTCAGCATCCACCTACCCCCCATTACAAGTCACTCTGGATAAGTGTGTCTGCTAAATGCCTAAACTGTTAAATAAAGCAGTCAAGCAGAGCAGCAGTTTGTCCAAGATATATTAACAGTACCGATTTATCTAGCGTATATTTCAGTGCAGCGAGGCTAAGTCATCCAGGGAAAGTTCCTCTTGTACAGGCGGTTCCGAACACTGCTTCATTGGTGTAATTCACTTCATGGCCATGACCCACAGGAGACAAGCCGCATCAATCCTCCGGTGCAGTAAAACTAAAACCAGTCCATAACCATAAAAAATGGTATTTATGCCTCATAATAAACACCGACCTTTCCCAGCTCACAGTGGACCCATAACCCAAACCACGTTCGGTTTCCCAGACATTAAGAGCTATGTGCATTACATTACTTTAAATTACATTTATTTGCCAGACACTTTTATCCGAAGTGACGTACAATAACTACATACCAAAGGTCATTGGAAGAAAAACAAACCACAGGTCCAATAAGGTACAATACTAATTATGTACCAGTTCGTATTCATAGCCACGCACACAGTAAGTCCAGTTCACACAGTAAGCATAAGCTAGGTCATAAAGCTATGGCAAGTCAAACTAGGAGACCTGACCGTGAGCTTCAACACCAAGATAACGATACAAGTGCAATATAAATGCTGGATGTGCTATTACAGTAGGTCATTTTTTAAAAATGGTTTATTCTTAATTGCGCATTACATATTAGATCATTGAGTACCTGGGGCGTAACAGGGGTCCTCAATACAGGTAAATATTACAAAAAGGCCACGCCCAGAACGCAACTATGGAGGCCAGGATGCATGACCACGCCCCACCTGTTCCACTAATAATACAGCCTACATTTCTTTATTCAGACTTCCTATTTTACCAGCCAGTTTAATACCGCAGGCTCTAATCTGCCCAACTACTATTGCGTATATTTACTCAGATATATTCCCCATTTCCTGTCTAGTACACAGAGCTTATATTTAACTGCTATTTAACCACTAATACCAGGCTGGTCATGGGAGGACAGGCTTACTCTCTATAGCATCCCAAGATGTCTTCCCACTGGAGAGTTATTTCTCACCGCTGTTTGAGTGTTTTTTTTTTTTTTTGTTTTTTTTTAAAGCCCAGCCAAATTTTTCTTATATCCAGTTTTTTTTTCTTTTCTGCAAAGCAGTTTTTGTGATAGCATCTCAGTAAAAAAGCACTGCTAAGGTAAAATTGAATTGAATGCAGACTTGTTCGATAGCTCATGCCGCTCACATCACAGCTAATTGCATCGTGATTAATCGTTATTAACTGTATCATATCATTATAAATTAAGAAGAATCGTACTGCATCTTATCACTGTTTGAAGTATCACTTCTGTGCCGTATTGCGATCAATTTGTATTGTTAAACCCCTGCTTATCACACCACAGTCAGCCAGTCAGGCTCACACAGACCTGAGTCAGAGGAAGGCGCTTTATGTGCAGCTCAACAGGCGGACTTGCAGCCCCTGATCGGGGAGGGGGGGGGGCGGGGGGGGGTGAAGAGGGGGTCATTGCTGGTGTGAAATGAGACGCTGTCATCCTGATGGACTGAATCCCCCGCCATCTCTGGGATACATCCGCACAAATTCAATCACATCGCCGGCGTTCAAGACGATGCATTAATAAAGCAGCTGTTTATTTTAAATTGCTTTTTAGTGGTCTTTAGCTCTCCTAGTCGCCATCAAGTACGAGGTGGAGGACGCCAATAAAGGAATAAAAGAATCCTTTTATCTTTTCTCTGCTGATGCCAAGGATTTGAGTTTAGCAGCAGCAGCGTGCACACACACACACACACACACACACACACACACATTTTAAGAGCCAAGCACTTTTCACTGCTGTCAAACAAAGCGCAAACAGAAATATGGCCGCAGCGTACACCAGACTCACGGCTGTAATTCTTGACAATTTTTTTTCCCCAGCGCCTTCGGACCAGAAAATTCATTATTACCTGTGAATGGAGATCTGTTTCTCAATGCCCTGCTGTTGCTGCTGTACTGTTCAGTGGCTCAGAGGCGATTGTGCGTTTAACGAGCTTGCGTGTTTACTTTATTTCCAAGTGAACACGTTCAAGTGTAATGAGACCACATTTTTATTTTGACAGTTAATTTTATCGCAGATATAAAATCGTGTGAACAGCCTTTGTAAATGCTTTTTTTTCGCTCACTGGCATTGGGGCCCATTCATCATCATCATCATCATCATCATTATTACTGGAACAATCTGTTATTAATTACATGGATAAGTGCAGTACAATGCAGAATGTGGCTATTCACAGGTGCGTAAAGCTAGCAGTGTGTGCTACCTGTCAAGTCTCAGGAACCCCTCCCTCTCTTTCTCCCTCAGATCATTCCTCCATCCTTCCCTTCTCTTCCACCCAAACCCATCCCCCCCTCCCATTCCCCCTCCCATTCTCTTGTACTCCATCCCATCCCTTCATCCCTCTCTCCCTCCTGTACCACCCCACCCCATTCCTCCATCTCTCTCCTCCTTTTCTTCCACCCCATCCCTCCATGCCCCATCTCTTCCATCGCACTCCATCCTCCCACCCTCCCCCTTCTGTACCCCCCACCCTTTCCCTCCATATCCCCTTTTTTCCACTCCATCCTTCCACCCTCCCCTTCTCTTCTACCTCACCCCATCGCTCCATCCCCTTCCCCCTTCTCTTCAACCCCACTCCATCCCTCTCCCCTCCCCTTCTCTTCCACTCTATCCTTCCCCTTCCCCTCTCTTCCACCTCCCCCCTTCATCCCTCCCCTTCTCTTCCACCCATCCCTCATCCCCCTTCTCTTATACCTCACCCCGCCCCTCCACCCCTCCCCCTTTCTACCACTCCATCCTTCCCCCTTCCCCTTCCCTTCTCCTCCACCTCATCCCTCCATCCCTCCCCTCTCTCTTCCACAGCGTGCGGACGCGGACGCGGATGCGCGCGGCGACCGCGCTCGTCGCCACGGCGAGCGACAGCAGCGACGGACAACCGAGCGCTTTCCGCAAAAATGTCACACGCAGCGCGTCGACAAGGAGCCCGGAGGAAATGATGCCCGCTTTCAAACGTTTCTTTATCCCTGTCCGAGCGAGCGGCGATCTGAGAAATATTCATCCACAAGAGGCACGCAACGTCCCTTTCTTAATTCTAAATCTGGGCACGTGACTGGACTGGCTGTGTGCCACCTGCTGGTTGTGTTTAACGGCTACATCATTGTGGGGAATTAATGGCAGGACAGGGATTTAGCCAGAGGAGCTTCTCAACACCTGTGGAATGCATTTCATTTAAAAAAATGACACATTCGTGAGTAAAAATACTCACAGAAATCAGTCTCCTCTGAAGGCATACCTGGCAGGTGCCCAGGATGTATGTTATGTGTGTGTGTGTGTGTGTGTGTGTGAAAATGTACGTGTGAGAGTGTGTGTGTGTGTGTGTGTGTGTGTGGGAGGGGGGCTTGATGTGACAGGAAAGGATTTATGATTAGAGAGGCATCGACAAAATTAACCCTTAACAGCTATTACAAGTCAAAAGCTTACTTCACATGTACACACACACTCACAAATGCGCGCGCGCACACACACGCACACACACATGCACACACACACACACAAACACAATGCTCATTTTATCAATGTGGAAAGCCCAAGGACATCCTTCATGTGATCGTTTAATACCTGCTTCACACCACAGTCATTCAGCCCTTCCCAGCAACACACTGCTCTTACAAGCTCACCTGTCTGCACACACGATAACGCTGCTGTCTATGGTCACAGTACATGTTTTTTTTTTTTTTTTTTTTAAACAAATTTTGAGGAGATACTACTTGACAAGATAAAAGTTTCAAATACAATCAGAGTAAGAGCGCAAGAGATGTAAGGTGATCTCAATTTTCTTAGGTGAATGTATCAGCGAAAATTATAATTATATCATTATAAATAAAAGCACAACCGCCATCATCATCATCATCATCACCACAGCCCTCACGTGAAGCAGCGGACAGTCGCCTTACCTCTCTGATTTCTCCGAGCTCGTGGCACTGGAACACCTGGGCGCGCGGCACCTGAACGCTGCGTGTGCGTGCGTGCGTGCGTGAGCCTCGCGGCGAGAACGGCGGTTTCTCTCTCTCCGCTCCGTGCGCCGATGGCGGTGGTCACACGCAGGCGGCTGGGCGGGTCCCCGCGGGGCGAAGGACGGCAACGGCGACGGCAACGGCAGCGGCAACGACCACCGGAGAAGGAAGCGAGCCTGTCGAATGCACGCGGAGGGGGGAAAAAAAAACCAAGCCTCACCTTCTTTCCCTCTCTCTCTCTCTCTCTCTCTGTACCCCTCCCTCCCGTTTTTCTCCCTCTCCCTCACTCCCCCTCCCTCCCGTCTCTCTCTCTCTCTCTGGATGCACTGCTGGGCGGTTTAGTGTTCTAAATTCCACAGGCGCAGCCCTCTCTCTCTCTCTCTCTCTCTTTCTCTCTCTCGATTCTTGCAGCCCATTCATAATTTTACAGGCACGGCAAGCGGTCCTCCACCACCACCGCCCACCACCACCAACTCCCCCCCCCCTCCCCCGCCCACCACCACCAATCCCCCCCCCTCACCCATCATCAACCCAGACCCACCCACCCACCCACCACCAATCTCCCCCCACCCATCACCAACCCTCCACCCGCCCCCCATTTCTTCTCTCTGAATACAGGTGAAAATTGATGTTTTTTTCCCCACTGGTGTCTAAAGGACTGCATCAGGCATATGCATGCATGCATGTATGTATGTATGTATGTATGTATGGGTCTTTGTGTGTGTGTGTGTGTACTGTATGTGAGTCTGTGTTTGTGGAGGGTGGGTGTTGTGCACTGGTGTATGGTGTGGTGTGTGTGTGGTGCGTGTGTGTGTGCATGTGTGTGTGTGTGTGTGTGTGTCAGGAGGCCCAGTATTTAGCACTGTTAGTGGCTGGATCCTCTCTGTGTAGAGCTTGCATGTGTTTGGATGGGTTTACTCCGCTTTCCACTGACAGACCAGAGACACAAAGGCTCCAGGGCTAACTTGCAAAAATTAAATATAGGTTAAATAATTTATTACTTTTTTTTATCTGTTAAGGTTCTGTTCCAGTGTGTGGATGGGCTCCACAGTCTGGTATCTGTTAAGGCTCTGTTCCAGTGTGTGGATGGGCCCCACAGTCTGGTATCTGTTAAGGTACTGTTCCAGTGTGTGGATGGGCTCCACAGTCTGGTATCTGTTAAGGCTCTGTTCCAGTGTGTGGATGGGCCCCACAGTCTGGTATCTGTTAAGGTACTGTTCCAGTGTGTGGATGGGCCCCATGGTCTGGTGTCTGTTAAGGCTCTGTTCCAGTGTGTGGATGGGCCCCATGGTCTGGTATCTGTTAAGGCTCTGTTCTAGTGTGTGGATGGGCCCCATGGTCTGGTATCTGTTAAGGCTCTGTTCCAGTGTGTGGATGGGCCCCATGGTCTGGTGTCTGTTAAGGCTCTGTTCCAGTGTGTGGATGGGCCCCATGGTCTGGTGTCTGTTAAGGCTCTGTTCTAGTGTGTGGATGGGCCTCATGGTCTGGTATCTGTTAAGGCTCTGTTTCAGTGAGTGGATGGGCCCCATGGTCTGGTATCTGTTAAGGCTCTGTTCTAGTGTGTGGATGGGCCCCATGGTCTGGTATCTGTTAAGGCTCTGTTCCAGTGAGTGGATGGGCCCCATGGTCTGGTATCTGTTAAGGCTCTGTTCCAGTGTGTGGATGGGCCCCATGGTCTGGTATCTGTTAAGGCTCTGTTCCAGTGTGTGGATGGGCCCCATGGCCTGGTGTCTGTTAAGGTTCTGTTCCAGTGTGTGGATGGGCCCCATGGCCTGGTGTCTGTTAAGGCTCTGTTCCAGTGTGTGGATGGGCCCCATGGTCTGGTGTCTGTTAAGGCTCTGTTCCAGTGTGTGGATGGGCCCCATGGTCTGGTGTCTGTTAAGGCTCTGTTCCAGTGTGTGAATGGGCCCCATGGTCTGGTGTCTGTTAAGGCTCTGTTCCAGTGTGTGGATGGGCCCCATGGTCTGGTGTCTGTAAAGGCTCTGTTCCAGTGTGTGGATGGGCCCCATGGTCTGGTGTCTGTTAAGGCTCTGTTCTAGTGTGTGGATGGGCCCCATGGTCTGGTGTCTGTTAAGGCTCTGTTCCAGTGTGTGGATGGGCCCCATGGTCTGTTGTCTGTTAAGGCTCTGTTCCAGTGTGTGGATGGGCCCCATGGTCTGGGATTCGGTTGGCCGGGACGACCACGTCTCACTGCTCACCAGCGACCCACACTGGTCAATTGAGGGATCGCAGTCTGCTTGCTCCACTTTCGTAGTAGCACAGCCCAGAGCACTGAACCTTCCCACGATCCTCAGCAACAGAATGCCATGTCACCCCTGATGGAGTCATGAGAGATAATGGGAAGCGCTGGTTCGGCTTGGCAGGGCAGGACAATCACATCTCTTGCTGTGAAGAACAGATGTCCCCCCCCCCCCCACTGCAGTAGCAACCCAATGTACCGCACTTCCGCAGAAACTCAACCTGATTGCGCCGAATTAATCACACGGGTCGCCCGTGCGCGTGCGCTGAGATCAGACGTGACTGCGACGCGTGTATTCTGAGCATGAGGAGACAGACGAGAGCGCCAGAGTCGTTACTGCCGGTCAGAAGAGCAGCAGCGTGCGGGGCTCTGTTTCAGGAGCCAGCTTAGCGTTGAATATTCTGCCGCCGTACGCGGGAGTCGGCCGGCCGTCCCCCTCCCCTGGCACTGGACGGGCTCGCCATCCCGCCGAGATCTGCCGGGAAAGCGTTGCCTTGGAAACAGCGGAACACACACACACACACACACACACACACACACACACACACACACACACACACACACACACACACACACAGTGAGGAACGTCTCGCTTTGATGACATCACAAGCCCATCCCCGGCTGCCCCCGTCCCCCCCCGTCCCGCTACAGAGAGGCCGGCCAGGTTAATTAGGCGTAGCCGAACTTCAAACGCTGCGGGACAACAGACGGCGGCAGCCATCTTGCACAGGCCTTCAGCTCCACCCCCAGAGAGCGCACACGTTTTTTATTTTTCCAGGTTTTGCGTCCGTTTATTGGGTCCAGCGCCAGAGAAGAAATGAAATTCATCGAGGCCCCCGTCGAACTAGGACAGCAGACTGACACAGAGAGAGGGATACCCCACTGCGCTCGATCACAGCAACCAGGTGAGTGTTAACAAACAGTGCGATAATTTACACAGCCCAAAAAAACAACAAAATGCAAGAGTAATGCACTCCAAACAGCAAACACAGTGACAAAAAATTCTGATCAAATCTGAGTCATCTTCGCAAGGTCTGTACCTCTCTCAGGTAGCTCCTGTCAAAATAGAATGAAAATGGAGAGCCAAGTGTTTTTCAAAATGATTGTTTGCTACAGGGTCTTGCGCTGTACATAGGAATCTCCTCTGGGTGCTTTATCGCATCGACAACACATTCCCTTACATACGCAATAGGATACAAACATCAATTCAACAGCGGATTTCTTGCCACGTTTAGAAACAGCCTGAATATCTTTACCGATACGAAAGTGAGGAAGTGGACAAACGTCTGCAGGATATCACGCACGTGCAAAAGGAGAAGGACTGCAAGCACCTACCACCAGCTTTGATCCAAATAAATAGTGACATGGGGCTGTAATTCACAACCACATTTTGACCTCTGAACCAGCTGATTAATAAATTATACCTTTATAAAATAGATTTTCTGCCCCCCCCCCACCCCCAACCCCCCACCCGAAGTCCTCCATAAGCTTAGCATTTTTGCCCAAAATGTAGTTTTCTTCTTCTCCTCAAGAAAAGAAGAAATGAAAAGCGGAGGTGGGAGAACATAGTCTGTGATCAAAGGTGTCCATCGAGGGGAGGGGTGTGTGGAAGGCAGTCACCTGAGGCCTAACTCCAGATAAGTAGGCCCGAGAGCCCCCCCCTCCTCCAGGATGTGCTGATGAAACACGGAGAAGAATTTAAACGTTCCAGGTGAGGTGCGCTCACACTGTCGTCTCCCGGGAGCAGACAGGTGGGCCGGTCCGTTGAACCGGACCCGTCGACGTCGTTCCCGGGTCCGGTACCGTCTTCTCCGCCCCGTCCGCCGGTTTCCCCAGCTCTGAACGGTCCTCAGAGGTAGCGGCTGTTGCGGGGGCAGGGGCGGAGTCTGCACAGGCTGGGGGCGGAGCCTCGGCAGGCTGCGGGGGCGGAGTCTCCCCCCGGCTTTTTTCCGTCTGCCCCTCCCCGCCCTGGTCCCGGGGCTGCATCAGGAAGGGCGGGATCACCAGGTCCTCCTTCCGGAGCAAGCCCCGCTGGTCCTCCACGCGGAAGCACTGCGTCTTGGAGATGAGATCTATCAGCCCTTACCGGGGGGGGAGAGGAGAGAGGTAGCCTTCAGACCACAGTCTTATCTCCTCCCCCTTCTCAGGAGACTCTCACTTACGGCAGAGATTTTACATCTCATTTTGAGAAACCTCTCAATATAATCCTGAGCAAAACTATCTAACCCCGAGGAAATAAAAGCACACAAAACACTAATTAAACATTATAAAATATAATAAAAATGAGAAAGGAAGTCACAAGACAATAGCTTATTACAAAAAGATTTTTTTAAAAGAAGCGCACTCCTAAATGGGAGGAGCTATTGTATCAACCAATCAGTGTTATTCACTGGGAACAGGGAAAGCTATTTTTGATTGGCCCAAGCAAGTCAGTGATGAGAAATTAACTGGAGCTACAACCATTATGGGGTTTATGAGCACACACTGTCCTACCAAATAGACCAAAGATTGTTATTTTTGTGGTGCAAAATGAACTGTAAAAGTAACGGAGAGAGAGCGATCAATACTCAGTTTACCCCTCTCCACGAAAAAAGACCAACATGATTATCCATAAAATGAAACCCTGATAAACGGTATTTTATTAGAAGGCCTGGCTTTCTCTATTCTCCATCTCGCTGGTTTATGGACTCCCATCCCATCCACTGATCTGGAGCGACAGCCATCGCTGTGGGATTCTCAATCCCACAATGCACTGCTGGACACTCAATCCTCCCCGAGGCGTCGCATCAAACCGAATTTAGCGGAAGGATCAGAAGGTTAAGCCACAATTACGCAGGGGCCCTTAGGAGGAAGACAAATCTTTTATCGTCAACTACATTTACTCCTGCTTTGGAGAGCAAGACACTGGGGGGTGGGGCGGGGGTGGGGGGGAATTGGGGGAGATTGTTTAAAAAATGCTGCTCATTTACGCAACGCAATAAAACCTGACTGAGCGTGTGCGGGCCGATCTCGACGCCAGCCACGGACGCGCGGGTCTGCGAAACCGGGCGTCCCCGCGTCACCAGGCCTACCGTCGATGTCGCACGCCCTCCGGACCGCGGCGTTTTTGGACTTGGACCCGGTTCGGTTCCTGACCGCCGCCGATGGGAGGGCCTTCTCGGCCCCATCTGGACCCGCCGGTCCCTCCTGGGCGGGGTTAAAAATAAACACCGTCACCATGGAGACGGACGGGGAGAGCCGACTGGCCTGGCCTGAGCCTCGGGTACTGTTGTTTTTTTAATTCCTTTAAATGTTTTATTATATATATATATATTTGTTTCCACCTCTTGCTGTGACTCCAAACTCACCTGAGATGCTGGAAGAGACTGGGAGGTGAGTTTTGGGGAACTGGCCTGCTCTTTAGCTGTAAAAGTAAACGAGAACATCTCTTAATTAGTCAATCAGAACTCACCCACAGCTAATAGGAAATTATTGAGATGACTCAGCCTAATCCAGTTGTTACTGTAACTTCTTGCATTATCAATGGAAGGAATGAACCCCTTCAATACCCTGAGGACAATCAAACACAGAAGGTTTCAAACTTTTTTGATCCAGGGACCTCTACCCAGACTCAAAGGAATCCAGGGGACCCCCACCATAAGGTAAAAGGTTTACTTATTTTGTTTTTTATTTTATAGGTTTGGGGATTTTTTTTCAAAATATAAAAAATGTTATTGTATTTTGAAAAAAATTCCCAAACCTATATATATAGCCATTGCATATCGAGTCTGGCCAAGGACCCCCTAGAGAACTTTCAGAGGTCCACCACAGCACCCCTGTTTAAAGCCCAGGGCTTAATTTAACAGAGACTGGGGACTCTACCTGTTGCAAATTAGATTGTTTCCCCTTGTGTTTCTGTGGTAAAATCTATTCTCAGTGAGAATGTGTCAAATGATGATGACAGGGTTGTGTTCCTACAATCATTAGGTCACCCACGGCAAGAATAGCTCACGCTCGGTATCGTCATCCTCGGCACTTCAACACGCATCAACCGCCACACGAACAGCGCCAGCTTTTCAATCATTGCAACAGAGCAAGAACAACATGGCCGCATCGGAAATAAATTAACTCCCCCTGCGTATCATTTCAAAGTTCAAATTTAAATTACATTGCACTCTGCATTCATGTTCACCTGAATTCACCTGTCACCGTTCTCATTAGCATTCCAACAGACGCTCCAGGAGAGGCAGACAGTGACGGCGTTGTCTGTGTGTCGTAGTGGTCTGCTGGCATCGATCCAAAACTGCTCTCTGACAACTCTGGACTGTGCAAGCCCAATGTGACTATACTGAAGTCACAATTTAAAAATTGAATGCACTCCTGTGAAAACTCTCACAGGGACCCTATTCTCCTGTGAACACCCTTATAGGGACCCTATTCTCCAGTGAACACTCTTACAGGGACCCTACTCTCCAGTGAACACCCTTATAGGGACCCTATTCTCCAGTGAACACTCTTACAGGGACCCTACTCTCCAGTGAACACTCTTACAGGGACCCTATTCTCCTGTGAACACCCTTATAGGGACCCTATTCTCCAGTGAACACCCTTATAGGGACCCTATCCTCCTGTGAACACCCTTATAGGGACCCTATTCTCCTGTGAACACCCTTATAGGGACCCTATTCCCCTGAAAATCTTAAATCTGGGAAGCGATCCCGTAGTTATACTGACGTAGACCCCGCTAATCCAGGCCGAACGGAAGCCGGTGCCGGGGTGGCGAGCAGGCCCGTGGGCCCGTGGAACCTGGACTGGATGAACAGGCTCGCAGCCTCCCTGCGCACAGCAGGAGGGGAGGAGAGCCTGAAGGTGCGATGCGGGGCGAAGCGACGCCCTCCCTCGTCCCACAGGGGCCGGCGAGCGGAGAGAGCGCGCCCGGACACGACATCTCCACGGCGACATGTTCACTGGAGGGAGTGGGCTGCACCCAGTCCTCCCACTGGAGAGTTATGCCAAAGAAGTCTCCCAAGAGGTGTACACACACATGTGCACACACACACACACACACACGCACACACAGACACACACTAACACAAACCCCAATTGTGGATTGTGGTGGGGGGGTAGGGGGGGGGAAGGTTTCGCCAGCCATCATGGACACAAGATTTTTATTTTTATTTTTTTTAACTTGTCTTTACTTCAACCGCCCTAGCCGGCTATGCCTTGAGCACCAGTCTTTGCCGGCGTCCACCCCGCACACAGAGTAACACAGCGCAACACGCGCACCAATTCACTACCCTGCTATTGGCGGGAGCGGGATTAGCCGCCTTCTGGAGGAGGGAAGGAAATCGAGGAGGTTAATTTCGCGCGTGGGTGGACCGCGGCCCGGGTTCGACCCGCTGCCAGCTGCACGCGGGTAAACAGCCTGAATAATTGAGGACGCGGCGCTGCGGGCTCACCTTTGGCGCGGTCCAGGAGCAGCCTCTTATTGGCCAGAGGGAACACGGACATGCTCAGGTTCAGGGGCTCCTTGCTCCCGCTCTGGAGTGAAAGGCCAGACGGAGAGCAAGGTTAGGCGCTGCCGAACACACACACACACACACACACACACACACACAACACAGTGCGACAAAGCCAAACAATTCAGGGAACTCGCGGGCCAGCAAAAAATGTCATCTGTGAAAACGGCATTGTCACTCTGCAGCTTATTCCATCTCATTCTCCTTTCAACTCCCCTGCCCTTTCCTCGAACCCGGGCCGACCGATATTTTCAGTCGTTCTGAAACATCAAAAAGGCTGAAAATTGTTTGGTGTGGTTAAGAGATAAAGCCGGACGGGGCGATCGGAATGAAAGACAGAAAGGAATAGGTTCTAACGATCGGCAGGCATGACGTACGCATAAAAAAAAAAAAAGAAAAGGGAACATCGCTGAAAAAGTACAAAACAGCCAAACCTCCCATGTGGGTCTTAAAGACCAAGTCGCAAATGTAAAAAAAAAAAAACTAATACAACAGGGGTGTCTAACCACCTGCGTTCCAAAGCGAGGATCCTTTCGCCATTATTTCTGCCTACAGAGCGTGAAGGGGGGCAGTCTCATCTCGGGGATTCTGTGCTCGCTCATGCTGAAATAAAGGCTCGTCAAAAAGGCTGTTTTTTGCCCTCAATTTTTTCTTTCTTTTCTCCCCCCACCAATTTTCTTTTCATATTTCCACCGTAAAGCCTTTTTGTGACAGCCTCTCTGTAAAGAGAGAGCTGTAGAAATACAGTGAATTGAAAACAGTGAATTACAACGAATTAAGAGTTTCTCTGCTCTGCCCCGCCCCCCCCTCCAATCCCCGCCCACTTCCCCTCTCACCATGGTAACGACGGCGTCCTGCGGCCGGAGCTGGTGCTTCTGCAGCACCGAGGCGAGTGTGTGCGTCAGCGTCTTGCTGGACTTCGCCATGATGCCCATCGCCTTCCCCGTGAAGGCCACCTCCAGCCTGCAGGGGGGGCACAGGACCACGATTTTCCCCAAAACGCGTTTGACGGGACAGCGTCAAACCTTTGACCTTTCGCGACCTCCGCGAGTGGGAGGAGCTAAACACAGCGGCAGTGAAGCCGCTCTCAGATTAGCATCAGACATTCAAACGGGGCAGAGTCTCAAACCCAGCCTGGCCTCCACACAGCCTCCGGGGAGAGAGAGCAGAGAAACAGAGAGGGAGGAGGAGGAGGAGGAAAGAATAGAGAAATGAAGGCGTTATAAAGACGTTAACAGGGGCCTAGGTTTGGCTGCCGGACTCACGTAAAGGTCACCCGCAGCTCCAGGGTCACCTGCTGGTCTCTCAGCACCGCGCTGTCCTGGTCCAGAGAGAGAGGCTGCTGGGGAGAGACCTGGAGAGAGAGGAGAAGGGCCCTATGAGAGCGTTCACTGGAGAATAGGGTCCCTATAAGAGTGTTCACTGGAGAATAGGGGCCCTATCAGAGTGTTCACAGGAGAATAGGGTTCCTACAAAAGTGTTCACTGGAGAATAGGGTTCCTACAAAAGTGTTCACTGGAGTATAGGGTCCTATAACAGTGTGTGTGTGTGCGCGCGCGTGTGTACATGGGTGTGTCAGTGTGTGTGTGTGTGTGTGTGTGTGTTTGAGCGACGATGCGCAGGGGTGCATGTGTGTGTGGCAGCCGATCCTCACCTTGTCCTTGGTCTGCAGGTAGATGATGACATCACTGAGGGGGAAGCCCCTCTTTTCGCACAGCCCCACCAGCATGTCCCGCACGGAGAGGCCGGACCGGGCGGGGGTGAGGGAGGCCGTCCCGTCCGGCAGGAACACACAGCAGTACTTCTCCGCCCGCCCCGCCCCGCCCGCGCGCTCCTGCTCCAGGGAACGGGGGCTGGAACGCCCATTCTGCAGGGGGGGGGGGGGGGGGGGGGAGAGAGTCAGAGGAAGAGGGAGAAAGAGAGAGGGGGACAGGGAGAGAGAGATGCAGAGGGAGAGGGAGAGAGAGAGAGAGAGGGGAGGGGGAGAGAGATGCAGAGGAAGAGGGAGAAAGAGAGAGAGAGAGAGATACAAAGGGAGAGAGAGAGAGAGAGGGGGGAGGGGGAGAGAGATACAGAGGGAGAGGGAGAGAGAGAGAGAGGGGAGGGGGAGAGAGATGCAGAGGAAGAGGGAGAAAGAGAGAGAGAGAGAGATACAAAGGGAGAGAGAGAGAGAGAGGGGAGGGGGAGAGATGCAGAGGAAGAGGGAGAAAGAGAGAGAGAGATACAAAGGGAGAGAGAGAGAGAGGGGAGGGGGAGAGAGATACAGAGGGAGAGGGAGAGAGAGAGAGAGAGAAGGGGGGAGAGAGAGAGGGGGGAGGGGGAGAGAGATACAGAGGGAGAGGGAGAGAGAGAGAGAGAGAGAGAGAAGGGGGAGAGAGAGAAATAGAATGGAGGGGAGAGGGGAAAAGGAGAGGGAGTGAGGGTGAGAGATGGTTGTTTGTTCTGGGTGCTCAGCAAAAATGACATTTTATTATATTTTGAGGATGATAAGAATGGCTCTTGAAAATGGGAGCTAAATGAGCTAAATTGATTTTGGAGCACTGCCACTTCTCCTGCTCTGTTTCTTACTCTCGCTCTTTTCAACAAGGACAACAATATTACAAGAACCTGGACAAACACATCATCTACTGAATCACACACACACACACACACACACACACACACACACACACACACACACACACACACACACACACACACACACACACTCATGTACAGACTCAGGTACACTCTCACTCACTCAAACACGCACACACATACTCACACTCACACTCTCACACACACACGCACTCACTCACCCACACACTCACACACTCACTCACACGCACACGCACACGCACACGCACACCCCATTGTGAGTCAGACGCTCAGACCCTCACCTCCCCTCTCATGCTGAGGTAGCCCAGCTCCACGCTGTTGGTTGATTTGACCGAGCACTGGGACTCTCTCCGGGAGACGGTCGCATGCTGGTCGTGCAGCTCCGCTGGGGGTCGGAAAGCAGCTCTGAGTAAACAGACTCACACAGCCTGCCCTGACCGCCAAAGGCTAAACACAGCAAGGGTGACAGTTTGATTTCAGGGTTTAGACAATTGTGATTTCAGGGCCTGGATCTGGGTGATTTCAATGCTCAGATGTGTGTGATTTCAGGTCTGAGATCAGTGTGATTTCAGGACTGAGATCTGTGTGATTTCAGCTCAGCCAGTGCTCCCCCCCACAAGCCCCATTTAGTCCCATGATTTAGCATCATTGGTTAGAACATTATTTAGCCACGCCGTCTATGACGTCATACCTCCCCACGATCCTCTCTTCTCGCGCTGCTTGTCATGGGTGGCCTTGCCCTCGGGGGTACCCCTCCTGCGGTCAGACCCGGGTTCGACATTGAATGGCAGAGACTTGCCCGCCCTGGCCTTCTTCTTCTGCTGGGAAAACGGGCAGGGACGGGCACAGAGGGGCAGGGATGGGAACAGAGGGGCACAGAG
Organism: Anguilla pacifica; assembly: GCA_039654925.1. NCBI lineage: Eukaryota > Metazoa > Chordata > Actinopteri > Anguilliformes > Anguillidae > Anguilla > Anguilla pacifica. The sequence goes on from CM077286.1 coordinate 7,124,331, forward strand.
GGGCAGGGATGGGCAGAGATGGGCAGGGACGGTCCATTATTAACCATTATTCTAGGTTTTCACTCCAACCCTAATTTGGCACGCCCAAATCTACTAATTAGCAGCTGAGAAAGATCTCTAGCTGCTGTGACTTGTGACTTAGAGGTTGCAAGTTTGAATCCCAGCAAAGGAGCTGCCTTCAGTAAACTAAACAGCTGAGTCTATAAGTGTACCGTATGTAAGAAAATATAAAATGTGCAAGTTCCTTAGGATAAGAGCATCTATGGTACTTAACGGTAGTTGCCTGTTTTTTTTAAGCCAGTGATCTGCAGATGTCCGCAGTGGGTAATTATTTCTGCAGCGGCCGGTTGCCGTGGCACCGTTCCGCTTTACCTTCTTGCCATCTCCGGGGGAGGGGCTGTCCATCAGGCCACTCTTCCTGTACGCTGAGCTCTTGAACCCGGAACCAAGGTCCGGCAGCAGCTTGCCCTCCACGTCGGCCAGCATGCAGTTCTGGTAGAGCTGCGACCGGACGAACCGGGTGTAGCTGTCAAACTTCATCAGTTTGAAGATCTGCGCATCGGAAAAAACCACAGAACAAGAGTGTCTCAGGACTGGGGAATTCCCGCATTTTATTTAGTTTTTCTTTTTTTTTTCATTCAAAGAGAAACTAGCCACAATCCAACTCTGCCCTTTCAGTCTTCCTGCTTCTTTGCTGCAGCACCTCAGCAATTCAGGAAATTAAGTAACTGACATTAAATTAACTGAAAAAATGCCCAGGGAGAATTATGGAGAATTTCTTGAATTGAAAAAAAATAGAAAGGATTTAAAGCCAACTTCTCAGTTTTATTACCAGCTGTCAGGACTTGCGTAACGAGTACATCTGTTTGTCTGCCTCAGTCTCGTCTGTCGCATTTCTAAGCAAAACATGTCCACTTGTCTGTCAGACCATCTCTCTTAGCACTTCCTGTCATATAATGCCATCCGTCCGTCCGTTCATCTGGCCGTCCGTCCATTTGTCTGTCTGTCCGTCTGTCTGTCATTCCGTGGGAGCACCTGCTGCTGGGCCTTGTTGAACATTTCGGGTTTGGGGTCCTCCAGGGCCCCCTCCTCGGTCCGTGCCGTATCATCGATGTTGATGGCGCTGGAGGCACTGCTGGAGAGGTAGGTGCTGTAGATGGAGCGAGCTTCCCGCATCAGCTGACAGGAAGGAAGTGTTCAAGTCCACCAGAAAGTAACCACAAAAGAGGTTATTTTCATGAACTCTGCTCATGCATGACTGCTCAAGCCACTTTTAGAGAGAGAAGTTTAATTTATTTATTTCTCAGCTTCAAGTTTCACTTAGCTAGTTACAAATTACATCGCTTGCTCACACATTTTAATGTGTATTTTAGGCTAATTATACATTCATTATGAAATGTCAGTTTCGGAGAGACCTATCGGATTCATTCAACCAGAGCGACAGCACTCCAATTGTTGTCAACAACAGAATTACCATTCGCGTTTTATTATTAGCCTATTATTGTCATGGTAATTTGGGTAATGGGCAATTTGTTGAATTATGTGTCACAAAGAGGAAATGATCAATTACCAAATATGCAAGGTAGATTTTTTTTCTTTTTTAAAGCACCATTCATAGATAACGTCATTTGCGCGATCAACCTTTCTGATTTTAAACTGTCTGTATAATAAAAAAGCAGTGCATAAGCTCTGGGAAGTGTACGGTTAATTATATATCTGCTGATATGTGTGTACAATATTATCAGCATCTAATTCAGATCTTATACAAAGTAAGATCTATTTAAGGCACAGATCTTTATATGTCGGTCACCCTGTTTAAATTTCTTGGAATTCTGTGATAGCATCATCGATTGCATCATCGTCATCATACCTCCTCTTTCTGATTGGCCGGAATCTGCCGGAACTTCTCGCAGGCCTGCCAGAACAGGATGTTCTCCGCGCTGACCTCTGACTTCAGGAAAGCCTGCAGGATGGCAGACCAAGCAGGACAGACCCGATCAGTCGATAGCCGATCCAAAACGGCCAGACGAGTCACGCTCACGCGCACCCAGAATGCCAAGTCTCATCGACTCAGTCCCCTCACACGTAAAGCACCCCGATTCAATTTCCAAAAGTTCCCAGATAAGAGCAGGGGGTGGCAGTGTAGCATAACAATAGGAGAACTAGGCTTGACAACTCAGCGGTTGCAGGTTTGATTCCCATGTGGGGCACTGCTGCTGTACCCTTGAGCGAAGGTGCTTAACCTGAATTGCTTCAGCAAAACATTCAGCTGCACAAATGGATTTCATGTAAACAATGTATTCCGTGTGAGTTACTCTGGATAAGTGTCTGCTAATTTAATAAAATTACGAAATAAATTGCTGCATAGAATGTAAAGCCAGCCAGCTATCGTGAGCTGGAAGGTGCGGTTTTGGACATGAAGGGTGGCAAAGCAACCGGAGGGTAATGTTAGCACGTTGTTTTCTGTTATACGAGCCAACATAAATAACCGACAATCTATCGGCAGCCAAAGGTTGCCCAGTAATGCCACGGCAGTCACAAATCAGTCGGCGGCCAACGTCGGCTTTCCGCAGGTCCAAACAAATCTTCCTCCAGCGGGCGGTTTTGCATCTGCAACAAAGCGTGGCTGAAATATGACAAGGACAAACCGACCGGCCCCACGCAAACCACCCGCCTTCGCATGGCGCATTTGCATGGTGCATTTGCATCGGTGCATCAGAGCAGCCACGCAACAGCTTGCTGCATGCCGTCCCGCTGAACAGCGCCAAAGAGGAAGTCACACAAGGCTGGCCGACGACTTCTCTCGCACCCATAAACGGATGCCTAAGTGTTAAGAACCATTATTTTTGTCCCCCTGGAATTCAGATGAACAAATTTAACATTCCCCCACTGATAACAATGATAATAAATAACCAAATGATAATAATAATAAAAAAAATAAAATGCCTGAATTGGTGAGCTTTACTGGGTACAGTTTCTTTAAATATTTGATGCTCATTTGCACTTGAGGGGAATTAATAACAGTTGCCGAATGAAATCTTTTTTTTAGACCACGGTAAAATGAAACGGATCGAAGTGTTGAGTCATGACAGGGCACTAATGAATTCAGAGTTCGTGCTCGTACGGAAACCAGGTTTCCGTCGCCATGGCGCTGCCTAATCAAGACACGCAAATCTCATCTCCTCCCCCCCCCCCCCCCCCCCATCAGCCCTCCCCCCCACCCAGCAAAACCCTCAGCCAACAAATGCAGAGAAATTACAGGCGCCCACACACAGTGCCACAGCAGCGCATGATTCACACTGGCAACCTCTCTGTGGCCCTGCCCCTCATCTTGAGGGAGTCGACTCGACAATGAGTTTAGGAGGGGGGGGGGGGGAAGCAGCCCCTTCATTTCTAAGCTGACATACACAAAAAACGATCATGAGCAGAATCCGCACGGCGCACGCCAGCTGAGGATGGTTTCGAGCTGAAAGAAATGCCAAAGCTCTCTATTAAGCTTTGTTTATTTTCCTTTGGCCGTTCCAGGAAACCAAAATGGCTACCACGTCCCCTTTATTCATTAGTCTATCGTACAAGACTCACACGCCGAATATTTCTTTTGTTTTTTTTGGCTGACATGTGTTGCGGGCAGCATAACAGTGCAAAGCCCAAACAAATGGCTTGTGATTGATTTTCACGATCAATCCGTCTCCCAGTGGGCTGGATGATGCCCCTTTATGCACACAATTCATCTCACATTCACATTCCAGCATTTCACACGGTGTCTTATCCAGGGCAATCCATTCAAACAGCTGGATATTCCACTGAAGCGATTCAGGTTCAATACCTCACTCAAAGGCGCAGTGTGAAGAACCCCCACCGGGGAATCAAACCCACAACCTTTTGAGTTATAACACAGAAAAAATTACCCTGTAACCTAGAATACTGCAACGCTCATTTGGGAAGTTCTGTTCTTGTTTGTATAACTTTGCTTAATGTTTAATAGGGTAGTTTACAATCGAGTCTGTGCTTCCACTGTTTCTCTTCTGACTATACTCTATCCCCTGCTGGGAAATGACTGCACTTCTGTAACAGAACTCTGCACTTGTATTTCCATTGCAAGTTCCTCTGAATAATAGTATCAGCTAAACAGTGGAAGAGGAGAGTAAGGCAGAGTAGGGTAGAGTAGATAAGTTTAATTCAGTTAACCTCTATTGATACAGGGTAGGCTGACTGAGCTTGCATGCTCTTTTACAGAAAAACAACGTTAATGCCCCCCAAATAGCCTCACCTGCATATCTTTTCATTAGAGTAAAGTAGAGTGGGGCATTGCAGAGTAGAGGGAGTAGGGAGTGGAGCAGTGTAAAGTACAGTAGACGAGAGTACAGTTCAGTAGAGTAGATCAGAGTAAAGTAGAGTAGTGTAGAGCTGAGTAACTTAGAGTAGAGTAAAATAGGGTAGAGGATAGTGTAAAAGTAGAGTAGACGAGAGTAAAGTACAGACACTGGTACACAGCCTGTGGGTTTATCCCTGTACTGGTGTGAAGGGTCAGGGGTCAGGGGTGAGGGGTCAGCTCACCGTGAAGTAGAGCACACCGGTGGGGTCCTCCAGGAGCCTCTCGAAGCTGACAGCCCAGCTGGCCACCGTGCCCACGGGGCTGTGGCCGCACTGCATGCTGGGAAGGCTGGAGTTGCTGTTGAGGCTGTGGCTGCTGCCCCGGCCCTCAGCCTCCGCAACATTCAGCTCTAATGCACAGCGAGAGAATACACACCGACTGAGATTACACACCGACTGAGAATACACACCGACTGAGAATATACACCAGGTGAGATTACACACCAAGTGAGATTACACACCAGGCAATAATACACACCAGGTGAGAATACACACCAAGGCAGAATACACACCGAGTAAGAATTCATACCAGTTAAGAATAAAAACCAAGGGAGAATATACACCAGGTAAGAATACACACCAACACATAAACACACACCTACCTCATTCACTCAGACACACACACACATCTCTCTCTCACATACACACTCACTGACTTCTATCTCTCTCTCACACACACATATACGCACTCCCCAAATACACACAGACATCAGACAAACAACTTCTGCACATAACATATTCCAAACACTATACAATATGAACTTAACATCATAGTCTGTCCAAACTATTACACGCACATGCGCGCGCGCGCGCGCGCACACACACACACACACACACACACACACACACACACACACACACACACACACACACACACACACACACACACACACACACACACACACACACACACACACACACACACACACACACACACACACACACACTCAACTGCAGCCTTTAACAAACCTCACATTAGCGACGCACAGGCTACTGACCGCATCGCAGCCTCCCAGGCTACTGACCGCATCGCAGCCTCCCAGGCTACTGACCGCATCGCAGCCTCCCAGGCTACTGACCGCATCGCAGCCTCCCAGGCTACTGACCACATCACAGCCTCCCAGGCTACTGACCACATCACAGCCTCCCAGGCTACTGACCATATCGCAGCCTCCCAGGCTACTGACCACAGCACAGCCTCCCAGGCTACTGACCGCATTGCAGCCAGAGGGCAAACTGCAGCGGTGTCACTGCTCACCAGGCTGATGTGCGCTCGTTACAGCTGATCATACATAAGCACACCTCACAGTGCATGCGTGTGTCCACACCCTACAGCGCATATGCTGCACGTGCATGTTTTTAATACGTCTAACAATATTAATATGTCTACGATATGAACGTAAACAGGACAGGCAGCACTGTACTTCACTGCAGCGAAGCTGGGAAATACATTTTCACAGTGTCTACAGTTCGCTAGAGGTGGCTGTTTCAATGAGCTGCACAAAGTGAGACGGTGAGGACAATAAAAAAACGGGCCTTGAAAAGCAGCACATAACAGAACGATGCTCATCTTCACAGTCCTGCACGCTGCATGCGACGTACGAGAAGAGCAGAAGAGCAGAGTAAGCAAAACTTGAGGAGGAAGCTGAGCCACAGTGAATCAGATTAGGGCAGCAGGAGAGCATCTGTGGCCACACTCGCGTACAGAACTCAAGATGTCCCAAACTGATCAGGCATCATTTCCCCTGAAGATAACATCTTGCAGAGAATTTCACTGCCCTGTTGGCTTTGGGTTTTTCCTTTTGTTTTTTTTTTATCTTTTTTTTTTTTTTTTTCTTTTTTGAGAATTTTGTCTACATGCCTGTATGCAAGTGCGGATATGGGTGAACGGGTTATAATGAGAGAACGAGAACGTAAGTTTAAGATGCCTTATAGAGATGGAGCTGGCTGCTGGGCGACTCATTCTGTTAAGGTGCCATTCCAGCAAATGGATGGGCCGCACAGCCTGGCACCAAATCTGGACCGTGCCACTGCTGACCAACACACACCTGGTGCTGGTGTGGCCCGCAGATGAGGTGAGGAATTCAGTTAGCTGGGATGACGGCATTTTTGTCACACGACAGCGACCTCTACTGGTCAAACGAGCACCTGCACATGCAACTGTTGAGCAGCACGAGGGATCAACGAACTCCCCTGTCTGGCTACTCGAGAAAAAAAAATCGAAGACCACCATTATGTCTTTAAAACGAAGGCTTGTCTAAAAACGGGTCAACGCTGCAATCCAGATTCAAATGAGTCATTTTTAATGAACTGTAATGTAATTTTGCGAATGTGGTTTGAATTCCATTCCAAATTCAGGAGGGGAAAAAAAGGAGGGAAAAGCGTTTAAAAGCACATCCAGTAGCATGCTGCACACAGAACAGTGGGGTGCAGGGCGTGTGCGCCCCCCACACCCTCAAACCCACGCCCACTCCCAGCTGAGAGACGACGGCGGCCATCTTACCTCCGTCCGACGCAGCCAGCATCTGCAGGGCGGGGGGGGGGGGGGGTAGAAACATACAGAAGTGCGTTAATTAGCATCCGTGTTGTCCTCAGATGAAAAAAATGGATCATTTTCCAAGTCAAAATGCAGTGGAAAAACCCCCAAATTTTGAAAAAAAAATTGATGACATTTCCTGAAGTGACCCTATAATGATGGTAAAGAGTCGTGTTGCGAGAGAGTGCAAAAAGTCTACAGTGTTTGATTAGGGTCATAACAAAACAAAACAGTTTGCAAAGAAGACCAAAGACCGTGAGTCACTGAAATGGTGATGCATGGTTAGGAAAGCCAACGCAGACCAAAAAAAAAGAAAATCTTCAATGTTTAAATAAGATCGCACTAACTGCTACTTTGAAGTTAAATCTAAGCTGCCATTTTTGTTTAAAAAGTGGGAAAAAAAATTAATCAGGATGCCTTCCGGTAAATGCACAGCAAGTCATCTTACCCAGAACCCGTGTCATTTCTGAATTTAATCTCATCTCAGAAGGGCCGATTTGCATTAGCACCATTCAGACTGAGGGGTGAAAAATCATGATCTGAATACAATGGAAATATTCACGAATAAAAGGAAAGCCTTAATATTTAATGCATATCAAAAGCATTTCACAGTCATTTAACAGCACATTTATAAAAAATTGTGATATAACAGCATTAGAAAAGAAATACATAGATATTTCATACTGTCAGGTATTAGATGTGTGCATTTACTATTGATTCTAATTCATGCTAAATCATAAACTAATCATTATTTATTAATTATGCATGAATACTTACAGCACTTTGATACAGTACATAAATATATTACAGTCTCTGTATAATAGACCAAAGTAGTCGATCACAGGGCTTCCCCCAGGTGTTAATAACATGAGACGCTGCACCTCTGTAAACATGAGAGAAAAAAATCCATAAAACCTCAGACTCAGATCTCCATGAAGGGGCCAAAAGGCATGGTGGAGCTGTTCAGCAGAACTGGCATCATGGAGTGTGTGTTCATCAGGTCAGGTGTGGGCTGTACTGTGCTAACACCACAGTTCACCACTTCACACCACCGCTGCTTACCCACTTCCCCCTTACTATTTTGCTGGGGGGGGGGGGGGGACCCTGGATGGAATACCTTCCTTTTCTAGGTACGCCAGCCTAGACTACAAATCCCATGATCCTCTTCCCTACAGTACACTTCAACGAATGGCAATATTCTGATATTCAAACAGATACAATTAACGAACAGTTGCAACAGTGATATAACACTGGGGACCGAAAATAATCAGCCGTTAGAATTAAACTAAATAACAGATGCACATTATCAGCACAAAGGCATCCATTCAGCCAATGAACCAAAGGCAGTTTGGTGACTTAGGTTATCCTTGCAGGAGTCTGTATGCTCAGGCATAATGGTGCACTCAACCACCAACGCCAGAAAATGCAGTTACAGCTGCGGGCGAGTGCTTGATGCTAATCATTTAAATATTTATCACTGTATGAATAAATAAACCTTCAGGCATTTTTCCCATTATATGGAAACTTGATGGGGGTTATTCCGCACATTGACTACAAGTCAGGGACGTGGGGTGGGGGTGGATTAAATAGGCATAGGTCTGCTTTTCAACTTGTCCCCTCAAAAAAAAACAATAAAATATACAACTTACAACTTATACAATATACTTTAGTTCTGTTTTTAATCAAATAATTTGCGTGTCTAGGCATTTAGCAGTCATTCTTATCCAGAGTGACTCACACACATTTACATGCAGTCCATTTGTACAGATGCAGATCTACTGAAACAGTTCAGGTTAAGTACCAGGCTAACCGGTACAGCAAGGGTAGCCACCTGGGATTCGAACCTGCAACCTCCATAAGCACAGTTCCCAGGCAACTATACCGCACTGCACTGCCTCCTGCTGGTGCCGAAGATGGCCACATCGCCTTTTTATCTTCATTTTATTTTAAAAATGCATTTTTACAGGGGGGGTGGTACAGTGGTGCAATGGGTATCACGGTCGCCTCACAGCACGAAGGTCCTGGGTTCACATCCCGGCCGGGGGCTTTCTGTGTGGAGTCTGCATGTGTTCCTCGTGACCACATGGGTTTCCTCTGGGTACTCCGGTTTCCTCCCACAGTCAAAAGACGTGCAGGTAGGCGAGCTGGAGACTGTAAATTCCTCATACAGTAGGCATGAGTGTGTGAGTGAATGTTGTGTGTGCTTCTGTGATGGACTGGGCACCTGTCCCGGGTGTATTCCTGCCCAGTGCATGCTGGGATAGGCTCCAAAGACCCTGACCACGAATAAGCGAGTGTAGATGATGGATGGATGGATTTTTACAGAGACAATACGCATTAATCAACATTATGCGTGCCAGCATTAGCCAACTGGCTAGTTTTCAACTGCAGTCCCAGGCAGGATGGAACGAGCCATCAGAAGACATGGCATAATAGCAGAAATCAATCATAAAAAGCGGGCAGCCATCATAAAATATAAACCGCAACCAGACTGCACCACTCACAACAAAATATGTTGGAAATGAAAAGCTGGTAGCAGTCATTAGCATGCAGGCAAGTAACGCCGTGATAAGCAGTGATCTGTGTTCAGTCAGTTTGCTTAAAAACTGTCCCCCAAATAAAAGAGTCAACCTTAATTTTTCTCTCTTCTCTGCACTGGTCATGTACGGAACTGTACATTTCCTTCTGCAGGAATCTGTCATCGTGCAAAAAAAAAAAAAAAACCTTAGAGAAGCAAGACGCTGCGCCTCTCATCCGAAGACAGTGTTTTGCGTGAGCTATTCAGCCCCGACGAGCCGAACACAGAGCACACTGATTATCAGCAGCGAGTTACAGAGTGTGTCGACATGCAAGAAGGAGCACACTAAACAGCAGCTGTGCAATTTTAGTTTTTTTTTTCCAGAAAAAGCTTCATCAACAAAAGGCTCGAGGGAGACCGTTTCTCAAACAGGATGTGGGCGGGTCTGCCACTCCTGTTCTCATTCAAACCCTCACAGCACATCTCCTTTCTGCGCTTCTCCTTCAGCTGCAAGATTTCCTCACTTGTGTCAGCAACCCACCTACTTCTGCTTCAAACCATTATACTTGCAGTAAACAATTTCAGAGCATTGTTTTCAAAATTAGTTTACAGACACGAAATGCACGCACCCCCGCACGCGCTCAGTTGATTCGGCCACAATGTAAATACATATGCTACCTTTTTTTTTTTTTTTTTTTTAAAAAAGAAATTAATTTAGGAACAGGATAATAAAAATTACCTTCTCATGTAGTTTTGCCATTCCTAAACACAGCAGCAGCAGGTGCATAGCAAGCGCACGTGGGTGATAAGTGCTCAGGGAAGCGGATATGGGGTTTGAGGACATAGGCAGAGGCAGCAGGGCCATGCAATGTTCAGAGTTTGGCTTTAGTTGAGTCAAAATGCAATGCAAACAGTCATGTAAATTATTTTGGCAAAACATATTATGATCAAATTAAAGCTTAGGAACAAATACATTGATATTGTGTGTCAATGATGTGGAGGTTATTACTGGGTATCACAAGACACAGACTGAGCACAACATGACCACTTCTATCTCTTTTAATGGGGCTCCATTGTCTTGACAGTGACGAACAAGGCGCTCTCGAAATAGAATTCAGGCTGTCATAAACAGATGCCCTGATGGACAGACACCTGGGTTCTTTCATGCTAGGTCAGACTGTAACGCAACCTGTCATCAATCTCTGTTTCCTTACACATTTGAACAGTACATGTTTTGTAAAAAAAAAAAAAAAAAAATTCAAAATTCTAGAACTCCATTGCTTTCAAATACCAGCAGTGATTGTTACAGTACATCAGCATTCAAATGTTCAGTTAAGAATGTTCTAATCACATATTTGTGACCTCACACTTTAAAGGGTTAACTCTTCTCACCCCCAAAATGCCTCTCCTACAGAAGGTGAGTGTGTGTGTGTGTGTGTGTGTGTGTGTGTGTTTGGGGGGGGGGGGGGGGGGAGACTGCATTAAAATTTTTGCCCTTCAAAAGGATTCGCAGCTGAATGCAAAAGTGTTTTCCAGATTTCTTGTTCGGCACTCACCAAAATGCATTGCATGAATTACGATGCCAGTGAGCAACACAAGAAGAAATGGCCTGTTTGACCTTCTCAAAACAAACAGACTGCACAAAGCAGTCGTCCCCCCCCCCCCCCGCCAATGTAGCACTCTATTTGGCCATCGACGTTCCCTAACATCCTGGTCAAATTCGCAACAAGTGTGTGCAGAAACACAGGGCTAACTCAAAGAACGGAGTCAAAATTTCCACTCATTACATTACATTACAGGCATTTAGCAGACGCTCTTATCCAGAGCGACGTACGACAAGTGCATCAGTTCAAGGTGCAGAGGTGCAGAAAAACACACGAGAGTGAAGTAAAGATCGTAGTGCCAGAAGTGACCACATAGATCAGGACTCCGACCCTGTAGGGTAACCTGTTCAGCAAACAAACAAACAATCCTGCCAAGTACAAAACTAGCACTGAAATCATATTTGCCTAATCAGAATCAGACAGAACAATCCTGCCAAATACAAAACTAACGTGATCGCATTAGCCTAACCAGGTACACTGAGCTAAACTAGAGGCTAGGGAGGGGTGGGGAGAGGTGCAGTCTGAAGAGAGGAGTCTTTAGTCTGCGCTTGAAGGTAATCAGATTCTCTGCTGTTCTGACCGCGACTTGAGACAGCTTGTAGTCCTGCCCCGACATCATTACCTCATCAACACAAACGGGACTTTACGCTCGGAATAATCTGACTGTACTGCAGAGACCAGGTGATTATGACATCACTCCATGGGGGCGGAGCTCTAAGACCGACAGGTACAGAGCGGAATAAACCCCACCAGCTCCTCAAAAAAGTTTAGGGTGGATGTGACACACACACTATTGATAAGGACAACTGGCCCGCCCCCCGCCCCCGCCCCAAAAAAAACCCCGTAAAATTCTGTGAATTAAAAGGAAGGCTTTTTTTCTCGATATCACCACCGATGTGAGTCACACATGCTGCCACATCATGAGCAGATGCCACACGGACGCAGACGTCATCTCCTCCAGCACCCGAAAAAAAGGAAAGAGGAATTAAGTCCACTGCATCGGGCAGGAAGGAAGACGCCCCGAATTCCGCCCACATCCAACGAGAGACGCCTCAAGAGCTGCATCGGAGATACCCCCCGACAATGCAGAGACGTGTCAACAGGAGCGGATGCAGCGTACGACGGCATGCTCAAAATTCAGGAGCGCTAGCTTAGCATTTTACAACATCTGTCGCACTTGGTGGCTCAGGTCCCCAACCGGCTAGTACGAGACACCATGTGCTGTGGCCTTCTGCTCTCAAAATGTTTCAGTGCCAAAAGAGGAACATGACGTCAAAACCGAAGCTGAATAAATATTAGTTGACATACCTCATGATTCACCGTCACATTGAGTTTTCTTCATGCATAAAGAGTCAGGGTCTATCTGGTGCCCTTAATGAAGTTCTCAATTGACTTTCATTCACTTTTATTTATTTTTTTGGTCGGTTGAAGATTGAGCATGCCTTTGTAAATTACCCACAATCCATAGCATGGCCCTTCAAAATGAATGGAAGATTTGCTAATTGTCGCTACCATTTATTTATATGAGCAACACTGCACATCCAAATATGACCTCTTGGCTACGTCCATCAGTCCAAACCCCATTACAAACACCACAGCATCTGACTGTGGGGGGTCACAGTGCTAAGTGCTAACAAGTGCTAAGCTCAGGCTAACACCCTTCTGGACAGAGACCACAAACTACACCGCGATTCTTCTCCCATTAGGAATAAACAAGAGCAGTGTTGTAGTTTATTCAATTACATTGAAGAGACGGATATGGCGATAAACGCAAGTGAGTCCGGAAAAAAACCCATACGCAACCGGAGGGGCTTTCCCCAAAGACCAAAATAAAGGAGATGTTGAAAAAAAGACCCTTTCTTTGGTGTTGTTTTGGCTGTGACCGCAGGAAGTATCCATGACAAAAGTAACATGTAACAACAGTGATTGAACAAATGGCTCACAAACTGACTCACTTGCTTAAGGACCGAGTAATTCCTGACCAGCTCCACTGGAAGCAAGGCTTCACTGTTAACAACCAGTAGAGCAACCCCTGCCATTGAGATGAGACCTAGCATCTCAAGACCAAGAGTTTTAAGACCAAGCATCTCAAGACCTAGCATCTAAAGACCAAGAGTCCTAAGACCAAGCATGTCAAAACCAAGCATCCCAAGACCTAGCATCTCAAGACCGAGAGTCTTAAGACCAAAGCATCTCAAGACCTTGCATCTAAAGACCAAGAGTCTTAAGACCAAGCATCTCAAGACCTAGCATCTAAAGACCAAGAGTCCTAAGACCAAGCATGTCAAAACCAAGCATCCCAAGACCTAGCATCTCAAGACCGAGAGTCTTAAGACCAAGCATCTCAAAACCAAGCACCTCAAGTCCTAGCATCTCAAGAAAACTTTCTGAACATAAGAAAGCTCACACTCGCAGACATAAAGCATACAAACTCCATCCATCTATTTAAAAGAAGCACAATCCCTGAAAACCAATCAAAGGAATTAATTATTGATATTAAAATTATGCCAAGTAACAAGTGCACTTCCAACAATAGGTTTCACTGATATTAAACGAGTCTTACTCCAGAGCAATGCTACCTACATTTTCCCACATTCTTTCAAGCCATCCTCACTGCACTTCTGCAACATTCCATTCTACCGTTGCTTCACACCAGGCCAGCCACAGGTGGATGGGCTCCCCCTCTATAGCTGAGTGCCTCCCAAGATTTCTTCCCAACATTAACAGGAGGCTAATGTAGTCAACACTTATTGGAATTGGAGGAGAGGGGCATTATGCATTCTTCCATGCAACAGAAGTTAATATCTAAAAAAAAAAAAAAAAAAAAACTAAACAAGCTTTGAAAGGCTTCTTCAAATCCAAAAGATACCTCCAAATTATGTTTTTGTGGTGACATCAAATTACCTTCGATCGGAGTACATTTTAAAGAACAAACATCCACCCCAAGCAATGTTATCATTGACATGGTTATGATAACGTGCAGAGCACATAAACTTCTTACCCCGAACATCCACCCTTTCTCCAGAATACCCAAAGACACACAAAAAAAACACAAAAAAGACACAATCATCGTCCCCAAACTGTACTTACGGGATATACAGGAACGTCAAGGGTTTTCATCTTTTTGGACATGGCCGCAGCCTCCGTGAAACCCACAACCCCCAGAAGGACAGAGGTGTGTGTGTGCGTCAAGAGGTTACGCCCAGTGCTTTTCTCAAACTTATTTTGCACCCTCTGTCACTTCCTGTCAGAACAGGAAGTCTTACCATAGCAACACACCACAAGGGAAGTGTGGTTACTATTTGCTAACCCTCTTTGTCTTCTTTTTATTTTTTTTTTGGTGGCAGTAGTTTACTCATTGACATGACTGTTGCTCAATTTGCTTCATGAATGTTGTTTCCAAAGAAGCCAAATAAACAACGGAGGCTAAATAATGACTAGTCTTCACCACATCATTTGCATGGAAGTCATTTGCACCTTTTGGTGGGGGCGGTGTTTTGCAGTTTCCTCCTTTCTACACCCTCAGGTTATTATCCCATCTTCCATTTTGAGGAGATGGTGACTCAGGCCTGGTTGAATGAACCCACCCTCAAAACACCAACCTCCACCTCCATCTCAGCCCCCACGCCCTGCTCCATCATCAACACAAAGCAGGCGGCCACTACTGATAAACAAGGGGTCAAAGGCCATCTGTCATTTCATGACACCTATCTGACCAACAGCAGGAGTAGAGATGAAAGGCGTTTACTGGTGATAGAGTCACCAACCTCCACCTCAGCCCCCACGCCCTGCTCCATCAACACAAAGCAGGCGGCCACTACTGATAAACAAGGGGTCAAAGGTCATCGGTCATTTCATGACATCCACTGCATCTGACCAATAGGAGAGGAGAGAGGCGTTTTCCGGTGGTAGAGCTCGGCCAGCGCCACTCACCTTGGTGCGACTCAGCGGCTGGCTGACGACGAAGCTCCGGCACTTTCCGAATTTCCGGCGAAGAGACGCTCGCGTGGCGAAGTGGGAGAGGCCTTTGGAGAGCTCCTGGAAGGTCACGACCTTCTGAGGAACAGCAGGACAAGTTCACCAAATTTAGCGATGCGGCCATGGCTCGTCAAGGGGTCTCAAAGGGCAGAGATTCTCCGATGCAGGGGTGTCCACTTTTATCGAAAAAAGGGCTGGTGTAGGTATTCGTTCTTGCTGAGCACTATGACACCTGATTCTACTTATCAAGGTCTTGATTGAAGACCACGATTAGTTAATTAGTTGAATCAGGTGTCATAATGCTGGGCTGAAGCAAATGCACCCACACCGGCCCCTTCTGGATAAGACTGGACACCCCTGCTCTCATGAGATGATCACCACAAAGACCCTACTGCAGTGCCCCCTCAACGGCAATTACAAGGGAGTGATGTGGGCTTTGAAAATGGGAATTCAAAGGCAATTATATCAACAATACCTGTATACAATGTTTTTTTTTTTTAGATATATACTCATGGATTCTTTTCTAAAGGAGGAAATAGGGCCTAATTGTGCGAGGATGACTCACTCATCCATACATCCGCTGTAATTGGTCCCATTTCAATGATCCATTGGTCACGACAAAATTCAAATGTAATTATAAACGACAATTCCGACTGCATTAACATTTGTATTTATTTATTTTGGAAAATCTTACCTGGATAATCCGTTTTAACAGCTGCATCTCATCAAATAGATTTAGAAAATCTAAGCTTGTCGAACAGATTTGGACGTTTCACTACGCAGAAACTATTTGGGAGCCGGACTTTTCAAATTTTACTATTGACACATTTTTCACTTTCCCAGTAAAGAAACCAGAAATAATTTCGATACCTAAAATCGGAGGTAATAAGACAATGGAGGATGACGAATCTACGGCAGGCAAAGTCGTTCATGAGGGTAATTAATCGCCCTATTTCTAAGTTTCAAAGTTAAGCCTCCGTTTTCGTTATTTTTGAACGCATAATAAACAACTTCCTTATTTCCAGGTTTGCGCGTAACCTATCATTTAATTAAATTTAGCCAACTGCATTAGTCGATAAAAAAAATTGGGTGTTCCAACAAGACGCAGAGAAATGCCTGATTAAAATGTGCAACAGAACGACTGCGTGTCCGGTGCAGTTTAAAGCACTTTCTCGTGCTGAATTACGGGTGGAATAAGAAATCAAATTCTAGAAGCGAAAGGTAGTCGTTTAAGGAGAAGTTCCGTTTAGACGGCCACTGCTCACACTAAAACAGTGAGCTGAGTGACTCGACGGCGCACTGCGCAGATCAACTAATGTCCAAGGCATAGAGGTCGCGTGCGCGTGTACGTCCGTTTAGCTCTGGTGCGCGCGTTGAACGCAAAGCTACACGATTTCTCGTCATCCTTCGGAGAGTAGGCTGCGTGGAAGACGCCCCTCTTGGGAACAACGTCGATGTATTGCTAAATGTAGAACATATTTGTATATCAGTTTAGTATTTACGTAATGTGTATGCTTAAACCGATTCCGTTTTAGGGGAAATAAATTGTAACGGTAGGGAACTGTTGCAACAAAGGCTTCTGCATAACGGCTCAGAATGAAGTCTGCAAATTGACATGTTTATAGGTATGTTACAAGGTTTTCCTTCAACACAGCAAAGTGCATTAAAGGTATGTGGTTTTCAAGCAGAGGTGGAAAGTCCAGGGCTCAGAAAAGTATAAGGCAGTGGTCGCCAACCCTGGTCCTGGAGAGCTACAGGGGCTGCTGGTTTTTTGTTTTCACCTTAAAATCAGCACCCAATTGAGACCCAAGACACCAGGCGAGTTGAGTTAACTGTGTAATCAACTACTCTAATTGATTCATGAAGTGCAGAGTCACTATGAAAACCAGTAGACCCTGTAGCTCTCCAGGACCAGGGTTGGAGACCACTGTTGGAGACCACAAGTCCTGCCATGTACTTTCTTCCACCCATTAACTCAGCCAGCTGATTTCACCAATTAGCTCTCGGTCCTGGCTGATGAATTGTTAATTGCAAATCCAGGCAATTGGAACCGAATGTTAGGGAGTGATTTTTCCACCTTTTCAACCATATAACATAACTTCCATTAGTCTCCATTAATTGTATGCGTAACCTGTTTTATACACAGTATATTTCTGTGGCAGGTGGTAATTTCATTGGACTAATTCAGCACAACATTTCAGCGGGCACGATTCCAACTGATTTACAGCTGAAGAAAAGCATTTCCTTGCGCATTTGGTCCTTTGGAACTGTCCTTTTGAAATCATGGCCTCTTTATTGATTGTTATCACACCGTTAGCACTGAACCCAAATAACTCCAGACAGCTGTTTAAGTAAGGAGAAATGAGTTCAGCACCTCCCTTGGCATGCGATGGACGTGTCAAAACAACAGTCTGGTGTCAACTGCAAGTGATACGGTGGCTAAGCTATCTAACCCCTGGGCTGGAGGCTCAGGTATTAGACAAGTCACTCACAGCAGTGCTACTAACCTAAACGGTGATGAGAAAATATCTTGCTTTCATATAAAGTGGCTTTATAAATTAATAATCTGATTGGATGTACCAGGAGGTTAATTACAACTCTACACATTTTTCCTCATTCTCTGTGGTTAATAACAATACTTCTGTCCTCCTGGGAAGATTTATCACCTGTAAATTAAGCTTGAATGACTCTGAACCTGTAGTTTAAAAATAAAAAAATAAAAAGCCAAAAGGCTGGTCTCTGTGGAGACCAGAGAATGCAGGAATCAGAGCAACTGCTGTCGCTATGCAACACAAGTGTTGGACAGAACAAGCATTGTGATGTCATAGACCAGAGGTTCTCAGACTTGGTCCTGGGGGACCCCTGTGTGCACTGGTTTCAGTTCCAACCACAATTGCAATTATCACAAACTGTTATAAATACATTTTTCTTAATTACACTCTGTTTAGGGGGACTATTCACCCTCTCTAAAGCCACATTATTTCAGAAAAAGCTATTCATGCCATGAAGAATAAAACTTCCCATATTCACATTGTGCTATACTGCAAATGATTAGATTGAATGAGGTTTAAAAATGAAGTGATCAAATTAAAGATTGAGGTGAATCAATAGACTCCTGTTGGGTGAAAGTGCGGACACCTGGTAACAATTTTGTAGAAAATGAAGAACCCAAAGACAAAGCAAAATGAATGAGCCAAACCTGCATTCTGTTAATAAGCCTGAGGAAAAATTCAGAAAGAATTTAAACACATTTCTTCAACCACCTTGATTAATTAAGATTTTGGTTACAACAAAAACCAGCGTGCACACAGGGGTCCCCCCAAGGACTGAGTTTGAGAACCACTGGGACAAACAGTGATTGCAGCTAATTACCTCTGTTAGTTTTCTGACAGCTCTATAAACTATGCTGAGTCACTCCTGTACTGGAGCACAGTAAAGTCTTTAGGATACAACTTGCAGTCTGCAGCTGTAGCTGGTGCTCATACAAAATGCCAGATCAAGATGTGATTGAGCTAATTAAATGATTAAGAGCGCAATAATTTAATGATTTAATTTGGCACGAAATCCTGAAGTGGATTGGCCCTTGTTGTGCACCCCTGGTCTAGCAGATTGTTATAAAAGGCACAGCTTGTCTCCGCATGCCCTGCTTTTTATTACTTTTATTATTTTTTAAATGCTTTTTCTCCCGAGTTCTGGAGAAACCTTAAAGAAATTAGTATTTTGTCCATGCTCCTTGCCTCAACATCCACTGTCAGTTTAGTTAAGTGGTTCTCAAACTCAGTAAATAATCCCTCAAAACATGGAGAGTGTAATTAATAAAATGTGAACAGTTTGTTTTAATTCTGGCATTGCAATTGGGGATGGAATGAAAACCATCATTCACAGGGGTCCCCCAGGACCGAGTGTGAGAACCACTAATTTAGGAAACCGCAGGCAAGTATGCGCAGTTAAGCGGCTGTTTCTCATCACAGCACAGCATCAGGCTTACAGTCAGAAAGATACTTCACTGCAGCTCGACACACCGACTGTTGGACGCCCAGTCAACCAGCAGGGGTTGCTGGGGTGCAAGGATGACATGCTGTCGTCATGGAAACCGTCCCACCCCTGGGCAATGGCAGTGAGCCTGCTGGAGTCGGGTGGTGCTGTCACGGACCGGATCAGATACAAAAACCAGCGGGCCCATCCATGTATGAATCAGTGCCTTAACGGGGTGAGGCCCCCAGCAGCAGCCTGAGTGTTAACACTGAAAGGATTTTATGCAAGATGATGGTTGAGCAGGATATATAGGTATCATGCAGTCTAACCCCAGACAGGAGGCATGTGGCCGTGGCCACAATGCATGCTGGGATAGCTGGCGGCCCGGGGCAGGCTGGAGGCGTGACGATGCCCGATGAACTTCAACCCTGAGGCGGGACAACTTCGTGGAGCAATAACCAATCCGATTTGACCTGAAGATCCGGCTTATAAATTGTACCCCCTTTCCAAAATTTAGTTCCCCATTCCGTAGTTCCGCTTATGAATACAGACTGCTGCAGCGATCGCGATGAATTTCCTCCAATGACTCATAGCAGAGAACAATAAAAAGCTAATACTCATACTTTTATTTATACACTGCTGTGCCTCCAAAACTCAAAAACAACGTAGGAACGCATCCAATTTGATAGTGATAAGTTCAGATCACAACACAGCAGAACATTAAAGAAGGTCTACAGATTAAAACTATAGCCCTCTTTAATTTTCTGCAGTAGACTTAGGCACAGGTCAGCCGTCCAGAAGCAGGGTGAGTACCTTCTCCCTGGGCTCCCCCGCAGTTTTTCGGCTCAGCCACCGATGGTGCTGGGACGGCGCGGTCTCCATGGCGAATTTTCGAGCGTCGGCTGGGCGTCCCGTCGTCCCGTCCCGTCGTCCCGTCCCCAGGTCAGCAGCGTCCGCGCTGACGGAGGAGCGCCCGGAGATGTGGCGTAGCGTAGCGTGGCGTGAGAGCCGGATCCCGAGCTGAGGGGGGGGGGGGGGAGTAGCGGGAGTAGCAGTGCGGCACACCCGGCAGCGACCCGTCGCTGAGCAAACACGGCAGCGCCATAAACGCGCCGCGGCCCCCACTGGAGATTACGGCAATTTACTGGTCAAACATTGACACTGGCCTGGGAGGGGGAGGGGGAGGGAGGGGAAAGGAAGAGGGGGGCAGAAATATTCAGCTGGTGCACCACGGCGCCGCATGGGAACCATTCCCCCCCTCCCCCCCCCGAACACACCCACACATACAGATACACACACGCACACACACACACACACACACATACATACAGATACATACCACACACACAGATACACATATATACTCACGTGCAGATACACATATATACACACACACACACACACACACACACACACACATAGATACACATATATACACACACACACATACAGATACAAATATGTACACACACACACGCATACAGATAGACACACATACACACACACACACATACACGCATACAGATACACACAAAAGCACACACAGACACACGCATTTGCTTTTCATACAGAACCTCTCTTAACACAATAGTGTCAAAACATTTAAACAAGTTCATAATCATCTAAAATATTTTGAAAAGAAATATATTTCATTTTCTTTGTTAGCTACATTACATTACAGGCATTTAGCAGATGCTCTTATCCAGAGCGACTTACACAACTTTCTTTACATAGCATTTTACATTGTATCCATTTATACAGCTGGATATATACTGAAGCAATTTCGGTTAAGTACCTTGCTCAAGGGTACAACGGCAGTGTCCTATCCGGGAATTGAACCTGCGACCTTTCGGTTACAAGTCCAGTTCCTTACCCACTGTGCTACACTCCGTCCTAGCTAGAAATGTTTATTTTATCTGTTACGTACGATGGAGAAGCATGACAAAGCTCTAGCTCTTGTGTGTTTGCTTACCTTATAAAATGCACTTGTGTAAGTTGCTTTGGCTAAAAGCTTCAGGTACATGACTAAACTGTACCTCAACCTGTAATAGAGACTAACTGTGTAATGTGAAGAAACCCTTTTTGTTCATTTTATATCCAGTCTGATAGCACTTGTATTGTGTTCTGTATGATGTATTGTGCCTGCAATATTTTCTATATGCCTGCATGGATTGATAAATTGATTATGGGCCTACAGCACATGGGTGCTTTATATAAAATATTCAGAAATATTCATTTCTGATCATATCCCAATTTGCATTTAAACATTTTATATGTGTTTTTTTAGTTTTTACTATCTCTTTCATTAGCAGTACTTTTGATGGTGACCTTTTTGAAAATATAAAAAATTAGTTTTACAGAGAGATTTAAGCTTTTTAGACTTTTATATGTTATGAAAGGAGATTTTATTAATTTAAGCCCTGATCTATCGTTAATTCTTCAGTGTCCCAGTTGTTGAGAGTTTCTGGTTTGCCAAAATTTAATTCAGAAAAACAGATTAATCAAGAATAATTTTCACCTTTCTTCTCTTTTTGATGTTCTGGCATAAAGCTGATTGACAGGTGTGAACTGCAGGTGACCCAAGTTCTGTCCATTCACAATGAGGGCCAGACACTCACGGTCTTGTATAGCTTGACAGCTTAATGTTAGTACAGTGCGTTTACCTCAGGATATTAAACAAGCTTCGCTGCAGGCCGGCCAGTACTCTGTGTCAGCGGGTGTTGTTATCAGTCAGATAAGTTCGCTCTAATTCAAAGCGTTTTGGATGAGCTTGAAACGTGGTAAGTCAGATCACCTGACCATTTCACCACATCTAGTCTACAGTACACTACATGGCCAAAAGTGTGCGGACCCCTGACATCAAACTCTCATCCAATATTATGGGCATTTATATGGAGTTGGTCCACCCTTTGCTGCTATAACAACCTGCACTCTTATGGGAAGGATTCATACTAGAGATGTTGGAGCATTGTGCAGGGATTTGCTTCCATTCAGCCAGAAGAGTGAATTGGTGAGGTTGGGCACTGATTGGGCGATTAGGCCTGGCTCGCAGTTGGCTTTCCAATTGATCCCAAAGGGGTTGGATGGGGTTGAGGTCAGGGCTCTGCGCAGGCCAGTCAAGTTCTTCCACACCGATCTCGACTGTTTCTATATGGACCTTGCTGTGTGCCCAGGGGCATTGTCATACTGAAACAGGAAATGGCCTACCCAAAACTGCTGCAACAAATTTGGAAGCACAGAATCGTCTATCACATTATTGCATTAAGATTTGCCTTCACTGGCACTAAGGGGCTTAGCCCAAATCATGAAAAACAGCCCTTTTGGTCACATAGTGTATTTGGGGGGCATTTTACACTCTCCATGTCAGCATCTGCAGGTTTGTCTCACCAGGGATTTACCGTTCAGCTCAGTGTTCGTTTCCCGCCCCCCCGGAGGGATGTTATTTTAAAAGGGATCACTTCGATGACTCACCCAGCTCAAAAGAGACATACAATTACGCGAGAGAGCGAGTGCATGTCAGTCAACAGACTGTGAGTCAGTGCTGTGTTATTATAATACAATGGCTTCATCAGTCTAAAATACTACCCCGTACAGTTTCAAGCATGAAACAATAAACTGTCATAAGTATAGTCCCCGCTAATGTTTTCCCTTGAAATTCAAATTAAACTTCTGCTCTCTGCGCCTGATATTAAAATTCTCCTTCAGCCAAGGCTCCTGAAGAGCCGTTGTGAAGTTGCAGTAAATCCTGTTTGATTTAAAAAAACGGGGGATTGGAGTCTATGGTGGTACCATAGACTGTAAAAACATGGACAAAGTCACCTATACTGGAGCCAACTGCACTGGCGCTAGTGAGCAGCGTCTCCCAACAAGACCAGGAAGTGAGCTTCAAAAATGCAGCCTTGATGTGGACTCGATCTACCTGGGTGTATCCCGTTACTTTTCTCTCCTCCCCTCCTTTCCTCCACTCCCCCACTTCCACTCATCTTCTCACCTCCTTTTCTCCACTCGCCCACTTCCACTCCTCTTCTCCCCTCCTTTCCTCCACTCCCCCACTTCCACTCCTCTCCTACCCTGAAGTATGAAGAGGAAAGGAGGGGAGGAGACAAGTTTGAAGCCGCTTCGCCATTACAGTTCTGTGAGCTTCCCACTCGTCTCCTCCAATACTGGGACACTGGCGGGAGGGAGGACACAAAGATCATTTTCGGGGCACGGAGGAGATGAGGTGGTAGTCAGGGAAAGGAGGATGCATTTTTCAAGTATTGGGACACACACCCACAGACAGCCCACCCCCAGCCCCCTTCCTGGAAGGGGCAGGAGTACCTCAACACCAAGCCTAGAACTGTGGACCAATTGTACTGCCACTGTATGTCTCAACGCAGTCTCAACGTTTTAGTGAAAGCCTTACAGCCGTACCTAAAATTCTTTGGGCCTCAGGCAGTGGACGTGTTTCCCGGTGAAAGTGAAATGTCGGGTGACGTCACCGCAGAAAGGGCCTGTCCTTCACAGTTGGCGGTCGCCCCCGTCGCCGCCCACAGCTAATGACCCGCGTGAGCGAGCGAGAGAGGGAGAGAGACCGCTAGGGCAGAAAGTAGAGCAGGCGAGATTCTGAAAGCCGAAAGGAGCGGAGGAGCTCCCGGATTAACTGATTTATTAACCTACGTAGCCTGAATTGAATTATTTTTCTCGTTCGGAGAGCTGAGGCGCGTGTCCGCCTTTCATCCCACTAGCAATGGCCCCGTGCACTGCTATTCACTGCGATGAACTGCTGGCGCTTTTCAGCTATTAGTCATGGAACCGGCGTGTCCCTCAGTCATATAATCCGATTTTAAATGTATCGCGAAGACATTTTCCGTGTCCACGCAACATTAACTTACTTAGCCTATGTTTTTTGCTTTTTACTAACTTACTTTGTAATATTAATTCAGGGCAGTGGCAATCCTGTACGCAGTAAATCCATTTAAAAAATAAAGATATGCTTCTATTTTTTTTTCATTCAGACCTACAGTGCAACCTGTAAATTTTCCGTTTGTTTGGCTCACACGTGCACTGAGCAGGTGTGCATTCGTGACCTTTTTACAAGTGAAATGTGTACCTGCCCCTTTTATAAGTAAAGCTACAATCCAATGTGCCATCCACAAGACCTGGAAAATAGAGACAGAGGGGCGGGTTTTTATATATTAGTGGGTTTCCTGTAGGGTAGACCTACCTCAAAACGCCTGACAGCCGGCTTCCTCCACATCGTCGTCATTGGCGCTTAAAACGCACGAGCGGCGTCGGTGCCTAATTTCAGACACAGAACATTACGCAAAGACCCGCACAGCCTGTCAGGGTTAGCCATAAACGTTAATCACGTCACGCTTGTGCAATCCGGCCTCGTTGAGCGGCAGATATACAGCCAAGCCTGGCTGGCAGCGTTGGCATGTGCATCACGGCAGAACGCCGAGCGTTTTCTTTCTTTCATTTTTTTTTTTTTTACTGCGCTGCAATGACACATTCACTCTGGATGCCCAAACCATTCAACCAAATGCTAACGGGAAAACTGCCTGCTATCTCAGCACCTCAACTGCGATGCAATTACTGCGTCATCTAATCCCACGCAAGAGGATAAAAGGGTTTATCCGACGCAATATTCGGAATCTGTAGAACTCCTCTTGAAAATGAAAAGTGCGTGTAAATCGGCACTTATGCTTGATGTGACATTTTATGCCTATTTTTGTAACTTCAGTATCAATCACATGTGCGTACACGTGTGGGTACTTGGCATCAGTTAATCAAACAAGTTGACATGTCAACATGACTACGTTCAAAAGGTAGTGCTCAATTCGCATGTTTAGCTCAGATCGAAGTTTTCAGACTGACTTCATATTCTGTATTGAACGTGACGACATGGCTTTCGGGGGCGGGGCCTTCGTTTATGCAGACAGTGCTGTCTCAGAGAACATATCCCGACCAACTGGCTAAACTCATACGTGGACCGAACAATTTTGATTAGAGAATTAAAGTAGTCGGCTATGAATCCTATTTATTTCGACGTTCACCTGTGAAACTGAAATGATGGGACGTCACGTGTGTATGTGGGTTTTTTTTTAATTCATTGTATTCATTTCTAAAAGCTCCAAAAAGTTCATGGTACAGTCCTTGTCTATGATGTCTATGAGCTACTGGTGAAAAGCTTGATGGGAATTATATTGCAATTCCAAATCAGAAAAACTGTTTTACAGAGCGGGACAGAATTTTGCCATTATTCAAACACTTGATTCTAAAATCTACGAAGATGAATAAATCAATATGTAGTACATGTTGCTGACACAACAAAAAGACATAGAAAGTGAAAGCTTTCAGCGTTACAGAACAGAGACTGAGGGTGAAATTACTTCGATTGCAAGTGTTCGACGGCTACCTGGCTGTGGCCTGTGATTTTTAACAGCTTTTCCTTTCTGAGCCTACAGCACCATCTAGTGGGCAACAGGAGAATACTGACGTTTTGGTAGGTTCGAGATCACCACGTGGTCACAGAACACGTAACAAAAGTGTCACTGATCTATAGCAGCTGGTCACACCCAGTCACCATGCTGGGATAACAAATTATGAATACATTGGCTCTGCCTTACCATCACATGACTTGATACTTACCATCGAAGGGCCGGTTTCACGGACACGATAAAGTCCAGTCCAAGACTAAATTCAGTTTTGAATGGAGATTCTCCATACAAAACTAAATGTGGTCCAGGACTAAACTTATTCTGTGTCGTTAAAACCTGGCCCTAAGTGTTACAGGTTACTTATTTTCAGAAGTCCATCCAGCGCTTACAACTTCTCAGGAGGCTAAGTAACTTTCCTGGGAGTCAAGGCACTTTGGAAACTGTGTGCAAGCGTGTTGTGGAGAGCAGTCCTATCTTTTAACACTCTTACTGTTACAAAAACCTATGGTCTAGGAGCAGCGCCACCCCTGAGCTTTTGGGGGTCCGATACAATATCAAAAATAACAAAAAATCGGAGACCAGGACAGCAATAGTGCCCTGGTCTGAGATCATAATCTCAAACCCCCCCCCCCCCCCCATTATGTGCAGGTTGCCAGACACGGCCAACAAGATGCCACAGATGCAGCTAAAGAACATGCCTATGGAATGTAGTAACGACATGACAGAAAGCACTGAACAGTATAAATGACCTTTCCAATCCACTTTCCTGTCAATTTGAAAAAAAAAAAAACTATCATCCGAAAGATGTTTTTTTTTAAAAATTAGACTGCTGGAAAAGCGTCACATTGTTATGAAATCTTTCATTCCAATGATTCTGCAATTAGCAGATAGATTTCTGATATTAACCCTTTAAAGTGTAAGATCACAAAAAGATCAAAAGTACGCGATATGAGAATGTCCTGAACTGAACGTTCTAATGCTGATGTAATAATGACGACTGGTGACTGAAAGCAACGGGGTTCTAGAACACCGACTTTCGAAAAAAAAAAAGAAAAGAAAAAAAACGTTCCGAAAAAGCCTGCTCTTCAAAGGGTTCAAGATCGTGGTGATGGATGGATGCTTCATGTTCCTTTATTGTCTGTTTACGGAATTGATGTTGACGGTTGTTGTCAAGCCAAATGCAAATTTGCGCATCACCTGGACAATGAAGCCTCTATTCTGTCCTCTCTTTGCAATGAGAGCCAAGCAGTCTGCAAATGTCCGTAGATCAGTGTCACCGGTGCAGGCTGACGGTGGTGGTGGTGTAATGGTGTGGGGACAGGCCCTTTGAGCGCCATTTTGAATGCCACAGCGTGCCCAATCATTGCCGATCATGTACATCCCCTGTATGGCCACAGTCAACCCTTTTCTTCCCCAAATGGAACTTCCCAGCAGGATAATGTGCCATGCAGTCCTGGGTCAAATACGTATTTGTTTTGGATTCAACTACTTTTTGTACGCTTTACCGATCTTGTCTGGCGTATTGGAACCAATGAAATACTCTGAAAAAGAAGAGCAAACCACGCCTTCTGGCCAAATTGGCAGGCTCAGTTACACCAGGCAAGATCAACAGAGCACAGAAAAGTGTTTGAATCCTAAACAAATACGTATTTGCCCCAGGTCTGGTGCCGTGTCAGAAAGCGTGCATCATCTCCAGCTGGGTCCACGAGTATGACAGTGACTTCAGGTCCCTCCATCAGCCTGCAAGGTCACCCCAGATCTCAGTCCAACAGAGGGCCTTTGTGAGCAATTGACACCGCAAATGTGCAGCCGACACAGAATCACCAGGAACTGCGTGATGCTATCAGCACTGAGCAAATTCCTTCCGGAATGTTTCCAGCACCTTGCTGAACCCATGGCTGTTCCAAGGTCAAAAGGGGGTCCCACCCGGTACTAGAAAGGTAACCAAATAAACTGGCCGGTGAGTATGTACATATATTTATATATGTGTATATATATATACATATACATGCCTACAATTCCATAATCAAAGACTGCACAGG
The DNA here is from genome assembly GCA_039654925.1 of Anguilla pacifica. Classification (NCBI taxonomy): domain Eukaryota; kingdom Metazoa; phylum Chordata; class Actinopteri; order Anguilliformes; family Anguillidae; genus Anguilla; species Anguilla pacifica. Next base: position 7,151,780 of record CM077286.1, read on the forward strand.
AGGCAGGGAGGAATATTCACGCTATCGGTTATTATTGGACACTGATTTGCATCAGTATCTCGGTCTGTATAACCACTCGATTTTCTGTAGAGAACAAGGTCCCCTGTTCTCGGACAGTTGTCACCTATACCTGCTTCATGGAGCCTGTAGTGTAGTGCACGAGGATTTTGAAAAGGTAAAAAAGATGCAGTTTGTAGGGAATCTTTCTGGTGTTTAAGTGCAAGTACACACCGATGGAGAAAATGTTGTCTAATTGTGTATCTGAGTGTGTGTTTAATGTATAATCTGTGACAAGGCTGGTTTCTTAGTAAATGTATTTCTGACTGATGCATTGCCAGTAAATGATACGACACACACACTGTGATCAGGTTTAACAGACTGTCTTTACGTTTCCACTCAGCTTTTTAACTATTGTCATGTTGTCGTTTCCTGTGATTCGCCTGTTTACTGTTCAGCTGCAATGCTCGTTTACTTGTAAGTTCTTATGACTCATTAATTTATTAATTTAATTCCATATCACACTCCCTTAATGTATTTAAACAGTGCTGGCTGTTTCTGAAATGCGATACATTACAATAACGTTGGGGTACAGAGGACTAGACTAAGTGAGTACTTGTGTTCCATCTGAATGCTCATTTCTTCTGTTTGAGCCTCACAGATTTCTCCTGTGAAGCATGACAGCCACTGGACTTTGCATTTATCTTATTGCTGGCCTTTCTCTATGTAAGGAATCATTTTATCTCAATGATTTTGTATGTATGTATCTGTGTATGCATGTTTGTGTGTACAGGATGTATGTATGCATGTGCATACAGTAAGTTCATACAGTGCCCTCCACAATGGCACCAAATTTCGTGATTGTATTCCACAATTTTAGATCTGTAATCCAACAATATCATGTTATGTCATATTATGTCATGTTATGTCGCATTACATTACATTAACTTACATGTTACCTTACACAATGTTACGTCACATCACAACATAACACATCATGTTATGTTATGTTATGTTATGTGTTTTAGTGCTGCACTAGAACAAAATCCTGCACCCCCCTGGTCCTTCTCAAATAAGACAAAGCCCCAGGGCTACCTGGGGCAAGAGGCTGGGGGTGGGGGGGGTGGTGTCAGACTGGTGTTAAGACTCCAACTCTCTCAAAAAAAGTCCTGTGATGTTTAATTAACCCACATACAGGGCCGGTCACTGAGGAGCAGGTGGTATCCGATAGAACGAGCTCAGCTGACGTATGCCAATCCATCAAAGGCCATGAATCCTGCCTTCCGCACTGCGAACAACGGCAAGGTACTGAATCGCCATTCATTCATTCATCCATCCGTCCATCCATTCATTCATCCATTCGTTCATTCATTTATCCATCCATTCATTCATTCATTCATCCATCCATTCATTCATTCATTCATTCATCCATCCATTCATCCATTCATTCATTCATTCATTCATCCGTCCATCCATTCATTCATTCATTCATTCATCCATCCATCCATTCATTCATCCATTCGTTCATTCATTCATCCGTCCATTCATTCATTCATTCATTCATTCATTCATCCGTTCATTCATTCATTCATTCATTCATCTGTTCATTTGTTCATTTGGACGCCATGATCATGTTGCCAGGCTGGGTCAACACTCTTAATCTCTTAAAACAAAATGTCTTGAGATGTTTAATAAACTTCTACATACAGGGCCAATGACAGAAATTGTATTCCTGTCACAGGGAATCGCTTCTGCTTTCCTTACTGTGCTGAACAGAAAGGTACCACATTGCCATTCATTCATTCATTCATTCATTCATTTATGCACTGTTCACTGTAGCTCACTGCTCCCTTATTTATTTATTTATTTATTTATATATATATTTTACTGTATTCTCTTATTTATTAATTTATTAATTTATTTATTTTGAATTAATACAGTTGGTTGCCAACAGCAAGATACTTGCAAATCTGGTGAGTTTGTCCTACTGCATTGCTGTTTTTGCTATAAGGTATCGTAACGCTAATACGATTAGCCATGCTAGTGAAAGTATCGCGTTCAAGAAATGTTTTGCACTCTAACACTATGCCATTCTCCTCCCCAGTAATTCAAAATAGCTGCCTAAAAGGTATTCAGATTTTTTTCTCTCTTTTTAAAAAAAAACAAAACACATGTATCAGTTTGATTTGTATTAGTATGTGTATGTATTAGTACATAATGTACTTTCCACTCAGTTAAATGAGTTTCGACAGAGTTAGTTATTCGCTTTCCAACAAATTAATTGTCTTATTTATTTAGTTATTGTCTTAAACGTCACAAATATCTCAGCTTAAATGCTTGTTTTAAAATTGATAAACTGAGCTGTTTTTTAAAATTGTTTCAGAGGGGTGCAAACTGTGTGAGAATGCAAGAAAGGACAGCAATGAAACAGAATGCACCAAAAGTCAGTACTATGCCTCACTATTGAAAGTTCCTGTATGATCAAAATGGAGTCATAGCAGTGTGTCAAGCAATGCATTGAAATGCCTATCCTAGAGTGTGTTAGTAGGTACCATTAAGGAGCTGTATCTAGTAGTGCATTGTCATGTTCCTCCTCTCAACTGTACGTTGTCCTTGATTTAAATTTTAAAAAATAAAAAAAAATAATAAAAGTTTAAAATAGCTTGGTGCGTGCACAAAAACATTCAGTTGTGTAACCACAAGATATTTCTTCTCTTTTCAGAACTGACTCCTGATTGCATTAAAGGTATGCAATATTCCCTTATCAATCATGGACCTGGGGCACCTGTGCTTTAAAAAAATAAAATAAAACTCGTCTGCCAAAAGGCAGGAGGTATGGGCTTCAGCAAATGTTGGTGTCTGCGCCTGTGACTGGTCAAAATCAGAGCCCTGAGCAAACAAAGTAGCGAAAATCACCCCCCCACCCCAAGATGCCACTGGATTTGAGACCCCCCGTTCTCCTCCACTTCAGATTTCCTGGTGGAGGTGACCACAGGTTCTTTCACCGTGGACGAGGGTGCCAGCCTAACCCTGACCTGCAGCCACAACCTGTCCTCCCAGACCAACGGGTCCGTGAAGTTCGCCTGGTTCAGGAACGGCGAACTACTGAAAAACGTTCTCAGCCAGTGCCTGTTCCTGCCCAAGCTCCTCAGGAAAGACGAAGCGGTGTTCTTCTGCGGCGTGCTGAGTGACTGCGGGTTCTTCTTCTCGGAAAGGAAGCTCGTCGTCGTTAAAGGTAAACTTACCCCCTCCTTAACCCCCCCCCCCCCCCCCCCCCCGTGGTTAACGACCCGGCCTCGTGGCCTAAAGGTCACAGGTTTTGAGTCTCTGCCGCACCCTTGAGCGTGGTACTCAACCTGTATCGCTTCGGTATACATCCAGCGTTATGAATGGATGTGTCAGCTACTCTTTATAAGAATAGTGTGGAGTTCTTCACCTGAGAAAAGAGTTAGAAATGTGTTAGAAGGTCCCCTATGGACATTCACTGAGAAACCCAAGCGTGGTGCTTGGTAGGACATGACTTTAGCCTTTGACAGGTTGTTGGCCTTAAATTGTCCAACCAAACACTGTCACTGGTTTGTTGCTTTTTTTTAAGTTTTTTTTTTTTTTGGATTGTTGACTTCCTTCTGCATTTAAATTAAAACTTAAATACGAACTTAAGCTTAAATAACGTTGACAGTAATCACGTAATTTGTCCAGTTTCTGGTGAAGGGACCCCTGGTGACCTTTTAAAGCTTTCTCACGTCAAGAGCATACAGTTGAGCAAAGATCTTCCACTCACACGTCTCTGGTTTCTCACGCTGCCCGCTGAAGACAACAGCGTGCTCATCATCATCGTCTGTGGCGTGGCCGCGGTGGTCATCCTGCTGCTCCTGGCTTTGGGGATGAAGGTGATGGTGAAGAGGGAGATGGGTGAGTGACGCACACGAGCGCACGCCCGTACGCACGCAGCACACACGCGCGTTCTCACGATCTAAATCCGCCTCCTCGCGTTTTGCGGTCCCCAGAGCAGAACAGGAGCAGGAGGGAACCGGACACCCAGACGGAAGAGAACATTTACGACCCCGTCACCGTGGACTCCATCACCTCGGCCTCCTGGTGAACACGCGGCTGGGGGGGGAGTCGGAATTAAACTTTTAAACGTTTTTCCTTTTGCACATGACGCTTGTGGCGTCTCAGAATTAGCAGTTGGCTCTTAGAATGGCTCTGTAGGCTGTAGGGCAAAATGACAAATCTAGATGAACTGAATGACCTGTTCTCATATTTTAAATGTTCTTATAAGTTGACCTTACCATTCTGGTTTATACTTGTTATTTATCAACAGACGGCCACTTTCCCTGGTGATTTATTTTATTTATTTTATTATTTTTTTATTTCTGTCCAACTGTATTTTCTCTTCTTCTCTCTCCTCAGATTTTGGGACAGGAACAGAGGACACCAAAGCTTCCCATCATCCGGACTGATTCTACTTCCCTTTCTTATCGTCAGTTCCTGTTACTGCACAAGGGGCTTGTGAATTTGTGCAGATGTCTATCCCTGTAGCTCTGACTCAGTGTATTTTGGTAGGGTTTTGGTTTTGTGGTAATAGAGAAACCCAGCTGTGAATAAAATCTCTTCCAATCTCTCTCTCTGCTGTCTGAACATTACCTGCACACCAACTGAGACAGAACAGCATGAAGGAGAGCTGAATTGCACCTGTTCAGAACGTGAATAGCAGAGGGAAAAGGTTCAGGGGTTTAAGGTAATGTTCAGGTGACAGGAACAGTGTTCTGCTTAGAGAGATGGTGTTTAGGTGTGAATTGCGGATGGATAATGTTCAGGGGTTTAAGGTAGTGTTTGGATGACAGTGTTCAGGTGTGAATAGCAGAGGGAAAAGGTTCAGGGGTTTTAGGTAGTGTTCAGGTGACAGGAACAGTGTTCTGCTTAGAGAGATGGTGTTTAGGTGTGAATGGCAGAGGGATAATGTTCAGGGGTTTAAGTTAGTGTTTGGATGACGGTGTTCAGGTGTGAATAGCAGAGGGAAAAGGTTCAGGGGTTTAACGTAGTGTTCAGGTGACAGGAACAGTGTTCTGCTTAGAGAGATGGTGTTCAGGTGTGAATGGCAGAGGGATAATGTTCAGGGGTTTAAATTAGTGTTCGGATGACGGTGTTCAGGTGTGAATAGCAGAGGGAAAAGGTTCAGGGGTTTAACGTAGTGTTCAGGTGACAGGAACAGTGTTCTACTGAGAGGACCGGTGTTCAGGTGTGATTGGCAGATGGATCCCTATGTGTTCAGCAGGTACCTGCAGGTTATCAATTGACCCCAGTGAGATACATGCTGGTCCAAATAGCCCTATAGCTTTACCGTAAAACCCGGAACAGCTCTTTTTACTTCAATTCATGTTCCAGATTTGGGAGGGTTCTCCGGGTTTTACTCAGGGCAGTAAATAATATTAACATTTCTAGTCGTCTGCAGTCTTCACAAAAAGGCTGCTAAACATTCCACCAGCAGGAATGAGATTCAATACTAAATGTGTAAAGTGTATGTAAGTGTATGTATAAGTGCACTACATAAAATGGATGAAATGGCTTCTCAAGTACTTCTGGGAATCAGAAGAAAAGAAGATGAGGGATTGAGGTCCTTCATTCTGAGAATGCGGCAGTAGGCTACGGTTCTTCCCCACCCACTTCGCTGAGTGGCAGGTGGTGTGAGGATAATCCAGGTAAATCTTCATCACGCGAGGAGATGAGGTGGGGGGAGGGGGGGGGTGTGTCAGTGCACGTAAAAGAGGGGAGCTAATTCTGGCCTCCTAATCCAGCCCAGGCCCGCCCACTTTTCCTGGGGGGGGGGGGGGGTTGTGGTGGGGGTGGAGGCTGCGGACACCTCAGTCCCAGCCTGGTACACTGAACTGAAAACAGGCCGTCGGCACCTGGGGAACCCACACCAGGTTTACAGGGGGGCAGGGGGGACCCCTTACAGAGCGACACGCCTGCAGTCCTTGCTGAAGAATGTAGCTGCACCTTCTCCACCTGCTGACCAAAATACACTGCACAAGATGGGAGCGCCTGAGAAGGTAAGCTACTAGAGACAGGGTACCCCTCCCTGGTTCTGGGGTACCCATCTGCGTGCGCTGCTTTTCCTTCCAAATGTAAATTAAATTCCTGAAATGTAAAGAGCTGTCCAGTGGTTTTCATTCGACGCTTCAAATGGGACTCTTCTTAGTGACGGCTTACCCTCCTATTCAAGAAAAACAGATAACCCTGTTGCAGAGAATGACTATTCCACATGAGTTTGAGGATTTTTAATTTAGCGTGCACTAGCGTTCCCCCTGGACTGGGGTCGGGAACACTGCACGACAACAATGAACTCTTCTTGATGCGAGTTGAGACTGGTGAAGATCGGTGTGACCTTCTGACTGCTGCTCTTGGAAGAAGCTTGCTGATTTTTTTCTTTTTTTTTTTTAAGAGACGCCGTCTGTTTGTTGAGGACTAAGGATATAGGGGGAGGGGGGTGATGGGAGGGCCATAAGCTAGGAAAGTTTCACAAGCTTTTGGGAGAAGACTCTGAGAGAAGACTCTGGTGTTTCCTTTAAGAATAGTAATATACTCAGTGTTTCTGCTGCCCTAGGCGAGACTGCAAACCGGGAGGGGTAGGGGGAGAGGTTGAGGGTGGGAGGGGTGTTTGGGGGCGGCCGCAAACTATCTTGGATGCATGGACTATCATAAGGTGTATTTATTTGCATGGACTGCCCATTTCTCTTATGCATAAAACGGACTCTGAATGTACAAATCCCAATCTTGGTCCGTCTGTTCATATTTAACCGTAGTCATATTCCTTGATTGCTCTGGCTCTGCGACTGTTGTGTTTTGGTTTTCAAAATGATGAACCCTCTGTGCCCTTTCACCAGAAGCCAACACTTCATTACATTAATCAGCGGCCCATTACCTGAACAGGCCAACAGATAAACATCTCTGCCATTCTAAATGGAGTCAAGGATTACTTTAAGTCTGCAAAACAGGTAGACAGAATAAACCCCCAATTGACCTTTTAAAGACTGTCCCGTGACCGCAACGCCAATTTAATAAAGGTCAACAGTGTAAGAGGCTCCAATTTCGTCTAAATGTCTGACAAATTGCTTCACAAAATGCAGTGAAGCGCTCGTCTGGCGTTTAGAACTTTCAGCACCTGCAAGCTGCATGTCAACAATCCGTTGTCAAGTACGGGCTAATTATTCACGAATATTCATCAGGCATAATCGTTTTTCCTGAAATCCGTGCCTTTGCACGTTTGATCACACACACACACACACACACATTTGCGTGAGCATGTTTAAGAGAAAGAGCAAACGAACGCGATCGTAATGTCTGTGATCTCACTGGATGAATGAATGCTTGAACGTGGCTTGAAAATGAATGAGTGACACACTTCCTGTGTCGCTCAGGGACTCTTCTCAGTCATAGAGAAGCTGAAGGGTGCCGCGGAACAGGAAGTGAGGATCGTCCTCCTGGGTCTGGACAACGCGGGGAAGACCACGCTGCTCAAGAAGCTCGCCTCCGAAGACATCAGCACCATCACACCCACACAGGTGAGACCAGCACCATCACCCCCACACAGGTGAGACCAGCACCATCACCCCCACACAGGTGAGACCAGCACCATCACCCCCACACAGGTGAGACCAGCACCATCACCCCCACACAGGTGAGATCAGCACCATCACCCCCACACAGGTGAGACCAGCACCATCACCCCCACACAGGTGAGACCAGCACCATCACCCCCACACAGGTGAGATCAGCACCATCACCCCCACACAGGTGAGACCAGCACCATCACCCCCACACAGGTGAGATCAGCACCATCACCCCCACACAGGTGAGACCAGCACCATCACCCCCACACAGGTGAGACCAGCACCATCACCCCCACACAGGTGAGACCAGCACCATCACCCCCACACAGGTGAGATCAGCACCATCACCCCCACACAGGTGAGACCAGCACCATCACCCCCACACAGGTGAGACCAGCACCATCACCCCCACACAGGTGAGACCAGCACCATCACCCCCACACAGGTGAGACCAGCACCATCACGCCCACACAGGTGAGACCAGCACCATCACCCCCACACAGGTGAGACCAGCACCATCACCCCCACACAGGTGAGACCAGCACCATCACCCCCACACAGGTGAGATCAGCACCATCACCCCCACACAGGTGAGACCAGCACCATCACCCCCACACAGGTGAGATCAGCACCATCACACCCACACAGGTGAGACCAGCACCATCACCCCCACACAGGTGAGACCAGCACCATCACCCCCACACAGGTGAGACCAGCACCATCACCCCCACACAGGTGAGATCAGCACCATCACCCCCACACAGGTGAGATCAGCACCATCACGCCCACACAGGTGAGACCAGCACCATCACCCCCACACAGGTGAGACCAGCACCATCACCCCCACACAGGTGAGACCAGCACCATCACACCCACACAGGTGAGATCAGCACCATCACCCCCACACAGGTGAGACCAGCACCATCACCCCCACACAGGTGAGACCAGCACCATCACCCCCACACAGGTGAGATCAGCACCATCACCCCCACACAGGTGAGACCAGCACCATCACCCCCACACAGGTGAGACCAGCACCATCACGCCCACACAGGTGAGACCAGCACCATCACCCCCACACAGGTGAGATCAGCACCATCACCCCCACACAGGTGAGACCAGCACCATCACACCCACACAGGTGAGACCAGCACCATCACCCCCACACAGGTGAGACCAGCACCATCACGCCCACACAGGTGAGACCAGCACCATCACCCCCACACAGGTGAGATCAGCACCATCACCCCCACACAGGTGAGACCAGCACCATCACCCCCACACAGGTGAGACCAGCACCATCACACCCACACAGGTGAGACCAGCACCATCACACCCACACAGGTGAGATCAGCACCATCACCCCCACACAGGTGAGACCAGCACCATCACCCCCACACAGGTGAGACCAGCACCATCACACCCACACAGGTGAGACCAGCACCATCACACCCACACAGGTGAGACCAGCACCATCACCCTCACACAGGTGAGACCAGCACCATCACCCCCACACAGGTGAGACCAGCACCATCACACCCACACAGGTGAGACCAGCACCATCACCCCCACACAGGTGAGACCAGCACCATCACCCCCACACAGGTGAGATCAGCACCATCACACCCACACAGGTGAGATCAGCACCATCACGCCCACACAGATGAGACCAGCACCATCACGCCCACACAGGTGAGACCAGCACCATCACCCCCACACAGGTGAGATCAGCACCATCACACCCACACAGGTGAGACCAGCACCATCACACCCACACAGGTGAGACCAGCACCATCACCCCCACACAGGTGAGACCAGCACCATCACCCCCACACAGGTGAGCAAGAGACTCGCCCCCCAAACATGCACAGGAACCAGCCCAAAGATCACCAAACACACACAGGTGAGCGGGAGATCCCCAAAAACGCATACAGGAACTGGCCAAAGAGACCCCCCAAACACACACAGGAATCAGCCCAATACAGCAGAAACTGTATGGTGACAAACAACCGCCATTTAGAGGGTTGGACCAGCTGCAGTCTGCTCTTACTGCAGCCTGTAGAGCTGTTAGCCTGAGGTGTGAGTTTGTCAGATATTTTGACGTTTTTCATTGAGTTTGTAAGCTGTTTTACCAGGGTGCTGACAATGTTAGACAATGTACTACAAAGCGTGAAAGGCAGTCTAACAAACATGAGCATTTCAAACAAGCAAAACTGTGTGGGGAGGGTATGTTCCTAAATCTCAGGGAACCCCTGCCCCCGCCCCCACCCCCCCCCCCCCCCCCCCGGTTTGTAAACAGCCACGTATTTTCCACCCGTGGCTTTAATCCATGCTGGCGCACCGCGGCTCTTGGCCCTGTTGCATTACCACGGAGTTTAATCCTTGCCTGCCTCTTGAACCCTGTGTCCCCGGAGCCATTTTGGCTCGGAATAGTGGCTCGGCTCCCCGGTCTGTTTGTGGAGATGCACACCGCTGGGAAGTTTAGCAGTGGAAACTGCAGTGTGTGTGTGGGCCGTGTGTTTGGCCAGCTCTTCTGTGTGTTTTGGCCAGAGCTCTCTCTCTCAATGGGACAGGCATAGAGATCAAGAACAGTAAATGTATTTTGAGTTTTTTTTTGTATAGTTGAGGGGCCCCTTCACAGAGAACCAGCCTACTCTAGCCACAGAACAGTCCCACTAATCTTCATAACATATGAATGGGGTAATCTGATAATCTGTGTCCACTACCAGCCCATCCAGGTGGTATGTAGATTCAGTGGATCTGAATAGCAGTTGAATTGATGTCTATGAATACACAACTTGTTTGTGATGGCATAGCGCCTCTCTGGGATAAGAGTTAGAGGTGGGGGGGGGGTCTGTTTTAAATGGGGGCCAGGGATCGTAAAACAGTGATTGCATGGAGTGAGCATTGACAGACATTTAAGACAGAAAAGTAGGACGGTAGGGGAAGCGTGTGAGGGTTGAATAGGATTAGCGAGGGGGATTTAACACTTCAGAAATACTGTGCGGTTGAATGGGGTCCTCTGTGTCTGCGTATTCTGCAACCCCATAAGATGGATCATACGTTTAAAAAAAACATTTTTGAGGGCAGCTCAAGCTGTTGATCCAGAAGGTGTCTGTGACAAGCCATTCCGCTGTGGTTAACTCTTAAGAATGAGGGTGGGGAGGCCATGTAGTATAACGGCTAGGGAACAGTTTTTTATAGCCTAGAGGCTGCAGGTTTGACTCACAGGGGAACACTGCTGCTGTGCCCTTGCTTAAGGTATATAAATTGAAATGATACAGTATAGCTATCCTTGTGGGCTTACGCTAGGTAAGGTACTCTGGTTAAGTGTGGTTGCTAGATGGCTAAAATGTTTTACGTGTTTTTTTGTTTGGTTTTTTGTTCAGGGATTTAACATCAAGTGTGTGGCCTCAAATGGCATGAAGCTGAACGTGTGGGACATCGGGGGGCAGAGGAAGATCCGCTCCTTCTGGAAAAAGTACTTAGACAACACAGATTTGCTGGTGAGTGGTCTGCATGCTCACTTGCTCAGCTTTTACATGATTGCAACTGGAACAATATTCAACTTGACTCACCTTAGTCAAATCCCTGTACAGTACTCTGTACTGAGTTCTGGGGGTCTTTGGCACGGAACTGTGGTCATCCAGGTGTGCTACAAACCGAATGACAAATTCATGAGTGAAGGCAGGGGTCCTGCTCTTTCAATCCTCAGTGTTCTAGAACTACATTGCTTTCAAGTAGCTTTACCACTAGTGAGTGTTACATCATCAGCATTAGAATGTTCAGTTGAGAGCATTCTATTCACAAATTTGCCAATCTCACACCTGCAAGGGTGAAAGAATGCTGAAGTCTGCCTTCTCCTTTCAGATCTACGTCATAGACAGTGCCGACAAGAAGCGGTTTGAGGAGACGGGGCAGGTAAAGTCGGAAAAAAATGATTGCGTCGTCTTTTTAAATTTCCTGTCTCTAGAGTGCTATTGCTGCCTAGGGCAGAGAAGGGCATTGGTGCTTCTCATCAATTCTCCAGTCTTGTTTCGGAGAGTGCATTGTAAATACTGTCTGTGGGATTTGAATTTTGAGAATATTAAACAGTATTGTGTCGTGGCTAGACTCACTGCGTTTGTGCAGGGCTGTTCAGCTCTCTTTCTGGAGATCTGCTGTCCTGCAGGTTTTCACACCAACCTTAATAAAGCACACCTCATTCAACAGCTAAGATCTCATTGAGCTCTAGTAGATTAGTAGAATCAGGTGTACCAAATTAGGGTTGAAATGAAAACCGACGGGACAGCAGATCTCCAGGAACAGGACTGGGCAGCCCCGGCCTAAATGGAGACTGCACTACCTGTTCACTCTGACCTCGGGCTCAGTGCTACACCCCGGTGACTCTGCCTGTGCCTGCAGGAGCTCTCCGAGCTGGTGCTGGAGGAGAACCTGCAGGGCGTGCCCATCCTCATCTTCGCCAACAAGCAGGACCTGGCCACGGCCTCCGGCGCCAGCGAGATCGCCGAGGGGCTCAGCCTGCACACGTACCGCGACCGCCAGTGGCAGATCCAGGCCTGCTCCGCACTGTCCGGGGAGGGGGTGCAGGTACGCCGGCCACCACCAGGGGGCGAGGGGAGGGTGAGGAGGGGGTGAGGGGGTGCAGGTACGCCGGCCACCACCAGGGGGCGAGGGGGAGGGTGAGGAGGGGGCGAGGGGGTGCAGGTACGCCGTCCACCACCAGGGGGCGAGGGGGAGGGTGAGGAGCGGGCGAGGGGGTGCAGGTACACCATCCACCAGCAGGGGGCGAGGGGGAGGGTGAGGAGGGGGCAAGGGGGTGCAGGTACGCCGTCCACCACCAGGGGGCGAGGGGGAGGGTGGGGGCGGGGGTGAGGAGGTGTAGGTATGCTGTCCACCACCAGGGGGCAAGGGGGAGGGTGGGGGCGGGGGTGAGGAGGTGTAGGTATGCTGTCCACCACCAGGGGGCGAGGGGGAGGGTGAGGAGGGGGCAAGGGGGTGCAGGTACGCCGTCCACCACCAGGGGGCGAGGGGGAGGGTGGGGGCGGGGGTGAGGAGGTGTAGGTATGCTGTCCACCACCAGGGGGCAAGGGGGAGGGTGGGGGCGGGGGTGAGGAGGTGTAGGTATGCTGTCCACCACCAGGGGGCGAGGGGGAGGGTGCGGTGGGACGGGGCGGGACGGGGTGGGACGGGGCGGGGGCAGGGTGGGGTGAGGGCGAGGGGGTGCAGGTACGCCGTCCACCAGCAGGGGGCGAGATCGCTGGGGTTTCCTGTGTGTTTCAGTGGGTCAGGATCAGGTTCATCAACCCAAATTCTGACCTTTATCATGTTGAATTGTGGTAACTGTTAAACCCTGTTCCTGGAGATGTACCATCCTGCTGGTTTTCATTTCAACCCTAATTTGGCACACCTGACTCTGCTAATTGGCAGCTCAAGAAAGACTTCTAGTTGTCTGAATGAAGGGTGCTTTGTTTGGATTGGAAAACCTACAGGACTGAACCTACAGAACAAGAAGAATATGTAAAGGTAGCCTCTTCTGTTGATTTATGCTTATTCTGTTCTCTCTTTTTTTCTGTAACAGGATGGCATGAATTGGATTTGTAACAGCATCTGTAATCTGAAAAAATGAGCCTGGTCAACCTCGACTTCGACCGCACTGCTTTGAAGAAGAGACCCCTCAGATATTTTTGTTCTCCCCTTGGTTTATACACTTCCTGGTTGTATTTCATTACTGTGATGTAATTGTGAATTAACTAATCACCATGACGATGGAAACATTTCGGAGTGGTGTCCCCATGAATACTGCTTCAAAGTAACATTGCCGATCAGGCACCATGAATTGAGAGAGAGAGTACAGATTCTTTTTTTTGTGGGGGGATTGGGGGTTCTGTTTTCAAGAGGATGTGTGAGAAAAATCCTCTGGAACTGGAATGACAACATCTATTATTTCCATGAAAAAGTGAATATTGTTGTTCATGTGAAACATTAGGTGCTCACACGCATGCACACACCCACACACTCATGCACAAACACACACACGCACACGCCAAGAGTTGGCAAATTGTAATGCCATTTTTGGACAGTTAGTGAGGCAAACTCTATGTGATTTGAAACTGTCCTGGTGTAAAACAACTGTGAAGGTGAAGGACAAAATGGTGAGAAGTCTGCATGACTCCACACATCCACCAGAATGACCAGAATTAGAGCCATTTCTGTGATGTGCCGTACCTGTGTTTGTGCTTTGTTTTTGGTTTATGAGATAATAAAATAGTTCTTTTTAACAGACTTTTGCTTAATTGTCCGATCTTCTCACCGAGCCCCTTCCAGTTCCTCAGAAGCATGATGTTCTTTGTTGTTTTGGCTCTGTACTCCTATCACATTGGACTTGAAATGAAACAGTGAAAGTGAGATTGAAGCACAGACGGTCAGCTTTAGTCTCACAACAGTCACAACACAAATCAACGCAAGAGCCATCACTAATGTTTGAGGTGTTAAAGTCCACCCCTCTGGTCCAGCGGTGGTACCTTGCATCCTCATGAGTCACATGACAGACTTTGACCCTCTCCTGCAGTGGCAAAGCAAGTTGGGTTGATCACAAATAAGCCAAATGCCTTTACGGTCTTCATTTGTCAGAAATGAACTTTATCATCAATTAAACAATTTTCTAAGTCATTGGCTTGGGGAGGTGATTCGAATGGCTGTGTTTTTGGGTTTTTTTGCATGAATTTCATACACTTTTTTAACATGGCACAAGTTTGCACGTGCATAGCCACTACTTTTTTCTGAAATCATAGGCTGTGTTTTTTTTATTTTATTTTTTTATTTCTTGCATTTATATAGAAATTAAAGCATTGACTCTTAGGACCAGTAGGTGGCAGCATAGACAAGCCTCTAGACTGTAAGGGGGCACAGATCTAACCTGAGGGAATGGCAGCTCTTCTGCACATCGGCTGGGGTCGGACTGCAGCTGCATCCGGCACCCAGGCACAGATCCTGGACCAGGATCCTTTTTTGTCTCAAATTTCCTGGACATCATTTGCTTTTTTTGGGGTGGGTTTTTGGGGTAAGCTGACCGTAGATTTAAAGATGACCACGTTTTGAGACTAAAGAAATCGTAGACATATGTTACAAGGTCATGTAAATCTGACCGGGGGTTAAACGTGGGCATCACGCCCACTAGGGGAGCGCCATAGCTCAGGAGGTAAGAGCGGTTGCTTGGCAGTCAGAGGGTTGCTGGTTCGATCCCCCCGCCCTGGGTGTGTCGAAGAGTCCCTGAGCAAGACACATAACCCCTAATTGCTCCCAATGAGCTGATTGGTACATTGCATAGCAGCCTTTCACCGTTGGTGTTGGTGTCGGTGTTGGTGTGTGTGTGTGTGTGTGTGTGTGTGAATGGGTGAATGGGTGAATGAGAGGCATCAATTGTAAAGCGCTTTGGATAAAAGTGCTATGTAAATGCAATCCATTTACCATTTACTAAGGGATTGTTCATTTTTTCCTAAAATAGCCAATGAGTGCCTTATTGTTATTCAGCTACCTGATTCAGTACTTTCAGTTCCTCCCCCCCCCCCGTCCCTCTTCATTGTTAAATGAAATCTCCCGAGGGACCGACCTCACGCAAAAAAAAGAAAAAAAAGAAAAAAAGCAAATGCAAAAAAAAGCTATTTATGAATGCTTCTCCAGGCTGAGACAGGGCTGAGTTTCGCACCTGAGCTCCTGGTCATTATTTCTCTGTCAAACCCAGTCGCCCGTCGGAATCAAGTGTTGATGTCACACCCCTGCACTTTCAGTCTAGGCGAGCGTTGCCATGGAAACCTTGCCTCTCAGACCCCCCCCTCCCCCATCCCCCCCCCCCCCTCTCTCTCTCTCTCTCTCTCACACACACACATACACACACACACTTCCTTTTTTCCCTGACTTTCATCTCCTCTTCTCTTCTGGAACTGAACCACTCCTTTGAGATGTGGAGACTCCTTACCACACAGTAGACACTGGAGGACGGAACAGCATAGACAAGGTGAGGAAAGAGTGTGTGTGTGTGTGTGTGTGTGTGAAAGAGGTGTGTGTGTGTTTGTGCGTGTGTGTGTGAAAGAGATGTGTGTGTGTGTGTGTGTCGGGGGTGTGTGTGTGTGAAAGAGGTGTGTGTGGGGCGTGTGTGAAAGAGGGTGTGTGTGTGTGTGTGTGTGTGTGTGAAAGAGGTGTGTGTGTGTTTGTGCGTGTGGGTGTGCATGGGGTGTGTGTGAAGGAGTGTGTGTGTGTGTGTGTGTGTGTGTGTGTGTGTGAAGGAGTGTGTGTGTGTGTGTGTGCGTGTGTGTGTGTGTCGGGGGGTGTGTGTGTGAAAGAGGTGGGGATGTGTGTGTGTGTGTTGGGGGGGGGGGGGTGTGCATGCGTGCATGCTTGTTTGTGTGTTGTGTCCTTGAGTGTAAGTGTTGCTATGTTTATGATGCCTGTGAATGTAACTGATGGTGAACTACCTTGCAGCTAGTAGTGGTCCTATCTGTAGGATTTTTAATTTTGGTCTGTGTAAAATCACATTCTTGGTTAAGGTTGAGTGCAATATTATTTTAAAGGCACAATGTAAGGTATAGAGCATATTTATTAAACCCTTCATGTTCAAGCAAGGCCATGGATCTCATTTATTTGCCTGCTAACGGTTGTGATATAACTCAGGCGTATATACAGGATATTTTTAATGCACTGTAATTAATTCTAAATGTCAGCTAACTGCAGTTAACATAACATATGACAGAAGCTTAATTTCTTTGCACGTGTTATTCCCTTCACCATATATTAAGCTTCATTCAGCCCGGAAGGTCAGCTGAGCACTTGGCTTACATGCAAATTAACAACCCGTGAACAAAGGTGCTAAGCCATGCAGGGGGCAGGTACAATCAATCCTCACAGGAGTCGGTGGTGGGAGTACAGAGTAATATAATCTGTCTGGGACTGTAGTGCGGCCTCCCACTAAAGTTTACAGAAGAGCGCCAAAGGAACTAGAGACCGCACCTCCTAGGGCACAGTGTCCCCATCAGCGCAAATGTTTCTACTTTGTCCGGAGAGAAGGTCTCAAGTTAGGGCTTCAGTATGCTTTGAACGACACACATGCTCAATGCGACTCAAGGTCTGTTTGTTTAATGATGCTCCATGTCAGATGGTGAAGCAATCAATCAAGTATATCCTCTCACACTTCCACCCTCTCCACTTCCTGTACTAATCCACCCTCTCCACTTCCTGTACTAATCCACCCTCTCCACTTCCTTTACTAATCCACCCTCTCCACTTCCTGTACAGATCCTCCCTCTCCACTTCCTGTACTAATCCACCCTCTCCACCTCCTGTACTAATCCTCCCTCTCCACTTCCTGTACTCATCCACCCATTCCACTTCCTGTACAGATCCTCCCTCTCCACTTCCTGTACTAATCCACCCTCTCCACCTCCTGTACTAATCCTCCCTCTCCACTTCCTGTACTCATCCACCCTTTCCACTTCCTGTACAGATCCTCCCTCTCCACTTCCTGTACTAATCCACCCTCTCCACAGCCTGCAGTTTGGGGGCAGAGAGCTGAGTTCTGTGCATCTGGGTTGACCCTGAGAGCGAGAGACGGGACAGCGCCATGGCGGACGCCCTCTTCCTGGCCTCGGGGGGCCCGACCTCGGTCGTGACCTCGTCCGCGCCCGCCCCCGCCCCCACCCCCACCCCCACCCCGACGCCCACGGCGACCGCCCCCCCCGGGTTCCCGCCGTACGACGCGCACATGCGCGTGCACACCATCCTCATCGTCATCATCTTCTGCCTGGTGTGCTTCCTGCTGCTGGTGGCCTTCTTCTACGCCTTCTGCTTCCGCTGCACCCTGGAGCCCCTCCCCAAAGAGCGACGCCCCGCCCCCAGCTGCAGCCTGGACCGAGAGGAAGCCACCTTCCGCCGGAGCTCCTCCTGCCCCTCGGTGGGGAACTCGATCTGAGCGGGACGGCAACCACCACCCCCCCCCCCCAAAAAAATACTAATAAATGGTAATCAAAAAGGGATAACACCCACCATGATTTGAGATCGAATGCCAGGTCAAGTGTATTGCGCCAGCACTTCGCTGTTGTGAAAGTTTTATAGGCACCAAACTACACGTGGTCATACGGTTCTGGTTATGTATATTGGTTATATATGGCTTCCCACATCAGCTGTCGATGCTCAGCGATCGCGGTTCACGTGTTTTTCGTCCACGTGTTCTGTGTGTCACTCAGACGTGTGAGTCACGGTGTGTGAACTGCGCGCCATGAAATGGAGGATCAATATACTTGTCGACTGAGGGGCGTCCATAAAAGGGACCACTACCTGCGTGCTTGTTGTGGGTTTTACACGTGTAATGGATTTTTATTCGATTGTGTATTTCTTTCTTTTATTTTTTATTTTTATTTTTTTTTGCTTCAGCAGTAAAGCAAATTTGTGGATTGAAAGCGTTTCCGTCTGATCTGTTTCTGTGCACACAAGGACATCACTCACAACATTTAAAATGCTTTTTCCCTGGCTGTCTAGACGGCTCATTTACTAAACCTCAGAACAAATAAGCAATCTTTTTCTCTCTTTTTTTCCCCATGGCAGCCACACGCCCTGGTTATTGACAGGTAGTTTGTGCTGTTTGGAGAAGAGAAAGGAGAGTGAGGTACTCACTGCACAAACGATTACCTGAACTGCCTCGCCTGGAAAATTAACAGATTGATTATCCAGCTGTATGAATGCTATGTAAAAACGTTTTGTAAGTTGCTCTGGATAAGAGTGTCTGCTAAATGCCTGTAATGTAATGTAATGTAATGTAGCAGCCCCACTGGTGAGGAAAGCACTAGGCGGAAATGATCCTGTCACTGGTTCCCGACCCTGTTCCTGGAGATCTACCACCCGACAGGTTTCCATTTCAACCCTAATTTGACACACCTGATTCTACTAATCAGCAGCTTTTGATTTTAAATATCTTTAGCTGTTGAATGAGATGTGGATTTGTTAGGGTTGGAGTGAAAACCTACAGGACGGTAGATCTCCAGGAACAGGGTTGGGCAGCCCTGCTCTAGCTGGTGAATGAGGTGCAGCTTTGTTAGGGTTGGAGTGAAAACCTACAGGACGGTAGATCTCCAGGAACAGGGTTGGGAGCCACTGGACTATGAGCTGCTATCCACCTGTTGACTCAGCGTCAGAACTAACGGACATATTAACTCCAGCCTATATAGCCCACAAAACACCTCTAAAGGCGAAATGCACCAGCACTAAAAAAAAGCCACTGTTCCTTAACATCAATCATATTTATAGTCGCACTCTTGTTATAGCCTGCGTTGTCAGGGGAACGACAGAGGAAGGTCCTTAGCTCCTGGTATGGAGGGACAGTGCAGTACTTGATGTTCAGCTGCCAAGGAACTTTCCTTTTCATTATGTCGTTATGCTTTATATGACTTTACTACTCTTCATGAATATTCTGGATAAATATGGGTGTCCTGAAAGTGTGATTTGTGGAGTCGATCTTCTCTGCCCTCTGTTAATTGTTAAAGCAGCGGCTAAAGATAGCACACTGTGTTCATCAGTAAAATTGTGTTCCCTGCTGATGCACACCTGATGTTTTCAATCAGGCTACGAATGAGCAATTGGGAACATAATATAAAAAAGGAATACAAATTTTCAATAGAAGTGGACTGCCCATTTATTTCAGTTACTAGGTTCAAAAACAGAAGTGCAGAAAGAATACGAACACGGGAAGGTGACAGACACTTAGTGGAAGGCTGATAATAAAATAAGAATCCCTAGAAACAGGGAGGAGCCAAGATGAGATGAGTCTATTTTGATTCCACTGAGCATGCTCCTGATCCACCCAATCAGATGGCAGGAAAGTACAGACCTGACATGCAAACGAATCCAGGAAAAACCTTGTGCAAAATTTCCCTGACCAGTTTGAATTTTATTAAAAAAGTGCTTTGAGTTTGAAGACATGCCCTATGTAAATAAAAAGTATAAAGTATGTACAGTGCAATCTGTAAAGGTATTTTGACTGTGACACAATGTTTGTAGTTTTGGCCATTTACTCCAACGCATTGGATCTGAAGAGAAGCAATGAGCTTAAAGTGCAAACTGTCAGCTTTTATTTGCGAGTATTTACATCCATACTGGGTGGACCATGTTTGAATCATAGACCTGGGACCGTACTATAAATATATATCCTCACCATGCGCTGTGGTTCTGTCTGATAAGCTAAAGAGCAGGTAAAAGCCAACTAACGCAGCTCTAGAAGAAAAGGCAATGCAGAAAAAGAATTTGATGGATACACATAGCTTAAAAGCTTAACATTTCAAGAGCCACTGATGAGGCAAGAGAGCCAAATCTCCCAAGAAACCCTGGTGTGTCTGTTATCAATGACCAAATCACATTTGTTTTCCTCCTTCCTCCACAACACTGAAAACTGAGATGAATCCACAGTAGGATATACACAAATAAGTATAATGATGAGTTACACACGTCATAGCCCTAATGCTGCTTTCGCATGGTTCACGGTCAATGGTTAGACAGCAAATCGGATCAGTCATTGTAGTGGACAAGAGCACAATGGTGAAATTTGGTTAGGATGGCGAAGAATGCGCTGGACGGGGATTACCTTCAAAGTTAAATTGATTCAAGTTTTAGATGTGGCACAACACAACATGAATATGGAATAAGAGAAATTAATTTTGTTGCCTTTCCCCCCCCCAAACATAGACAAAGAGCTATAACCAAGCACAATACTCCTATCCATGCTGGAAATAGCCGTTTATACAGTTCTATCGCCTAGCAACATCACCAGAGCAACGTACACATTATGTGCCCTCGTGCCATCTTGCTTTTTATCGTTTATCATCCCAAAAGTGTCATTCTGCCATCCACCATCTAGCCTGATCCATGTGAATGTAGCAAAGGTGTCATTATAAGAGCTCTGAGTGTCCTGCTGGAGGCTGGAGGAGAGGGGCAGGGGGATAAGGAGGAGGAGAGGGGCAGGGGGGTAAGGAGGAGGAGAGGGGGGGGGGGCGTGACCTCACAGCATCCCGCTTCAGGACAGGCGGCACATGGCGCTTTTTTCGAAGCCGCGGGAGTCGCAGGAGCCCTCGGGGGACTCCATGATGGAGTCGCGCCCGTTGAACTCGGCCGAGTTCAGCTCGATGTGTCCGTCCTGCAGGCCGCTGTCCTGGAGCGTGTCTTTGTAGTGCGACTGAGAAGGACAGTAGACCACACGAGGGTGAGTTCAATGAGAAGGACAGGAAACCACATGGGGATGAGTTCATAGAGAAGGACAGTAAACCACATGGGGATGGGTTCATTGAGAAGGACAGTAAACCACATGGGGTTGAGTTCATAGAGAATGACAGAAAACCATATGGGGATGAGATCATTGAGAAGGACAGTAAACCACATGGGGATGAGTTCATAGAGAAGGACAGGAAACCACATGGAGATGAGTTCATTGAGAAGGACAATAAACCACATGGGGTTGAGTTCATAGAGAAGAACATGAAACCACGTGGGGATGAGTTCATCCAGGACAGGAAACTAAAAGGGGATGAGTTCATAGAGTAGGACAGTAAACCACACAATTTCATTGCATGTCATAATGTGATATTTGTGAGGATATTACTGCTGTATTCACTAATAAATACCTTGTGGGTGTTCTCACCCACGTAATAACTATGGGACTAATTTCATTAGCTTGTGGGAGTCTCCTGGGACAAACCACACCCACCTCCCAATATAAACACCAGGCCCCTCCCCCCTCTCACCTTGCTCACAGAGGAGTCCTCCACCCTGCATTCCTCCATGGACTCTTCCAGGGAGTTACCAGATGCCTCCATCTTGATTCGATGGGAGGGAACAGACTTCACGTCGTCCTCATCCTCACCCGCCACCGAGGGAAAGACCTGCGGGGACCAGGGTGAGGACACCCACACCCAACCCCCCCTCGTGGTCACTGGAAATGGTACCTTCCAACATGAGAGCCTGCACAGCTTTTGGGAAGTACTCTCGCCAAACTGAGAAAATTCAGAACGTTTACAGACGGATGTGTTGAGTGAAGACAAAGACGGATCAAAGAGAAGGCAAAGAAAATAAACCATACATAGCTCACTGGAGAGAGAAAGAGACAGGCAGACAGACAAACAGACAGACTGAGAGGAAAAGAAGTGGGCCGTACCAACACGTCCTCGTTGATAGGGGGGTCCGGTGGGGAGATGATGGCCTTGCCTATGGTTTGGGTCTCGAGCTGAGGACAGGCCGCCTGGGCATTTCCGTCTTTGTCTCTCTTTCCCTTCAGCCAGTACGTCTCAATTTCCACGTTACCCTGGGAGCCACAAAAAAATAAAAAATTAAAGCAATAATCATAATTAAATACAGACGATGGCTTTTGATACCACATACAAATGTTAATTTCCTCCGACTGAGGCTCAAAGGCTACGATTTCCGTTTCTGCACAAGCGTCCAATCAGCAACCTGGGTCATTAACTACAAAGAGCAGCCAATAATTAGGCAACGAAAGAGCAGACGTGTGTGATGAAAGGTTGCCGTAATCAACGCGTGTCTTTGAAGGCTTATCACCAGCTGCAAGCTATCCCGCCTGCCGCCGTCTTCTATGGGACTAATGATATTCCCAAACACTGACGGGCAGCCAGGACCGATTAGTTAATTAATCCTGCACTCAAACAGCTTTCTTTTAATTGTAATTTGTTTTATTTTATTATTTAGATTTTTTACTCTTTACTCTTTGGTTTTACTGTTTTAATGATACATGCTTTTATTCCCGTTATTGTTTTATTTTTATAATTACGAATAAAGCACTCACATAAAGGAGTTTTTATTATCTGAAAATGCACCTCTTTTTTTGTTTTGTTTCTGGGTGAATTTTTCCTCCAGTGAAGACGTACAGATATTGTGGAGTCTAAACAATTTCACTCATAAATTAAACCATACAAGAGACCTCTGACCTCTGATTAGCTGATGAGGTCACAGCAGTACAGATTCGGTTGCCATAGATACTGACAGGCTAGGAGTGATCATGTGACAGCACACTCGGTCAAAAGTGCAGTTGGTGACTGTGCTAACCTTGATGGTGATAGTTCCCCTTCGCTCGAAAATAAAATGGCTGCCCTTCAGGTGCTCATATGTAGCGCTGCTCAGCTGAATATGCATCTCCTGTAGCAGCACAATGAGAAACCATCATCTCTTATTAATTTTGAAGTTATTTACCATCAGCCATAACAGGTGTGAGCTTGGCCCCACGTCATTTCATACCACCAAGCAATTCAGAATACCAGAGGAACTTTAAATACAAAGTCAACTTCTGTCGCCACATTAGAAGAATCAAGCGAATACAATATTAACATTATGCTGTAACAGATTGAATTAAATTTAGTTATGTCAAAATCGTGATAGTCAGCCCTCCCTGCGATGCACCAAGCACTCCGTACATTTCCATTGCTCTCCATGGCAGAAGCCGTGTGCACCGTGTCGCCATGGAGACCATACCGCGGCATCTTGTGCCCCACCACTCCCGCTACCACCATTCCGGAGTGAATTCCTAAAAAAAACAACAAAATTTGAGATACACTGAAATTTCAATTTGGAAACTGAAAAATCCTCGAGGAACATTTTTCAGGTCATGAACTTTCAGCTCATTTGGTGAATTCAGACGTGATTTTAAGCCAGACCCGCTGCACTCACCAACTCGGATCTGGATGTTGTTCCCGTTGGACGGGTCCTTCAGGTGGTCGATGGACCGGACCATGTCCAGCGCCATGTCGCAGATGTTGTGGGCGTGGTATTTGGTCTTCTCCGGTGCCCCAGCAACCACCATGTAGGCATCGCCAATGGTTTCCACCTGGGAAGGAATGAACAGGGAGCAAATTGGCCAACAGTCTACCCTACAAGCCATTCCAAAGGTCTACCCTACAAGCAATTCTAGCAGTCTACCCTACAAGCCATTCTAACAGTCTACCGTACAAGCCATTCCAATGGTCTATCCTACAAGCAATTCTAGCAGTCTACCCTACAAGCCATTCTAGCAGTCTACCCTACAAGCCATTCCAATGGTCTACCATACAAGCCATTCTAGCAGTCTACCCTACAAGCCATTCTAACAGTCTACCATACAAGCCATTCCAATGGTCTACCATACAAGCCATTCTAGCAGTCTACCCTACAAGGCATTCCAAAGGTCCACCCAACAAGTCATTCCAACGGTTTATCCTACTAGCCAATCTGAAGGTACACTCATGTAGGCACATGGATGCATAGACACACACGCACCCGCACACACACACACACACACACACACACACACACACCACAGGCTGACCTTGAAGACGCGGTGTTTCTCGCTGAGCGTGTCGAAGAGCGTGTACATGGTGTTCAGCATGGACACCACCTGCATGGGCGTGATGTGGCTGCATATGCGCGTGAAGCCGACCACGTCGCTGAAGAGGATGGTCACATCCGGGAATACCTGGTCATTGGACAGGAAGAGCAGCCAACCTCACAGTCAACAACAGCAGCCAACCTCACAGTCAACATGACCAGCCATCCTCACAGTCAACAATAGCAACCAACCTCACAGTCAACATGACCAGCCATCCTCACAGTCAACAACAGCAACCAACCTCACAGTCAACATGACCAGCCATCCTCACAGTCAACAACAGCAACCAACCTCACAGTCAACATGACCAGCCATCCTCACAGTCAACAACAGCAACCAACCTCACAGTCAACATGACCAGCCATCCTCACAGTCAACAACAGCAGCCAACCTCACAGCCAACATGACCAGCCATCCTCACAGTCAACATGACCAGCCGATCAGGACTCATATCCTCACCGGCTTCCCACCCGCGAACACTGCCAATTGTGTTCGTAGGAACGTCTCACCAAGCTGGAAGTACCGCTGCTGGGGATTGAACCCCGGTCTCTGCGGTGGTAGGCGAGTGCTTATACCTCTACACTACCCAGACGCCCTCGTAATTTAAAGATCAACACCAGCTCTGACCTCGCAGGTGTTGACGGCTGGTTCTCCCTTACGGAGCCTTTTAGCCACAGGTTTTGGGATCATCCTGTACAGCAGGTCGTCCGTCTTCTTCATCTCGTAGTCCAGCATCTTCATGCTCTCCTCCAGCTTGCTGGACTTCTTTTGTTCCTGCAGTCGAAAAAAAGAAAAGGTGTGTGATGTGTTCCATCCCAAGCACACCTGATTCTACCAATGAAGGCCTTGATTAGTTGGACCAGGTGTGCGTGAGATCATAGAACACATCAAATACCTGGAACTGGTCGGGGGCACCCAAGTATGTCACACGCAAGAAGTGAAACGCGCGTGGGGCGTGTCTGTCGCACACAGGAAGTGAAGTGTGTATATGTCAATACAGGGCGTATATTTGTGTGAAAAATACATCACTGGTGCATCTTTGTCCAAAAAAGAGGATAATGCCGATTCTTAAATTTCCTTCCAAAGTAGAATTCTACAAAGGCAGAGGTAACTCAGCAACAGTCTCAAAGAAAGCTTTTTTCAGAGATCCGAACGTTGGCACCGTCATCTTGTGCAAGTACCGCATAATTTTGCACAAAACATAACAGAAAATGATTCTGGCAAATGATTACAAGCCACCTCACTTTTTAAATTACACACTAGTGTTAGAAAGTGGCTCGTGGCGTTCCAGCTAAATTATTACCAGACAAATAACCCATACTTTCATACAAACTTTTACTATTCCCATAGCTATGAACACCAGAACAGGCTGCTTCAGACACATGACTTCAAACTGATTTGAATAAGGCATTCTAAAAAGATAAATGTAGGTTTTGAACATGCCATTTTGAACATGTCTTTAGAGACCATACAATGCCCACACATACAGCCTTAGAAAGGCACAGACTTTTCTTGTGTGTGTGTGTGTGTGTGTGTGTGCGTGCCTGCATGTGTGCGTGCCTGCATGTGTGTGTGTCTGTGTGTGTGTGTGTGTGTGCGTGTGCGTGCCTGTGCGTGCACATGCCTGTGTGTGTATGTGTGTGTGCATGCGTACCTGCATGTGTGTGTCTGTGTACGTGTGTGTGTCTGTGTGCGTGTATGTGTGTCTGTGTGCATGCCTGCAGGTGTGTGCGTGTCTGTGTGTGTGCATGCATGTGTGTGTGTGTATGTATATGTGTGTGTGCGTGCCTGTGTGTGTGTGTGTGTATATGTGTGTGTGCGTGCCTGTGTGTGTGTGTGTGTCAGTCACACAGCGAAAGCTGCGGTCTCTACCTGAATCAGGGCTCGTTTCAGCTCCTCTGACTGCTGTGTCCCGGCCAGCACCAGGTCCCGGCAGGAGTCGTGCATGCTCAGGTCGTTGATGTACAGGCCAGTCTTAAACATGGCACTCAGACTCTCCATTCTGCACAACAGAACAGTCAAATATTATAATATATAGGTGTGCTTGTGTGCAGTTCAGTTTGCAGGTGCATGTACAGGTGTGCTTGTATACAATTTAGTTTGCTGGTGCATGCACAGGTGAGTTTGTTTCTCACACAGGTGTCCCCAGGAAGATGATGGACTCCCACTCGGGCATGTATCTCATCTGTCCCTTCAGCTTCAGACAGCGGCTGCCGTCTCCCCAGCTCTCCATGGCATTGGCGCTGTTTCCGTCTGCATTCAAGCACAGCACAGTCCAATCACAGCAGCCCTGTCTTAGCTTAAACACATTACCAGCCAATCACAGAACCCCTGCGTCAGGTCAAACACAGCACGGTCCAATCACAGCAGCCTTGTCTTAGCTTGAACACAGGACCATCCGATCACAGAACCCCTACTTTCATTTGAACACAGTTCCACTCAACCACAGAACCCCAACCTTTGTTTGAACACAGCACAAGCCAATCACAGAACCCCAACCTTAGTTTGAACACCACACCAGCCAATCACAGAAACCCCTGCCTTGGATTATACACAGCCACTTAAACATCTTATAAATGACTAACCCTCATTCACAGGAGGGACTGTCAGCAGGTTACGCAGCTAGCCTGCACAGACAAGCGTGCTGAGAGGGCTATTGTCCCAGAACTGGGGCATCGCTTTTCGCTTTGTCTCCACAGGAGAGCAGCCACATGCGAGGGAGACACGGGCTCGCATCCCGAATTCAGAGCAGGCTTCACGCTCCGGGGTTCAACAAATCGATCTGCACCATCTCAAGGACCCCTTTGTCTGCGGGCTTTCATCCTGGCCCGCCACTTAACTGCAGTTCAGTTAAGTTCAGCTCTTTTGTCTCTTTTGTCTCCGTTCAACCGCGCCACCCTCCTCAGACCGACAACAGGGGGGTACGTCTACAGACTGTGACCTTCGTTTAAAAAAAAAACCTGAAATAAAACGCTGCGAATGTCGGCGGCTTGCGCAAAATCGACAGTCTGACGAAGGTCGTCGAACGCGCGAGGAAGCGAGTCCCCTATTTAGCACGTTAGCCGTTCACAGCTCCGCTAGGCCAACAAAGTGCCACATTCTGCAGTTTAAAAAAAAATCAATCACTGAAATAGAGATCCGGTGTGTGATCAGAATAACGTGGTAATAAGCAGACACTCAAAAGTTATAAAAGACTAAACACACGCTGGAGCAGTGCATTCTGGGTCGGCCGATCTCGGCTCTCACCTTTGTAGTCGTCTCCGATGATGGACTGGAAGGCCATGAGCTCCACGTCGACGTCCGCAGAGCGGTTGGTGTTCTCGTAGTCGGAATCTACGAGAGCAGACCCACAGCGCGGTTAAAACAAAAAACAAACAAAAAAAAAAACACCGCCTTTCCACCACCGACTGCGCTCAAAAGCTTCAACAGACCGGGTCACGTGACAACGGGGGAGGCCGACGCGCAACCCTAAAAAAAAAAAACAAAAAAAAACGGCGCCTTACTCTGGACGCGGTTGTGCAGGTTCCTCTCCCTCTTCACCGGCTCCTTGGACATGATCTCAAACAGGTTGTTGGGGTGCGAGATGATCTGTGGAGACGGAGCAGAGGACACGCCCGTCTCTGCGGCTGCAGCTCATTGGTAATTCTGGCTATGGCTGGTAGTTCAGCTAAAGAGGTTAATCTTTAACTTTTCAAACCAGTATGTTTTGGCACGCGGCCTCCATCTGTCCTGTCACATTGAGCCGGGGTCTTCAAGGGGTTTTCTGGTCCAGGGAACCCCCCCCCCCCCCATCCCCACATAGGCTCAAAGCATTACAAGTTTTTAAAAAGTTTTATTATTTTGAAATATTTTCCCAAATCTACATGTAGTCAATAAGTCACTGCATAACCAGTCTGGCCAGGAGTCAACTGCAGTACCTGCAAGGACCTCCAGGGGTCTGCGAACCCACCAGGATATGGGCCATCACCTTCTAAAAGGTTCCTGTGATGGCACAGCCTGTCTGTAAAATGGTCAGCTGCATGTGGAGTTGCCATGGCAACTTACACATAACACAACTACATGGTTAAGTGGACCCAAAATAGGCCACCTGTATGTGTTAAATGGAGTTTTCACCCCTTTTGAGTGGTTATAGAACAGCTGACGACAGAGGGTTTCACTCGAACAGCCTGGTGCTTGGCCATCAAGAAAGAATCCTGTCTAGTATATTGTGTACTGACAAATGTATAGCCCAAAGTCAAAAATGTATGTACTGCAATATCTTTTGCAAAACTTGTGCATTGTCTTACATTATCATGACCCTTGTTGGTTTCCGTACAATGCTTGTCCATAGTCCTGAGCCAATCAGATTAATGTCTGGCATATCACTGTGCCTTGTGCCGAGGCAAACTCCTCATATGAATCCTATACCTGATTCCTACATCTCGACTCCGGTACGTTTGTTCTACCTGGAGTTCTAGCCTTGCCCTAAATTACACGCTTCAGCAAAGCAAGGCCCCCCCTGGCACCTCACCATGTTCCAGGTGAACTCCACCAGGGGGCGCGCCAACAGGAAGGCGTCGTTGATCTTCTTTCCGTCCAGGTCGGGGAAGACGGTGGCCAGGCCAGAGCCCACGTTGTGCACCACCATGTCCTGGAAGACAGAAATTACACACGCCACACGCCAGGGGTGTATCCACACCGGAATACCCGACTCAGAAATGCTCAGGTAACGCGATGTAAGCAGATTGTTTTTCCACCTAGACTTGAAGGACAATGTTTGGAAGGTTTCTGCCGATGAGATTAGGTGTAAGCATTAAACAGGAAATGGCACGACGGTCATTTGCGGCGCAAAATTAAACTATTTTCAATAGATTTTTCAGCACATTGACACTAACAGACACATTTGGTAAATAATACCAGAGTAAGCAGAGATACATCCCACCCCTTCAGCACCCCCCCCAACCCCCCATCAGCAGTTTGTCAGCACCCATCACAACCCCCCCCCCCAAAATCTGTACCTGTTGGCTGAGAAAATTAAGATACAGTGTGCTGTCTCTACACGCCCTACAAATGCTATTACTCTGTCTCTCCTTCTCCCTCTCTCTCTCTGTCTCTCTCTCTCTCTCTCACACACACACACACACACAGATTTACATCCTTGTCAATGGCTGGAATATCAACAATTGATTTTTTCCTTTCGATATTACAGAAATAGTTCTCAAAGAGAGAGAGAGAGAGAAGGAGCACATTAAATCACAGAAACGTAGCAGTGATAAAGCGTATGTCGCCTCGCACACGCCCGCACACACACGCCCGCGCACCTGTCTGAAGACGATGTTGAAGGGGAACACTTCGAAGAAGAAGTCACTGGTGATGGGCAGGATCTCCTGCTCCTCCTCGTCCTCCTTCTGAATGTAGCGGTAGGCAGAGTTGTCAAAGTTGAGCCTGAGAAACGACCATATTGTGCACAGGAACCATCGTTACAGAATTATTATTATTATTATTATTATTATTATTATTATTATTATTATTATTATTATTATTATTATTATTATTATTATAATTAGGGACGGAGTGTAGCACAGTGGGTAAGGAACTGCGCTTGTAACCAAAAGGTCGCAGGTTCGATTCCCGGGTAGGACACTGCCGTTGTACCCTTGAGCAAGGTACTTAACCGAAATTGCTTCAGTATATATCCAGCTGTATAAAATGGATACAATGTAAAATGCTATGTAAAAGTTGTGTAAGTCGCTCTGGATAAGAGCGTCTGCTAAATGCCTGTAATGTAATGTAATTATTATTATTATCATCATCATGATGCTGTTTTTGCATTGTTAGTGTTTGTACTACAGATCTAGCTAATTTTAACCAAATTAAAATGATAAAGAGGGTCGCACAAACAGTTCTCTCATTTTGTCTCTTGAATGATTAATCAAGCACCTAGTTAATTTAATTTACCAAAATAAAGGCGAATAAATGCTTCGGGTTCACAGAGCACTCAGAAAAAGGGGCAGGCTCGACGCCAGGCTTTTGTTTTGTAAAAAAACACTTTCGCGCGGTCGCTCATGTCTCTGTTTCCTGAGCGACAGAGAGCGGAGCAAAAGGCCGGGGTGGGAAAAAAAAGGTCGCCGTGGTGACCTGCGCTGACCTCATGGTCACGTGGGAGTAGTCCCCCACCAGCTGCTCGGACAGCACCTCCACGTGGATGTCCGTGTCGTAGAACTGCTTCCCCATCTGGCGCAGCTGGCCCATGGCGTAGTGCAGGTAGCCCTTCCGTTTGCTCCTGCACGGGGGGGGGGGGCAGAGAGAGAGAGAGAGTGGGGTATAACAGGTTAGGGAACCTGAAGGTTTCTGGTTCGAGTCCCAGGTAGGATGCTGCTGTTGTACCCTTGAGCCTTGGGATGTAACAATGGCGCTAAACAGTCTGTGTAAACAGCAGCGTGAGCTGGATTAGGAGAATAGAATAATGCCATTTGCTAGAAGCCTGTAATGTAATACACAGGTGTGAAATAGGACGGAGTGTAGCACAGTGGGTAAGGAACTGGCCTTGTAACCGAAAGGTCGCAGGTTCGATTCCCGGGTAAGGACACTGCCGTTGTACCCTTGAGCAAGGTACTTAACCTGCATTGCTTCAGTATGTATCCAGCTGTATAAATGGATACAATGTAAAAATGTGCTATGTAAAAGTTGTGTAAGTCGCTCTGGATAAGAGCGTCTGCTAAATGCCTGTAATGTAATGTAATGAAATTAGGGGGAGAGGGAAAGGTGTGAAATGGAAGGAAATTGGAAAATGAACAGATGATTCAAGAAGGTAAGTGAGCAGAGAACGAGTAGCTGCATTTTGCTTTCCATTAGGGGTAAACTCTTCCGCCCTTTCTCCTGCCAACCTCCTCCTCCTTTGTCCCTTCCTCTGTCTCTCTTCCTTCTCTGTGTTTGTGTTTCCAAATTGTTCATCACCAGAGCTGCGGCACACATAGCCAAGTAATAGCGAAGGACAGTATAATGACTAAATTGCACCATTCAGCTCACCTTAGCGTGTGGGTTGCTATAATAGATTGCCTCTATCTGAGTGCAGATGTTCTCCTGTACTCCACAACACTACAAATCCCAAATCCATATTTCTATCCATAAATAATGCCCTCTACCGAGATGTACTGTCTACTATAATCAGGTCACTTCTAACTCTATCAATTGGCTCTGTTAACAAAGTATAAAATATTCAAATGAATACCTTTCAAATTGTAAAATACTTCAACAACAGCTTCTTCTCAGTGACACATTTAATCTCTTAGACACCTGGAGCTAGATTTGTTGCCCTTCTCTGTATTTTTTGGCTCTGTAATTGACCTGTAATGCAGGGTGACCCCATTTGGCTCTGTATTGACCTGTAATGCAGGGTGACCCCATTTTGCCTCTGTATTGACCTGTAATGCAGGGTGACGCCATTTTGGCTCTGCATTGAATTGTAATGCAGGGGGACCCCATTGTTCAGTCTGTATTGACCTATAATGCAGGGTGACCCCATTTTGGCTCTGTATTGACCTGTAATGCAGGGTGACCCCGGTGGCAGACTCCTCCTGGCAGAAGAAGGTGGGGGGCTGCACTTTGGGGTAGCTGAACCGCAGGTACTCGTGCAGGTTATCCAGCCCGTTCACAAAGTCACGCACATGCCGGCCCAGTACCTGCAACGCAGGCAGGAACTCAACACGCAAACTCAACACTAACATATTAAACACGCAAACTCAACACTAACATACTAAACACGCCAACTCAACACTGACTTACCTAACATACTGACTCAACACTAACCTGCTAAACACACTGACTCAACACTAACCTACTAAACACACTGACTCAACACTAACATACTAAACACACTGACTCAACACTAACATACTAAACACGCCAACTCAACACTAACATACTAAACACACTGACTCAACACTAGCCCACTAAACACACAGAATCAACACAAACCTACTAAAAACACTGACTCAACACTAGCCTACTAAACATGCCAACTCAACACTAACCTACTAAACACGCCAACTCCACACTTACATACTAAACACACTGACTCAACACTAGCCTACCAAACACACTGACTCAACACTAACCTACTAAACACTGACTCCACACTAACCTAATAAACACACTGACTCAAAACTAGCCTACTAAACATGCTGACTGAACACTAACGTACTGACTCAGCACTAACACACAAAACACAGTCTCAACACAAACCTACTGAACACAGACTCTACACTAACCTAGTGAACACACTGACTTCACACTAACCAACCAAACACACTGACTCATCATAGACACAACACTGACACACACAATCAGGATTGACAATCAAAAAAACAAACACACAAAAATAGCTAATAACAGCTAACAGTACAGAAAACTCAACACAGTGAAACACACATGGAATCATAACCAAAGCTAACAGTACAGAACATTCAACACACTGAAACGCACAAGCAAACATCTATCAGTTTTGCATGATGAATGAATGAATGAATGAATGCATTCACCCTCACCTTCAGGATCCTGTCGTATCCATACTTTCCCACAAATCCCAGGAAGTAGACGCCCCAGGAGTTCATCAGTTCATTGTAGGGCGTACCTGTTACCCCACTGGCCGCCTTGGCAATGCGAGGAATCACACTTTCACTGTACACCTAGGGGGGTAAATGAACTACCTCAGGAATTACACTGCGTTGATTGTACTAGAACACGCATAGACACACACACACAAACAACACCACACACACATGCATACACAAACACACTAACACAATAACATACACACACATTCAAACATACACAGACACACACAAATACACACACACACACACACACTAACACACACACACAGGCACACAAACAAAAACACAAACACATAAACATGACCTTAACTCTAGAGCTATGGAACTCCCCCCAACCCCCCCCCCCCCCTTACCAGGAACTCCCTCGCCTCTCAGGACACCCCCTGGCCAGTAAACTGAGGAAACCAGATACCCTCCGCTATCTGTCAACAGCAGCTCTCTCACACGACAGGTGTGAAAGTGCCCCCCTGACCCCCAACCCTCCCACCACCCCCCCCTCACCCCCCCTCACCCCACCTCGCCACCTCTCGCACCTGGTGAGTGACGAAGGAGTGGAGCCTCACGTCCGCTCGCTCCCTCACCAGCTTCCACACGTCGTCCCCGTACGACTCCTTGATGAAGTCGTGCAGGCTCTCGCACAGGAGGCCGTACATGGCGCTGCCGTGGCGACCGTGGCGGGGGCTGCTCTGCTAAGGTCTTGTAACCGGGGTGCTGGGTGGGGGGGGGGGGGTGGAGGGGGAGAGGGGGTGGGGGGGGGTCAGGACCCCAAAAAACCACCCAGGAGGCGACGGAGGAAAGAGAGAGGCCGAAGAGCAGCGTGGGATATGAACGAGGTCGCGCGAGCCGCGTTGTCGCCGTCCGTCGCCGTGGGAGACGTGCTCGTGCTCGTTTCGCCAGGAGTCGATTTTCGGGTTTTCCTCCCCCCGCCGCTCTCCGCCGTTAGCTTCTCGGGAGACGTCCGTGCTCTCTCCTGGCCTGGGACAACGCGGAGGACTCCTTTAAAAAGGGTCTACGCCCCTCACACTGGCACTCAGCTGCTGACGGCCGGCCATTGTCCCGCTGTCACCTGTCAGTACCTGGTGGCCCCCGGACACGCCCCCGTACCTTGTTCATGTGACAGGAACAGACCGCAGCGCCGAGTCCAGCTCTCAGCACCACATGACGCCCCGTCAAGAGCCTCTTCCTGTCAGACAGTCCGATCTCTGCCCCAAATAAGGACAGAGGTCTTCCAACTTTGGGAAGGGGGACGACAAACAGAAATTTTTTTTGGGGGGGGCGGACTAATAGTTCCACCAAATACAACATGATAATATTGGATGGGGGGGCATTTGATGTTTTCCCAAAGTTGGGGGGAATGTGTATGCTCTATATGCATGTACATACACACACATAAGCACATGCACACACCCACACACACATACACACACACACACATACCCACCCATCCACCCGCACCCGCACCCGCACACACACACACACACACACACACCCACACACTTGTAAAATCACACAATGATGTGTAATCACAGTGTGCTGAGTTCCCTGATTACAATCATAGAGCGCATGCCGGCACTCCTCTCACACTGGGAGCCACTGGAGCTTCGTTATCCTCTTTAGACTCTCTGTGCCCCACTACCAAACCCCCCCATTTTACCATTACTACACCCCCTCCCCCATTTTACCATTACCAAACCCCCCCCAACTGCAATCTACACAATGGCCACTAATAAGGACATACGGTCAATCCATAAACACGTTACCTCTGAAATCTGAGGTATAACCTGAGGTTGCAATATACACTAATGACACCATGCTATATTTCAATTCAGCTCTATTTGTATAATCCTTTTTACCGAGACACTGTCAAAAAGACATATTACAACTGCAAAAAAACACATTACATATTGTAAGTGTAATGCATACTTTAAACTTAGTCATGGATCATAGGAAATGTAATCATATAGATGGAATGGATCTAGCAAACATAGTGAATGTACTCATAAAAGCTGCCATGTTCACAGAAGAGGGAATCCATTATTCCTTTTAATCTGTATGCATTGACCGTTCTGAACGCAGCGACTTGCTGAATTAATTAAGATGTTGCATTGCTGTAAGACTCAAACACAGAACTTGTTATGAATGATGATACAAGCACATGAATAAATAAACAAGACTTGTGATTACTGCGTGAGTGTGATTGAGGGGGGGGGGGGGGTTTCATCAAGAAAGCCTTGTTTGGAAACTGGAGGGGGGAAATCAATAGCCAATTTCTTCAGATGAGATTGAAAAAAAAAACTTGCTTTCACACTGTGGGAAAGAGAACTGAAAATGCTCAGTGCATTAAAAATGGAATAAGACTAAAATTCCAAATTACATTTGTATGATTTTGGTTTGCAGTTCAGTAAAGGCCTTTCCTATTTTCTCCAGAGAGAAACAGACATGTAAACAGAAGTCAACAAAACCATGTCCAAATCCAAGGAGAGAATGGCCGCAGCAATGCTAGCTGTGCGTTTAAATAGCTTAGCTGCATGGTTAACCCAACACCAACCCTTAACCTTCGACCCTCAGATATTCAGTGATGATGTCATATTCCACAGTAATGCCATCAGTGGGAATGCCATATTCAGCAGGAATGGTATATTCAGCGTGAATTTCGTTTTCAGTGGGATTGCCATATTCCGTGGGAATGCCATATTCAGCATGGATGCCATGTTCAGCAGGAATGCCATGTTCAGTGGGAATGCCATTTTCAGCATGGATGCCATTTTCAGCATGGATGCCGTGTTCAGTGGGAATGCCATTTTCAGCATGGATGCCATTTTCAGCATGGATGCCGTGTTCAGTGGGAAAGTCTGGGGGCTGTGCTGAGGTGTGGCTGCCTGTTTGGTTCCGGGAATCACGGGCTGTACGGCTGCACGGTGTCAGTTGTTTTCTGGGCACGGGCGACGGCCGACGTCTGGGATCATATTTTTATTGCGGGGGACGCAGAGGTGGGCGGGGAGGGGGGGGGGGTGACTTCAGGCCTTCGGCCTCCTCCGAGCCGCCGCTCCGGGAGCTAAAATAGACCGGTGATGTAAGCGAAGCGGGCGAGGTCCACACGCTCACACGAGCCGCCCCAGCCTCGTCCGCCTCACTCCCAGGGACGAGTGTGCGAGAGCGGGAGACCAGAGAGCACCGCCGCCCGGACCGCGGAGCGCGGGAGACGCTAAGACACCGCACCGCCAGCATCCTCACCTGTCGCCCAGGTAACCCGGCCGCGCTTAACCGCCCCCCCCCCCCAAACGCACCTGTTCCTGGCTCCCAGATGATAAGAGCATTACTCTCAGGATGGGGGAGTGAGGTGGGGTGGGGGTGGGGGGGTGACGAAGGATGGAATCAGCCGTCTTAAAACTGTAAGAGTGTTCACTGGGCCTGTAGGCTGCCTGCCTCTTCTGTCCTATGTATCGCAGAATAAAGTATGAGATATTTAACTTCTGCAAATTACATGTATTTGAAAGGGGTGATGGCAGATACATTGCAATATCCAGTTCATTTTTAACTTGGACGTGAACATTAAATCTCAAAAGATACATTTGGATTTCATACAGGACTTGTCATGTTGATTCCCATCACGGCATTTTTGTCTGTTTTTGGTATTTACCATTTAGATTCTTTTTTGTTTGTTTGTTTGTTTTTGTATTTCCTTTTCTTGTTTTCCGCTCAGTGTGGTGTTTGTGTGACTATTTACGAACAGAGATAAATATCAGGATCTTGGCACTGTTCTAAAGAGGCTGTGCTGCTTGGGTTATGGGGTCAAAATACCACATAAAGAGGATGCATTGCTTAGGTTGCGGGGTTAAAATACCCATTATGTCAGGCACACGCTAAACACGCCATCGGAATGATGGCATGGGTGAGCGAGAGAACGACGAACAGGCTGTCAATCACTTCCCCTCATAAAACCGACAGCGTAATCGGGACGAAAACCTGTTATTGAGTACACAGGGGTTAAATGTAGTACCCTATATCATATCCAGCTCAGAGTGCATCAACATGCATAAAGTTTCATTTCCGCTCGTTCTCTTGTATTTTAACGAAGAATATCACAAATAATAATCTGAATGTAGAACGGGCTACCGAATGCCATTGAGTACCGTTAGCTGATTGTGTGCTGAGTATTCTAAAGTAAGCCAAAAATACACAGAAACGGTCTGAACCCCACAAAGAGTTTTTCCAGCGCAAGGCAGTTTTTTGTCTGTGTAAATTCCACTTGGGGAGGAGAGAAGAAGTTTGGACCTTGCACACGAGTATCTGGAGCGGCTGCGTGCGCGTGCACACTATGATGGATTACTGGCGATTCACACACTGAGCGATGCAGGGAAAACGAATAGCCTACATCATCGTCTTAACGACGCTGAATACAACGGATAAGACGGGAAATAACTATATATTAACATTTCAAGTAAATTATATTGCCAAAGAACTGTCTGCTGCTTAGCAATATCAGTTATGTAAATATGCATTTACTGTCCTGTTTTCAGACGCGTTGGATTTCTACAGCGAAAACTAGGCTGCAAAGATGCAAGCGCCGTACGGTGACCTGACCAGGCAGAGGAAACAACAGGCCATGGCTTTGAGCAACGAAGCCAGAGGAGGTTATTTATTTATTTATTTATTTAATTACTTTTAACCTTTTTTACGCTTTCCCTTCCTTTAATTACTTTTCATCTTTAACTCCAGAGAGAGATTTTTACGGACAACAAAATAAGATAGTTAGGCCTACCAGCAAGATCAGGTATAACTATAAACCTTTTGTAAATGTGTCTCACGCACAGTAAAATATCCAGTGTTAAATAAACTCTTACAGAGTACATATGGTCCTGATCTGGTCCAGAGTATGACTATATGTATTCTGTGACTGGGCGTCTTACTGTGTGCGTTTGTGTGGCGTAATAGAGATTCATAGCGGGTCCATCATTCCGGTCGTCGTTCCGCCTGTTTTTTTGTTTTCATATTTTCCGATGATCGCAGCCGACTTCCTCTGACTCAGATGCGGTTTTGGGACGGTGGAGGCCCGAGCTCAGCAAAATCTGAGCCCTCGGGAATTTTTAACGACTACGTCAAGAAGACGATTGCAGTTACTATAACCAGCTTAGCTGCAAGTAGGCTACACGCAACTGTCTCCGACCAGGGGCGGATAGGCGTTTCTAAGGGCGCAGTTTATAACTCGGTTCCCACGCAACACCGGCTAATAACAAACTTAAAACCCTTGGACACCTCCTTGGAGCTATTTCAGAGTTGCAGTGCTTTAATACCAGATTAAAGAAGTCTGCGTATTACGCTGCGTATTCGCTGGCACGCTGTTTTGCTATTTGCAATATGGCAACGTGACCTCGGCTCACGCTGAGAATATCCATACCCGTGTGGCCGAAGGAGTAACCCCCCAGTGTGAGGAAATGGAACACCTGTAGTCAATTTTCGACCCTGACACCAGCTTACAAGTCCGGGAACAATGATAACATCGCTGCCTGCAAAGAGCACGCGAATGTCAATAAATCGGATTTAGTGAATCTGTGTCCGTTTGAATGTTTGTCTTTCTTATAGTGGACTATAAGACCGGCGCGCCCAGCTCTGTATTTATTCGCTGCCGTGATTCCTTCTGCAAATAGTCACGATTTTTAAAAAATGCACATTACCCTTTGGGACAGTTTTAGTACGGAATTTCCCAACGCCATTATAGGAATCCATACTTATCAGTGCGGGATGCCCATTGCATTTTTATTAAGTTATTCAATTTTTGGTGAAATTAAATGTAAGTCTAAATGACTAATTTCCTGTGTATATCGGTGTGTGCGTCTTCACAAACGTTCGTGTGTTGCCTTGTGCTGTCTCTCCATCTGCGCACACACGTCTGTTTGTGTTCAGGCCATCTCAACCTCGGGAAGAAGATCAGTGTTCCCAGGGACATTATGATGGAGGAGCTGCATCTGCCAGCGAACCGAGGATCTCGCATGTTTCAGGAGCGAATGAAGAGGGTGGAGATGTTCACTTTGGAGAACGCAGCGAACCCGCCCAACCGTGTAAGAGGCATCACTGCCGCAGCGTCTGATTGGTTGGTGGATTCATTTATTAAGTAATCAGGCGTCAAAGAAACTACGTCAGCGTTTGTAGTCTGCGCGCCACTCGGTCGCTTGTTCTGAATGCTTTCTCCAATCTCAGTGCGCAGCCATCTTGCTTGCTTAAAAAACGGGATTTATAGCGGGTTGACTTTGACGAGGCCATAAAATACCATTTGCCCTGTGTCGCCTTCTGCCGCACATTTGTTCTCTGAATCCCACAGCGCAAGGAGAATACAATGTATAAAAATGAAAAATTTCCCAGTCACAGAAAAATGAGGGGACTTTTATTACTTGTTCTGTTGCAGTGTCCAGTCGTGAGCCACATCCAGATGTCCCAAAATGCACAGGGGGGAAAAGAGAATGTTCGCACGGAGATGATAATCCAGCCCAGGAAAATGTTGGTGACCACTCTGGACAAGACAGTGGCCAAGAAGGGCAGCCCAAATGTCATCGCCCCCGGTAAGCCTGACATCAGCGTTTCCGCTGGCTCACTCGCTGTGTATGACCCTC
The DNA here is from genome assembly GCA_039654925.1 of Anguilla pacifica. Classification (NCBI taxonomy): domain Eukaryota; kingdom Metazoa; phylum Chordata; class Actinopteri; order Anguilliformes; family Anguillidae; genus Anguilla; species Anguilla pacifica. Next base: position 7,190,997 of record CM077286.1, read on the forward strand.
CGAAGGTCTGTACAGGATGACCTGGCAACCCTGGCCGAACAGCACTATCCCCCCCCTCCCCCCCTCCCCCCCACCCCCCAGGTTATTCCGGACCCCTGAAGGAGATGCCCACGGAGAAGTTCAACGTGACGGCGTACCCCAGGGGCTACTGTTCCCCGTGGAGAGAGGCGCTAGGCCAGCGCGGGGATCTGCAGATCACTCTCAACATCCCCGAGACCCCTCCCCAGAAACAGTACATTACCCACTACAGGTGCTTCAACAGGTGAGTCCCTCAACACACACCCCTGACCCCTGCCCCAATCCCCCCCCCCCCCCCCAAACCTCCCGCTTCCTTTCTGAAGACACACATCGAGTAGATTCCTCCATGGGGAGGTCAAACAGACATGCGTCACTCAGAACCCACTGAGCTGGCAAGGACAAAAGCCCTTCGAAGCACTGGAACGAGACCACCAAAGTTCAGCCTCAAGGTTTAAGCAACAGGTGACAGGCAACAGGCCTGGGGCCACAAGCCGGGGCCTCAAGTCCGTTTGCAGAAGCGGGGAGATTATCCAAAAAGATCAAAAGAAACGGAGATCTACGAGAGGAAAACAGATTTGATACACATCATGTTATTAACCTGGAGACAGGCACCCCAAGTTCCTTTTGGCGGGGGCTCGCGTTTCCACCGCGCCTTCCTAGCGGAAACCCAGTAACGGGGCCTGTCCCTGTGGCCTTGGCTTCTCTGGCTTTCCATCGCCGTTCTGGCCGCTGGCCTGCTGGCCCCGGCGCTGCTCCACCCAGTTTTGCCCTGCATTTTGGCCCTGTCCGAAACTGCCAACTTCCCTACTATTGAGTTTATAACTGTAAGTTCAGTACACTGGATGAGAAGGTTGTTAAATTGGGTGAAATTTTCTCTGAATGTTGTGTACTTGCAATCCCTGGATGTCCGTGGGTTTGCTGAGTGTATTCAGGAGCGCACGTTTCAGGAAGTAAGCCATACTTTCTAGAAAGAGATCCTACAAATCTGAGAGGAAGAGGGGGGACCTTTTTCCTACAAGGGCAGGAAGTCTTACAACACTTACACAGTACTGCTGGAAAATAGTTCAGAGGATATTTTTTGCATACTGCCAATCGCGTAATAAGAAATATGCACTAAACAGTTAGGCAGTACATATTTTGAAGACAGTAGTTGGGAGGCTGCTTTGGACACAGCCTTTGTTGTGTTGAGTTGAGCAAGAGCCATCCGTGGCTTGGTGACAGGGGACTGGCTTGATGACAAGGGGCGGGGCCAGTGGATTGTGCTGATAGTAACAGAAAGTTTTGCTAATTTTGGTTGATATTCTGCATGGACCAGCTGTTCAAAGATTTACATGTCAAAATAACCATGTATTGTGTGTTTTTTTTTTTTTAATCAAACATTGCTCTTTTGCAGTAATTGCCTGCAATAGCTGTCTGATAGATGGCGTGTGGGTGTGGTGTGTGTGTACATTGAACAATGAAAGCAGAAGTTGCCCCATGCTCATATACTGTAGACTGCCTCTCCATAATGACTAATATGAAAAATACTTAACTTGCTTTTTTTTTTCTTCGAAGTTTATCTAAGCTGGCAAAATGTTGTTAAACGTTCTCTCCCTGCTGACAGCGCACAAGCCGAAGGTATTATCGAATAGATTATTTTAGACCTGTCAACGGTCTGCGGATTTATGTTATATTAGAATCGCGTAACGTCACTATAACGCGGTCTCCGTGCTGGCGCGAGAAAACCGAGAAAAGCTTAACAGCCAGCCTCCGGAAAAGTGCGCCTTTGGTGGAAACGCGGTGTTAAATGTCTCGCGTCTATTTAAGCCGCTGGCTGGAAACGTGACACGCTCTGGCCTCCGCGTGCCTTTCAGCTCCTCAGAATCGATTGCGCAGACGCGCGATCGCGTTTCCCAAGCAAAGGAGAACACATCGTCAGTGATTGCATCTGTGATGTTTTTGCCATTGACGTTTTTTTTTCTTTTCCATTTTTAACTTTTATAACTCCCTTGGTGTACCCTCTGGAAATAGTCGTGAGAATTTATTAGACTTCTGACGCACTGTACACTGGAACAACGCATGTATTGACACACGCTGGTCTCTACAACTGCATCATTTAATCCACATATAATTTCCATTATATGGGCCAGAATGGCAGATAGGTTGACCACAACTAATTAAGTATTAATAAGAACATCACACAAACTTGGGTATTACTTGTACATCCTACAATAGGGATGAAAAAAAAAGTGTTAATTACACAGTCGCACACTGGGATAGGCTCCAGCACCCCCACGACCCTGCCCAGGATAAGCGAGTATAGATAATGGATTGACCCTTCCCAAGATAAACAGGTATAGACAATGGATGGACCCTGTCCAGGATAAGCGGGTATAGATAATGGATTGACCTTTCCCAAAATAAACAGGTATAGATAATGGATGTACCCTGTCCAGGATAAGCAGGTATAGATAATGGATTGACCCTTCCAAGATAATCAGGTATAGATAATGGATGGACCCTGCCCAGGATAAGCAGGTATAGATAACGGATGGACCATGCCCAGTGTAAGCGGGTATTGATAATGGATGGACCATGCCCATTGTAAGCGGGTATAGATAATGGATGGACCCTGTCCAGTTTAAGCGGGTGTGGATAATGGATGGATGGATGAATAACCCAGTCTCCTCCTTCCCCAGAGCCCCGATACCTTTTACCCGAGCGGCAGAAGCTCCGCGGTTGGTCCTCACACCCCGGATCGAGCCCGTGGAGGTCCAGAGCGAGCTCATCCAGGCCCCGCAGCATGCGGGCATGCGCCCAAACTTCAACCGCGCCCCCCGCGGCTGGGGCATGAACTACAACCCAGAGTCCAACGAGCTGTGAAGAGCCCCATCGCCCGCGCCCCCCTCCCCCAAAAACACTGAGCGGCTGAACTTGCTCCATCCCACCAAGTACGACCCACCATCACCTCTCGCCAGAACCTGGATGACCACCACCCCAAGCGACTATCTCCCAAAACAGGGCTGTCCAGCCCTGTTCCTGGAGATCTGCCGTCCTGTTGGTTTTCACTCCGACTATAGCAAAGCACACCTCATTTAATAGCTAGAGATCTCATTGAGCTGCTAATTAGTAGAGTCAGGTGTGCCATATTAGTGTTGAAGCAAAACCTATAGGATGGTAGATTTCCAGGAACAGGGTCGGGCAGTCCTGACCTAAAGACAGTCACACCTACAATACATTCACCAGACGGCTGTACTCCAACAGTAACAGTCCTTAAACCAGCTCCAGCGACTGAGGGGATGTTTTATAGTGTCTGAAGAAGCTTTTATTAATATCCTGAATGTTTGTAAATTATCTTTGAATGTTAACAGCATCTGCAACTGTTCTCTTCTCAGCCTTCAACAAGTCCATGTCATATTGAATCAGTAACTGTCATCACATCCAACAACCACAGCAATACCAACATACTACTGCTATATTACAGATTACAAATAAATGTCTTTTATTAAGCAGCATTCGTCATGAATTATAATATTATTATTGCTATTAAACATGTAAAAATAAGAATAGCCTTGTGAATGTAAGTGAACCGTCCAGCTCATTTTGATGCGAAAATAAAATCTCAATGACAAAAATAAAAAATTGACTGAAAAGGTGGATTATTTTTAATGTTCAAAGTGGACATACATGTGACACATACTTTACAAAAAAGAAATGCATTTTATTGTCAATATGAGAGCTTATCAAAAATAAAAAATAAAAATCTCAACAATGACAATGGATGGTAAAGGAAAGTAACGGTTTAAAAATGGTTTCCTTTGCAGCAGTTTTAACCGCAATCCTGACCATGAAACCTGGTAGTGAGAGGAAGACTAAGGTGTAAGAACATACGAGGAAAATGTTCTCAACGGAACACTCCAACGCTGATGTAAACAATCACTACTGGTAAATGAGAGCAATGGAGTTCTAGAACACACTGACACAGAATTTTGAGAGAGAAGACATTCCAAAAAAAACAAGACTCTTCAAAGAGTTAAGGACCTCTAAAAGGCCCAGGCACATCCAAACTACAATGGCCTTCGCTCAGAACTTCGAGCAAGTCTTCCACATCACCTCTTTAACTTCAGCAGCAGGAGAGCTCACAATTCCATGCGCGGAATGAGCAGAGTGCAAAAACAGGCGCCACCCAGAGGCCACAAGGGGTTCTGCAAGATCCTCGTCCGGTGGTAAAAAAAAAAAAAACCAAGATAATGTAACCCTGAAGGAGCTCCTCAACTCAGTCAGCCACAGCTTTTCCGAAAGTGGCTTCAGCAGATTCTAAGCAGAAGATATTAATTTTTATTCGATGTTAACGGCAGAGCAGCGTAGTGGTTAGCTTGAACAGAGCCAGAGGTTTCCGGAAGACAGGAATAACCTACGCGGGATCGCAGGCTGCGGCGCTAGCAGCGACAGGCCTCTCGCCGCGACGCTTCGTCCTGGAGCGGTGGAGCCGTCATGCCATGCGTCCAGTCCCACTCACCTGTCCATTAAAGTTAGCCCCGCCCCCTATTTCCCAAAAAATCAAAGACTGATGGTTACAATTAATGAGGAAAAAACTAACAGGGTGTGTGGGGGGGGGGGGGGGGGGTCTATTAGAAACAAATACCTGACCTTCCTATGGGGGAGGGCTTTTTTTATTTCCTACACTGTCCCCAGTCTCTGTTTTTGGGTTATTCACTGGAGGGACAGGGGTGACCCCTGCAGAGATACAGCCCTCATTGGCCTGCCGAAATGCTCACATCACCACCACAGAGGGGGCTCTTCCTGGTTCAAGCAGAAAAGCATTTTCAGCCTTTTTTATTCTTTAATTCTTTTTTTCTTTTCTTCTTTGCCAATTAGCCTTGCAGGACAGCTTGTTTCAGTTTGTGGATTAACAGTTTACGAGAAATTTTCCATTTTAACCGTTCATGTCCCCATACTTCAGGTAAAGGGTTAAAAAGCCGCGAATTTGCACTGAACCTGAAAGCAGCTGTTTCACAAAACCCTAGTCGCCTTCAGAGGCCATTAAGTTGTTGGCTGCGTCAAGGAAACTGTGAGACTAGGAGCCGCCATGGCGGCTGGCGTGGGCGCCCATGCGCTGAGGATCCTGGGAAGGATAGTGGATGTGGCCGGGAGGTCTCATGGACAGGGGAGGGGGAGGGGGAGGACCCATCGAACCCATGGAATGGAACATTGGCGGCCCAAAACCTGCCCGAAAAAAAGAAACAAAACAAATAAAAACCTTGATCGCCACTGAATTGGAAACAGCAGACAGGTCACCATTTGAATGTTTGTCGGTGAACATGAAGCCAAACGTGAAATTCCACTGACAAGCCAAACGAAACTTTTAAACTAAACTCAAGCCAACCTTATTCAAACTAAATTTTTAAACTAAACTCAAGACAGCCTTATTCAAACGAAACTTTTAAATTAAACTCAAGCCAGCCTTATTCAAACTAAACTTTTGGCATGGTGTTGGATGTAGGGTACTGGAGGGGTATTATCCATATTTTGCGCAGGTTTTCATGGTGTTGAATGGAGAGTATCTGAGGGGTATTACCCCATTTTTGGGGCAGTTTTGGGCAGAGCGTACCTGGGGGGGGAGGGTTGCTGATCCCCGGTGGGGGAGGAAGCGCCATGTTCATGACCGCCGGGGAGGTGCTGGGCCCCAGGTTGAAGTAGTTGGCGGGGGCCTCCTCCTCTGATGAGGGGGGTGGGGGGAGAGCTGCAGGGGCAGCAGGAGGAAACGGGACAGACACGTCACTGAAGAGCCCACAGCTGCTCGAAGACCGACCAATACAGGCACACAGGCATATGCCCGTGTGTGTACAGACACACACACACCGCAACCACACACACACACACACACACACGTACAGACTGACAGACACACACACACACACACATTACACCTACACACACACACACACACACACACACACGTACAGACTGACCTACAGACAGACAGACAGACAGACAGACACACACACACATGCACGCACACACGCCCATGAATGTACGTACAGACCGACAGACAGACTGTCACACACAGAAACACACATTACACCTACACACACACACACAACTTAATGATTTCATATTTGGATTTCCCAAAAGGATAATCCAAACATGGATATTTTAAAGAGTCTGTGAGGTAATGAAAATGCTAAAACGAACAACACTTTTAAACACTTTTAAACAGCGCCCCACACAGACCCCAGGCCTGCATTTACAATCACCTGCTGGAAGACCCGGCACTGGCTCCAGTTTCATCCCTGTCTCACTCACTCCGTCCCTGTCCCTCTCCTTCCCCCTGGCTGCCTGGGACCTGTGACAGATGGACGGACGGACGGACAGACAGACAGACAGTTGCACACGCTGCAGTTTCATCACATTTTCCACAACTAACAAAAGCTGCAACACATACTGCTCTCCTTTCCTCTTGCCCCAGTGCGGAAGAACCTAAATTAACTAACAAAGCAGATGCAAAACATTCTGCACCCGGAATTTCCATCCCAGCAATGGAATTTGGATAGCGGTAGCCGAAGCTACAGAGTGCGGAAAGCTAATGTCAAGAGTATTATTTGCTTAACCAACGGCGACGCAAACAACCAGGCCGCCACAGCACTCCCAGAGCACGTTCAGGTGAGCACGCCAGGCGTGTGCCAGGTGTGCACCAGGTGTGCACCAGGTGTGTGGCAGGTGTGTGGCAGGTGTGCGGCAGGTGTGCGGCAGGTGCGTGCCGGGCGTGTCCGCGACCCCGCCCTCACCTGCCCCACTTGACGGTGAGCCGCCGGCCGTTGATGATGAGCTTGTTGAAGGACTTCTCGGCGGCGAGCTCGGCGGCCTGGCGGGAGGCGAACTGGACGAAGGCGCATTGCTGCCGCTGCACCACCGTGGAGGTGCGGATCTCCCCAAACTGGTAGAAGTGGTTCCTGCAGGAGTGAGTGTGAAGGGAGGGAGGACAGACATGGCTTATTCCAGCACCGGCACTGACTGAACAGGTAACATGCATCAGTGTGCAGGCAATGTTCATCTGTACACAGGTAGTGTTCACCTGTATGCATTTACCAGTACAATCTTCAGGGTATAATTACAACTTTTTTAAAACTATATTAAAATTTACAATTCACAGAAGGAGAAGAACACAGGACATAATTTGCCCTCAACTGCCACCACCCCCCCCCCCCCAAAACAAAACAACAAACCAGCCAATGGCGTTCTGCGTAAGCGCAGCTCCGCTGGCAGTGGGCGGGGCACTCACCTGAGGTCGGTGTCGGTGATGCTGTCCCCCAGCCCCCCCACGTACAGCGTGGTGATGGACCGGTCCTCGGGGGGGTCCAGGCGGGGCATGGTGGAGGCCCGTTTCAGAAGCTTGTCGGCCACCGGGTCGTTGATGCCGTAGTACCGGTCCTTGATGTTCTGGTCGGCGAGCGGGTCGTCGGGGTCCGTCGGCTTCTCGTGCCTGAGCGGTTCACAGACGGGGTTGCCAGATCACGAAGGGAATCAGCTCTGTGCAGCCGTAGTAACTACAAACAGCTGGTACGTGCCATTTTCTTGTAGAAATACCAACTGTAAAATTTACCCAGAGTGACATTTACCCGTGCTTCTAAAACCAACCGATTAGTCAAAATTCGCAGAGCAGTACAATCAGGAAAAGGGAACTGCTTTCTAAGTTTGGCAGTCAAATGATAGGGGAAATCTGCCAACAAAGCAAGGAGGTAATGCAGGAAGATTTCTTGAACAACAGCACCACCTAGGCACAGGTCAGGAGTACTGCAAAGGGAAAGTGTAAGAGGCCTAGTGGAGCACACTAGCGATGCTCAGCTCAACCCTGCTCAGACTTGCAGAAAAAACCTGGAAGGTGAACTATAAGCCAACGATCTTCTCCACCCTCTGATTCAATAATTCCAGAGCAGGTGAGGCAAAAGCATGTACCAGGATTCAAACCCGTGTGCCCCAGGGTCCCTAGAGAGAGATAAAATGGCCTTCTGTACAGAAAGGGGCAGGGTTTTCGGTGGGGGGGTTGGCTCACCTGTAAGGACACTCCTCCCCTCTCTTGCACTCTCCCTTCACCCAGAAGGAGCAGATGTGGGGGCGGTTCCTCTTGTAGTAGGGCGTGGTCCGCGCCAGTTTCAGGAGCATGTCGCTGGAGCTGGGCGCCTTGCCCAAGAGCCCCACGGGACCCCGCGACCCGTCCGAATTCTGGATCTGTCCCAAAACACCCAGAGCGCTCAGCCGGAGCCACGTTCATCCGTACTGCAATTACTGTCTCTCACCAGAGGGGGTAGCGAGGAGCACGCTTGAGTCTGACAAAAGGTTCTCTGGATGAGGGACCAGTCAGGACCCCTCAGGGTATTTCAATCCTGCCTCGGGGGGCCATACAGCGGTCGCCCTAGTGACCGTTACCGTGTAAACTCGCCAAGGTGGTTTCATAAGGGGGGGGTTAGGTTTGGGAAAAATGCTTAGGTGACATTTGTGACAACTTGGTGTAAAAATAAATAACACTTAAGTACTCGCTGACACGGAAATGTAGTTCCTGACTACAGGAGGCTGGGAAAAGTGCCAACATGTCAGCAGACCTCTATCACTACCCCAGAGGGCTGCCTAAGTACCATACAAAACACCCAGCTGGCAAAGTGGCACAGCAATAATGGTGTTGCAGGTTCAAATCCCGAGTGCCGCCACTGCAGTGAAAACCTGGCTGTTTAGACAGATTCTATATATATATATATTCTGTAATCACAGACACGGAGGACGGCCAGCATTAGGTCTGTCGTGTGGGCAGAAGGCTCGTCCAATCCAAGCAATCCTCACCTCTCTCTCCATGTTCTGGGTGTAGTACTCCTTATTAACGTCAGACTTCGGCATTTCATCTTTGATTGACAGGCCCGTGTCACGGACCTGGATCGGCAAGCCTGTTGATCAAAGGGGAACCGATTTAAACATCACCGTGGATGCAGAAAAGGGGGTGGCACACATTGGGAATTCAAAAATTATTTCAAAACTATGTTTTATTATCAATAATAAAATGAACAGTGCAACAGTAACACTGTTAGCTGCTGAAAGGTATAAGAACAGATACTAACACTTCAGACTAACCCTTCTAACACAAAATCTGACATTTTTTATTACTATTAATAATAGCAATATAAATTTCTGTGTGCAACAGTGAAAAATGTATCTACTGCTTGCAGTAAACCTGCCACAGTTGATTCTGACTGTTGGTCAGAGTGACTGCAGCCACGAGCAGAACCCACAAAGGCAAACATCGATTCCCTCCGACATGGATTAGGATCCATACACCGGCTGAAAATGCACTCGCCGTTATTTTCAATCTTTCATTCTTCTCATTCATTAGTTCAGCAGCTGGGTCAGAGCGGCTCGTTGAAAAATATCGACGGGGGGGTGGGGGGGGGGGGGGCGGTGGCGTTTTTGAAGCACCACCACGACGACCTCTCGCCATTCATCGCCTGGTTACAGCAGACGGCCGTCGATACGCTCCGATAAGTGGCTTGACCCGGCCGCTGAACTAGCGTCGAAAAAAATAAAACATTCATTGCCCGGCTTATCGACGGCAGCCGGCCATCGATGAGTTCAGATAAACGGCTTCTGAAGCACTGGCAAAGAGAACGAAAGCGTGAAAATAAAACAGCCTCTCGACATTCAGAGCTCGGTCACAGGCGGCTAGCCTCTCTTGCTGGCGGAATGGCGGAATGTTCCGGATCTCCTGGCGCTCGGTTACGGGCGGCCAATCACCCGTGGCGCTGGACTGGCGGAATGTTCCGGATCTCCTGGCGCTCGGTTACGGGCGGCCAATCGCCCGCGGCGCTTTGTCCGGCGGAACGTTCCGGAACCCCTACCGTACTCCAGGTCCAGCAGGCAGGTCTGGCACACGTTCTTCATCTTGCTGCAGGTCTGGCACACCTCCGTCTTCTTGAAGCGCATCCGCACCCCCGGGCACCAGCGGAAGACCGTGAAGGGGCGGGCACAGATCTGCCGGGGGGGGGGGGGGGGGGGGGCAGTCGGGGGTTAGCGAGGGCACAGAGGGAGGGTCACCGAACAAAAGGAGAAATCCTGACTTAACTGCCATTCTTTATATCGTTTCCCCGTTTCAGGGGACTTGGACAGTAACTCCAAGGTTGTAGGTTCAATGCAGGTTCAGTTAGGACATTGGTGTTAGTGGTTCCCAACCTCGTTCCTGGAGATCTAGGTTCACACTTCACACAGACCTATTATCAGGCCCTTACGAGGACAGACAGGAAAGGCAAACCCTGGGGAAGGCATTTGAGGGGACACACCTCACACAAAAAAATTATCAGGCCCTTACGAGGACAGACAGAAAAGGCAAACCCTGGGGAAGGCATTTAAGGGGACACACCTCACACAAACCTATTATCAGGCCCTTACGAGGACAGACAGAAAAGGCAAACCCTGGGGACGGCATTTAAGGGGACACACCTCGCACAGGTTCCTCTAAACCAAAACACTGTCCCTGGGCTGCATGTCCTCAGAAACCATCCCCGGGTGCTTTTATAACACCAGTTCTTTCATGTGAATAAAACACACCTACAGAGAAATAAGACTTTCTTCTGAGACTGTCGGACTCCGCCTCAGGACAGCTTTTCTTCCTGAAACTCTTTAACACAAAGGCTCTCCTCCATGTTCCTTATCTTCTCGAGCAAACGGTTTTTAAGGTTGATATCAAACACTGTTACATTAGGTTGTCTGATGTGGATTATTAACAAAAAGGGCAAATGTTACTAGATTACTAGACCGTGAAATACTTCAGACGGGTCCTTTAAGGTAAAAAGTGCCGCTGGTCTGTTTCACGGGGCTGTGTTTCATCTGTTTCCATACAGTAAATGCATATTTTATGAGCCTTTAAAAAAAAAAAAGGCAGAGGGCAGTTTATGAATTATTCTGAAAGATCTGAGTTCTTTCCCCGCTTGTCATCTGAACCTGCAGAGAACGCTTGCATGCATCTCCTTAGGAGCCATCTGGAAGGAACAAACAAGGATGAACTCAACACACCTTCATTTCCTGTTAATCCCTGAGGGGGGGGTGGGGGGGGGGGGGGGGGGGGGGGCAAAATGACTGCAAATATCTTAAGCACCAAGGCTCTACAGTGCTCCTGTTTTAAGAGCATTTACTCATGAAAATTGATGTGTGCCAACTGGAAAAATAATTCAGGAGCACATGTACAAATTGGGATGCATTAGTGCGCTCTAAATTTTTCAATTTTCAGCCGAAGCACATGCGCTCCTTTGAAAAAATGTTAGCGTAGAGCCCTGAGTAGACACTAGCAATATGGCTAAAGAGCTAATGATTAAATAAAAAGTAAGAAATGGTAGCCTGTTTTATTGAGATAGACAGGGTAAATTCAAATTAGTTCCCTGCAATGTAAGCATGTGAGCGCTGACCAATAACAAATAATTGTCACGTTAAGGCCACTCCGAAAATTAACGTCAGAGAGATGTGTACAGTGTTAAAATCAGGAACAGTACGTTCTTACCTTACATTCCTTTCCATATTTCTCTTTTGTCTGAAAAACAGAAACAAACTTAGCTTCATATCAGGCAGTTAACAGTGGACAGGTTACAGAAAAAAAAAAACACAGAATGAGAGAACAATTTCACAACCCGCCTTCAGTCTCACTAAATGCACCAGCTGAAGTTTGCAAGCAAAGCAAATTATAACTCAAATACATTGTGCACAATTAAGGCAAAATTCCAGAAAAGTCAAACTAATGCGGGTAAGTTTGCGACAGCATCCATGGACAGTACATACCATCCGAATGTAAGGGTTCTCCCCCAGACATGTTTGACACAAGATGGGAAAATCCTGCAAGAAGATCAAAGATTCAGGACTTCAGTGACAACAATGTGCAAGAGACCACGTGTCTATGCCATTGCAATGCATTTTCAGAACATGCCATTTCTGCGCTGGTATTTCTCTGTGGACAGGACCCCATAAAGACGCTTAAATCATATCACCACATTCAAAACAGTGACATGAGCGCAGGAGTGTATGCTCAAATCCCCGAATCGTGACTTTTGGTCTTCAGAGCCCCCTGCTCACCGTTTCCCCACCTGCTCAAGGTGTCGGGAACGCGCGGTTTGAATTCACCCCCGTCCAGGTTATTCGATACCCATCGCGTTCCTCCGCCAGCGGGCCAGCACGCATGGGACCGCACCCCAAAACTGCAACTGCGCCCAGGGAAAACTGCAAGCTCACGCTGGGTGACTTCACACATGCAGGCACACACACGTGCATTACACAGTACCATCTCGGCACATCTCCCTGAGTGACAGGGTGCATGTGCCAAACAGACAGCCAATGGCCCTGTGCCTTTCCTACACCATGTGCTTCTGCACCTGCGGCGTTTTCTCTGCTTGGTTTAAGAGTGAACGGCACGTCTTTTAGGCACCAATAGCTTGTGTTTTGCGTCGTGTGTCCATGCAACACGTTCGCCGGTACATCAGCCTTCCTCTCTGTGAACGCACGTCCTGAACAGCTATGCCCAGGGATGCCCTGAATATCGATGCCCAGTGATGCCCTGAACAGCTATGCCCAGCGATGCCCTGAACATCGATGCCCAGCGATTAGGCCTCTTCTCCGGCTGTTTCGCGTCACCTGGTGATCCTACCCCGTGGTAAAGCTATTACGGGCAGAAGTATGTAGGTCAGCCTGCTCCTCCTCAGGGGAGTGGAACAGACAGGGAACCCCCCCACCCCAATGAGGAGAGAACCTCCTTGGTCAGCAGGAAACACAATTCTACCGCCTCCTGCCCTAGAAAGCCTTTCTGCTGGCACTGGGGGAAACTGGCACAGGCTGGTTAACTGAGACACACGAGTGGTTCGTATTCTAACGCTGCATCTATTTTTAACTGTTGCAAACACCGAAAACTGATTAGCAACAAAAACAAAAAAACAGAAATTATTCCACCATTATTAAAAAGGTCTTGAGGGTGAGTTATTCATACAGCTCCAAGTATCACGTTTTATTGGCACACGCAGTTCTGGGGGGAACAATCTGACTCATCATCGGGACACCTGCCACACTCCGAAGCTATCAGGTTCGAGCACCTCAGCGCAAAACACAAAATGGAGCTGTCAAATGAAAAGGCCCAAGGAGCAGCTGAACCAGCTCACGTCGTTTATTCGCGTAAAATAAAACAAGTTGCTTCCCTTGCGCGTTTATTTTAACGCAGCACGCCCATTGTTAAATGTTAGAGGATGAGTTCTGCTAGCTACGCGTAACAAAAATATCAAGCTCTACACTCCAAGGTAAAGCCACCAACCTTTAGCGAGCAACAAATGTGCGTCAACAGTGCGGTTTGAAAACACAATCGCCAAAAAGCCGGTCTTTGGCTGTATTGCACCAATCTGGAGAAGCACATTGAACTCACTGCAACGCATTATCACCTTAAAATTTCCTCTTAATGCATAAATGCACAAAGTGACAATCTTTGGAGTGTAGCCTATATGCCTGGTACGACCACATATCTAGCGATAGGTAGAGAGAAATAAAGCACTGTCAGTCGCTGATCAGCCAACGTTATTGCTATATTTTGGGCTAGATATTAATACTGCTTTCGTGCAAACTTGCAAGCCAAGTTAGCTGATAAGGAACTTTATCGTTAGGTAGTACCTTTTCTTTACTTACCGATTTTCAGCATTTCGACTGCTGACGTTACATTGACTCGATTGTCTACTGTGAGACAACTATCTAGTGTTAATGTCAGCAAGCTATACTCCAGCGAAAACAATTCAGTTTGTTACTTCAATGGCTTGTACCAACTAATGCCATCCAACGTGTCGTTTTTTAAATAAACGACCCAACCAGACCCAAACACTGAAAACGCATTAGTAAGCAATCTATAACGTTAGCAGGCAGTTAGTAAGCAAACAGCCTTGTGGCACGGTTTCAACAGTGGTCTTCAAAAACATCCCCATTTCTGACATACAAGCGACACTTTACTGTAGCCGAAAGCGTTTACAAACATGTTAGCTCAGTAACTTAAACCATTTTCATTTTAAACGTACCGCGTCTTCCCAATTTTGTCTATTGTACGTATTCGCTCCTAACGAAGTCGCCATCTTCAGTCTCCCAGCATTCACCGCGGAATACAACACTCTACCTGCGTCTCCTGCGTCAGGGGGCACGCGGCTTCTCAGTATTTTGATTGGATAAAGCAGAAAGTGGGCGGGGTTTATAGTTGCAATCCGTAAACTTCATCTTCCTGCATCAATTCTGTAAAAATGAACTAATTCACAATTAAAAAATGGGGACCCATCTTCGTCTGGCCGGGTCAGGATGTTGGTTCCTTTGGACAAATGAACGCACTTGCAGTTGTAAGAAGTCGGCGAATTTATGACAGCGCATTATTTAGAAAACTAGAAAACTTTTGTATCACTCACCACCCAATTATAAGTTTATTTCACAAACTATTTGCATCAGGAGTCAACGTATCAGCATTCAGATATCTCTTCAATTAAACAAATTAATCACTTAACATTAGCCAATTCTAACGAATCACACAGTGCGCGGTATGCCTCAAACCCAGGATTGTAAATCTGCACGTTCTACCCTTGGACATCCCGAGAAACATTCCACTACCGCAAGGGGGCGGTAGAGCACCTGTTTAGATAAGTAAACCGCCGACAGCACGGGAGACTCTCATCTTGGGGAATATTGAATTGCATTAATTTGCTGTTAACTAAATCATATATTTTACATTAATTTTTTTAAAACGTGCCTTGTGAAATGTTGTTAAATTCACAGTGAATCATCGTGATCTGATCTTTAACAGTAGGCTACTCCGTCTTATCAGTCATTTCAAGGAATTTAATCGGCGTTGAATTGGCGAGTGATGCGCTCCCCCCCCCCCTCCCCTTGCGGGAAATACACTACAAATTCGTCAAGCCTAAGAAAGTTAGTTGCAAATTTTTGGTCAAACTAACACTCGCACGCACACAAACCTTTTAAAACTTTTCCTTAACTTTGTTAGTGAACCATAGTGACTCCAGCTGCAATAGCTGTTATACATCACTCTAGTATCTGTCAGAGTACCTTTCTAAAAATATGGCTTTTAGTTTGAAAGCAGTCAGATTATCTGTAAAAAAAAAACTAATAATAATAATTATCTCTATCATCTTCGCTTCAGTAGAATGTAATGCCATGCTCGTTAAGCTCTTTGAAAATTAAAATAGAGCGAGTGAGAGGGAGAGAGAGAGAGAGAGAGAGAGGGGGCGAGAGAGAGAGAGAGAGAGGAAGGGACGGGAGGGGAGGGGAGGGGAGGTGGGGATAAAACTTGCTTTCAAACAAAGCTCTGAAGCCCCACCGAGCTGCTTCGCCGTGTAGCAGTAGGAAATCTGAATTTCATTGTGGAGTCTTTGAAGCGACAGATTAGTGGCCGTGGGGAACAGGGCCTTGTGTTTATCCACTGACTGGCTACATAATGGGCGCTAACAATGATAACTCTGTTTTTCCAGTGTCCATTCAGAAGAGCTGCAGGACTCAAGTTCCTCAGGCCCCCGGGCTAGGGATGCTGGGAAGGCGGGGGGTGCGGGCAGGGCAGTCGGATTAGGCGGGTACAGACGCAAAAATAAAAAAGGGGGTCGAGGTATTTACAAAGAGAGGCCCCCCCCGGATTATCGTGCCAAGTCTGAGGCTGGCGGGCGGTGCGGTTAGAATTCTTCCTTTAAGTGGCTCTGCCTTGGGTTTACATGGTAAGCGATTAGCGGCCTGAACTAGCCCCGTAGCCCTCCCCCCCCCCCGCTTGTCCCTCTGTCTCAGGACAGAAAGCCAATTAGCAGGTGGAGGATGTTTTAAGATGGGGGATAAACACTAATGGGGGCGTAAGCCCCCCCCCCCCCCCCGTGTTTATTTAAAGGTGCGGCAGCGCGGCGCGTTCCAGAGACGCCCGAGGAGGGATTTAAAAACCGCGCCCGTGCCCGCGCCCGTGCCCGTGCCTGCGCCAGCCTCTGGCGGGCACTGTTTGCAGAAGCCGCAGAAGAGAGGGAAGAGGCCAAAAAAAGCGCCCCCCCCCCCCCCCCCAATGAGGAACAGGATGGAGATTGACAGCGAGAGCCAGGCTTTGGAACACTGCCCAAAATTTCCCCGCTGCCTCAGGCCTTACCCTTGCTGTTCGAGAGTTGCCTGCCCTCACTATCCCACAATAAGACCCAGTGAAAAACGTACGTGTTGGTTAGGTGCACTCCTGCCATTGCCCTTGACCAAGGCCCTGGCCTCAGAGCTGGAGCTGGTCCCCGGGCGCTGCACTGTGGCTGCCCACTGCTCCCGAGTAACCAAGATGGGTTAAATGCAGAGGACAAATTACCCCACGGGGGCTGCAGTAAAGTATATCTTATCTCTTATCTTAATAACATTATCCCCACCACCAGTGCCCAGTGCCTCTCGGTGATGGATTGATTATGCCTGTTTTAGTTAGCGCTCCGAACAGGGAGGTGGGTTCCAGAGCCAGCTTTGCACCCACAGGGAGTTGGTCGCTGCCTCCCTTCCTAGAGCTCAAACGCTAGCCCCTGAGCAGCCATGAAATAAAATCCATTTTTTATTGAAGGGCACGGAGTGGGAGGGGCCTCGGAATGCTCGCTGTGTTCCGAACCTTTGCACAGCTGATCGAAACCCGTTTGAAGTTATTTGTGGTCATTTCTTGGGCTGGACTCAGCCAGGGCAGACTCAAGCTTTGTATTGCATAATTCATAATGCTTGTGCCGTTCTTCGTGACCTTCAAATGGCAGAGGGTGATGTACTATGTTTCTTCAGTTGTTTTTTTTATTTTATTTTTTTTTCCATCTGAAGCACTGTGATTGAGAAAAATGGCAATATGATCTGGTAGGAGAGCAGGGCTGCAACTCTCACAAGAAAAATTATGGGAGATGTATGACAATTTTTCTTTTTTGTTTCAAGCAAGGCGGACAGGCTGTGGAGCAGAGAGAATTTTTAATGATTCTTTAAAACAGCCATTCTTTTTACGTTATTTATTTTATTTATTTATTTTTTGGTGGAAGGAGGGAGGAAGCACAAAACAAGAGTCACATTATTATTATTATTATTATTATTATTAATAATATTTAGTTATTAATATTTGCCATTTGTCAAATGAATAAATATTCTATTTTGCAATTAAGCCTAAACATAAAAAAAACTTCTCTTTAAAGGGTTAAAGGGCACACAGAGGATAGTAAACAAGGGAAGTACATGTTATTTGCTCGCCTGAATCTGGAGTCCAGTATTTATACAAATATCTCAGCCATAATTTTTATGTGCATTTAGTTCACATGCACCATTGTCCCCAGCACTCATTTAGGTCATTAAAAATAACTGCAGTGCTCTAACTGAGCAAACATACTAAATGACAAATGTCAAGCAAATATAGGGGAATTATGAAATAAACCATAGGGGCCCATTAAGTGCAGAAATAATTATCCTGCTTTTAGCTGTGCAATTATGTAATTCTTTCAAAGCTTATTCTTGCTTCCCATTTTAATATGGACAGACTAATCTATACAAATACTAAAAGCATTGCTGCTTTAAAATGAAAATGATTTATTTAACACTGTGTTATACCACCCCCCCCCCCCCAACAACTAGTCACAAGAGAGGTTAATTTGGGAGCACTCATTTGCAAATGTCAACTCTTAAGAGCCTTAAACTGCTTGTGTAACAGTGCATTATGAATAATTAGTATTTCCAAAGTGTTCAATGCATTCAATGCAGAGACATAACAGTGAACTAAGCCCAGCCCCCCCCCCGCCCACCAGTGCATGATGGGAACCAGAGAATAAAGATATGACATCATCACGTTCCCATGGAGGCATGTTCCCGTGGCGATGTGTCAGCCTGTCAGATGTGGTGGACCGAAGCCTTTCATCTCTTTGCCACTTGACACCTCTCTGTGTCAGCGGAGCGGAGAGGATCCCCCTGAGCCAGCCCGAACCCGGGGCCGAGCCCTCTGATCTTTTTAAACACACAGACAGCAAACTGCACGTGGGGGGGGGGGGGGGGGCAGACAGCCAGCTGACCTGTGGAGACCTCTGGATCTTCACCTGCTGCGCAAGCTAGCGCTCTCTCTCACACACACGTGCACACACACACTAACACACGCACATGCACACACACACACACACACACATACATGCACTGACACATGCGCACACTCATACACACAATACTATACAAACACACTGAAATGCACACATGCACTAACACGTGGACACACATAAACTTACACACTGCTCACTCTCACACACAAACACTTGTAACTCTGTCTTGCACTCATACATATGCTTACAACACATATACACTTATACAGGCATGTGCACAAACATGCACATGCATACACGCACACACACACACACACACACAGCTGGGTAACCCAGCTAATTAATTTCGCTTGGTCTGTAGCAGGACGGAGTCACAGCACGGTGAGAAACAAGGCTGTGAGTCAGCCTGCCACTTTCAGGAATGTGGCTCCTTGTTGCCATAGTGCCCCAGATGTCCAGCAAACCGGCAGGCAATTCATACTGTAACTCTCTCTCACTGTGCTGTAACTCTCTCACTGTAACTCTCTCCTTCACTGTGCTGTAACTCCCTCTCTCACTGTGCTGTAACTCTCTCAATGCTGTAACTCACTCTCTCCTTCACTGTGCTGTAACTCTCTCACTGTAACTGTCCTTCACTGTGCTGTAACTCTCTCTCACTGTGCTGTAACTCTCTCAATGTAACTCTCTCCTTCACTGTGCTGTAACTCCCTCTCTCACTGTGCTGTAACTCTCTCTCACTGTGCTGTAACTCTCTCAATGTAACTCTCTCCTTCACTGTGCTGTAACTCCCTCTCTCACTGTGCTGTAACTCTCTCAATGCTGTAACTCACTCTCTCCTTCACTGTGCTGTAACTCTCTCACTGTAACTGTCCTTCACTGTGCTGTAACTCTCTCTCACTGTGCTGTAACTCTCTCAATGTAACTCTCTCCTTCACTGTGCTGTAACTCCCTCTCTCACTGTGCTGTAACTCTCTCAATGCTGTAACTCACTCTCTCCTTCACTGTGCTGTAACTCCCTCTCTCACTGTGCTGTAACTCTCTCTCACTGTGCTGTAACTCTCTCAATGTAACTCTCTCCTTCACTGTGCTGTAACTCTCTCTCACTGTGCTGTAACTCTCGCTCTCTCCATGCTACAACTCTCATTACATTACATTACATTTATTTGGCAGATGCTTTTATCCAAAGCGACATAAAATAAGTGCATACCCAAGGTCATTGGAACAACAACAAAACACAAGTCCAATAAGGTACAATACTCATTATGTAACTTTCTCTTCATGCTGTAACTCACATCAATCTCACATCAATAAGAGAAGCTGGAGGCTGGGGAATGTGCTGGAACAAGAGATGGAAAAAAACACCATGAATAAATGCATGCAACTCATCTGGACGTGTTTGTCAAATTCTAATTTTGACACATTTTCACTAGCAGCACACCAACATGCCCATGAATCAAACAGGCTCCCCCCCCCCCCTTATCCTTATTATTCGGTTTAATTATTCAGTTTCCACACTGAACCAGCGCGGAGTTTCCCCCCTGTGAAAGGATTCCAGGAACGAACGGTCGGCTGAGCTTTTTTAAGTGCCTCGGAACCACAAATATGGAGGATCGGATCAGCCAAATCCCCGCCTGGCATCGGAGAGAGCCTCCCCTGGGCCGGGCACACGATGGCCCCCGGATCTGGTCCGCTTGGACGGTTCTGCCTCCTCCCCTAAGGGCGGACTGATTCTGGGCAACGCTGCCATGATCCTACCGGAGCATTCAACCGCTCTCCTCCACAGCCTCATTAAGAGCAAAGTGTTTTAATCTCGCTCACACAACCCTGTCAACGGACAGCACGGCAAAATGACAGTGCCGGAGACACAGGGGTGGAAAGTGAAGGGGTTAGAAAGCAGAGGTCCTGCCATGTGTTCCCCCCCCCCCCACCCCCACCCCCAACCCCACCATGAACTCACCTAGCTGACTGCACTAATTCTACCTCCTGGAAGAAGAATTGTGCCAAGTAGCAAATTCAGGTGATTTGAGCAAAATAATGGGGAGGACTTTTACTGTCTGACTCTAGATTTACCACCCCTACTGAAACATTATTGCATTCTTTAATAGCTTAATGATCAACTTGTAAAGTTTAAACATTATCTTTTTTTCACAACTGGGTAGACACCGTAAGCACAGAGGGTTGATTACTTCGCTCACCAGTGCTAGTGACTTGGGCTTAGAACCCACAACCAACTGGTCACAAATCCCATTCATTGCATGCACTGTCCAACAGCTTCCGTAAAATAATCGAAATGTCTGCTAATGCTAACAGTGTAGTTAAATTCAGTGGCCCATTTTCACAGATGGATATCTGTTGACTGCTGGCGGCCATTACAAGGTAGAGAACCCCAGTGGTGTTTGTGATCAAGCCTGTGATTGGGCTTCGATCCCACACAGCCTGCTCTCTCGGTCCAGAGGGCACAGCAACAGCAGCCTGTGATGGGCAGAGGCCCAGTTACTGAGCCTTCACCACAGATGCCCCTAAATCTCTGCTTTAGACCAAGCTTCAGCCAACACACACACACGCACACAGACACACACACACGCACACACACACACACACAGATCAGCAACAGCCTCCATAGCTCCCTGATGACCACAGCCTGCAACAGTCCAGTGAAGAATGTTCTTTGTTCCGCACTGCGTCGGCCAAGACGTCCCACCACTGCCTGGTTACAGTGTCCATGTGACCCGCCGTCATGTGACCGAGAGTGTGACAGATGACATCACCGCTGCCATGTTCTGTCGTTCTGGAATCGAGAGCCGCCGCGTCTCAAGGCTACTATCATCATCTAGGCCCGAGCCTCCGTCCTCTTCTCTTAATCCAAACTACGACATTAAGAGCCAAACCGTCAAAAAATAAACGCTGCAAGCATTGCAATCTCTCTGGAAATAACAGAGAATTTAAACACCCTCTTTATCATCCATATCTTCAGGCCTTCAATTTAAAGCACCAATCTGGGTTTTTTTTTGTTTGTTTTTGTTTCATTTTTTCAAGGGTCTTGAAACAGTTTTGAGTTCGTTTTTGTCTCCCAGTGGATCGCTAATTTGAAAGTTGCTGGCCGGTCTGTCTGCAGGGCTGCAGGAAAAATGGGTTTAAAGTCATCCCACCGTAAACCAATAGTGATTGACCATCTTTCATTAAGAGACCGGAACACTAAAGGTTTGCACCAGCTGCCCCCCAGCCCCCAC
Organism: Anguilla pacifica; assembly: GCA_039654925.1. NCBI lineage: Eukaryota > Metazoa > Chordata > Actinopteri > Anguilliformes > Anguillidae > Anguilla > Anguilla pacifica. Next base: position 7,212,313 of record CM077286.1, read on the forward strand.
CACCCATCCCAGCCTCGTCCGCCTTCTATGGTAAAAGCTTTTCATAAAAATACCCTGCCAATATGAATGACTCATCCTATCTGCTACTGCCATTGAACAACATAATTCAAGGATGTGGAGAGCGGAACGCAATGCCGCGCGCCGCTCCACTCCTCAGACGACCTAATACGGAAAAGCCCTCGGATTTTAACGCTCGGCGAATGCATTTCCTCCACCTTTTATACCCTGCCTGTGTTTCTAAATACCTCTGCGGGTTGCATTAATTGATTTGTAATGTAGGAGGAAAGAGGCGGTGTGCTAAAGCCGTTTGCGAGCAGAGCGAAGGATCATTAATATTTCATACGGCGCACGTAGCATTCTTTAGCGAAGGCGGGCCCGAAGGAGAAAAAGAAAACCCAAAAAAAACGAATGTTGGATTTATCCATCAATGTATCACTTTCTTTAACAGAGCAAGCTAATCCTGGCGTTAAGGCATAGCACGAGAGACAGGCAGGTGAGGACACCTGATTATCTTCGATGGTCGTTTCAGAAACCACGCTTTTGATGAGAGGGATGATTATATAATGAAGTGTGGAGGATCTCTCAGCCAAATTCCAACTGTCTCTCAACCTTAGACACTCAGGCCTTGATTTCGTGTTCTATGAAATATTAAAATTCCACCGGTTATCCCTTTTAAACACAGGTCGTCATGGAGACCACATAGAACTGCGGAGACTTCTGTAGCCTAAGTAAAGAGAGTGTGCGCGCATCCGATAATCAAACACGCCCAAGCGCAATAAAGATGAAAAAGTATATAATCTAAGAACAAAACTTTGTCACGCAGGCAAGTCTCTTCTAATCAGAGCATTTGCTGTATTAAGGCTCATTCAAACACCCTGATGAAGGTCAACTACTGCGGATAAAGAAATTAAAACTGCTTGTTCTTCTTAAACCTGATCGAACCTTCGCTGTGATTGGATGTTTTGCACCCTGTGTGGACCAATCACTCTTCGATTGGCCCAGAACAACCACCTGTAGGTTGTCCTAACCAATCAGAAAGCATGTTTCTTGACGTGATACAATCAAACACGCTTTTTTTTGAAGACATTGTGATTGCCCTTCTTTTTAGTTGGTTGAAGTCTTTTGCTTTCATACTTTCCTTTGTAGTTTCATATTTACTTTGATGCAACTGTAGCCTACATTTTAATACGTACACCTGGGCAAAGAATTGACATGCACATGACGTGACAAAAGCTGTAGATTAATTGGAGATGGAACAGAATGGTGCACAGAGCAAGGTGTGAAGTTGCGGGACTCGCGTATTAAAGACGTCGCGGGGGCAGGCAATGCCCATGCCCCATGCACATTTAATGTTGACAGAAATCGCAAATTATTTCGGAAAGGGAAAAGGGGAATGAGAAACATTTTCAGGCGGCGAAGTCCGAGGAGCTGGCCCATTAAAGTCACGCAGATTTCGGAACCGTTCGCCGCCTGATACGGTCGACTTCAAACAGGAAGTGACTGCGATTGCGGGGTTCGGTTTCAACTCCGAGAGAGAAAAGAGGTTCTAGTGTTTCACTCTTCATTCACTGTGATGCACTCACATGGTATACCACTCTAATCCTTAAATAAGTGATGAGCACACGGGATTAAATGCAAGCCTTTCCCATATAGCTAACCCTTTTCAATAGATGGGCTAGGCAGCCCACTCACTCCCCAGCCTTACTCGTTTAGGAAATTAAGATACTTATACGTGCGGTGCCGGCAAGCATTATTCAAGCATGACTTGAATCTTTCGCATCCAATTTGAGCGTTATCAAATGATCCCTCGCTGACGCAATCTCCTTCAATGTAGTAGGATTTTTCTAATGAGAACTGCGTTGTTCTTTTGCCACTTTAAAAGTCTTCACCGCAGGCTGTCCAATTGCAGTAAAATAGCAGATGCTCCGTTTCTGCACTGCAATGATTACGTTGGACATTTTAATAGCGCGCTAGAAGCGTGGGTGAGAGGGGACTGAAAATAAGAATATGGTTACGGATAGTGCGAAACTTTCTGTCCTCTGTGTGGGATGTGCACTTAATGGTTAAACTCGTGACGGCGCTGTCGGTCGCCCTCTAGCGATTGTTATGTTTTCGCTCTTGCGATGTGCGGCAGAAATAAGAGAGCGACTGTCTCGCATTAACTCTCCCACACCAGCCCGCAACGCAAACCAGTGCTGAGCCAAGCAGCGAGCCCCGTTTGAAGAAAGCCAGGCAAGACGTCGTAGCGCCCTGGTGTCCGTGCCGTTGTGAAAGGATAGCTTAGTTCACACCGAGGAGAGGAAGAACCTCTCAGTGGCTGATCAAACACGCAGACAAAGGGGTGAGTGAGTGATTCTGGTTTTTCCTCCGAGTGCGTGTTTTTTTTTGTTCGTAGAAGCTCGACGTGTAGGCTGTGCGTGACTCCAAGCTACTGCTACGTACAAGTAGCTAGCGTTCTAGCCCTTTCTCTTTCCGACTGAGAGGTTTCGGGGAATGTACGGTTCGGCCTGACATGCTAATGGAGCGAAAACGAAGCCTGGAATTTGAGTGGAGTTCCTCGTCAGCTTTCGGCTGTTCGCCGTCTGGGTCTCATTTCAGGGGTTGTGTTTCTTTTAGTCGGACAAGAGAACCGAGACTGGGCTCAATGGAGTCTTGCGGCACACGGCATTCTTTGAACACAAGTAAAGTCGCGCTAGGTTTGGTAGGCTAATGGTAGGCTATTTGTTTAAGGCACGCTCAGTTCTGGAAAAGCGACGAAAGCCGCGCGTAAGTCCTTGTAGGCAAGGAGATGAAAGGCACGTTTAAGGTAATTAAAAAAACGAAACAGATCGCAGGCATTCCTTGTTTTGTACTACGGCGAGGCACAACAGATTTAGTGGACAGTAGCAAAAGTTTGCGCGTTAAAACCAAACAAACAACATAAATCGGAATAAGTTCTAACACAACTAATCTTCACTCTCTGCACCCATTTACCTAGCAAGAAAAAAAGTCATTTTTGTCCAACCTTTCACGTGACAGCAGAGTTCATGTTGCTATCGGGGAGAGAGAGCGTGGCGTTTTTGGCGGCTGCTTGGCTAAGTTTCTTATTTACTGTTTAGTTTGCAAAATATCCGCGAGTGTCAGTCTATTTTGATACATGTATGGCTTGTTGATTAAAACAGAGACTTGTAAAACTGTATACTGTTTAGTGTGGGATGGGCCACGCAATTCAAGCCAGCCAGTGTGCATGTATGGTTACAATTTGAGCATTATCCAGATTTGCTGACGATTTATCGGATATCCTACATGCTTCTGGGTATATGAGCCCAGGTCTCATCTTCACATGCATGCTACTGTAGAATAGAAGCTAATTAACGATGATAAACTGAGCTCCGGGCCGAAGGCGTCTTGGTAAAGGTGTATCAGTCTAATCGACGCGTATATCAGCTGGAACGGTGAAGCTACACCCCGGGACCTCATTAGGTGATTGCCGGATAAGACTCCCCGCGACAAGCAAAAGGGGGGTAGGCTACGGGCAGGCGAGTGATTACGAGAAGGTAGTGTCGTAAATCAAGCGGTGGGTGTCCGCGAGCGGTTGGAAGGGGAGAGCTGTCAAAACCGTACAGCGGTGCTTGTTGCAGGGTCGGCGTAGGTCGCGCGCCGCTGTCCCCTCGACACGTTTTTGCTGCGAGTAGCTTGCCACAGTTCAGATGGAAAATGAGGATATTAGGTTCGACTGACCAGATGCCTCGGAAGTTAGTCACATTTATTTTCTCGGAAAATAAACCCCCCGCTGAGTATAAAATATAGCAATATCTACGTAGCGTTGTCGGTGTCCCTCGTGCGCCGATTTAATAGGTCGTTTTCTCAGAATATGACACACGCCTGGCCAGTTACCGCGTGCTTAATTTTAATTCCACCCACAACTAAATCAGGTTGTTGTCCTGCATGTAGCGGCTCATCTCACTGGAAAGGTTTTGAAGTGTCCGGCTATTTGATCTGCGCGATTGTTATATACAAAGACGGAGAGAGTGTTTGTTTTGTTCAGATGTGCAGAGTTTAAAGGGTATAATCATCTGTGGCAAAGGGAATGTGCTGCGAAGGCATGCCTACAAAAACAGGAGAGACTAATCCGTTTCTTTTTTTGCCGTTATAGCTCTCTGAATCGACAGTTTGAATTTCCTCTTGGGCAGTACTGTAGGCTAGCCAACCAAGAAATATTTCAGAAGATTCCGATTGTTTCCTGTACAAATATCACCACAGATGTGCCCGGATTTCAAACTACGGTTTCTATTAAAGCCTGTTCACCTAACCTTGTTTTAACTTGTGGACTTTTACCTGACGACAGAGTGCACAGGCTATTTGTTGCTACCTTGCCCCACAGGGGCTTTTGTTGACCAATGCTTCTTGTGCACGATCAGTCCGCTCGCGGCCAAAATAACACTGATACAGAGGGATCCACTAATTTCTTTTTTTATACTTGGCATCACGGAGCTTATCAAACTAAATCATGCACGGAAGTGTGACGATTTAAAAGAAGATAAAACTTGAGTCAGGTATATTAAGGACGATATAAAGTTTTACACTCCACATGCAAAGTAGCCTAATGGGAAAAAAAAACAACAAAAAACATGCTCTTGTCCTCTCTTTCTTAACACAAAAAATTTAATCAAACAACCACAAAGAAAGGGGGAGTGAAGAAGGATTAAAAAAATAAAACCAATGCTGATAATTTAAAGGTCAGCGACTGTGTTGTGTATTAAACATGGAATGAAACCTTATATTTTGGTCCCAAAGTTGTTCTGTGCAGGTATTTGTATTTGAATGATTGTCATTATGGTGGACATGTAAGAAAAGGTAGTGGGATTTCCTCCTGTTGTAAGCAGTGGGTGGGGTTGGCTGTGGGTTTTTTTTTGGGGGGGGGGGGGGGGTGCGGGGTGGGGGGTGGGTGTGTTGTGAACAAGCCCTGGCTGAAGATGTCCCATTAGTGTTGAGTTCTGGCGGCCTTTGCAGACCAAGGGTGTGTGTTAGCCCCTCTGGCTACAGACTGATTCCCGGTGCAGATTTTGGGATTTCGCACAGAAAGAAAGATAAAGAAAGGATGAGAAAGAAAGAAAGAAATAGAAAGGGGGAAAAAGCAAAGACAACAGAGAATATCTCCTTTCTTGTCTGAGAAAGATGAGCGTCTGGTTGAAATTCTTTGAATTTTAAACTTGGTTTAATTGGCATTAACTAGATGACCTTGTGAATAATTTAGGGGGGGGGGGGGAGCCCAGTGTTCATTTTTGGTGTGCCAACCTGAAATCCATCGCCGCGGGGTCTGTTTTTTTGGGGGGGTTTTTAACAGGCTGACTGTTACCCAAGTGCCCTTTCGGTCAGGCTATTGAGCGGAGGGCCGTTTTATTTTTATTTAAATCTAAATCCGGATCAGTGCAGATGGTGTGGAGAATCAGCAGGGGCGTGTCTCCTTCCCGCTCACCCAATGTTTGTCCCGCGCCCGTCCCCCAGAGAGGCGGAGCGGGACGGTTCGGACCCTGGAGCGTAACGAGGACGAACCCCTGTGCCCCCAAACAGCGGGGGCCTGGTCCCAGGCAGACCACCAATCGGTGCACTCGGTCCTTTTCGATGTCCAATCAGCAGACTCTCTGCCTGTTTCGATGTCCAATAGGCACATTTGGTCCTTTTCGTTGTCCAATCGGCACACTCGGTCCTTCTAGATTCTCTGCCTTTCTCTGCACAGTCTCTCTGTAGTCAGCCAGATTGGGTGAGAATCTGTCATCAGCACATTTTTGAAAGATTATTTATTTATTTATTTATTTTTTTACACGTAATTTTGTATATGCATGACAGCAGGAGCATTATGACATGGAAATTTATTCATAAGCAGAGAAGTTATGGCCTTTAATATAATGTGTTGTTATCATTATAAGAATTGAAATGCGGAGCTGAACCCAATGGCTGTAGGATTTATCTAGCTGGTCATGTCGATCTCCTAATTGTAGGAAGAGGGGATAAAAAAATAAAAAAAATCAGAATATGATTGAATGGAATGAATTTTCTGGTGCATCTAACGTTATGTAATGTGCTATATGTATAATTGAAACCGCTCAGCTGGTGGTTCGCGTGGACTGCTTCTGCATTCATTTTCCTGGATCCGTGTCTGTCGGTCCTGAGTGGGAACAGGCAGTGGAAGTTATTCATTAGGTTCTCAACAGATTCTGCCCCCGGCGTTCAGTTTCGGCTTTAATCGCGCGGTGGGCGGGTGGGGGTTTTGGGTCAGGGTTGGGGGAGTCCGATGCATGGGGGGGGGGGGGGTGGGGGGAAGGGGGTTTGAACCTGGCCGAAAGGGGAAAATAACCTTCACCCGACTTCATCCAGAATTCATTACTTCGTTCTGGGTTCGTCTCATTAATTCCAGCAGTGAACCAAGAGAGAGAGAGTTTGAGCACATGTGAGTGAGCGAGCAAGCAAGAGCAGGAGGGGAAGAATGTTCTTGAAGGGTGTATGGGTAATATGCCCTAATCGGGGAGGGAGGGGGGAGGGGGGAGGGGGTGGCACTCTCCCGCAATTCCCTGCTCGGGAGAGGTTGGAAGAGGTGCCCTTGGCCGGCTTTGGCGCTGTGAAATCGAGCGAACGGTGCCGTCGAACCCCAGGCTGCGCACCCGTCCAGCGCTAGGTCCGGTCGCCACGGAAACGAAACCGTTGGGGGGGCTCAACCCCCGGGGCCCCTCCGCTTTCTCGCTCTCTCCCTCTCTGGGAGTCCCGAGGCGACGTTGCGGCTCTCTTCCTGGCGAAACGTCGATCAATAGCATCGAACCGGGGCGAGAGTAATGGATATGGCACCATTTAATAAGGCAAAAAAGAGAGAGCTTCATTAGTCCTGAGAGGGGTGAACAGGAAGGACCAAAAAACGGAGAGCTGTTTTTTTTTTTTCTTGGGAATGCAAAGTGATTGTTACATCAGCATTAGAATGTTCGGTTCAAGAGAATTCCAATCGCACATCTGTGACCTCACACCCTGAAACCGCAGTGAGCCAAGCTGTTTAGCCGCCGCTAAGGGCTTTCCGCAGTGCCTCTTGCCAACAAACCAAAATCGGACTGAGAGAGCACTGCAAGGAGGAGGATGCCTTGTAATTGGGGGTGGGTGGTGGGGGTGGAGTGGGTGGTGCTGGGGGTGGGGGTGTGGGGGGTGTGGGGGGTGGGGGGGTGTGAGACTAGCAGCACAAACAAAACGGAAAACCCCGGACCTTGAAGCGGGCTGTTTCTCCTCTGTCTCCTCGCGTTGTGTGGACAGCTTAGTGGAGCCCCTCCCCCCGGGGCCCTCGAAGACACGCGGCGGAGAAGCAGCGAGGCCTTTACACCGTTTGCTCTTAAACCGCACGGGCTCCTCGGTCCGTAACTCGGAACACAAGCTTTTACCCGCGCGGGGGGGCGGGGGGGGCGTATCGGTCGATTTTGTAGGCTTGTTGAGCTAAAGACCAAGGTTCCCCTGCGAGGAGGGCAAATGATGCACTTGCGCCAGCGCTAGGCGATGATGTCACCTGTGGCAGGCGCGCTTTCTCCCGCTGCAGGCCTTGCGTCCGATAGGCCCCTTGTGAAGACCGTCCGTCTGGATCGATTGGGTCTTGAGTTCAAGCTTAAGCTGCAGTCACGACTCTCAAGTTTCCCAGAACCCCCCCCCACCTCACCCTCCCCAGAGATAGCCAGCCTCCCTTCAGTAATGTCTGGGGTTGGTGTTTAGCCACGAGTCAGATCTCGCTGATGGAAAGGCCGGCTCATTTCTTTCTTTCTCTTTGTGCCGGGGGGGGGGGGGGGGGGAGAAGGTGGATTTGGGAGAGAGCGGCGGGCTCCTCAGAGCTCTCGCTCTGGGGCCGGAAACCGATACGCGGGAGAAGTTCCCTCCCTTTTGTTCTCGGGCCCTTCTTCAGCCAATCGCCTCGCCCCTCTGTAAAACGAGCTCCCATCGATTGTTCGCTAATAGGGCTGAGGGATTGAAAGGGCTTTTTTGTACCAGAGGTGGAGGTGCTAGGTGGTGGAAAAGCCGGTGCGGTATGGAGGAGGAGTGAAGAGAGTGTGTGTGTGTGTGTGTGTGTGTGTGTGTGTGTGTGTGTGTGTGTGTGTGTGTGTGTGTGTGTGTGTGTGTGTGTGTGTGTGTGTGTGTGTGTGTGTGTGTCTGAGGGTGTGTCTGAGGGTGGGTGTGTGTGTGTGTGTGTGTGTCTGAGGGCGTGTGTGTGTGTGTGTGTGTGTGTGTGTCTGAGGGTGTGTGTGTGCTTGAGACGTCGTTTCTATTTATTTCTTTGGCGAGAGCAGATTGGCGGATGCAGTGATTCATGGCCGTCGCCTGTAGTTTCATTAAAAGGGCGTACGGACGGCCCTTCCTTCCCCCCCCCGGCCCGCTCTCGTAAAAGGTTATTTGTGATGGAGATGTGAAAATTAGGCCTTATTTGTTATTTATGGGTTAAAAACAAACGGAGAGACGTGGGGGGGGGGGGGGGTGGGTAATAGACTGGGTCCCTCGCCCGTGTGTCCCTGAGGCCCCCCCCCCCCCCCCCGCTCCCTCATTAGTACCGTATTGGCCGACCGAGGGGCTGGTATTAACAGCGCTATTTAGTTCCAAATTGAACCTGGAATTCACTATTTAACAAGCAATTTTCAAATGTGACCTCGTCGGCGGGTGTTGCTCGGTTACAGAAGATCGATGGCTTTTTTTCCGACGGCCCCTCTCGACGGATCTTCCCCCCCCCCCCCCCGCCCACACCCCCACCCCGAGATAACCGAGAGTAAGATCCAGAAAAATGTGCAAATTGATCACGAAAAAAAAGCATTGATCCAAATGTCTTTTGTCATCTCCCTTGTAGGCCTAATGCATTACCCTTCAGCCGCTCTCCCGCTCTCTTCATTTTTACACTGTTCTTTCCTGTTATTTATTATTATTATTATTTTTTTTACCGTGAAGACAAAAAGTACAAGGTTGTGTGTGCGCGTATATGCGTGGTAGGCTGTGCTTTTGACCTCGGTGTGTTTGTAAAGGTGCTCTATTCTCAAAACTCGCTATTCATCCCGGTGCGTTTCTCCCGAGGAGAAATGGGTACGGCCCGGGTGTTTCTGTGAAACCTCAGAAATGGGGAAATATCTGAAAGATGCTTATTTGAAAGCGTGGGGCTGGAGACGCTGTGAAATGCCAGTGCCTCGCACCGCGCCGTGTTTCATGGTGCAGTGAAATTCTGCCGTTTGTTTATAGTTTTTTTTTCCCTTTTTTCCCCGAGTCTTTTGGTAAATGCTTTATTTATTCATTCCTGGTCTGTTTGACCCCCGTTTGATGTAAGACTCTCGTAGAGGGTGCTTTGGTTGCGCGGCGGTAAAAAGGCGACGTAAATTAATTGCTTGGCGGTAATGTTGTCACGCGAGCGGCGGCGGTGCCTGGGCGCGCGGCTGTGATTGGTGGAGGGAGACGGCTCGCCGGCAGGCGGCTCGCGCCCTCGGTTTGGCGGTCAGTCTGAGCCGGGCGGCCGGCTCCGCGGCTCGTTGGCGGAAACGATCGCCGTGGAGACGCGTAGGTCGTCCGAGCGGACGGCGGCGTCGCTCACCTGGCCGCTGTAGCGTGTAGCGGAAGACGGAACCGAAGTGGCTCGTTGACCTTTGCCGCCTTATTTAAAAGTTAATTTCCGGCAAAGGGGTCATTACAGTAGTTCTTGCTCCCAGGGCAATGCCTCTCTTTCCATATTGACCTAATTGGGACAAAGATTTAGGGCTGAACATACACCTGACGCCCTCCCACCGCCCCCCCACCACAGATTTCCATCCTTTCTTCACTTCACCTTTCCCCTTCCTCTGTACTTCAGAGAGACTAACATTTGGCTCAAATGCAGGGCTACCCAAACCCTGTTCCTGGAGATCTACCGTCCTTTAGGTTTTCACTCCAACACTAGCAAAATAGACCTCATTCAACAACTGGAGATCTCATTGAGCTGCTAATTAGTAGAGTCAGGTGTGCCGGATTGGGGTAGAAATGAAAACATACAGGACGGCAGATCTCCAGGAGCAGGGTTAGGCAGCCTTGGTGTAGTACTTCCCTGTGGTTGGCACAGGCAGGGGTAGAGCCTGGTAGGAAAAGGACACAGGGAGAGGGAGCATGATGACAGTTATGACCTGACATTGGATTCGAACCTGCAACCCTATACCAGTCCATTTCCTTAGCCGCTAACCCCGCAGTGTCTCTCCCGTATGGTTTGAATGCTCCGTTTACCTGCGGTGCTTGATTTGCCGGTGACTTCCTCCGGGGGGCGCCGTCTGGCGGGCGCAAAGTGCCGCCTTCGCGGTGCGGACGTGGGATTGGCCGACGGGAAGCGGGACGTGCTGACAACTTGTTTTTCGAGTTGTCAACTCGACGGCGATCCAGTGTGACGGACACGGAGGGCTGAAGGAAAATCGATCTTGGGCCCGCGATGTGAGGGAAGGGAAGAATTTATCCTCCGAGACCGAGGGAAGGAAGGAGAAAAAAGCAAGTCGCGCGACGTGAGTCAGTCTGGCGGAAGGGGCTCCTTCCGAGCAGCCGTCCGCTTCCATGGAAACCTAGACCGTTGGAATGGATTTCAAAATCAAAGGCGTTTAGCAGTAATTCGACGTCCTTTGAGTCCTTTGTGGATTTTAGAGGAATCCGTGTGTGGAACATCTGCATAACCACGATTGCCAGTTGTTAGCTGTTCGTTGAGTTGTTGATTTGGGGCCTGTGTTCACTCAACATTTTGGGCTTAACTGTGAATTGAGAGCAAACACAAGCAGTACCTACCCCCCAGCTCAGTTTGGCAAGTCCATTTCTACCCCCCAGCTCAGTTTAGCAAGTTCATTTCTGAGATCAGCGCACTCAGCAAATTGTTTGAGAAGAATAAAGTAATTCTTACTTCGCATTGTTAATCCGTATAGGACACATTTTGATTGAATCCCGTTCAACAGCGTGCAACAATGCCAAATTCAGGGGAGAGCCATATATTTTTAGGGATTATGTCTTAAATGCTCAGCAGCTGTCTTGTGTTTCTAGGTTTTTTTTTGCCAGCAGTAACCGTTGGATGTTTTGCATGTTTAAGATGCATAAATTCTAAATCTGCAGGAAGCGCAGAATTTGTCCCTGAGATGTTCCTGTAAGCCCGTATTAACTTCACCGATCCGCGGTTAAGATTCGCCGTCCCGGTCCCTCGGACGCAAATCTGTTTAAACGGTCCTTGATGCCGAATGAGAAGCGTCTGTTTTTAACCGCCATAATAATCTCTTAATTTGTTTTATGGCCGAGAGTTTAGGTTTTTCTAAATGTGGTGGAAATGTTAGGCCTATCTTTTTTAAAAAGCTTTTTTTTTTATTAAGCCCCGTGGTGGCAGATAGGGGCTTATTAAGATCCTGCCGCACCCATCTTAACATCCATTAAAGCGGAGATCAAGTGCGTAATCTCGCCTGGAAAAGGCGTCTTTGTGCAGCGTCAGCCTCTCTCGCATATTTACCAGGTGACACTTCCCTTACCAGCGTGATGCATTGCCTTTCTTCCCCCGCTGCGTTTCCTCCATTACTGCTGATAATACCGAATTCGCTGTTTAAATATAAATAAATAAATGGTCACGCGCAGTTTTAAAAGCCTTCTTATGCATTTAGAAAACATGTTAATGTATACGTTAATGTATACGTTGGTGCTATTAGGTTATGGCTTCTTTAAAAAAAGAAAAAAAAAAGTTTTTACGGGGGTGGAGTATGTGAATTGAACCATGGGTTAAATAGTCACTTTTTCACAAGTGTGATTGTTTAAGCTGAACATGCAACTCCTCCTCCTCACGTTAATTTAAAAACCACAGATTTTTACCGCACCAGACGTAAATTTCAAGACAACAAGAAATTAAGCGTGCGTCGGAGTTATTTCACGCATGCTGAAAGGTGAAGTGCCCAGCGAAATTAAGATGGGGTTTGGGTGGGGTGGGGTTTGGGGGGCGGGACATGCCCGGCCGTTAATTACTCGCTGGCTTTGTATTCATAGGTTGTTCGACGGCATACGGAGTGCCTATACAGGGGCTTAGCCAAAGCGGTGAAAGGCTTGCGTCAGGAGTGGCAATGGGAGGGCGAAGGGGATTTTGAGTGGAGCGGAGGCTTTCCACTTGACTAAACTACCCGTTTATGAACTGGCCTGTGAACACGCTTGGGGTGTTCGATGGGCCCCAGGCGTGTTAATGGGCAGGAGTGGGTTGGGGGGGGGGGGGGGGGGGCTGGCATTGAGTTTATCCCCACTCTCTTTCCTCCCGTAGTGCTGGCAGAACAGGCTTGGGTACTGCTGTTGGCTCAATATGATGCCAAGCTCTCTCTCTCTTTCTCTCGCTCTGGCTCCCTCTCTATCCTTTCTGTCTCCCTCTCTCCCTCTCTGTTTCTGTGTCTTTCCTTTCTCTGCTCTCTCCTCTCTCTGTCTTTCTCTCATCTCCCTCTCTTTCTCTCCCCATCTCTGTCCTCCACTCTTTCTGTCTCTAGCTCTTCCTCTCTCCTCTGTCTTTCTCCTTTTCTCCCTCTCTTTCTCTCCTTCTCTTTCTCTCCCTCCCTATCTCTCTGTCCCCTCTCTCTCCCCCCTCTGTCTCCCTCTCCTTCTGTCCCTCTCTCCTCTCTCTGTCTTTCTCTTTTCTCCCTCTCTGTTTGTCCCTCTCTCTATGTCTCTCTCTCTCTCTCTCTCTCGCCTCTCCTAGCTTCCGTTCCATTGCACAGACGAGGGGAGGAGCTGGGGGGGTAATTAATTTGTGTAAGTGGCGTGCCAAATTCGGGGGACCCCCCTCACTTTGTCTTCTTTGCGGGGGTCCGGCGAGGGCCAGCTGCCAGAGAGGCCCCGGTCCTGCCTCTGTCCTCTCCCTGGGAGGGGTGAAGAGACACCCCCCGTCCCCCGCCCCAACCCCGTTCGGGACCCCCTGTCTCCAGGCACGATGGGGGAGACGGCTCTTCAGAGGCGACCGTACCCTCGCTGAAGAATGCAGGTTAAATTTAGCTGGTGGGAGCTTGGGAGATTGTGGGAAACTATGAGGGATTTTTTTTTGTAACTTTTTTTGGGGGGCTTGTGTTCTAAACGTGAAGGATGTGTGTACTCTCGGTGTGTCCCTGGATATTTTGTCACAAGCCTGCCTGCGTGCGTCCATCTGCGAGCGTACGCTCATGGGCAAGTGAGCGTGTGTCTGCGAGCGTACGCTCATGGGCAAGTGAGTGTGTGTCTGCAAGCGTACGTCCATGAGCAAGCGAGCGTGTGTCTGCAAGCGTACGCTCATGGGCAAGTGAGTGTGTGTCTGCGAGCGTACGCTCATGGGCAAGTGAGTGTGTGTCGACAAGCTTGTGTCAGGCGACTGTGCGTCTGCAAGTCTGTCTGTGTGTGAGTGTGTGCGTGTGCGTGTGCGCGTGCGTGCGCGTGTGTGCGTGTGCGCGCGTGTCATTTGGGTATGCGTGTAACTGCTCTAGTGGTCGTGCGGGGTCAGGAAGGTGACGGTTACCCAGGATCCCCTGCAGCGGCGGGCAGGAGGCAGAAACAGGTGGAGCTCAGCGCTGTTTACCCAGTTGTCCGGGCGCTGCTTGTTTTCGGAAACATAATCGGCCGTCGTGCCTGCTCGGCCCGGCTGCCCCAAACGGGCCCTGCTCTTCCAGTGTTCCCTGGGGGGTCTCTAGGTGAAAACGGGGTGGGGGGGGCGGGGGCGGGGCCCTCTCTGTGAATGGCCCGGGGAGGTGTGCGTTGGAGGGGAGGGAAGGGGGACAGGGGGGGTGGGGTGGCAGGGTGCTTTGCCCCCTCTCTGTGTGTGGGAGATAGGATGGGGGTCGGGAGGGGGGTGTTTTGGCGAGTAGATTCGCCCCCGTGTGTGCAGTGCTGCAAGCTGAGCTCTGTTGATGGCCAGAACAGCTGCGATGTCAGGAGACTATGCTGCGCGTGTGTGTGTGTGTGTGTGTGTGTGTGTAGCCCTGTTTAAAAGTTTTTAGGGGATCCGCCGTAGACTTATGGATTTTGTGAAACGGATACTTGCAGACTCCGTTGCTGCCCCCAGCTTTCCTCCCCCACGGGGCCTCAAAACGGAACGATCCTCGGAATTCGACCTTGCCCACCCTCCATGGCAAATGCAAAAAAAAAAAAACAGCAATTTCATTTCATTTGGAGAGCGCCTTGGAGACTGACTGAACAAATCTCTTCTTCGTGTCAGAGAACATAAGGCTACTAGACTATTAATGTTGGCCATATTGTAGCTCTTTCCGTTTGAATCCTGACTGCAATACATGCTATCTGACTGTTCGCCAAGCCTCATCATATCAAATCAATTTTGTGTGTATCGCGGTTTTTACAGAAAATGGTCACAAAGATGTTTTACAGAGTAGCAGAAGAGCAAAACCACACCACTGAGGCTAACCGAATCGCCCTGGGACTGACCCTGTTTTATTGCATTGCGATGAGCCTGACGATGCCCCCACTGAGCCGTTTTGTTGTTTTTTTTAGCAGAAATTCTTTTCCAGAGATGAACTTTTACTGTATCGGTTCAGGTTAAATACTTCTGCTCGAGGCCACAACATCAGCACCTTGCCTGGGAATCAAACTGGGGTTTGCAAGCCCAGTTTCATAAAAATTATGCTACATAGCCAACCCTTGCGAACAGACCCTGAGCATGCTGCTCTGGGCCTGACTGTGCTGCTCTGAGCCTGACTGTGCTGCTCTGAGCTTGACTGTACAGCTCTGAGCCTGACTGTGCTGCTCTGAGCTTGACTGTGCAGCTCTGAGCCTGACTGTGCAGCTCTGAGCCTGACTGTGCTGCACTGAGCCTGACTGTGCTGCTCTGATCTTGACTGTGATGCTCTGAGCCTGACTGTGCAGCTCTGAGCCTGACTGTGCTGCACTGAGCCTGACTGTGCTGCTCTGATCTTGACTGTGATGCTCTGAGCCTGACTGTGCAGCTCTGAGCCTGACTGTACAGCTCTGAATATGTTTCACTTGCTGGTCAGCAGTATTCACAGAGCTTAAAATGGTCTCACTGTCCAGAATTTTTAAAGCTCTTCGACTTGGAATTTTAAACATCCACTCTTGCATTGTTCTAGAACACCATCGCCGCCGTTCACCAGTGTAGTGATTGTTCCATCAGCATTAGAATGTTCAGTGTCGTAGAACTCCATCGCTCACATTTACCAGCATAGTGATTGTTACGTCAGCAGTAGAATGCCCCGTTGCGAAGGACGTGTTGTGTTTTTGGGGTTCCGGGCGAGGCCTTGAAGGTAGCCGTGGGCTCAGGAAATGGAGCTGGGGGTGCAGCCCCCCCCTCCTCGGTGGTGACGAGTGAAGGGACGTTTTGGGCTAATGGAAGACAGGTGGAACTAAACTGTACGCTGGTGCAAGTCCGGGCATGAGCTACTTTCTCTGCCTAATGAGCCAAAGATGTCATGGTCCTTCAAAGGTTTCTCTCTCTTTCTCTCTCTCTCTCATTTTGTTTTCCTTTTCTCCCTTCCACCCTCTCCTCTCTCTCTTTATCTCTCTCTCTCTCACTTTGTTTTCCTGCTCTCTCTTCCACCCTCTCCTCTCTCTCTCTCTCTCTCTGTCCTGTTTGCTCTCTGTTCTCTCTGTCTCATTTGTTCTTTGTTTTCACTGTTTTTCCCCCCCACTCGCAATCCTCTCCTGCGGTCGGATCCTCTCCTTTTCGCACTCTCTCCCCTCTTTATCTCTCTTCCTTGCACTTATTTGAGCTCTGTTAATAACCGGTGTGCTTTGTAGGTAGAGTAAACACCCATTCATGCCATCAGGGCTTGTACAGAGCACAAAAAAAAGCAACAACAATGGGTAGGAAAAGCTCTGGGACATAATGGGCAGCTAATGCTAGCCATCTATAATGATGAAGGGGTAGTCATTGTTGAAAAAAGGAACGTATTAATATATAAAGAAAAGCCATTAGACTCAGCCGTGTCCCTGTTTGTCTGTCAGTCTGTTTGTTTAAGATGTTGTAAGCCCAAGCGCTGATGACTTTTACTTCGTGACTGACAAGTTATTTTGTCTCTCAGATCGTGACTGGATGCCCTATATCAGGTTGCCAGTTCTGACTGTTTGAGGAATAGTCACCATTAGCCCGTGTCCTTAACGTTAAGGAACTGTGGATAAATTTGTGTCCTCTGTGGGAAGAATGCGTGTCTTATATCCCTGTATCTCTGTCTCCACCACCAAGTGCCCCTGCGTCAGTACAGCCTGTTCCTTCTGGGGTTATCAGGTTATGCGCTCAGAGTCTGTACCTTGTCCGTTTGTGTGTTATTTTATTTTATTTGTTTATTATACACAGCTGACCGATGGTCTGCCACAGTGTCATGTCCTCATGGTACTCCAGTAAAACAAATATGCTTTCTCTCTTGTGTGTTATGTGACAGTGGGTTGAGTTATTTTTGGGCTTGGCAGTGGCAGGAGTGGGACTTCCTGTGTCTTTTTTTTTTGCCTGGGTCCATCTCTCCCTCTTTTCTCCTCTTCCTCTATATCTCTCCCTCTTTTCTTCTCTTCCTGTGCGCTCAAACTGTGGAATAAACGGACAGGGAGGGCCTGTGAAGGTCTCTTACTCCTGGAGAACAGTGCTGAATACAAGAGAACATTTGATCACTCTGTTCTTTCTGTTCCCCCATTCTACTCATCATGTCTCCTCTATCTCTCCTTCCCTCTCTTCCTTCATGCTGTTTTTTTTTTCTGTTGTTGCCTATCTCTCTGTCCTCTTATTCCTCTTTTTTGTTCTTCTCTCACCCCATCTCTATATCTCTATCGATCTATCACTATCTCTCTCCATCTCTATCTCTATATCTCTCTCTCTCCATCTCGATCTCTCTCTCTCATCTCTATATCTATCTCTCTCCATCTCTATCTCTATATCTCTCCCTCCATCTCTATCCCTATCTTTATATCTCTGTCTCTGTCTCTCTCTCTCTGTCTCCCTGAAGTGTGTGCTGTGTGCTCAGTAGCGTGTGTCGCTGCTGAAGACTCCGGCTCAGTCTGAGATTGGTATGCGGCTTTGGCCGCGCGCTAAATTAAAACCTCCGTCGAGATGGAAATTGAAAATTACCTTGCGCCCAAACGGTTGTCGAGACGAGCGCTGGACCCCCGCTGAAAACGAGCCTTCCATGACTAATGATCCGCTGGCGCGGGGCAAGGGAACCACTTTCGGTGGGAAAGACGCAGGGCTTCCGTACCTATTGATCAGCGATTGGGGCGGTGGAGGGAGGGGTGGGATGCCCTGGGAATTCCAAGGAAAACAAACCCTTCCAAACCAAATTATCAGTGATTTGGGGAAAGAAAGGGTCTGGAATTCCACAGCATTCCCTAATGATCGGCAAGTGGGAGACGAAAGCTGTGGAATTCCGTGGAAAACCGAGGCTTCCACGGCTAACTGATCAGCCGACGGGAAAGAAAGGGTCTGGAATTTCACGGAATTCCCTAACGATCGGCAAGTGGGAGGGAAAGTTCGTCTGGCCTTATTTACAGGGAGTAGACTTTCGGTCGCCGAGTCGCAACCGCGGCTGAAGTCTGTTTAATTAAGAAACGCGCGCGGTGTCTCGGCTCTGTTTTTGTTGCCGAGGTGCCGCGCTGGTTTAATTGAATTAAACACGGTTTCTCGTCACGCTAGGTTCCGTGAATATTAAACTGGTCTCTGCGTTTCCGTACTTTCGAGCTGCTGCGTAAGCACTCTTCTCCCTGTGAGGTGATTAAAGTTGAGAACTTTATGTCCAAACAAAATGAGAATGTAATTGTTTTTTTTTTGTTTTGTTTTTTTTTTAAGGGAATTTTACAAAGAATTTACAGCGCTATCTGGTCTAAAAGCTGCAAAGCCAGCCAATCGAGAGGGTGGCGAGGAAGAACTCCATGGGTAGCATGTAAAAAAATAAATTAAAAAAAGAAAAAACTTTCCCAGCCTCAACAGAGAAATCCCATCCTCCTCTGGCCGGCTCAGCGTGTGGATTCATGCTAGCCAACACTGTCAAGTCAGTTTTTCTTGTAACCCCAATGGACGCAGATGTCTAATTAGAATCATTTTGACCGTGCAGACTGGGTATCAGCAGGTAGACATGGTGAACGTGGTCAAGTCGTTTTTTCCAGCCCGTTTGGTCAGTTGAAGACGGGTTGTGCGAACGTGTCCGGAGATGGCATCTTGGGTGGGTTGGGGGGTGTGGTGGGGGGTGGCAGGGTGGGGGTCAAAAGGGCAGGGTGAGGCAAAGGGCAGGGCAGGGTTCCACAGGAGGGGGAGGAGAACCTCGTAAAGTAAAGTATATAAAAAAATTCCGAAACAGGGACCGCTGCACAAGTGGTCGTTTGTTCTGCCGCAGAAGCGTGCTGTGTGAAGTGCTTGTTGCACTGGCCGACGTGGGACGTCGTTTGATTGGCTGTCGCATGAGTTGGGTGTGAAGGGCGAAAGCGATGGCCTTCATTTTTCCAGTCTTCCTCTTTACGGCTTCTGTGTCCGGAGGTGACAAATGTCCAAGCATGGGGGTCGGTGCTGGTGGGTGGGTGGGTGGGGGGGGGGGGGGGGTTGAATGGAAAAAGCAGAGGGCTGTAATTACCGCTACCCACAGACACACTGCTTTTGTAAGGGTCCCTCTACCCCCTCACGCCCCCCCGAGGTCAGTGGGTTGATGATGTCACCCTCGCGTTCCGTGGCGTCAAGTTACAGCCGCTGAATCTGAATGTGCCCCCACCCCGCCCCCCTCCCCTGGCGATCGGGGTGAGGTAATGCCTTGCCGGGCTGCCTGTAACCCCCCAAAACATTCCGATACCCCCACAAACAAGGGAGCTAATGCCCTTCAGAGTCAACACTGAACACAACATTGAAAAATGGCCTCGTATAGAACTGGGCTTGTGTCCCAGAGGTTGCGGGTTTGACTCCTCCCCCCCAGCAGGGCACTGCTGCCGTACCCTTGAGCAAGGCGCTTTCTGCAGCGTATATCCAGCTGTACGTGAGGCTCCAAGCGTAACGAAACCTGGATGAGCGTGTCTGGAAGACGCCTAAAAATGTCTTCCATCTGTAAGACGTGTAGGGGAAGGGGGGGGTGCAGTGGAGGATTCGCGGTTGTGGGAGTCCGATGCGTCTTCAAAAAAAAAAAAATGTAAAAATGTATTGTATTTTATTTATTTATTTAACTTACTACAGTATGGATAACCCCCCCGCCCCTCCTCCCCCCCCCCCCCCCCCCCCCCCCCCCGCCCCCGCTGAGTGCTCTCTCCTCGCTGCGTTTTATCATTTGCTTCCTGCTAATTATGGAAACGGAATTATTTCCCCCTGCCGCGTCTCCGGAGAGCCGTTTCGGCTCGGTCCCGGGGCTGATGGGTAATCTCGGAGCTCGGCTGCGATCTTCGCGCGCGCATGACGGCGACTCTCATGTTCCCACTCCTCCTTCCCAGAGTTCTGTTCTTTTGTGTTCCACCCCGCTCTGTGCTGGAGAGGGGGAAAGCACTCTCTGTTCTTTTTTTTTTTTTTTTTTTAATCTCAGTCTTTTTTGTATGTTTTGCCATCTTGTATTAACCCCTCCTCCTCCTCGCCCCCCCTACAGGGTGTAGCAAATATAATTTCTGCCCCCCCTCTTCCCCGTGGTGAGTGTTGGCACCAAGGGAATGAGAAGTTGGGGGGGGGGGGCGGGGGGGGACAGAGAGAACAGAGGAGAAAGCCATTTTCCTTATATTACTGTCTATGCCCTCAGGGCATTGAAGACACACACTCACACGCACGTACACGTATGCACACACACACACGCACAGACAGATGGACAGGCGCACGAGTGCACGCAGCCAATACACTGACTGGCACACAAGCACACACATACGCGTGCGCACACACACACGCACACATACAAACGCGCACACATGTGCACACACACACACACACACACACACATACACACACGCACACATGCGCGCACGCACATGCACATGCTCACACACATACACACACGCTCACACACACACACACACATGCGCGCACACACACACGCACACACACACGCGCACACACGCACACGCACACACACACACACACCCTCATAATTTTCTCGCGACTCTCTCTCTCTGTTCCTCGCCTTTCACATGACGGGGCGTGTGATCAGAGGCCGCTCCGTTAGAATAAACCGCTGATATCGTTTCACAGTCCTCCCCGCCTCCCGCGTACTCGTGTGTTTTCCTGTCATCAGCCAATCATCTTTACCCGTCCACGCTCGCGTGTAATGCTAAGCTAACTCCCAGTAAACGCTCCAGCCGGCATTTTTAGCCTGGGCGCTAGGTGACCGATATATCAGAACGATGGGGGGTGTACTGTAGCGCACCCCCTTTTTTTAAAATGTAATGTGTGTACCCAATGATGTCGAGGTCCCGCTCCAGCCTGAAGGCTGTGGTTGTGACGGGTCTTTGGGGACCCATAGATCATGCAAGGGCTGCTGGGATACGCGGGGGTCAGCCGCAGACAATCGGTGTCTGTTCTGTCTGCTCCCCCCCCCCGCGCGCACAGCGAATCAGCCGGTTATATGCAAATGAGGGCCGGGGTTATTTGAATATGAGCGACCGCTTTCTCTTTCTCTCGTTCTCTTTCTTTCTCTGTCGCTCTCTCTCCCTCATTCTCTCTCTCTCCCACTCTCTCTCTCTTTCTCCCTCTCCCTTTCTGTCTCCCTGTTTCCCTCTCTCTCTCTCTCTCTCTCTCTCTTTCTCTCTCTCTCTCCCTCTCTGTCTCCCTGTTTCCCCCTCTCTCTCTCTCTCTCCCTCCCTCCCTCCCTCCCTCGCTCCCCTGGGGATGCTGCGCGGTGGTCTCCTGCTTGGCGCTCTTGCTGTAGGGCAGCGGCGCGCGGGGTGACCCCGCTGTATTCCTGCAAGCGAGCTCCGGGCAGATATAAGCCCCAGTCGCACTACCAGCCATTTCCTTAATGGTTTCAAAGTCAGTTTTGATGACCTGAATAAAGGGAGGGGACAGGGTGGTGTGTGGGGGGGGGGTTCCTTTTATTACTTCTCACCGGTTCCTGCATTAACTTGTGTCACAGTGTCCTAAATTAGCTTCTCCTTGCCAGCTACTGGCTCTTCAGTATCAGCCTGCTGGAGAGGGTGTCCCCCTCAGCCGGGTAAAATCGCCTATATTTTGCGAATACGAATTGCCGAATTGACAGTTTGGTTGAATTGTCGCAGAGTAGGCAGTCAGAATTAATTTCGCCTTCTGATGTTGAAACAGTTGGCATTTTCAAACAAAAAGTCACTCTGGCTTTCATTTACAGAAAGGAGTTTGTATTCCTTACGTTGGCAGTGCTATGTAATGGTTAGGCTTCCAACATGAAGGTTGCAGGTTTGATTCCCAGGTAGTACACAGCCGTTGTAACAGTCCGCTAGGTAGCTAGCCAAGCCAGTTGGGTGGACCACCCAGGAAGTCGGCTAGTTTGGTGTCACATTTTCCCACTTGGAAATCTCATCCGTGAATCTCCTCTCTCCTCCGCTGCCTGTGGCTGCATTTCACTGCTGTTACGCTCATTGGCTGAATATGCAACATGTCCAAACTCGGCATGACCAATCAGATTACAGCGTGCCATGCTCAGGCGTGCCATATTTCCTCCACAGATGTGGAGTCGTAGGGACTCGGGTCTGTGGCCGTGAGTAGTCCTACGCGGTGTCATTAGTTTCAGTATTTCCATGTGAACCCTACATCCAACACAGATAGCAAAGGCATTTAAAGTGAAGAAACCGCATCACACTTGTCGTGGACAAACTCGAAATATATCTGTACGGTGGTGATTTTTTAATGTTAGCTTAGTAGCTAACGCATTGGGCAGAATTGCTTCTGGTTAATTTTGAGGCGTTCAGAGAACTGGGTGTAATGAGGAGAGTGTATGCTCGGAAGAATCACGTCATGTAATATTCATGTAAAAATATTCTTTGAGAGAAAGAAATGACACTGGTTTGGGGTTGAATGTTAATTTAGTCTAGTGAATTGGGATTTGGCCTACTTTACATAGGTAAGTCTCCAGTTCTCCTCTCTGTCCGCCTGTGTTGTTATCTATCTAAGGTATATAGTGTGTGTGTTGATTAGATTTGGCTGCCCTATTGTCCCCCCGGTTAAGTGTAAGGTTAGTTGCATAATCCTTTCATGTTAATGTTTACCCCGTGCGCCAGATGGGTCATCCTGTGTTCTCCCCCGAGGTGGTCTTGGGCAGACTCTGAACACC
The DNA here is from genome assembly GCA_039654925.1 of Anguilla pacifica. NCBI lineage: Eukaryota > Metazoa > Chordata > Actinopteri > Anguilliformes > Anguillidae > Anguilla > Anguilla pacifica. The sequence goes on from CM077286.1 coordinate 7,234,467, forward strand.
CCCACCGCCCCCCCCCTCCCCACCCGGCCCCTCTTTTGCGATTGCATGGCACTTGTCCCCTATTGCCGCCCCGCTCCAGTGATCTTTGAATCCCGCCGTGAATATGATTACCCCGCCGCCGCCGTCTTATCTAGGGCCCCGTTAATGTTCGACGGGCCCCGCCACGGGTTTGGGGAGGACAGGGGCGCGAAGCCGTGGAGGTCGGTCAGGGGGCGGAGCTTCGCGTGCTGTGTATAAAGGTTGGGCAGGAGCGGGCAGGGAGGGGTTTAGCGGGTGGGGGTAGGGTGGGGTGGGGGGGGGGGTTTGGCGAATTGGTGCAAATGGATGGTGTTTGGGTAAGGTGTCCTTGACCCTGTTTTTGCGTGTGCGTGTGCGTGTGCGTGTGCGTGTGCGTGTGCGTGTGCGTGTGCGCGTGCGCGTGCGCGTGCGCGTGTGAGAGAGAGAGGTGACGGAGGGGATGGAGACACAGATATGGACAGTTTTATTTTTAAAATGCCATTGTTGGCATTATTCATACCTGATATTTTTCCATTCACATGTCCTCAGATAAATGCAATGCGTCATTTAAGCAACACCCCCCCCCCCCCCCAAGCTCAGAAAATGACCACAAGTCACTATAAACACCAGACAGGTTAACCTAAACCTGAAATTTCAGAGTTTTGAAGATAGTAAACTGCACAGTTTCCCCAGCTATTTGTTCTCCATGTCTGTGCTGGTGTTGTATTCGGTGTATGCAAAGGGGTCCGATGAACAAGGACTTTAAAAAAAAAAAAAATAATAAAAAATAATAATAATTGTTTTCATAACTAGTGCAAATAAGCCTACGGATAGCTGAGGATCCAGGTGTTGTGTTATTTTAATTGGGTTTCCATTTAATGAACATTTGCATGAAGTAATCCATCCGCATAAATTGCCTAGATCATAGAGCAATAGCTTACTCTGAAATCGTAATAAAATGATAATTAAAAAGTGTCCCAATAAACTCCCTTTTCACACTTTCAAAACACTCGTAAAAATCAAAGAGCTGGAGCTCTGCCAACTGGGAGAGGGACGATCCTAATTATCGGGCATCATTGGCTCCAGGAAGGACGAACCTGCCGCGTTCTTAAGGCATCTGGCGGGCGATTTCTGCGATGCGATAATTTATCCACGATGTCTGCGCAGTGAAATAATTGTACACGCAGTTGACTAGTTTGTGTGTTGCAAGTGGTTTGGGGGGGATCCTTTTGAATCAACCTGTTGCAGGGGCCGTAAGCAGCTTTTTTGTTGTGTTGATGATGGCGACGCTGGGTAGTTTAAACGGCTAGGCCCCAACTGTAGTCTTTAAGATTTGTTTACTACACATTTTTTGTTATCAGAGGCTTGGTCATTAAAGCTGGACTTTGTCTAAGATATCTTCTCCCTCTTTGGTGTGTCTTGGTACCACCAGCCAGCTTGGCACCGTCTCAAACAGGTGGGAAGGTGTGTGTGTCTGTGTGTGTGTCTGTGTGTGTGTCTGTGTCTGTGTCTGTGTGTGTGTGTGTGTGTGTCTGTGTGTGTGTGTGTGTCTGTGAGTGTGAGTGTGTGAGAGAGCTTTGATAACCTGATAACCGTGCTCCAGATAGATTGCTGTAGTACTTTTTCAGGCTGTAAAGCTCTTGTGTTCCTGTTGGTCTAGATGCGGTGTATAATTACAGCACACCCTTCCTACCTACCTTTTAAATCCTTAATTACCATTACACATCCTCCTGCTTCTCTTAATTAAATCAGGGAGATATCCTGTCAAGATATGCATTTGTTCTCAGGTTCGCCTTTCCGGTTGTGAAAGTAAAACCGATTTTGAGTTTCTTATTGTGGATGAACGGGCGCTAAACAGTAGTCTGATGATTCAAGCACTGTTTTTGTTTGAAGTTCTCGTCATTTGCTGTGTCAGGCGTATGAGTTTGTCTATGTGTTTAAGGTTGTGTTTTACAATGGAATGTAACCCTTTAAAGAGTTGTTTTTTTTTTTTTTTTTGGAAAGTTTTTTCAAAATTCTTGGTCAGTGTTCTAGAACTCCGTTGCTCAGACCAGCAGTGATTGTGACATCAGCGTTAGAATGTTCAGTTAAGAACATTCTAATCACATATTTGTGATCTTGCACCATAAAGAGCAAAATGGAAGCTTTAGGTAAAATTCTAGCAAGAAGACTGAGGTCAGCCTAGACTACATGGCCCGTGGTAGCTTTCAAGTGTGAAACAGTTACACACCTGGGACCCACTACAGGTGTTCTGTAACTCTCCTCTTCCTGCGCTGTTCAAAGTCTGGTCTCACCTTTGGGGTAAGGTACATGCCCCCCCCCCCCCCCACTCCACCGCCCCTTCACCCCCCCCCCCCCCCCCAGGAAAACGGCTCCATACTGCCAAACCCCCACCCCCCCCAGCCCACGAAACCTGCTGTCTTGCAGACCCCTTTTCCAGGTCCAGACGCGTCTGCCTGTAGGTTGAACTGGGCTCTACGAGAATTAAAATTCCCTGTTCAGTCTAGCATGTCCCACGGTGTTTAACGATGTGCAGCACAGTTTGTGTGTTGAAGTTACGCAAGTGTTGGTATTTATTTGTCTTTTTGCTCTGTGAGAAATGGGGGAGAAAAAAAAGCTACTCCAGCTAAAATTGTTTACTCAAGGTCAAGGGCAAATCACAGATTGAGAAGAAGCTTGAACCCTCGCTGTTATCTAAGTGCAAATAGAGAACACTTGTGCTCATGGCGGTAAACAAAGTCAAATTAAGGATAGTTATTTAAATATTTGGGTCGGATGCTGGGTTAAATATTTGAGGATCTATTATTTATACCAGCCAATTAGCAGAGTGGGCAGAAAAGCTCTTTTGTGGAATTGTTGTTTTTATTTATTTTATCGGTAGTGTTTTATCAGTAGTGGTTCAGAAAGACGAGCTCTGCGGCAACCCCAGTGTGTAGGGCGCTAAAATAAAATGAAATGGATTAAAACCGAGCAAAAGAGTACAGCTGTTTAATATCGATTTCTGAGGGGGGTGGGGGTGGGGGGGCGGGTGTTGTGAAGCAGCCAACCTGTTAGAAAACATTAAATGGGTAGTCTTCTCTCATTATTGACATTTCGAGCCTGGCTGGACGTATTGTACCACCGGCATCTTGAGCTGCGTTTAAGAAGAGAAGTGGGGAAAAAACAAAACAAAAACACATTTTATCGCAGTTCAAGCTGCCGATCGCATGCTGATACTCCCTGAGGTCGAGACGGCGCACGAAGACGGTCCTCGACCCTGCTAATGGAAAAAGCGGATGTCCCTCGTCCTGAAGAAGATGCTTTTCGATTCTCAAACGGCGAAAGATACAATCATTATTTCATTACTGGAGTCTCCCAGAGCGGGTACAAAAGAAAGCATTAGTGCGCTGATAAAAAGACAGAGTCTTACTTTTACTGTCGATGGGGCATCATTGAGGTAACCTTGTTACCATTCAGACACCCAACCCACCCCCCGCCCCTGACCCCCCTTGTATTATTGATGTCGCTAAGTATTTCTATAATTTGTCTTGTGCTGTCCGTCAAAGATGCAGTACTGTCCTGCTGGTATTTACCCACGATGCTCCTGGTTTCAGATTCATTGTCAGGCTTTTGAAGGAAAACAAATTATGATTGGCAGCCAGATTTCTGGGTGTGGCCTGTTTTGTGCCCTGTTACCTGTCATCAAGCCGGAAAGGCAAAAAAAAAAAAAAAAACCGACTTATCCAGTTTGCTTCTATTATAAAGAGATTACCCTGCTGAAGCCATTGAGAATGAAACGTTTGGTGTTCACAGTGGTGGAACTGGAATGGCATGAATTAGGTCATTTCCCTGAAGAGTTGGGAAAGGATTTGCAGGGACGTGGCGAACGGTGTTTGTTTTTAAGCCACATCGTTGTGTGTTTGTGAAATCTGAGATTGCGCAATGAGGCGGGAAAGTGTGGGACATCGAATCGGAGGATTCTTACCCTGTGTGAACGTCCCGCGCTTCTCTATGGAATGTTGGACGCGTTAAAAAAAAAAAACTTAAAAAAAAAACAATAATGCGCTTTACTACTGTTTTTAAATTTTTTAAAAAAATTTTCTTTTTACAAGTGCCTTGCAGTCTTTTCAGTGCAACCGTACTGAATACGGGTCAGTAAATAATGCTAATTCTGCTAATTATAATGTACCTAACCCGTAGTTAACCTTGTTTGCGTGCCTTTTAAATGTCATTTGAAACGAATTTCAGCTTTCGTATATTTTACGGGCGGCCTGTTGCATTATAATGTTCGTTTCACATTCTTGTTTTTTAATGTGTGACTAAAAATCAAGGGAATCTGTGGGAGTACGTGGTACTGTTATATCACCATCCTCTCCCCAAAGCTGGTATTGGGACCAGTCTTTGTAAAACTCCCTTGTCAGTGGAACTATCGTATGTTGCATTTCCCTTTAAATTTTAATGATGTTGAGCTTCTGAGTGCATAAATATAATTGGTTGGTTTGGTCAGTGGCATCAGACACCAAATTGTGACGATGGACTTAATTGGTGTTATGCATGCATGTGTGTAGGTTGTTTAAGGACACCGAAGAGCATTAGGCTTCATCCAGAATTGCAAAAAAAACAAGATCCCGATGCTATATTTACAACTCTGTCGCTGTGATCGTTGTCAAGTGGTGTTGCTGCCCAGAGCTTAATTTGTTTTCTCTTTGAGCTGGAGTTTCCAGGCGAAAAGTCGGGACTCCACTGATTTTGATCCGAGTTGGTACTTGTCCATGGTTTTGATTCAAGTAATAAATTAGTTTTTGTCAATTTCTCCGCCGGCTGAATAAGATTTGGGGGAGTGCTTTTTAAAGCTTTTAGCTTTTTTCTGAACCTTTTTTTTTAATGTTCGCTTTTTAGATTAGCTTGGAACGGTTATTGCTAATTATCCTGCGCTCTCTTCCGTTTCGAGCGCGTCGCAAAAATTTATGCGTATCTACAAGAGAACGTGCCTCCCCTGCTCAGACTCCGGCTCTTCAAAGCAAATTCTTGGCACATCCCTCCTGGGCTAAAGTCTTTTCAGCGACTGTTCCCAGATAGATGCGTGTCCTTTTTTCTCTTTCTTTCTTTCTCTCTCTCTCTCTGAAGAATCCTTTGGGTTTGCTTCTTCTGCATCGCTACATTTGCATAACTGAAGTTAAGTGATTAATATATTCAAAATGGCCTCTGCCTATTACTGATTTCACAGACTTTTTCAGGGTTTTCCTCATTCTTTCTGAGGGGGATATTTCATGAAGCAGGATTGCTGCGTTAGCTGGGTAACTGCGCTGAGTAGAACTGAGTAAAACACCCAGAACACCTCTTTTTAGTCAAGCACCCAAAACCAGTAACTCCATGAACTGGACCCATCCTCCATCTTGCTTCGTGAAACAGGGCCCAATTCCCGCCAAAACTGTCCCCTCACCTGCATCCAATGGGCTCACCCTCTGGACCTCACACCTGCTACCTGCAGTCTCCTAATGTCCCATCTATCCTGGATAGGCTCCTATGAAATGCTAACAGGTTAGATGGCTAAGCACTAGGTGTGTTTTGCATAGGCTACTTGGTGCACTCGGTTGCAGTTGTACTACTGGAAGTTAATTGAAGTGGAGCAGCAGCATCCCATAATGGGGAGAAAGATCTGGTTCTTATTTGGGTTTTATCCTTCTGTAAGCAATAAAAAGTAATTTCCATATTATTTTGCAATCATAACAACCGTCAGTGCGATTTATATGGGGGCGCGTGTGTACGTTTAGATAAATGTTTTTGTTCTGCGTACTTTTTTGGCAGACCTCTGCGTTTGCTCCCCGGGCAGTCGTCTGCAGTGTGCTAACGGGGCGTCATGGGATTTCCAGTTTATTGGAATCCCGTTTAACGTTTAAGAGGAGCTACCGATTGGGCCGCTTTGGGCGGTACCGCCGAGGTAGCGGTTTCCTGGCGGTTTATTGGACCCGTTCCGGTCAGGACACCTGTGCGGTTTGCCAAGGGGTGAAGGAGGGCCTTTACACACCCTGTCCCATATTCAAATTCTGCACTGCACTCTACTCAGTCTGTCGGTAGGAGTCTCACGGATCGGTTGGTTCTGTGTCCACACGGAAGCGCATAATGTATAGGATGTGCACTGGCTTTCTTTTGGGAAATCTCAAGTTTTTTTTCTGCTTCACTGATCTGTCGTGCTGTGATTCTCAGATTTATTTACACACACACACGCACACACACACACACACACACACACACACATATATATATAGCTTTTTATGTTTTGGGTGAATTATTTTTTTTCGCCTGAAAGAAAGCCTTTTTTGCCTGCATACTCATGCACATGCACGCACACACACACACACACATGCGCGCAGGTATTTAATCATGTATGAACACAACAGCTTTGTGTTCATACATGTTTGAGGGCCATCTGTCTGTGGGCCATCTGTCAAGTTTAAGGGGATTCGTGCTTTCACTTGGTCTGAACGTAATCTTGACAAAATTTCTGTTGTGGTGTCAAGATTCCTGATCTTTTAAGCTGTACCATCAGGCCTTTGCATTGGCATGGACTGGGAAACGGAAATCTCTGGGTCATCTGATTGGTTTCCTAATGCATTGTGTATTTTTGGGAATAGATCCAGCTAAACAATTTCAGGCAATTATCTAAATTGTTTTTTTTGCCAACATGCAACATTTTCTCTCTCTCTCTCTCTCTCTCTTCAATGGGCAAAATTCTAGGCTAGATGTTCTCTGCGTCTTAGAAACATAACACATCTGATTCTAGGCTGCAGTTGCGAATGTCAGCGAAGCATGTTTTTTTGTGAGTATTCCTTGTGCTTCAATTATTTATAGCTTCTGGGGGGACTCCATGTTGCATGTCTTCAGTAACAACTTGAAAATTTTTAGAAGATCTGAGTATTCAAAGGGGACAGTGTATCAAAATGTGGCACGATGGAGTTGTTGCAGCTCCCCCCCCCCCCCCCCCCCCCGAATTCTGTTTATGTTTCTTGCTTGTGGGTATTTAAAAAAATAAATAAATAAATTCTGAGCTAAACATATTAGCATTATAGATTAATACTGAAACGAATTGAGATCCATTACATATTTACTTTATGATTACATATTTCTTTTCAGATATTGAAACTGAAAACAAGAGGTGGGAGAAAAAAATCATGTTTAGTGTGCAATTAAAAGCTTATCTTGCCTAATAGCTTCACAGACAAGGAGTACCCAAGGGACTTAAGAGTGATGGCTGTGGGACACTGGAGAGGATTTGTACGTTTCGTGTTTTCGAAGTACTCCTGATTACGGTGTCTGTGTTGGCTCGGTGATGGGGTAACTGTACCCCGCTAATTGCGTGTGGGGGCGCTTGGCGACCCTTCTGGTCTAAGCTGAGATTAAAGGCTGCTCAAAGCCTGAACCAATCAAACGCAGCAGGTCATTCACCTACCCAATCAGCACGCGGTATGAGCGTATCTTGTCGTGCTTGGTTGAGAAAGTGAGGGATATGAGTTTGAAAAGGGCAGTGCACTTCCCCAGCAGTTAAAGGAGAAGGGGAGGGGGAGGGGGGGGCTGGGTTGGGGGGCGTCTGTGAATACTTGGCTCACGTGCTTGGACGGCTGTCACCGGATTTGGCCGGCCATGTTTGAGGCTGGCTTAATGAGGACGGACCCGATGTAAAGAGGCGGAGTCAATGAAGCCTTACGGTAACCGCGGCCTCTGGAGACCTGTGATTGGAGGAAAGGTCAAACGGTCACGGAACTTTGAGGAAACCCCCACGGCTGAAATCGGGGAGACGGCTCGGTGGTGACGTCAGGCCGGCCTCGTCTCTGGGTGCTGTGGCGCCTCGCCGGGGGGGGTCGGCCTGCTGACTTCGGCCGACCCTGGATCTGGTCTGCTTCAGTCCTGACTCCCCGGTCACTGACACCATCCAGACAGTGTCCCACAATACCAGTCTTCCTGGGGGAATGAAGGCAAATTTTTATATTTGTACTCCTTTTTTTGTTTTTTGGGTAGTAGGATTATCGCCTCTGTAAGGAGGTCTGAGACAAATGCATGTGTGACAAGGTGTTAAATTGGCTGAAGTTTTTTTTAGATTTTTTTTTATTTTATTTTTTATTTGCTCTGCATTTCTCCATTTCTTTTTTCCCTCCTCTTCTGCGGCCGTGAAACTCCAGGGGAGCTCTTGCGTGGGATTTTCCCCCTCATTTAAGGCTTGCAAAGGCAATTTTCTGAAGTGTAATTTCTTGCTTTGTAGCGTGCGAACGTGCCCTACAGCCTGGCGGAGAGATGCGGGACCGCAGACTTCCATGCGCGAAGCCGCGGGTTTAAAACGCGTTATCGTTCCGGCTTTTTTTTTTTAGCTGCGACCACAGCTCTGTCTGTCGGTCTGTCGGTCTGTCGGTCGGTTGGTCCACAAAAGTGTCCCACCCTGTAGCGGCCACAGTTTTCGCCCCAGGAGGCTGAACTTTGGCATGGAGGTTGGTCATGACCAAAGGTAGAGCTGAGTAACTTTCAGGCCGATTGCCCTAGAGGGGGCGTGGCGATGGGCGTGGCCTCAAACGGATCCACAGATTTGTACAAGGTTTTGTGGAAAGGTTGGTCACGAGCCAAAGAAGAGGTCACGTGTTTGTGTGAGGGTGTGTGTGCGTGGATGCAGGCGCGTGAGCAGTCGCTGCTGTTGGGGATTCGCGCTTGTTTTTGTTCTGGAAAGTGGGAAAACAACCTGCACAGTGAAGAGAAGAAGCGGTTGCGTTTTTTAAAAAGCAGTTAAATAAAGCAAACAAATAAACAAGCCGTCTCTGGAATACGGCTTCTGAGGGGGACGGTCCAGTTTCTGAGACGATCTCGCTCTGAACAGATTGCGGGGGGAAAAAACCTCGGGTGTGCGAACTGAATGCGGTAACCGAGAAAGAAATCTCCCGTCCGTCCGGCTGGGTCTGAAGGCAGCATCTGAGTGGGGGTGCGGTGATGAAATATGTCCCTTGTCTGATGGCTTTATAGTCAGCTGTGCTTGGCCAGAAGGCAGTGACACTCTGTGTCTTGGACGCTTTGAGTATGCAGCCTAGCGGTCCGGGTGTGGAGACGTGATCCAACTTTAAATTTATTAAGACCTGACCACACCCTCACTGAGAGGCATGCTCACAAACAACTTGTTTTTCCTGAATACATATGCGTGTGCGCGTGTGTGTGTATGTGTGTGCGTGCATGTGTGTGTGGGCCTAGCCTGTATATTCCCAGGGGATCACAGAATTTACTGTCAGTTTATTCGAAAAACATTTGCTGGGTAGGCACACGTATGTCAACATGTCTGGGGGCCCGGAGCGTGGACGCTGGCACCATCTGCCCACTCTCCCCCACCCCAAATTACCCCCCCCCCCCAACTACGACCCCCCCCCCCCCGTGCCACGCCCCATTCCCGTCCAGTAGCAGTGACACTGTCCTAACACCCCCAGCCCAGACGGTAATAAATCAGTGGCCTGGGCCCACCCCAGCAGTCTGGCTAGCAGAGGACTGAAACGGGCCCCTGTGTTTCAGCCACTGAAGCTGAGTAGAGGAGCCAGACTCCCCAGCCTCAGAGACCAGCAGTAACTGCTCAGTGATCCTGTTTTAGGGATGGGCTTCCTTAATAAATTTTATTATTATTATTATTATTATTATTATTATTATTATTATTATTTTATTTTTTTAAGTGACTGGGCACTGTGGATGTCAACAAATTATCCAAGACCTGGAAAGAACTCGTAATGTGTGTGTAGATAAATGCGAAGGATGTCTCCTATTCCTAACTGATGTTCCAGAATGTGTGTGTGTTTGTGTGTGTGTCTGAGGGAGACGCACTATTGTGTTGCACTTGTCGTCATCTTGATGATGTCACTCTTAATCATGTCTGTGGTAATCATGCCTCACTTCTGGTTTGACTTGACGTGACTTTACTGAAGTAGCCTATGCTTACTGCGTGAACTAGGCTTGATGTTCATCGCTATGGATAACTGAGACTTGATTGAGTATTGTGCCTTATTGGATCAGTGTTCTGCAGTTGGTCCAGTGACCTTCGGCCTGCGCTTATTTCGTACGTCGCTTTGGATAAAAGCGTCTGCCAAATAAAATGTCACGAAATGGGGAGACTCGGTGTTCTTTCCGTTTAATGTATCAGTTTCTTTCTTTCGTTCCTGTTCAGCACAAACTGAACTCTGTACTCGCTGGCGCTGACCTTTCTGGATAAAAGTGGGTTTCACGCCAAAGCTGTTGTTTCGCCAATTTTACACACCGCACTGAAACACTATACGTTCCACCATATTTGCTCTCGGCTTCCGTAACCATGGCAACAGTGCAGGGCCCACCAAGTGAGAAGCACTTCCAGGTCAAAGGTCTGAGGTCAGGTTTCCCCGGGCATCGAGTTTGGAACCATGCCCAAATGGTGCAGCCCTTAGCCTGCAGGTCTGTGCAGGACGTGTGAAGGCGTGGTGGGTCACCAGTTGTCTCTGGATTTCACTGGGACACCCCCCTCCTCACTCCCTACCTTCCCCACCCCCCCACCCCCCTGCTCCTGATGCATGCATTACATCACCTGTCTGCTGCCGTCAGTGGGACGCCCCCCCCCCCCCCGCCACACCAGCCCACACCCTCCTGACTCCCCAAGTGTTTTGACAACCTCAATAAATCACACACACACACACACGCCCTTTTGCCCCATCCCTGCATCACTGCCACTTCCTCCGTCCCCTCCTGTACCCTCCCGGTTTTGGGTCTTTCTGTCAGAGTCCGGCCCTGTCACACGTGTCACCTTGTGGGAGGGGGTGGGGGTAGGGGTGGGGGTGGGGAAGTATAGCGGAAAGTTCCAGGCTCTGAGGCATGCGGCCTGCCAGGTGGTCGGTGGGCGGAGCTTCGATGGGCTCTTGTGAAACCCAGTCAGCTGCTGTCTGCCCCCTCCCTTACTCTCCCACTCTCTGTGCAGACAGCAGTCCTCGTACTGTCTGGTCAGTTTTTCAGCTTCCCTGTTACGTTGGCGTTGTGCCCCTGTCTATGGAGGTTTAGAAACATTACATCACGCTGCCCTGTTACCGTGGATACTGTTAGAGTAAACACATTCTTCTCAGCCAATGAATTTTTTTTTTGCACTTGTTAGCCTAATTCATGAAACTTGGTGGAATAATCAGAAACGCTCCAACCATCGAGATTCCGGTACACCAGTTAAATTTGCAAAGCTTACAATAAAAAAGTAAGGGGCCACCTCTCCTTTTACTTTGTCACGTTCATCTCAATTAAAAAAACAACACCGGGGAACAAAGTGGAACCATTCGATTTGAAATCCTTGAGCAGTCAGGGCGCATTACAAGGGCACACCGCTGAAGAAGGCACTGCTTCCTGTTTCAGTGCCGTGCGACAGTGAGAAACGGCCGCTCCCTGAGACCCTAACCAGGCGTGCCACCTCCTCTGCAGCCTAAAACCTGCTCCTGCCTCCAGGAGGATATATATAGGAGAGGGGGCCCCCATTTGGGTGATTGAGTGCTTCCTGGGTGATGGCCCTGTCAGATAATGGCTGCCCACCCCACTCCCCTCCCCCTCCGGATCAATCTTTCACGCTAATTAAATAAGGGTCATTTGGATAAAGTTAATGTATGTTTTACTCCATTAGCAATATTCTCACCCAGAATTCCCTTTTTCCCCAGCGCTGTAGAGCTCAGTCAATTATATCTCCCCTTTTTATTCCTTAAGAGTCTGGAGTCTGCGCGTTATTGTCTGCTGTGCCAGCTGCTCTGTAGGAGGGGGATTGAATTAAAGGGAAGACCCTGCTCTCCATTTGGTTTAAGTGTCTGTGGCGAGGGGTGGGTGGGTGAGGGGGGGGGGGGGGGGTTTCTGGGAGGGGAGGGGAGGTGGGTGGGGTTGCTGGGAGGGGAGGAGAGCTGGGGGTCGGCGAGGCGGGGGGGGTGGGAGGTGAGGGCAGGGGAGGTGCGGGGGGGGGTTTTAGTCCCAACAAACACCAGACGCCGTTTTTTTAAAACCATTTGTCTTTATCGATTAGTTGCCTGCAGTGATTCATGTTCTTTCCGGTTTTATTTGCAGGAGTGTCAGGTCTGTTCGACAGAGACACCTCGGTTTCCCCGCAGCGTTGGGGCGGTCCTGTCCTGTGCGATGGTTTTGAGCACCTGGGAGGAAACGGGCCTTTGACGTCGTAAGAAGGTTCACCTGCCGCATTCTGATTGGCTGCCGTCAAAGGGGGGGCTCCCGAAGAATCTGAACGTCCCACCGAGGGTAAGCGCTAAGGACTTGTGATAGAATGCTGATGTCATTTCTGTTCACATGGGAACCAGAGAGGACATCTCCACCAATCGCAGAGCACGTTGCTAAAGACATGCAGGCAAACGGCAGTGATGATTGGAAGATGCCTTCTGAAGAGCTGTGGGTCGTCAGCTCGGCCCTCCCTCTGTTTCTCTCTCGGTGGAGTTACCCAGAATTCCCCCGTGCGTCCACACACACACACACACACACACACACACACACACACACACACACACCCGCGCCGGTTTCACACGGTCGCTGTTAGTGGCAGCGATGCTTGGAATGTTGGTGTGGGCTTTGGGGGGGGGGGCGGGGGGCACGAGCGCTGTACACTGTATTTCCCCCCCCGTGCTGTACAGAGAACGCTCACCCACTGCGTGTCAATTGAGCAGACTACGTCGCCATCGGCAACGGTGCAACAACCCCCCCCCCCCCCCCCCCGCCAGGCTGGCGATCGCTACGTTCGCCGTCAAACTTAGCGCTCCGCGACTTCCGCGACTTCCATACCGAACTGATTTTTCTTTCTTATCGCTCATATCTCTGCCTCCTTCCAGGTCTTAGAGAGGGACATCTCCAAGAGGCATCTCGCTCCTGGTGAGGGGAAATTAGGCGGTGCTCTTTGAACACAGCTGCTGGGGGGGGGGGGGGGGGGGGGGGGTGATTTTGCAGAGGAGGCGGAGCCTCTCTGTGTGTGGCCCCGCCCCTTTTTTGTCTCCCGCCAAATCACGGCTGCAGCCTGGTCTGGAGGCCCCGTGCCGGCGCGGTCTCGCTTGGCCGCTCCTGAAGGCTGGCGCTGGAGCCGAGCGGATAAACCCGTCTGTTCACTCAGAGAGCCGGTAAACACCGCGCCCGTGTCAGCCAGAGCGAGCTGCCGCATTGGGCCTGGTAAACACCGCGCCCGTGTCAGCCAGAACCAGCTCGCGCATCGGGCCTCCACGGGAGAGACGGTTCAGGGGAAGAGCGACGAGGAGATATTTGGCTAGGGCAACGGGCCGTCTGTAATGAGATCGCAGGACGGGCTCGGGCTCACGTTGCGGCCTGTTTTGTTTCTCTTCTGCGAAATCCCTCGAACTAAAGACCTTAAAGGGGCGATCACTCAGACTTGTATAATTTTCCGACAAATTTTTAAAATAAATATGAAAGGAAAAAAGAAAGCAAGAGCGAAAGGAAGAAAGAAGGATAGAAAGTCCTTTAACGGGCTGACGCTGAAGGGCCTTCCCTTCCCTCGGTCTGTAGTGGGACCGCTATTCCGGAATGTTCCCGCTGGTTCCGCTCGTTCCAGCAGAATTCGGGCTCCGTCCCGGCCAGGCTCCGTGCCCTTCCATCCGCAGCCAGCGGTGAGGTCAGCGCAGAGTTGCGAGCTTTCGGGCGTGGAGAACGGGGGTCTTGGGCCTGGCCGGCCATCTCCTCTGAGTCACCGAAGGGTGATTCAGCTTCAGCTGGGCCCACCTTTCTTCTCTTCAGTTCTCTCTCTCTCCCCCCCACCTCTCTATCTCTCTCCCCATCTCCCTCCGCCTCTATCTCTCTCCCCCCTCTTGTTCTTTCCCCTTCTCTGTGTGTTGTGCTCTCTCTCTCTCCCTCCTCTCCCTCCCTCCCCCTCTCTCTTCCCCCCCCTCTCTCTCTCTATCTTCCCCCTCCTCCCCCCCCCCCCCCCCCCGTTCTCAGGGTTGGCCCAGCAGTGAGATCAGGGCGAGTGGGCCCTGGAAGGGGGACGGGGGGGGGCTTATTGAATAATGTAAGGCTGAGGCCTTTGGGCCTGCTCGCTCGCCCCTCCGTCGCAGATTACACAGTGACTGAATATTTCATATTTTAATGTCAACTCCAGCTCATGGTCTTCCTCCTCCTCCTCCTCTTCATCTACTGTCTGTTTTATTTCATAATTTTCTTTTCCCTTTGAGGAAGTTGGTAGTCTGTATGTGGGGAAGGGCGAAGGGGGGGGGGGGGTGGTGGCACTTTTTAAACTATCATGTATTATTGAAACAATTCAAAGGCAGAATTGAATTATTCATGTGAGAGCAAGATGAGTGTCCTTCCTCTCATCTTTATTTTTGTTTGGCCAAAATGAATATTTCAGTCCTTTGGTTATTCGTTTTTCTAGTCTTCTTGGTTCTGTAGTTTTTTTGGAAGATGCCTGTCAGTGAGAGGGGAGTTTAAAAAAAAATTTGTTTTACAACCTGGTCGCACCTTCTGGACTGTTGGCTGTTGTGCGTCGGTGGCAAGGTGTCTGTGACACTTGTTTGTTGCTCATGCTAAACTGCGTATTAAAATGAAGCGGCATTTTTTTTCTCTTGACGTTCTACCAGCTGTGCAGTGGCATGAGTGTCGAGCGGTGTCATGGCATTGCTTTTTCAATTTGCTTCTGATTGCATCCGGGGTGTAAAAACATCTTTTCGGCGAAGCTGACAGTGTGAAATAGGCGGTCTAACTGCCAATCGTCTGGTCTATCAGGAAACGGAATCTGGCCATGGTGGGGTGGGGTGGGGGGGGGGGGCTGAGGGGGCTTGGGGAACTGCCTGTTATAAGACACTGTTCCAGTGTGAGGATGGTCGCCGCGGTTGGGTATTGAATCCAGACTGTGCCAGTGCAGACTGTGTTTGTGGTCAGCAGCCTCACAGTGCTCAGCATCCCCATCGCCCCTGGCCTGGGAGGTTTCCGCTCGGCCCGGTCGACAGCATCTGGTCTTGCACCAGCAACCCCCCCCCCCCCCCCCTGCTGGTCAGCTGGCAGGAAAATAAGACCGACTGACAGACCAGGGGCAAATGGGAAAACCATGGAGATGCCCTTTAAAGGGGGAGTGGTCTAGTGTCACATGACCCATGAATCACGTGTCGATCAATAACTCCTGTGCTCTTCCCATAAAAGGAGGGGATCTTAGTTTCTCATGGGGAAGCGATGTAGTGTAATGGTTAGGGAACTGGACTTGTTATTCGACTTGCACCCTTGAGTAAAAGTACTTAACCTAAATTGCTTCGGTAAATGTCCTGCTGTTTAGATGTGTTTTATGTAAAAAGTTGTGTCTGCTGTAAATGCCTAAATGCAGTGTAACCATTAACTCCTCTTTCTTCTCGTCCTGTGACTCATGATAAAACTGCAGTGTTTTATAATGAGTCACTTTTAAAATTCTACAACCGAGGTAAAGCGACCCAACGTACAGCGCTCGAGAGCGCAGCTGCTGTGCCTCAAACCCAGGATTCGAACCCGCAGCTCCAAGCCCTTAGCACAGCTGCATCTTCGGTTCAGTCCAGGTCCCAGCGGAGGGGATGTTAGGAGTGTGGATGCTTATTAAAGCCAGGATTCGAACCCGCAGCCCCAACCCTTACTACAGCTGCATCTTCGGCTCAGTCCGGGTCCCAGCGGAGGGGATGTTAGGAGTGTGGATGCTTATTAAATCCAGGATTCGAACCCGAAGCTCCCAAGCCCTCAGCACAGCTGCATCTTCGGCTCAGTCCGGGTCCCGGCGGAGGGGGTGTTAGCAGTGTGGATGCTAATTAGCAGCTCTGTGTAATCACCTGCAGCAGCATGGGCAAACACCCGCCGTAATTAGCACTGCTGCAGGGAAGGAGTGAGGAGCGGGAGAGATGGGACTGCTTTTACTCTGTCTCTCTCTCTCTCTCTCTCTCTCTCTCTCTCTCTCTCTCTCTCTCTCTCTCTCTCTCTCTCTCTCTCTCTCTCTCTCTCTCTGTGTCTCCCTCTGTCTCTCTCTCAATTCAATTCAATTCAATTTGCTTTATTGGCATGACAGAACATTACATTTCATATTGCCAAAGCATACAATGTCATAAAAACAATATACGTTTAACATAGAACAATACTTATATCCTTTGATGTAAACATGAAGAAAGACTAGAAACACATGAACAGTAAACCATACATTGAAACAAGAACTTCCGTCTGATTTGGGGATTGAGAAATAAGAATGGGGGAATATAATATATAAATAAATAATAATAATGATAATAATAATAAATAAATAAAAGTACATCACAAGTACTGTGTCTCTCTCTCTCTCTCTCCATCAGATG
This sequence comes from Anguilla pacifica, assembly GCA_039654925.1. NCBI lineage: Eukaryota > Metazoa > Chordata > Actinopteri > Anguilliformes > Anguillidae > Anguilla > Anguilla pacifica. The sequence continues at coordinate 7,250,747 of CM077286.1, forward strand.
GGCAGGTAGGTTAACCGAGCCGGGACCTGGGGGGGGGGGGGCCTGGGGGGGGTCTCTGGAGGAACGTAGTCGATGCTGTTTGGGGGGGGGACTGGGGGGGGTCTCTGGAGGAACGCGGTCGCTGCTGTTAGGCGTGTGCTCCCTGGTGCTAAACACCCCGTTATGGAAACGTTAGTCAGGGGTCGCCGAGCGCATATCTCAAGGAGATTTGTCTTCCGTCTCCTGGCGCCCCCCCCCCCCCCCCCCCGCCCCACTGAACAGGTCACTGCTCGGCCGGGTGGCGGTTAAATCAGGAAGAGAAACGACCTCCGTGAGCCGGGCCCGTTGCCCCCCCCCCCCCCGAAGGGGAAGTAGGGTAATTTTAGTTTTTTTTTTTTTTTACGGTTCGACCATTTGCTACGATGTCGTCGGCAACAGCTGCCAGGACGGGCGCGAGTGAGGGCACAGCTGTAGGTTTTCGGGGTCGGGGGTTTCCTGCAGAGACATTTTAATCGCCATCAGCAGGAAACAGAGCTTATGTGCAGACCCCTCATCCTTGGCCCGTTACACGCAAATATGCACGAATAAGAGATGAGGTAGTGTGGTGTGATTAGTGTGCTTGGGGAACTGGAGTGGTAACCGAAAGGGTTGCAGGTTTGAATCACAGGGTAGGACACTGTCTTTGTCCCCTTTAGCAAAGAATTTAAACTGATTCACTTCAGTTTACATCCAGCTGTATAAATGGATACTACGCACAGGTGTAAAAAAACTCACTCTGGATAATAGTGCCTGATAAATGCTTCTAATGTGTACATGTCTTTGACTGGCTGGTTCTCGGAGTTCCCACTGTTAAGACCAATCTAGGTCGATCTGCGTTCTACTTCAGTGCCCCATACACATGGAATATCTTGCAAGATGCACTAAAGATGGACTCATTTCTGTCATTAAAATGATTCCAGAACTTGATTTTAAGTGTTAAGTGTGTCCTTTTGTACTTGTTTTAGGTGAGATTGTTCTGTTGTAACTCAGCAGTATTGTAAATGAGGGTCTCTCTACCTCAATGCATCTCAGAGATTTAAATAAAGGATGAATGAATGAATGAAAGAATGGATGTATTGTGATGTAATACAGCAATGTACTGTGATGTAACATACAGTCTGGACAGGCCAGGGGCATGATGGGACTGGACTGGTGGAATGCAAGAGCATACCCTTTAGTTTGAATATTGGGGTGGGGGGGGGGGGTTAAAATGCATAGGCCCCAAGAACTGGCATCTAGGAAGAAAACATTTTTCAAGACCAGCTGTGAAATTATAATTTCTGATGAATTCTAAATGGGAAAATACGTCTGACTACTGATCAATCACAACATGAAATCCCCATCTTTGGTGGGATGAATGTCCCTCCAGGCCAGGACGGGGGGGGGTGGGGGCTTCAGAAGAACCTGCAATTGTTGGTCCAATTCATGAGGGAGAGGGGTAGAGGAGCTCGAGAATGAGGGGATTGAAAGAGAGTGCGAGATCAAGCGAGCAACATCAAGAGTGAGGGAACGATCGAAGGAGAGATGGAGATGGAGGGAGATCAAGATGGAGAGAGAGAGAGAGCTGGGGAGGAACATCTGTACACTCTCGGGGAGGAGAGAGGGCTGAATTACTCCTCGCAAGGCGAGAGGGTGGACTGGCTGTCACTCAGGCACGGAGCTGCCGGGTTCTCTGCGAGAACAAAGGTTTCTGACGGGCGGGCACGTACGGCTTCATCAGCACCTGTACCGCTGCACAGGTACTACTGCACAGGTACCACCGCACCTGCGTTCCTACACACCTGTGAGAGCTTCTGAGTGGCCTTAACCACACACAGCTTCATCAGCACCTGCACCACGCCTGCGTTCCTACACACCTGTGAGAGCTTCTGAGTGGCCTTAACCACACAGCTTATCAGAACCTGTACCCCTGCACAGGTACCCCTGCACAGGTACCCCTGCACAGGTACCAACCTGGCCTTGGTTGTTGTGGATGGAAACCACAGTTACGTGTTACAGATGGCCCACAGCTTGTCTGTCTGTGACACGTGTTATGGATTGAGAAATGAACAGTCTCTCTTTTTTTTTTTTTAAGGTAATTGTGGCTTCTTGGCCTTCAGAGTGTTTACCGTGCTCTCTGAATAACAGCAGCATTTCTTGGGAGCTGAATCATGTTGCATAACGTGTAAAGAACAGGGCAGTAAAGCTGAAATCAGTGGTTTTCTGCAGCAACGGCTTTTTCAAGGAATTACCGGCTGTAATGATTTTTTCATCCTGACGCTGTCTTTGTCTCGTTTTCTTGGCTAATTTCCGGCTACTCTTTGTTGTTGGCAGCCATCAGCAAACTCTTCACCGTAAAATTTCTAAAAAGCAATCATCACTTACCTGAATGCTGACGTACCTGGATGGCTACATTTGGGCAGTTTTTTGTGGAGTTTAAAAAATGAATTTCTTTTTTTTTTTGATAGGTAATTTTTAAGCTTTGGCTGTGTAGTACACAGTGAAATGCAAGGGCCGAATCGGAAGGGACCGCAGTTGTTTTATGACTCGTTGCTTAGTTTATTATTTTCAGGCTGAAGAACAGAAGATGGGAATGAACCCGGTGTCTGTGTGCCTGTACTTTTCCAAACGGCAGTCAGGCAGCCTGTTGATTGCTGGTTTTATGGCAGTAGCGTGCTCTCTGGCTGAACCCTGAGCCCTTCGGAAGCAGCAAAATCTGCAGCACAAATTTTTCTCTTCGCTCCGCCCACCAATACTGTGCTACTTTTTGCCAAGCTCCTGCAGGAAAAAACAGTGAGGGAGGGGTCCGTCCCCCCCCCCCCAAAAAAGGCATGAACCCCCTTGTCCATTTGCTGGCCCCTGAGTTGGGATCAGCAGTGGAAACTTTTCCACCACCCTCAGCCCCCCTCCCCTCACTGTCATAGCTGACATACATTACCATTATCTCTCTCTCTCTCTCTCTCTCCCTCCGTCTGTCTCTCTCGCACTTTTTCCTCTCTCTTTCTCTTGCTCTCTCTCTCCCTAACTCTTGCTTGCTCTTTTTCTCTCCTCTCTCTCTCCCCCCCTCTCTCTCCCCCTCCCCCTCCTCCTCCTCCCCCCTCCCCCCTCTCTCCCTCCCTCTCTCACAGCTGCTGTTCAGCTCTATATATGTGAATATGTGAGTGGCTGAGCGGGTCGCTATAATGGGTTGTTGTGTTAAGGAATTCTCGGCATTCTGAAAAGTGCGAGGGAGGGGGGGTGGAGGGTTTTAGGATGGATGGGGGATTATACCAACCTTTGCCCGTGCTGGCAGTGAAACGATTGGAGTGGGAGGTGGGAGGTGGGGGGGGGGGGGGATTAAAGATGGTACTTTACTCTGTGCGGAAGTGCTGGTGGCAGGCGTCCAATCTGCGACGTGTTATTAAAAATGAAGGATGGGGGGTTCACGGAGGTGGGAGTTGGGGCTGGGCGGTTTTTTCGGGTTCTGGGAGCCGGAGTGGGGGCGGGGGCGGGGGCGGGGGCGGGGCGGGGGGCAGGGCGGGGGCGGGTGGCGAGGGGTCGCTCCCATAGTTTGGGGGCTTTGTGTCGGGTGCGCCAGCGCTCGGCCGGGAGGCCCGTGAGAAGAGCGGGTCTCGTTACGCCCGTCCGGCGAGGTCGCCGTGGTGACGGGGGTGGGGGGATTTTCGGACGGGGGTCGGGTCCCGTACGGCATGTTACTCGTCTGAGGAAGCGGCCCGGCTCGGTTCAGCACCCCTCTGATTGGTGTCTGGCCCGTAAAGGAGGAGCCTGCGGTTCTGTGTGTGGTCCTCCAGCCCTGTGGCCCGAGAACTTTTCCATTATTTCCCAGAATTCCACCTTTTTTCTGTCATTTCCCAGAATCCAAACAAGCCTTATTTTCTTCCTTTTTTTAAGGTGCAGTGAAGTGAACACATTTTGTTTTGTTTTTCTTGGTACAGATAGGGTCGTCCATTATACTCAAATCAGTGGAGATTTTGAGATGCTCCCCCCCCCCCCTTCCCCTCCCCAAACATCTCTCACATTATGTAAGCCGTTCTCACGGCTGGGTTTCCACTTTTACATTGCATTGCATTGCAGGCGTTTAGCAGATGGTCTTATCCAGAGCGACTTACACAGCTTTTGCAGTTTTATACCATATTAATTTGTACAGCTGGGGATTTAGTGAAACTATTCTGGTTAAGTAACATTTTCAAAGGGTACTGCCTGGGAATCGAACCTGCAACCTTTAGGCCGCAATGCCCAGTTCTCTGACCAATCATAAGACAGTGCTACTCTACTTCACTGTGGGGCGGGTGCAGAGAAAGTCCAACTGCAGCTGCAGTTGAAATGGCAATGCAGAGTTCTGTCAGTCCTGGCCGTGCAGAGCGAACAGACCCCCCCCCCCCCACCCCCCCCAACTCACCCTGAATTAGAAGCGATGGGGATACTGTCTCTGCTGAGGTTGCTGCAAATTCACCCCCGGAGGCGGCGTTGGTGGGAGACGGACATGCCGTGTAAACCAATCCCCAGCTCCGATGACCCCGGCCTGGGGGGTATCAGCCAGCTAGCCAGCCAGCCAGCCAGCCAGCCAACCTGGACTGCACAAGAATCTAGTTTATCAAGGTGGTTATCAGTCTGATGGGATTTGGGGTGTGTGTGGGCTGGGGGGGGGGGGGGGGAGGCGTGATTGGGGGGGGGGAGGTGGTGTGCTAGGGTAGCAAGGCTGCAGCCTCCCCATACCTCCCCCCCCCACACACACCCCCGAGCACTATTTCCCTGTAGGGTTCTCTGCTGTAATGGCTTTTCCTCCGTCTCTCCGCTGGAAATGTAATTTGCTCCATGCCAGGACTCCCCTCTCTTTAACATCGGCAGATGAGGTTCACTGTTCTTTTAATGGAAAATCCTGCTTACACATACAGTATATTAGAAGGATTAATTCTGCCCTACACCACCCCATCACCCTCCCCCCCCCCCGCCTTGTGTATCTCCCATAGCCCCCCAGGCCCTCATTCCTCTGGGTTGCCGTGGCTGCGGTCTCTCTCATTTGCTGCTGTTATTTTCTCAGATTGGTCTTCTGTCCTCCGGTACCACTCAGAGCCGCGTGGCTGTGATACTACCGCAGCCACTGCAGAGAGAGGGCGGGGGGGTCTGGAGGCTGGAGGGGCTGAACCTGATGATATATAAAAAATAAATAAAAAAAAGACTCAGAAACAAACTTAATGGAACTGTCCACGCCCGGTCCAACCTGTAACAAAGCGTCACCTGAGGGCCCTGGCTGTAGTGTACCTGCTTGCCGTGCTGTGCCCTTTTTGCGGAGTGCTGATGAAATTGCGTTGCGTTTACTTGGCCGAGGCTCGTAATTCCCCAGCGCCTTGGAGCGGAGAGCGGAGAACGTTTGTCTCTGTGTGATGTCATCAAGAAGGGACAGAAGGCCTGTTTTTAATTGCAGTGCGTGTAAAGTTAGCCAAATAAACCGGCGATTAGTATTGTAAACAAAGGGTAAGAGCCGCTACGTGGCTACCTGTCTTTACAAAGCTGTCACGCTGGCATGTGACGATAAATAAATTAATACAGGATGAATTATTAACTACGAGTGGTTATTCGTTGTGCTAATTAATCACAGGAAGTGAGGTGCATAGCCTGGCCCAATGCTGTCAGCATGTACATCAGGGACGCAGTGCCGTGCGAGGCTGCTGGCTCATCACTGGTGTCTTTCCTCCTCTGCTGATCCCTTCCCTCCATCAATTTTGTTTCCCCTTCTTCTTCTTTGCTTTCATTTATTTTTTGTCTTTCTGGCTTATCCCTCCTCACGTCCACATTCTCTCCATTTCTTCTCTCCCTCCATCTGAAAGTATTTCTGTTCTGCTTCTTTCTTCCCACCTCTGTCTTTCTGCCTCTTCTCCGGCCATCGCTGTCTGTGCGTGAGGATTCGGGGTTTCAGAAGATTTCAGATTTTAAATCTTCACAGTTTCAGAAGAAGAAAATATGAGCCCCCCCCCCCCCTCCCCCTCCCCCCCCCGGTCTGTGGTACAAACCTCCCCCCCCCCTGTGAATATCGCCCGTAGCGAGTGTCTGTAGCGCTGGCTCCGGGACGCGGTAGCGTGCTGTAGATGCTGAAGTAGCCCTCGGGCTTGCGGAGGTTCGATAGCCCATCGAGCGGTTCTGCTTCAGACGGGACGCGCCTCCGGATGCCGCGAACGAATTTTTACCGCCGCGCGCCGCGGAACGCTGCAGATTCCGTTCCGTCTGTCGGGAGCAGGGTTTCGGTCACGGCGTCTGGGGGTTCCACGCTCACGGGGCGTACCCCCCCCCCCCCCCCGACTCCGCCCGCCGTTTCGGGGGGTGGGACCGTGGGGCGCGTCGGCGTGACTCGTCTTAAACCTGCGGACTTCAAGCACAGGCGGGAAAACCCCGTTTGTGTTCCGCTACCCGCATTAAAAAACGGCTCCGGCCGGCCCCAGAGTCCGCTCGACGCTTCGCACGCCGTTCCCACGGCAAGGATGTTTTTTTTTCTTCCTCCCCCTGCTGATTTCATCAGAAAATTAATCTTAAGATTTTCCGCCTCATGCAGACAGGAAAGGGGGGTTGAATGGTGGCGGGGGGGGGGGGGGGGAGGGGGTGGAATATAAACAGAAATTCAGCAGGGTCTGAAATGTGCTGATGTGCTCATTCCCAGACTCTTAATTTCCATGTGACGGAACACGATGTAAACGATGCAGATGGGCGCTCTGCCCTAAATCACCTTTTTTGTTTTTGTTTTTTCTTTTTGGATGGGGGGGTAGGAAAAGGGCCCGATCGCTGTTCCTACAGACCGATACTCAGACGTCTCTGCAGGTGGGCCACGTGCACCCTCTTCACACGCAGCCGAAGTGCACGTGTGCACGTGCCGTGTGCTTTTTCTAGCTCGTACACACGCACGCACACACGTGCGCACACGCACGGGTGACATCAGCGAGGGCGCTTCTGCTGCCCGTTTGGAGTGGAATATTTAACGCGCCCTCTTTCGTTTTGCGGGAGCACGCGGACCCTCCGCTTCAGAAACGGCGTTGCCGCGGACTCCCGGAGACAGGGCGGCATCAATCACGCGCTGCGGCGTGCGTCTCCAGCGCAGGGCGAAGAGCCGTGTAATGATCAACGCCCGGGTCTGCTGAATGTCACGGTCGCTACCGCACAGCTCCCGCTGAGCGCACGCGTGTGCTCCCCGGCTTTCTGACCGCACACTCGCACGTCGTGCTCGAAGCACAAGCGTTGGGGCGAGGAAGGTCATTGGCACAATTAGCAAGTGTTGAATACATTTACAATTAGGCTGATTGATAAGGATTTATTAACCCTTTGAAGAGTAGGACTTTCGGAAGGTTTCTGTTTTTTCTTTCTCTTTTTCTGAGTGTGTTCTAGAACTCCATTGCTTACAGTGATACCAGCAGTGATTGTGACATCAGCATTAGAATGTTCAGTTGAGAACTTTCTGGTCGCGTGTTTGTGACCTCACACCTTAATGGGTTAATGACAAATGGGGATATTAGCTGGCGTAAGGAAGAGGGGGATTCTCTAGGAGACAGGGTTAGGGTAAATCGCAGGTCAAACAAGCAGTCTGGCAGTATTTAGGTTTATGTTTAGGCATCTAGGAGATGCATAAATGTAAAGGTTTAGGCAATGATCAGCTCATCTGAAGTGATCAGTGTCCCAACCAGTAGCAGTAAATGCATAATCTTACAGCATAGAGTTGGGTGCCATATTAGGTGCAAGGTGCACAATTATAAAGAAAATAAGTTAGGATATAGTATATGATATAGGATACATTAACCCTGAACTGTGAAATATTCAGCGTTAGATGAGCCAAACCGACAATGCACTTCTTTCTTCTTTGGTTGGCCATCTGTTTAATTAAGGACCAGGGGACCCGGAGGGTGGAGGTACACCACAGGGCCCAGCGTAGATCCCCCACACCGCCCCTGGCATTTCCTCTTCCTGCAGAGAAACGCTGTGAAAAGCCCTTTCAGATTAAAAGAAATTACAGTTAGCATTTACGGCAGGGAAATTACCGTAGTTCTCTGCGTGATCTCTGCTGCGTTCATTTTTTAAATAAAAAAAAACCCTTGCCTCGTGTCTGTCGTCGTCTGCTCCGGTGACTTGAACGTTTGTGCTCTCAGAGCGAGGTTTGTGACCGATCGCCGTCTTTAGTGCCGAGCTGTGCAAATTTGCCGTCTTGAAGGAAGTAGCATGATTTAGATCTTTGTTTGGTAACCAACGGCCGGGATATTTATCATAGCTCAAACCCGCAGCACCAAGCTGCAGCTCGGGGAAGATTTGCAGATATTTAACGAGGTCAGGAGGTGTTCAGAGAAGTCGGTGTGTTTGCAGTGAATGGAAGTGTATTTCCATAAGGGCCTCTGCCTTGGAATCAATAATAAATAGTGCCCAGTGTCTTCTGTCGACTACATGCGCCGTTATGAACAGGCTAGTTTGAATGTGCAGAGTTCGTCTGAACGTGGCGGATTTTTGCGTGGAATTGTGGGACGTTGAGTTCATTGCCCGGGACACCTTCGAGCCACCTGCCCCCCCCCCCCCCCCCCCCTCATCCACCATCACAGCCCTCATATTGAGTGCCTCAGGTAACAGTGTGGTGGGGGTGGGGTGGGCATTAAGTCCTGATCATGTGCCGGAGTAATGGAGGATGCTGGGAATCGTTGCACTGTCAGCACCGGTGAGCAGCAGGCTAGTAATTGGGGAAGCTTGTGTTATGCAGAGCAGCGGGGTCACACCCCCCCCCCCCTTACCCACCGTGACAGTTCGGCTCGGAGAGACAGGACAGTCTTTCCATTAACAGCAGATTAGACCTGGGGGGACTGCGCAGAGTGCTGGGGGTTGAAGGCCCGAAGCACAGCCTCCCTCTCTAGACTGAGCCCCGATTGGTCTGCTCTCCGGCTGCTCTCCGGCTGCTCTCCGGCTGCTCTCCGGCTGCTCTCCGCTGCTCTCCGGCTGCTCTCCGGCTGCTCTCTGGCTGCTCTCCGGCTGCTCTCTGGCTGCTCTCCGGCTGCTCTCCGGCTGCTCTCCGGCTGCTCTCTGGCTGACCGCTCAGGCAGATGGGGAGCTCTGTGACCGCTAGGACGATGGCAGAAGTGTCCTTTTACTGCGATGGCCCAAAGTCACGGGCGCCTCCACGCCATGTTCCGCAGCACGTCCTGGGGACGGGACAAGGGCATTCTGGGTATTTAGTTGGCTCGTCACTTTGGCTGTCTCCCCTCTTGCCCTCTGCTGGATACTTGACAGCTGGGTAATAGTCCGGTTGGGCATGTGTGTGTGTGTGTGTGTGTGTGTGTGTGTGTGTGTGTGTGTTTGTGCATGGTGTGTGTGTGCATGCACATGCATTTGTGTCCACAAGTGTGTATGCCTGTGTCTGTGTGTGTGCGCATTCGTGCGAGCGTATGCGTGTGTGTGTGCTACTGTGTCTGTGTGTGTATGCGTGTGTGTGTGCTACTGTGTGTGTCTGTGTGTGTATGCGTGTGTGTGTGTGAGAGAGAGAGATTGAGTGCTGTAGCGCTTGCTCACGGCTGGGCTGATGGCTCAGAGCTAGCAGCATGTCACAACATTTCTCACGTCCCCACAAGCATCCAGGAAACTTTCACCTCAGGACCTCCTGTGCCCACGTGCTTCCTCACAACCGTCAGAGAGGAATGTGTGCACAAGGCACGCACACACACGCACTCACACATGCTCGCACGCGCACACACACACGCTCGCACGTGCACACACACACAGATGTGCACGCACACACATACACACACACACACACACACACACACACAGAAAAGGTGCATACACATGGTCGCACTCACACACACACACACGGAAAAGGTACACACACACAAACACACACACACACACACACACACACACAGTCACAGGTAGCCCCCGTACTGCAGTCCTCTGGGCAGCGTTCCTCAGCAGCCCCATTAGCATCGATTGATACCGAGTCCAGGTTTCGGGCCCCAAAAAAGATCAATGGCGGCGACCGCTCTTCTCCCTTTATTGGTTGTCGTGGTGATAAATCTCTGGGACAGGCCAACCTATTTGTTTCCTTTAAAATCCAGTAGAGTAGCACCCCCCCCCCCCCATTCTCCCCGCGTACCAACATAATGTACCCCTCCAGGCCTTCCTTTTCATTTTTAACTCGTAAACCTGTCACTTTGCCTTTTTCCCCCTCCCACTGCAGGGCGTGTTGTGTATGACAGATACACCCAGAGTTTTCTTCTTTTTTTTTGTTTTTCCCCCCCCCACCAGCGCAAACGAGTTGCTCTCCACGGCAACGCGGCCAAGTTTCTAATCATTTGGCTGGAAATATTTTCTCTATTTTTACCTCACGCCCCCCCCGTCCAGGATGGGGTCAGAGTGTACCTTTTTTTAAAAAATTTTATTGTGAGTTCTAAACCTTATACTGAATCGAAGTGACAGGTCGGTTTGTCTGGTTGCAAGGCCCCCCCCCCACCCCACCCCATTTTGAATTTCTGCCTGTGCTGAGGAGAGCATCAAGGTTCTCACAAAGCTGTAATGGAAGCTGACCAGTCTGTTGTGCTAGCTGCCAGACGTGGGGTACACCTTTACACCCGCACCCATGTGAAGCAGCTAGGTAATTCATTTTGATTACTTTTACAGACAAGGTCGGACTTGAACGGCTTGTCCTCGTCGTTGTGTTTTTACATCCTTAAGAATTGAAATGGATTTCATGCACCAAAAACGGATGAGATGCCAGAACTTGGAAAATTTGGATCGTGACCTTGAGTGGTCCTTGAGCTACGTGTCGGGCTTCTGTGAAATGGTCCGTGCGGTGTTCTAGAACACTGGTAGTCCAGAGACTACTCCAAAAACATTCAAAAGACCTCAAAGGGGTTAGAGGTGCCTGGACAGCAGGGTGATGCAGCGGTTAATGGGGGCGCGTGTTTGGAGGGTTCCCTGGGTGAGGCTGTGTGATTAAAGCTGCCTGAAGCGTGGAGATGAAGAGAGCCAGCCTGCTACGTCCGTGCCCCCGCAAGCCCACTGCTGAGACTGCTGGCATGGGCAATGAGGAGGTGTGTGTGTGTGTGTGTGTGTGTGTGTGTGTGTGAGAGAGTGTCTGTCTGTCTGCCGGTTTATGTGCCTGTGTATCTCTGTCAGTGTCTGTATGTACGTTTATGTGTCTGTGCATAAACTTTGTGTGTTCTGTGTGTGTGTGTGTGCCCTGTGCGTGTGTGTAAATAGGTCCATATTTATGCATTAACTGTGTCAATATTTAGTAGTGCTAAAAGCATTAATGATGATACCATTAATTCATAATTAAGTGCCTTGTAATGGCAGATTGAAACTGAAGCTGTTGTGTACACATTTGGGAAAACGGGAAACGAGCACATGGCATGCTGGGGCATATGGGTCAGACCAGTCAGCATGTAGAGCCTAACAGCTTGGGCCAATCGGCAATCGGATGACCCAGTTCCATCTTCAAACTCACCAACTGGATGCAAAGCCAGTTCTCCTGAGTAATTTTATCCTCAGACCGTCCATACCATGAGCAGAAACAGCCTAGCACTCTCTCTCCACCTACACCCCAACCCCCCCCCCCCCTCCACTGCCCCACATTCAAACACATCCCCCAGATCCACCCAGCTCGCCTGCACCCCGTGATCTGATTGGGTGTAATAAATACAATTGCGTGAAGTAAACATTTGAAAAAGACGTTAAGGGGGGTTGCTGCTTATGAAACTGGAGAGGATCAATGAGGCCGATGGAGGTGGGGGAGGGGGATCCGTTTTCGTCTTTGATAGCCAAGGAAGCGTTTCGCCCGAGCGATTGGCCCGCCGGTGTGATCGTGCTTTTTGATTGGACGAGGACGGTGACGGTGGCGGTCAGTCGGTTGCCCTCAGTTCACGTTCGCTTTCGTGCATCACGAGCACCTTGGGTGTTCGAGTCTTGACGACTGTCTCTTCGAAGGTGTTGGGGGCGAACTTAACCCCCCCCCCCCCCGCCGAGAAGCCAAATTCACACCTTGGGGTTCAGATCTAAAAATCGGAAGGTGACCTTTAGCGCTTCGCAGAACCCCGGTACTTGTGGAATTTATTAGGCGGGACTGACACCCCCCCCCCCCCCTTTCTGTGCCAAGTTCGTCATTCGGAGACCAACTGGAAACTGCGGTCTGACCGACCAGCTGGAAGATCCTTAATTACCATGGCGACGACCTTGGTCAGCGGCGAGTTGGCGGCGTTTTCAGACGCCGGAGACGCCGGGCGCGGGCTGACTAGCGCGCTGATTTTTTGGGGGTGGGGGCGGGTGGGGGTGGTGGTGCTGGTGCTGACTGTGTCGATGGACCCCCCGACATCATTAATGAGGTCGCCAGACGGTGCGGAAGCACCGAAGGCTTGTCGCTCCCGAGGAGTTTTTAGCACAATTTTCCCGTCTAAAAATATCTCCCCGGCTGTTTGTTCTCCGTAATTAGGGGAGGTGGAAGAGATACTGTACATGTAGGGTTATTTCTGTTACTGTATCTGGGTCAAGCCGGTGTGTGTGTGTGGAGAGATCCAGGGGCTGGCACCAGGGAAGAACCGTGTCTACTGTACACGAGCTTGGATACGGCTAGTGTTAGGGCGGCAGTGTAGCGTAATGGGTAAGGAGTTGGTCCTGTAACCTGAAGGTCGCAGGTTCAATTCCCCGCTAGGTACCTAACCTGCATTGCCTCAGTATATATCCAGCTGTATAAATGGATGCAATGTAAATGCTACGGCAATAGTTGTGTAAGTCGCTCTGGGTAAAGAGCATATGCTAAATGCCTGTAATGATGCCTGGTGTGCGAAGCAGGTGTACTATTTTTTTTGTATCTGGTTTTGCTGTTTTCAAGATCGTAAAAAAAAAAATCCTAGCCCTAGTCTTTCTGTAATCACTGTGCACAACTGTCATTTACTGTGAGACGGTCAGAGACTCCGTCGCCGCTGTCCTGTCCTTCAGCCGGTCTGCGAGAATTTCAAACTGATTTGATTACTGAGTCTTTAGGCATGGCTCATGCAGTGTGTGACCCACTGTGACCACAGCCTGTGCCCGTAGTCTATACTACAGCATACGCATACAGTGTGAGCATGTCTAGGATGGATATACCAGCGATTTTCTATTTTATTTTTTATAAGCGACAGTCCTTAAATGTGAGCTGTTCTCTGTTGTTAGGATTTTGGAGGTCATGCAGTGCACTCGCCTGCTGCAGCAGACGCTGTAGCCTTCATATGAATACGTCCGATGTGCTCTGTGTAATAAGCGACCGCTCGGCCTGTGGAGAATTCATAATTCTTATTCTTCTCGGCCAGGGCTAGGCATCGCGGCGTCTGATGCCTTGCCGAGTGACTCTCACTTCCCTGAAGCGTTGAGCACTTCAGGCCTTTATCTCGTCACTGCTGTACGTGGTGAAAAGTAGAACAGGAAGCAGTCAGCCTGTGGCTTCATGACTTTCCAAAATTTAGAGAGCTGTCATTTGTCAGGTGCGCTTTGATATGGACAAATCAGTGTCATGCTTTGAGGTGTGTAGTGTTTTGATTGGCTTATACAGGTGATTGGCAGTATGGCATAGCTCCACCCCTTAGGGATTCCGTGAGGTCACACACTTGCATGGTTGTTCATAAGGGGCCTGCTGAAGAAGTTTCAGTCCCTCAACCTGTACCTGTTCTTCTTCAGTGCTCAGTCTCATTTACCTGTACTGAATACTGTCTTGGGCACCTAGATGCTGTTTTACTCAGGGATCCTTTCAGCTTAAACACGATTTTTTGACGAACCGCATTTTGTTTAGTTGTTTCCGGGTTCCTGTTCCATGTCTTGCATTGCAGTTTTAATAGCAGTGACCACTGACCCCACACATTTGCGTAATAAATTCCAAATAGGTTTGTGGCTCGGAGTTGAGTGCAGCGTAGAGACCGAGCGAAAACATTCTGTTTCTGTTGCGTTTCCAGGACATTTCGTGTGTTCAGCCAGCAGGTAAACGATGGGGAATGTCCAATTGGATCACCTCATGAAGGGGGCATTTAAAAAATATTTTTGTGCCATCAGAAATCTACCTGTAGGAAAGCTGTAAAAGGGTATAAGTAGCCCCATCGGCCCAATTAAAAGCAGGGAGGATGCAGGTGCTCCTGGTGGACTGCTGCCGTCGCCGCGGGATACCGACGAGGAACCGTCCCTCTTCCGGTGGCGAGTCTCGCCGGGGCCTCCTGCGTCTCTTTGTTCTGCGGGAGGAGTCGCTCTCCTGAGATTACACCCCCCCCCGTCCCCCCCCGTCCCCGCTCCCCCCTCCCCCCCCGGTCCCCAGACACCCCTGCAGCAAGTCCGGGGAGACCTTCAGGGAGGAGGGGGGACCCCGTTACGTAGCGCTCCCAGGAGGACGGGGTTCCTTCGCCCGGCTTGTTTGTTTTTCCTCCTCGCTAATTGCCGCCGTCGCGTTCGATAGACGCGCAGACGCCGCGCACCGCCGGTCCCTCTGTTGGTTTCTGGAGTAGAGGCTGCTGTGGCTTTGGTTGCAGTTTCGTCTCATCGAGGGGTGAGTTACGCCGTGTCTCTGCTTGTCATTTGCTGACGTCATGTGACTTACGAATGTACTGAAAATAGTATTCTACTCGTTTATACTTGAGGATGTTTGCTGGAATAGATGTAAGCGCTAAATGGTATATGGCTATGCCCCATTTCGGGGACCTCTGGGATACATTTTAATGGCCAACAGTGTGGACATTTTCCCAATACAGAAAAATCTGTAACCTTGTAATTACTTCCTGTCCGCAGCAATAAGAATGAGAAGGAAATGCAGGTTTTATACTGTCTGTGGTCTCTCCGAATCTCTGTCTCATGTAGGTTCTGATTGAACAGTGTAACTGCTGTAGGGACTGCAGCGTTTGTGTTCTGAAAACCAGGGCCCGATTTTGTTTAGTTAGGGGTTAAAGAAGAGAGAGCCAGCATTGCTTAGATGCCCCCCCCCTCCTCCCTCAACAATGCCCCCCCCACCTGGATCGATCGCGGAGTCGCCGAGAGACATGGTTTCCGTCTTTTCAATTAGGCGAGAGGCGGGACGGTGCCCCACAGAATCAGATGTCCTGCCAAATTGTCAGAAGGGAGAGGAGAAAGAGGAGAGGAGAGGGGTAGGGGGGACAGAAAGAGGAAAAAGTAAAGGACACCTTGGTAAATATTTGCTCTTGGGAAGCCTGTTCTGTATCCTAAGTAACTACCTCTGGCCTTTGGCGTATTAAACCACTTCGGAGGGGGGGGGGGGTGGATTGTAATGCGGTAGCTCTGCAGCGAGGGTGCTGTGGGAGAGGGGGGGGGATAAGTTGGGGGGTAACGAAAGTGACTTCTGAAGAAACTCGAATAAAATGTCTCCTGTGAGCCTTTGTCCTTCATGGGTGTGATATCGATTTGGGGAAAAAGGGAAGCGGATGTGTAAATATTTACTGTGTGCGTATAGGATGCTGTCCTGTGTCCTGATTTGGGTTGGAGGCGTGGGGGTGGGGTGGTGCGGGATGATACGTGGGGGGGGGGGGGGGGGGGGGTGATTGGGGTTGCCACCTTGCAGTGTCCTTCAATATCGGCAACCCAAAACTTCTTGCCCCCCACACCTTGAATCCAAATCACGAAGCAGCACAGCATCCTTACAGCAGGCAGTTTCTTCCTCCTCTTTCTTCAGTCGGGGGGGGGGGGTTTGAGTTGTTGACATTGAAGGACACCCCCATCTTTGCCTCCCAGGTGCCTCCTCTTTTTTTTTTTTCATTTTTTTTTCAGGGTGTGCTTTGGAAAGGAGGCTAGGAGGGAAGGAATGAGAGAGGGAGAGAGAGAGAGAGAGAGAGAAACGGAGCAGGTGTTCTCAACCTGACGCCCCGCAGTCTACTAATCCAGGATCACAGTCCCCCAGCGGGGCCACTGGGGAGCCCTAAAGCCCCCCCCCCCTCCCGCCCCCCCGGCACACTGCGGCCTTCTCAAGCCCCCCCCCGGCCCCTCCCCCCCACCCCCGCCCCCAGTGACAGAGTAGCAGCACAGAGCAGGCAGTTTCATTTGCATCCGATGCATCCGTAACCAGCCCGGCTTCTGGAGATCTGCCTTCCTGTAGGCTTTCATTTCAATTTTGCAATTTGGCCAAAAACCGGATTCTGCTAATGAGCAGCTCAATGAGATCTCTGGCTGTTGAATTGAGGTGTGGCTCTGTTAGGACTGAAGTGGAAAAACTAGACAGGACTGTAGATCTCCTGTAACAGGACTGGTTACTGCTGCTGTACAGGAAGTACTGCGTCTGAATCCTGTCACTCTGCCCCCCTTCCACATCCTCACCCCCCCACTCCAAATCTCAGACTCCAGTGATCTTGCTGTTTATGCAAATTGGAAAAGGTCCGTTCGGCTTGCACAGCCTAACAAGAGGATTAGTTGATTAGTTAATTGACTAATGAGCTGGAATCTTAAATTAAATGCTTAGGTTTGGAGCACAGTCTGTTGTGAGGATTTTTTATTTGTTATTTTCTGCCTTTGTGTTCTCATTGTTTCTGTTGTGCTGTGTTGTCTCTCCCCCCCCCCCCCCCCCCTCTGGTTATGAACAGAGGATTCAGATTTCCTGGCAAGTACCTCGCTGTGGATGAGCGTGTCTGCCAAGTGATTATGATTTAATGTAACAGCCATTCGGAGCTGGAGATGTCTTGCTTTGCTTTTGTGATCGCTCTCTGAGTGCCCCCCACCCCCCAATGTTCACACTGCCCCCCCACCCCAAAGTCCCCCCCCATCTCCCCCCAGTCAGGCCCAGGGGCGCGGGTGTCTTGCCTTGAGGGGGGATATGAAAAGTCTAAAGCCGAGGAAGACAGGGCAGCAGCCTGCCCATGTAGGTGCGGGCATGCTGAGGCTAACCTCCAGATTGATTCCGCGTCTGATTCCGCTCGTCCGCCTGTCCTGCTTGGCCCCTTGGCGGTTGCCGCGGGTTCGGTGGATTTTCGCGGTGCTGTGTCGCCGCTTGGCAGCCCGGCTCAGGGTTTTTCTCAGGCTGGGCCCCGGAATTAGGCTGCCTGAAGTTCCGGATTCTAATTCTAGAACGGCAGGAGGTCCTAATGGCCCATAAACCCTGAATGGGAAACGCGCCGGGAAAACCTAGTGCAAGGTATTCTTCCCCCCCAGAGGTTAATCTCGAGAGAACCATTACAAATGCACTTTTCATTAGGCTAACTGCTTAGTTCTCTTGCATGGTATCAGAATTTGAGCCTCCGTGTTCCATCAGCGAGGACTTGTTATTTCCTATCTGGGACAAAATAAAAGCACAGAGCAAATTAATGACTAATAGTTCCGGCCGGCATTGTGGCTCAAATGCTGGATATGGTAAGGTACCAGTTTCCACGTGCTGCACCAAATGCCCATGGCTCACGGGGAAAAGAGGCAGTTTAGAAATGGAGATGGGATGTAAGGTTTAATCTGCTCGGTTTTTTATCATGCAGTTTCAACCTTCGCCACCGCGTGTGTGGTCACGTCGATCGCCATTTTTGTTCTTTCGACTTTTGTCCACAGGACGACCCGTGTCGCACGTCGCCAGTGCGAACCGCAAGGGGTCTTGGGAAAGGATGGGCGTTTCAGGAGAACGAGGAGAAAAAAAAGACAAAATGTTTTTAACTGTGTCTGTCGCAAGCGTCTGACGCGTCCTGCAGACAAATCTTCGGCTTCGATAAAAAGATCATCTCTTCGCAGGCCTGCCGCAGAATCCAAACGGTTACCTAAGAAAAACAGTGGGCAAGAAATGTGGGTGCATTTACAGGTCCCAGCGTCTAATTCACACGTCTATTTTCGCGTAAATGTATAGGCTAATGAATTCGGCTGTCTTCAGTAAAACCTCTCTTCTCAGCACATTTCCACCCAGAAATCAGCGGTAGCCTAGCGATGAGGTAATTTCAGGCACACGAAGTTAATCGGCGAAGCAGACCGTCTTTTGTCCAAGACATTTTCACTCCAGATGCTTTCTGCATGCACTGGACATTTGTGGTCAAGGGATTTTTTTTTGTTTGGTAATAGTTACTTGGTTATTTCGATTCTGTTAGCATCGCATCAGGTCCATGCAGAATGTAAACTGAGCAAGATAGTGCCACGTGAAATTTTGCATTCCTATCAAAAATATGGTGCAAAGTTGCAAACTTTTCCTATGGACCAGGGGCAGACAACTACATTTGATCTCAGGCCAAATTTTTTCAAGTTGCTAGTTGGTGGGCCAACATAGCCTCTCAATTAATGAGCCTGTCATTTGGGAAGTGCTGAAATTTGCACATAAAATGTTGCTGTGCTGCAGGCCTACATAAGAAAATAAAACAAATTCAATCTGGGAAAAATCTGCAATATCGGTTTCATTATCGTTGCATTTCTGTTGCCTGATTTCTGGGGATTCTGGGTTGCTGCTCAGGCTGTCAGTGTCACAGTTAGGCTGATGACGGTTACTATTGGTATAGCCAGCATTGTGGAAGCTACTTTGAAAATGTAGTTAACTACATTGACTACATTGAGCTACTTTACAGTACATTGAATATTTGCGGTCAGCAGTACAGAGGTTATGAAACCGTACTGCTCTTCTCTGTCATCCAGATTTGAAAGTGTAGCTGCTCCATAGTAGGTCTGGCTCCCAAGTACTCAAAGCTGTCAAACCCTGCTGTGTGATTAGGCCTGTATTCAACAATAAACTTTCGGGCCTGTGAAGACCATGGAGAGCAGTGTGCGTACTTCTGTGTGTGCAGAAGTTTCTCTTTAAAAACAAAAAAAAAACAAACATTCGCTCCCTCTGACGAAACTCCGTCGTAACTTCGTTCCTGTCCGAGCAACGCTGTCAGGTATTTGCCACAGAAAGAGCCGTTGCTATGGTGTTACCATGGTGAGCGTTGCTAAGTTGCTAAGGTACGGGAGAGAATGTGTCGGGACATAATTTTTTATCGTCAGAGAGCTGGCGAGCAGTGAAATCCTCACGCGGCTCGAACCCTTACGCTTTCCAGCGGCTTATTTATAGAAAGAACCTTACGAACGAGAGAACAGCACAGCTGAACAATGCACCTTCCTCCCCAGAGCAAACGAAACTTTTAAAAAGAAGTAAAATAAAAATTTTTTTTACAACCATGTAACATTTTTTTCTGCGACATTTTACACAGTGCCTTGTAGTCGTTTTGCTTCAGGGTGGGTGAGGGATACTTATGGGTCCGTGATTATGTTTTTATTGCGGGTTTCTTCCATGGACGTCTCCTCTTAAATTAATTTATCGGGCAGGATGCGTGTCAAAAAAAAAAGAGAGATTTATTTGGCTTAGTTTGCCCTGTCGGAACTAACCGCTGCCTGCTCCATATTTCTGACATTTTATCCTCCGCTTGGTGCAAAAATAAGCCTTATAGACATAATTTGTTGAGAAGAGCCTAGACGACTGTACTGAGCAGGTGTAATTTCGTATACCAGATGTACCCTGACACCAATTACTTGAGGGAGACGAAATCGTTTTAAGAAAGATTGGTTTTTCTATTAAGACAATACGCGTATGAATTCCACACATTCTCGGATGTTAATGGAAAAATGTCTGTAGAAGAATTTACTTTCTGTTAAAGAACGTTGCAAACTAAGAACCTGATGGTTTTGCCATAGAAGAAACTGAGCCAAACTCCTACAGACCGCCTCTAAACTTCGCACAACCTTTCACTGACTTGCATACTTCTTGAGGGACCTTGAGAGTGAGGGAGAGATAGAGAGGGCGTGAGAGAGGGAGAGCGAGAGAGAGAGTGAGAGAGGGAGAGAGCAGGAAAAGGATTGCTATCAAATTCACATTAGTGTTGGTCTGATTCCCCCTCACGCGTGAGTGAGAAGCATCTCGGGCAAATCGAGGCGTTGCCTTCACGCCTGGTGAACAATGTCTGTCCTCGCTGACGGAGAGCGACGTGTGTATGTGTGTATGTGTGTGTGCGTGTGTACGCGTGTGCATGTGCGTGTGCGTGTGCGTGTGTGTGTGTGTGTGTGTGTGTGGCTCCTCGTCAAGTCCTTAGCTTGACTCCTGCCGGGCGCCTGTGTTAGAGTCACTGACCCGTTAAAGTCCGCGAAGCAGGACTGACGTTTGGTCGCTTGGTCGCAAGGCTCGGCGAACTCAGCTTATTTGCTTGGGAAGACGGTGTTGTACGTCCATGAGACATTACTGGCGTTTAGCGAGCCGGTTTTTTCGACGAGACGTTCGTTCCCGTCCTGGTTCGGATACGGCTGTGATTCTCTGTGTTTTCCCTTTTGTACGTGTGCGTGCGTCACAACTTCCTCAACTTTTTCACCTGGGATAAACCCCACTTAATGTCACACTTTTACAGTTCAGCCAACCTATTTTGAGAATTCCGTTTTTTTTAAGCATTGTCAGTGTGATTTCAGTTTAATTTCCTGTGCACATTAAAAAACCATTACAAAAAAAGTTAATAAAGACATTTCAAAGGTCAGAAGATTAAATTCTGACAAATGGAAGCGAAGTTTTCTGCAAACGGTGCAAGTTAATTGCATTTGAGGTTTCCTCATGTGCCAGAATTCAATGCTAATCCTCGTAGTGGTTTAAGTTTCAAAGCAGAGCAGTTTTACACTCTTACAAGTGAGCCGGCTTGCTCTCAAATTTCATTCAAGGCTCATACATCACACTCAAGAAACCAGGTTCTTACATTCTGCTGAATGGCATTGATTGATTTATTTTATTTAGTTGTTTTTTTTTCTTCCAAGAGGAGCACAGTGAATGAGTGAGGGAATTAAGAGAAGACAACACAAGAAAACTCCAATTACTGGAGATCTTTGAAGATCTTTGGTCTTCAGACTTTTCCGCACAGTAGCAAAATGCCTGAAGATCTCAGAAGTGTTCTGGTGGTCTGAATATCTACGAAGTGTTCTGGTGTTCTGAAGTTCTCGGGAACACCAGAACTCCCCCCCCCCCCCCCCCCCCCAAAGACCAACCCCCCCTTTCCCTCGTACTCTGACACGACTACAAAGAGCTCGGGACAGATTCTTCTCACAGATCCTTGACTCCTTGACCCATGAAGTTGTTGCTCAATGAAAGCCTTCTTGATCTAGCTTTAACTTTTAAAAGCTGTTCCTGTCTGAAGCCTTTTTGTGACTACATCTGATGGCCAGCAGTGTGGAGCCTCTGGTTAAGACCCATTACTGCTGCACTAGACTTCCTGTTTTGTATGCTCATACCATAGAGCCCTGCTCTTAGGGTAGATCCCTGATCTTACCATAGAGGTTTGCTCTTAGAATACAGACCTGCTCTCAGCATATGGCCCTGCCCTTACCGTAGAGCCCTGCCCTTAACAAACAGTCCTGCTCTTCAGAAACAAATCGATCAAATTAATTACTGAGTAAAATGGGCTCAGACCAGGAGCACTGTGGTTGAGAGGACATTTCTGCGGGCCAACCAGTCTGTGGTGCCAGTGGCCTGTGGCCTGTGGCTGGTATCGACCGGGTCAACCCGGCTGGTCCTCCGGTCTGTTAATTTGAGACGTATTGAAGTGTTGAGGCTCTTCTGTGGGGCTCTGAACTTGGTGTTTAAACTTGGGCTGCAGGGTCCAAAGAATTTGGCCGTTCTGTGACCTGGTTGTCTGGCTCTGGTGTTTGGTCGTGCCTGAATGGGGTGTCCACATCTGAATATATCATTTTATTTGTCCTCCCCTTGCTCTTGTTTTTAATCTTACTGTCCCTGTGCTCATTAAGTATTTATTAAGCCACAAGGTAATGTGATGTACCTACTTTTTAAACTGTACAAGCCGGATTATAACTATAGCTATTGTCTTTGTATCTAAACTGTCACTTCTAAGCAGACGTACTGGAGGTTTGACACTCTGTTCTGTATTCACTTCTGATTGGCCACCCAATAAATGGCCTCACCACTTATTGGTTAAAATATGAATGGCTTGTTACTCATGTGAGAGACATGGTCTCCCAATGGCCGGTACTAAATCATGTAGTGGGTGGTGGAGAGCTGTTATGGTAAACAAACAAACAAAAACTGATTTCAGATCTCAGCTGAATTAAATAGGCGGAATGTCCTTGTTTTTTGTTTTCTTTCTTTGGTTCTGTATGTATTATATAACTCAGAATTCATGGTGGTTTTGATTTCACAGGGTGTTAATAATATTCTTTTGACAGTGTTTTGTGGAATAGCGGCAGGTTTGAATCTCAAGCCAACGCAGAAGCAACACTTTCTGAGAGCGGCAGAGAGAAGGTCCGCTATTATCAAACCCCTGTTCACCATCGCAATCCTCGTCTCTTTGGAGAAAAAGATTCATTTTATTATTGAAATTCAAAAAACGGCAGTTGCAGCCAAGGCCTTGTCCATTGACGTACTGTAAACCTGTGAATTTAGCTGCAAAGTTAGCCGCCGCAGCACGGCTAGCTTGCTCAAAATAAGTTTTCTTTCCCATCGTTAAAACAAGTGGGGAAAAAAAGACATTGTTTTTCTTTCTTTCTTTCCCTCCCCTCCTCCTTCTCCTGAAGTCTGCGTCTCACCTGTTCGTCCTGCGAGGGGGGGTCGTTGCCGCAGTCTCTCAGCCGCTAATCTCCTGTCTCTATTCAGACGCACGAGCGAGGCGTTCGTCATCCGGGAAGGACAACGCGGATTGATCTTCAAGAGCGCTATGAAAAAAAAATGGCGTGTGTGTTCTTCTGCAATACCTCTGCCCACACAGAGACCTAAGGGTTCTTTTTTTTCTTTTTTTCCCTTTTTTTTGTTAAATCTTGCTCTGTTTACACAGAGAACAACAAGGGGGTTCAATAAATCTGGAGACGGTTCTGAGGGTGATGACAGTCCGTGGGGTGGCATTTGAGAGTGGCATTTGAACAGTTGTGGACATGTTTTCGGCACGCCCCGCCCCGCCCCGCCCCTCCCCCGACCTATTCTTAACGCGAGCCGCCCTTTTTCTGTCCTTGGTCTGTCGGCGAGGCTGCGTTTCCCATTTCGCCGGGCAGATATGTTCGAGAGGCCTTTGTTTACTTCTCTAAATTCATGTCATAAAGTGATGACATTGCGAGGTCATCTCATAGGGAGTACACACTAACATTTAAAAAATTCCTCCATTGTGAAACTTCGGCCTTCCAGTGAAAGATTTCGATAAATAATTCCTCAAGACCTCCCTTATGGTCTCCTAATCGGTGCACAGGTTTCCGAAGGTTATGTGCACAGGGCTGACTGTGGACCATGCTGGTGTGTTTTTTTTGTTTGTTAAATCGATGCTGCTTATTGGATCTCCCCCCGGTCTTAACCTCAGCAGGACCGTTTGATTGGTCAGCGTGCCTGAAGGTGGTGAGGAGCGTTCTGAGTGGAGGGGAAAAAAAATACATACTCTTTGGACACATTTGAAAGCAATTGGCAGGTATTGTGTGTGGTTGGCGTCAAGGCAGGCGTAAAGGGTAGGGCAGGGTGTAGAGCAGTGATAACTAACTCTTATTCCTGGAGGTGTTCCATCCTGAGGGTTTTCACTCCACCCCTAACAGGGTGCACCTCGTTCAACAGCTAGAGATCTTGATAGAATCAGGCATGCCAAAATAGGGTTGCAGTAAAAACCTACAGGATGGTAGATCTCCGGGAACAGGGTTGGTTGCCACTGGTGTACAGTCACTGGCACGTGGTCCTCATTGGGTTCTGCTGGAATGTCAGAGCCCTAGTGGACATGGTGGGTAGTGCACCCATCTGGCCCCCAAACCGCCATCCCTGCCGCCTCCCAGACTCCTCCCACCAGCGCAGACACACCGCAGCCATTGGCTGCTCAGGGAGCTCTTCCGGGCAGGGACCTGGCGGCGTAGAAGTAGCTCACGTCACTGATGCGTACAGTGCGCTAATGAGCGTCCTCTATCAGAAAGTCAGTATGCTGATAGCAGGGCTAGCATGGCTTGTTGGTCTCTTATTTTGGAGGGGAAAAAAACTCCCTCCTCCCCCTTCTTTTTCAGCGGCCCGATGCAGATTTTGTGATTACGTAATTGGATCGATGTTTAATTATCAGCAACGCCAAAGGGGCGCGTTAGTGGGAATTGAGGCGCGGACCGTGGCCCTCCCTAATTGATTGTTTGGAGAGAGAGAGGGGAGCTCGTGACTTCACCCGGGGGCCCCGTGCCCCAGCGGCGGGGCCTTGTTTTGTGTTTTTTTTTGGGGGCCGATCGAAATTCGGGTCGACGTCACGGTCTCGGCTCCCTGCGCCTCAGATTTTGGCTTTTTGTCCCGCTCCGGTCCGACACACAGACAGAACCCTCAGAGCGTACCGTGGCCTCCTTTGAATAATGAATGTGGTATGCATGTTATGTCCATGCATGTTTTTATTATTATTATTTTTTTAATGAAGGACTTCGGCAGATTTATTGGCTGACTGTGAGCGGTGGAGTGCTGTGGTTAATATTAAAATGGAATAAGTGAGGCCTGTTCTCTAGATGTTTCCGTTGGCTCCTTTTTAGAGCTCTCTTGTGCTCTCGGTTATATTTCCGTGACTGTTCGTTCGTTCGTTTGTTGATTTCTGTGTCTGAAAGGCCTCTCTTCTCTGACGATCAGCAAGAAGTGTGGGTGTGTAGGCCGAAGTAGGACTGTACTGATTGCGGTCCCGGTCGTTTTGGGAGTGCGGTCCTCCTCCTGCTTTTCCGTTTGTCTCTGACCCGCCGTTTAGCGGTGCTGGGAAGTGCCTTTTCCCCCCTTTTTTCTTTCTCTTTCTCTTTCTCTCTTTCTTCAGAACCTCAATTTGACGCATGCCTGGGTTTACTGCAGCGTTTAACCGGGAGCTTAGCTTCGCTTCCCCCTCTCCCTTCATCCCAAATCCATCTGCGGTTTGATTTTGTCTGGGGGTCATTATCCCTGCTCGCTCCCCTCCGCCCCACCCCCACCCCCACCCCCCCCTCCCCTCCCCTCCACCCCCACCCCCCCCTCCCCTCCCCTCCACCCCCACCCCCACCCCCCCTCCCCTCCCCTCCCCTCCCTCCGCTCCCCTTGCTTCCACACTCCGGAGCTGCAGATCTCTTCCTTTCAGAGCGAGAAAGATTTAAAGATTTTGCGCCTTTGAAGTTAATGGGGGGAGAGTACGAGGGCTCATTATCTGAAGCTCGGCCCGATCGATACGAGCGGCAGCCGCCATCGCGCAGTCTGGGCACGCGGGCCCCGGAAACGAGGCCTCCGCGGGGCCCCTTTGCATTCCGACGCCGCGGCCGCGCTTCTCCGCGCCCGTCCCGCACGCTGATGTGCGCTCTGTCGTTTTTTTGGCTTCGTGTTAAGCCGTTCCCACCCCCCCACCCCGCCCCCCCCCCTCCCCATCAGGCTCATTAAGTTGAAAGAGAAGCTGTAAATTAGAAGGAGAATCGTTTGGGAGCGATTAGCGCGCGACGCGCTCGACGTTCGGTTTGAGGGGACGGCTCGTGAGCGGTTTCCCCGCCGCGGTCTGTTTACCGCCACGTGACCTGGGCGGTGTTTGCCCTGCCGGCCGGAAGCTTGTTTTTATGGATTTCTTTATTTTTTTTATTTTGTTAATTTATTTTTTTGGATGGGGTTGTAAATGAGTGCCGGCCCCAAAAAAAAGTGAGTTTTTTTGTCTTAATCCTGATTGGGTCGTAAAGGAGGAAATGAGGTCATTTGAAAGAAGAGTGTTTTGTGGCTGGTGTTTAACGTTTATCGGTATTTTTGTCTTTCAGATTGCCAGGAACCGGGTACCGGAATGATTTGGGGATGAGCTGTCGGGAGGAAGCCACACCCGCCAGCCCGTTTGACCTCCACCGCGACCTTCTGGGGCCGACCCCGACCCCGCCCCCGCCCCGGCCACCTGTTCCACCTGCCTGCCGACCTCGCCAACAAACGTAGAACGTCACTGTGGGTGGGCGGGGAAGGGCGGGGCGGGGTGGGGGGTGGGGGGAAGGGTGCGTGCGCACTCTGATTGGGCAGCTGCCCAGGCCGATGGTTTCCCCTGACGACGCCACGCCCACCAGCCCTTTGCCATGGTGACATGAAGGACGCGTCACGTGGGAGAGCCTGCCTTTAAACCTTTTTTTCTTTTTTCCCTTTTTTTTTTTCTTTTTTCTTTTTTCTTTTTGTGTCATTCTAACCGCTGCTGCCGCCGCCGTCGTTCCGTTTCGGACCAGGAGGGGGCGTGTCCAGCTCTCTCTTTGTGTGTGTGTGTGTGTGTGTGCGCGGGGGCGGGTGGGGGGGAGGGGAGGGGGCGGGACTATGCTCTGCTGCGGACGCCTGCGGCGGCCTTTCCGCCAGCTCACCCTCCAGACCAGCCTGCTCCTCCTCTTCCTCTTCTGCATGGTCAGCGTCTTCGTCTCCGCCTACTTCCTGTACGGCGTCCGGCGGGAGCTGGAGCCGGCGGGGGGGGGCGGCGGCGGGGGGGCGGAGGGCCTCTCGGCGGACTGCGACGACCCCCGGGCCACGCCCCCGCGCCTGTTCCCGCTGAAGACGGTGCGCCCCGCAGACTCGTCCCGCACGGACCCCGTGGTGCTGGTGTTCGTGGAGAGCCTCTACTCGCAGCTGGGCCAGGAGATCGTGGCCGTCCTGGAGTCCAGCCGCTTCCGGTACCGCACCGAGATCTCGCCGGGCAAGGGCGACATGCCCACGCTCACCGACAAGGACCGCGGACGCTTCGCGCTGGTCGTCTACGAGAACATCCTCAAGTACGTCAACCTGGACGCCTGGAACCGCGAGCTGCTGGACAAGTACTGCGTGGAGTACGGCGTGGGCATCATGGGCTTCTTCAAGGTGAGAGAGAGCGCCCCCTGGAGGAGACCTGCGAGTTTACACCCAGGGTGGCAAACTCCGCAGGCGTCTGCTGGTTTTTACGGTTTTGTTTCAAGTACTGCGTGGAGTACGGCGTGGGCATCATGGGCTTCTTCAAGGTGAGAGAGAGCGCCCCCTGGAGGGGAACTGCGTGTTTACACCCAGGGTGGCGAACTCCGCAGGCGTCTGCTGGTTTTTCACGGTTTTGTTTCAAGTACTGTGTGGAGTACGGTGTGGCCATCATGGGATTCTTCAAGGTGGGGGCGCTCCTGAGGGGCCTGGAAGGAAGGATGGGGTCAGTCATCAGGATCCTGCTCAGTTGGTTTAGGCAGTACTGGTGACTACTTATGAACTTGTGAATTTAGGAATGGCCATAATGTTCTATGAAGTGTTTTCACGCACCCAGAGACACACACACACACAGGCACTCTCCCACTCACACAAATTCTCTCTCACACACACGCGCACACACGCACACAGGCCATCTGCCACTTGCCACTGTCTCCATAGGTTTGGTTTTTTGGGTCAGGCTAGGTTGTGGCCGTGCTGCAAAGCGCGTTGTATCTAGTGTTTTTGTTAAATGCTCTCTCTAATTACACTTTGATTGATTAATCCTGACACGGGACGCACATCCCTTTAGCCGAAACGCCGGTCCCCTGCAGGGGCTGCGGCTTGCAGGCCAGTCCAGACGCGGTGATTGCGCACCCCCCCGCCCCCCCGCCATGCGGCTCATCCCGTCCTGTGTGTCTGTACGCTCTGCCACTTACTCACAAGCATCTGTGTACTTTCTGAGGTTTTTTTTCTTTTCTCTTTAGTTTTTTCTTCTCCTCCTGGGGAAGCGTAAATAATTTCCAGCCTCTGATCGTGTCCAGACTCGCGTCCATATGAGAAATGCGGGAAGACCCGGCCTCATTCTGCTGAGGGGAAGGGGGGGAGAAGGGGAGGGAAGGAGAGATAGAGGGGGAGAGAGAGGGACGGAGGGCGAGAATGAGGGAGAGGGAGAGGAAGAGGGAGAGAAGATGAGGGGAACGAAGAGGAGGGAGGGTGAGAGTGAGGTAGAGGGATTGAGAGAGAGGGATGAGAGAGAAAGAGGATGAGAGAGAAAGGGGGAGAGAGTGGAGAGCAGACAGCTAACTGCAGTACTTTGGCTTTAATTACACGAGCAAGTTGCAGCTTGCCTGAGCCCCGTCCTGTTAGTCCTTGTGCAGGCCTCTGGCCATAATGACGAGCGTTTGACGGGTATCCTGTTCCACATAAACCCTGTTCCGCATGTATCCTGTTCCACATAAATCCTGTTTGAAATAAATTCTGTTCCACATAAATCTGGTTTGAAATGAATCCCGTTCCACATAAATCCTGTTTGATATAAGTTAGCTGGACATTTGCGCTTTCACAGTGTTGAAAGTCGACAGGTGGGTAGAATAAATCGGCTGTTCTTAAGACGCTGGGCCGTATATAAACTACTGAACTCCCAGCCTTCTGAGTGCGTTTGATCAACACCCCAAGAGAGGAGAGGGTTAACCGTCTCTGCATTTGTGAAGGAAAAGGTCTTAAGGTCTTATTGAGAACTCACCTCAAGTGCAAAAAAAAGTCACAGACATTTAAAGTAGAAAAACGAGTTTTTGCTCTTATTCCATCCCTTGTGGTTAATAACTGAGGCGCTATGGAGTGATAGTGACTGCATTCAGCCAAGGACGCACATCTGTCGCAGCAAAAGACGAGACCAAGGCTGTTCAAACACTTCTGCGTTTTCTCATCTTCAGTGAAAACGGCGTTCCGTGCCGCGCGGAAGCGGCTTCTATGAGTAGCTATAGCGTCGCCATATGTGCCCCAGCTAATTATGGAGGAATTGCCAACAAGAGCCTCTATTTGAAGGGAGTCTGATGAATAGCGGGGGGGGGGGGGGGGGCGGCTTTCATTTTGAGCACCTTACTGCTGCTGAGGAGAGGTGTTCAGTCTTAACAGGTGTTAACCGGCTCTCATTAAAGATCATTCTGGCGGCCTGAAGAAAATGGAGGCTGCATTGATTCGTTCAAGGCAGCGATTAGTTGAACCAGGTGCATAAATACCCAGCTGGAAGGATGTCTTTGCTGTTTTCGGAATCCCTGTTTTTTTTGGGAGGGCGCGGGGGGGTGGGGGGCCAGGCAAGGGTGGCCAATCAGAGCAGAGGAGGCGGGGGGGGATCCCGTGAACCGTATTACTCAGAATGCAATCAGCCGCGTGGCACTCAACCGAGTGACTGATTGTTTCCGTTCTTATTTTAGTTTGTGTTGGAGTGGGAGTGTTGGGGGGGCGGGGGGGGGGGTGTCGTGGCGGGGGCAAGGGTAAAAGGGACGCGCGGGGTTTTCCGAAACATTTGGGCCCTTGTTGCCGTTGGAAACTGCTGCTCTGAGCCCAGTTGTGTGCCATTGGCTGGAGGGGAGGGGAGGGACTGCTGTCTCAGAGCTGACCAATGGCTGACCCTCATACTGATCAGTAGAGGGCAGGCCTCTGTCTCTCAGTTATAAATGGACACAATGAGCTTCCTTTTCTCTTCGGTACTTCTCTGTAAATAGAAAAGTTTCTATTTTTACTGCCCTGCAAAAAACACGCACATACTCACACACAGACACACACACACAAACACGCAGACACACACACACAAACACATAAACACACATACACACACATATAGACACTCTCACAAATACACACACACGTACAGGTACGCACACACGCATACACACACATACACACCACATACCCCGACCCCCACCACACACACACACACACACACACACATACTCACACACAGACACACACACATACAGGTACGAAAACACACACACACACCACATACCCCACCCCCCCCCCCCCCACACACACACACACACACATACTCACACACAGACACACACATATACAGGTACGAAAACACACATACACACCACATACCCCACCCCCCCCCCCACACACACACACACACATAAACACATAAACACACATACACACTCATATAGACACTCACACACAGACACACACACACAAACGCATAAACACACATACACACACGTATAGACACTCACACACATACACACACATATACAGGTACGCACACAGGCATACACACACACACACACACACCCCGCAGACCCAGTTCACAGCTCTTGAAAGACGGGACCCTCATTGGCCGAGCCTGAACTTTTGCCGCTCGCCGTGTGGTTGGCTCCACAGTGGGGGGGATGGGGGGGTGGGGGGGTGGGGTGGGAGGGGGGGGGGGTCTTGGCTAAAGTGCGGTGGTAAACTGGCGGTTGTGGCGGCTGCCCCCCCCGGGGCCGCAGGAGGACGGCGCGGCCGACTCCCCGAAATGTCACGCATTCCTGGGGTCGCGCGGGAGACCGCCATCGCCGAGAGAGCCGCTAAAAAAGAACGCGGCGCCGGGGAGATCCCGCCCGCCTGCATTAATCACGGCGACCGCGAGGGCGCGATCGGTCGCCGAGTCGTGAAACGCGCCTTGTGCGCCGGAGAACGTTTACGATCCCGTGGCCTTTTAAGAAATTTCTGGTTTTGCCGCGTTTGCTCGAAAACTGCGGTCGAGCGTGCGCGAAACTCCTGGCTTCGGTTCGGCTCGCTCGCACATGCACACACACACACGCGCACACACACGTTGTGACACACACACACACACACACACACACACACACACACACACACACACACACACAATACCTTGGAGCGTTTTAGAATCCCATTAACACGTATCCAATATCGGGGGGGGGGGGGTAGGCTAAAAGGATCCGCATCGCATTGTGAACGATCTTGGATGTTATTGACTGTGTATTAAATACAGGCACACTACCAGGTAATAATAATAATGTAAATGTCATGTGTATAGGACTATTGAAGTGTTTACATAAGTTATACAGAAGAAACACAAAATAAATTAGGGCTATAGAAAACATTTTAAAAATGCAAAAGACCTCACATCCCCCATGGAGAGGTCTATTTGATTATGTGCTCAATCTTTAGCAGTTCCTCTGGCCAGTTCCTGAGCTAAGTTGACAAGCTGTCATGTGACCCTAGCCATGACCTCATCTCTGTTAACCCCGCCTCCCTAACCATCTTCTGCAGGCCAATGAGAACAGCCTCCTGAGCGCCCAGCTGAAGGGCTTCCCCCTCTTCCTCCACTCCAACCTGGGCCTGAAGGACTGCAGCGTCAACCCCAAGTCTCCGCTCCTCTTCATCACCAAGGCCCGGGCGGTGGAGCGGGGCCCGTTGCCGGGCGACGACTGGACCGTGTTCCAGTCCAACCACTCCACCTACGAGCCGGTGCTGCTGGCCAAGACCAAGTCGGCGGAGAGCGTGCCGCAGCTGGGCGTGGGCGGGGCGGCGCTGCACACGTCCGTGGTGCAGGACCTGGGCCTCCACGACGGCATCCAGCGCGTGCTCTTCGGCAACAACCTCAACTTCTGGCTGCACAAGCTGGTCTTCGTGGACGCCGTGTCCTTCCTGACGGGCAAGCGCCTCTCGCTCTCGCTCGACCGCTACCTGCTGGTGGACATCGACGACATCTTCGTGGGCAAGGAGGGCACCCGCATGAAGGTGCCCGACGTCAAGGTGAGCGTCTGCGGCCGGCCGCGATGCGGGCATGCGGCGCATTTAAAAAAGCATTACGCTGCATGCATGCATGCATTAAATTACACTGTTCATGCATGCATGCATGCGTTAAATTGCACTGTGTTCATGCATGCATTAAATTACACTGTGTTCATGCATGCATTAAATTACACTGCGTCCCTGCACCTGTTGAATTACACTGCGTTCAGACATGCGTTGAATTACACTGTGTTGATGCACCTGTTTAATTGTGGGCGCTACACATTGGCGGTGGGTGATTTGAGTTCTCACTCATCACTGTAAAGCACTTTGAGTGTTTGAAAAAGTGCTATACAAACTGTTACGGCTAGCCACAGGCAAACCTCAACATAAAGTGGAGTCGAAAAAGAGATTCAACAATAATGATTTAATCCAGAATTAATAGACAAGTTTCACAATGCACTTGAAGATAAATA
>CM077286.1:7287492-7344992 GCA_039654925.1 Anguilla pacifica
TCAGGTTTTCCATTTCATGATAAATGGCCTGTATTTCTGTCTACTGCACATTCTCCATTTCTGCTCACAAGCAAGAATTGCAGAGTTTATATTATTTTATTTTATTTACGTTGCAATTTGGCAAATAACATTTTGGCGCAGACCTCTTGCTGCAGCCCAGTCATTTCTGACAGGCATCAGAGGCTTGTGAACCAGGGAGCTTATCGGGGGTGGGGGGTGGGGGGATTGGCGGGTTGGGGGGATTGGGGGGTGAAGACGCATTACGTCCTTCTCTCCGTACACTGTGCACCCCTCTCAAAACGAGCTCTGAATCGCCGGAGGGCACAGAAGCCGTATTTGGAGTCAAAATCCAGAGATTTGTGTGCTAGCCTCCTGCATTCAAATGCAGTGCTTTACGGAACGTACACACATTTCACAGACACTCTCATCCAGCGAAATGTAGACACAGCTTTTCCAATTTCTCAGTGTGGAACGTGTATATCTCAGCTGGATACGTGCTGAAGCGAGTCAGGTTAAGTGCCACGCTCAAGGGTACAATGGCAGTGTCCTGTCTGGGATTTGAACCTG
Organism: Anguilla pacifica; assembly: GCA_039654925.1. NCBI lineage: Eukaryota > Metazoa > Chordata > Actinopteri > Anguilliformes > Anguillidae > Anguilla > Anguilla pacifica. The sequence goes on from CM077286.1 coordinate 7,288,060, forward strand.
CAGTCTTTAGGTTGCAAGCCCAGTTCCCATACTGCTGCGCTAAGCCCTTGGCTAAGCTTGTGGTGTTAGCCCTTGGCTAAGCCCGTGGTGTTAGCCCCCTGGCATCCAGCATCTGATAGCCCGCCTGCAGGTCAGTCAAGGACGTATAGCTCCTCTTGGCTATTAATCCATCATCATACCCTACAGCAACCCACACAAGCGTTCCCTTGGCAACCTCGGGTCACCTGGCAGTTTCCACTGGCAGAGGCCAAACTCGCGTCTCAAACTCAGCTGCCCCCCCTAGTGGTGGGGTGAGCTAACCACCCATCTGTCACTTTCCCCAACGTGTCCTTTACTTATTTCTGGTTCCTTGTCAGCCCCCACGCCATATAAAGCAGGGCTTCTCAAACTAAGTCCTGGGCCCCCTTGTGTGTATGGGTTTTTGTTCCAGCCAACCACTTGATGAATTGAGGCTGCTTTTAAGTTGTTCCTTGATTCTTTACTGAAAAGCAGGAACAGAATGTATATCCTCAGCTGGTTTTGGCCGGTGAAGCTAAGCTTATATTTTCACCGAACCTGTACTTGAACACCCTGACTGCTGTCACGCGTAGTTTGTGTTGTCGCACGTGCCTCGTTAGGTTGCCAGATGTTTTTTTGTTTGATGTCTGGCTTTTTTTTTTTGGTTGAGGTTTTTTGTCCCTCTTTTGTGGCAGTAAGTTATGTGGGTGGAGCATCACAGGTCTCGTTCCTCCTGTGAGTGTTCATCCTGCTAGTGTACTTCCTGCGAGTGTTCATCCTGCTAGTGTACTTCATGCGAGTGTACTTCCTGCGAGTGTACCTCCTGCGAGTGTACTTCCTGCGAGTGTACCTCCTGCGAGTGTACTTCCTGCGAGGGTTCATCCTGTGAGTGTACTTCAGACAGGGATTTCTGGCTGTTCCTCAGAAAGGTTTTCAAACAGCCATTTCATTTCCAGCTCTGAATCATCCCCATTCATTGACATTTCGCAGCTTGAAGCTGCCAGTTCGTCTCTTAAAATGCTTTCGTTTTTTTCCCCCTCTCTTTTTTTACTCTCTCTCTCTCTCTCTCCCAGTCATTACGATAAGTCTCTCCGCTGCGGCGGCTCCTAATGAAATGTAGACGAATTCGCGTATCGCGTAACAAATGTCATCCAACCAGGGCTGTGCTTGATTTGAAGCCCCTTCGGCGATGATGTCCTTGAGATTGAACGCGCACGCGGGGGGAAGAGTCGTGATTGATACTCTGATTTTTGAGCGGCGGTGTTGCGCTCGCACGTGTGTTCGTTCCCCATATACGCTCGGGGATAAATATTAATATGAATGTTTAGCTTCGCGCCAAATGAAGGCGTAAATGGCAGGATATGAGGATTATGGAAGAGACAAAGGATTATAGTGTCAGTCTTATTGCCTGGGAGAGGGTTCTGCGTTAGTGGGTGGGGAAAGGATGTGTACTCTGCAGTGTGTGTGTGTGTGTGTGTGTGTGTGAAGTAGAGACAGAGACCCGTGTATAGTTGTGTTCTCTGTGGGTTTTCTGTTCCGTAATGTCATGCTTAGCTAAATGTGCGTGCGTGTGTGTGTGTGTGTGTGTGTGCGTTTGTGTGTGTGTGTGTGTGTTCTGTCAGTTTGTTCATACAGCAGTTAGCTCAGTGCTGTCTGTCTGTCTGTGTGTGTGTGTGTGTGTTCTGTCAGTGTGTTCATACAGTGGTTAGCTCAGTGCTGTCTGTCTGTGTGCAGGTCTTGCCCAGGCAGACGTGTGGACTCTTCACTCACACCATCTTCTATAAGGAGTACCCCGGAGGCCCGCGGGAGCTGGATAAACTAATAAACGGAGGAGAACTCTTCCTCACGGTCCTCCTAAACCCTGTAAGTCTCCCTCTCTCTCTTCCTCCCTCCCTCTGTCCCTCCCTCTCTCTCTCTTTCTCCATCCCTCCCTCTCTCCCTCTCACCCTCTCAATCTCTGTCACACTCTCACACTCGCAAGCAGACACACGCATACACACACACATGCACACACAGACACACACACACACGCAAGCACACACACAAGAAAACAGTACACACCCACGGTAATGCCTTACCCACCTGGGTGCTTTCACCCTCTGCCATCACAATGGAGATCTCCATTACTTCAGCCCGCAGTCCACCTGCAACACGTCTTCATTGTACCCTGCTACTAAAGGCGGCCATGTTTGCAGTGCAAATCCGCGTATTCGCACTAATCCACTGCCCCCCCCCATCCCCCCCGCCCCCCCCCTCGCTTTGTCTCCGAAGCCAGGCCTCGTCTGTCTGCCGTTCTGGTTCTCATTCTTTTGTCCTCCGCGCCCCCCCCCCCCCCCTTAGATCAGCGTGTTCATGACGCACCTGTCCAACTACGGGAACGACAGGCTGGGCCTGCTCACCTTCAGGAACCTGGTGCGCTTCCTGCAGTCCTGGACCAACCTGAAGCTGCAGACCCTCCCCCCGGCTCAGCTGGCCCAGCGCTACTTCCAGATCTTTCCGGAGGAGAGAGACCCACTCTGGCAGGTGAGGTTTCCCTTCCACTTCCTGCTCTCCGCGCTCTCTAAGGGGACAGGAAGTGAGCCGGCGGCGGCGGCGTGGTCTCGGGACCCGCTCTGGCAGGTGAGGTTTCCATTCCACTTCCTGCTCTCCGCGCTCTCTAAGGGGACAGGAAGTGAGCCGGCGGTGGCGGCGTGGTCTCGGGACCCGCTCTGGCAGGTGAGGTTTCCATTCCACTTCCTGCTCTCCGCGCTCTCTAAGGGGACAGGAAGTGAGCCGGCGGTGGCGGCGGCGTCTCGGGCAGACCGCGACGGAGAGAGCGCTCGTATCCACGGCAACTGTGGTCTGTGCTGGCCGTCCGGCGGCGGAGAGGCTCTCGCTGAGGTTGGGCGGTCAGTTTCGTTTCGGTTAAAATCAGGAAACTTTAATTCCGTTTTTTGAATTCATACAGCGCCCGTCGTCTTCCGTGAAGTTTTTTCGGTTAATTAACTGAAATTCATTTGCATTTTTTTGAACTGACTGGGGAGGGAGTGGCCCCACCTTGGCTCTCGAGGGGTACTGCCGTTAAACCCTGGAGGGTAAACTCTGGAGGAGGGGAACTGGCCGAATTTCTAAGGGGTGTTTCAGAGCTCTGACAGAAATGCACTCAGAAGAAGAAAACGGTCTGAATCATTTGGGCCTTGCAGTGCAGAAAGGAGAAACGAACGGACTCTTGAAATGTGGAACCGATCGCTGTGATGTAGAGGCTGTCTGTATTTCTCGTCTTTATTTGAGTCTCAAATCCCAGCCGTTCACATCGAGAGGGATCACCTTACGACCCCCGGTGTTCCTGATTCAGGGACAGGCGGAGGGATGATGTGGTAGATGAGGGGAGAGAGGGAGAGAGGGAGGGAGGGAGGGAGGGAGGGGTGGGAGGAAGGAGAGAGCTCTGGGGGGCACAGTTGACACAGTCGCTCTTTTAAAAGGCTGTGCGTGGTGCGGAACGCAGGTTATGGTGAGGTAATGATTTTCTGCTTCGGCTGAAAGGCTTTCTGATTCTCTGAGTCTTTTTTTGTTTTGCTTGTTTTGTTGTTTGTGTCCTTTGATATTTTGTTAAGAGGGTTTTAAAAAACCACAGAGACCTGATTAGTGTCGCACCTGTGAGCACATTCCGCAAAGCGCTGCTCCTCTTCTTCCTCATCCGCCTGTGGGGACTGCGCTGTGTGTGTGTGTGTGTGTGTGTGTGACTGTGTGTGTGTGTGTGTGTGTGTGTGAGTGACTGTGTGTGTGTGTGTGTGTGAGTGACTGTGTGTGTGTGTACGTGTGTGTGTGTGTGTGTGTGTGAGACTCTGCGTGTGTGTGTGTGTGTGTGTGTGACTGCGTGTGTGTGTGTGTGTGTGTGTGTGACTGTGTGTTTGTGTGTGTGTGTGTGTGTGTGTGTGAGACTCTGCGTGTGTGTGTGTGTGAGTGACTGTGTGTGTGTGTGTGTGTGTGTGTGTGTGAGACTCTGCATGTGTGTGTGTGAGTGACTGTGTGTGTGTGTGTGTGTGTGTGTGTACATGTGTGTGAGACTCTGCATGTGTGTGTGTGAGTGACTGTGTGTGTGTGTGTGTGAGACTGTGTGTCTGTGTGTGTGTGCGAGCACGTGCATGTGTGTGCGTGTGCGAGTGTGTGTGCGTGTGCATGTGTGTGTGAGACTCTGCGTGTGTGTGTGTGTGTGTGAGTGACTGTGTGTGTGCGAGTGTGAGTATGTGTGTGCGCATGTGTGTGTGAGACTCTGTGTGTGTGTGTGTGTGTGTGTGTGTGTGTGTGTGTGTGAGAGTGACTGACTGTGTGTGTGCGAGTGTGAGTATGTGTGTGCGCATGTGTGTGAGACTCTGCGTGTGCGTGTGTGTGTGTGTGACTGTGTGTGTGCGAGTGTGAGTATGTGTGTGCGCATGTGTGTGAGAGACTCTGCGTGTGCGTGTGTGTGTGTGTGTGTGTGTGCGAGTGACTGTGTGTGTGCGAGTTTGAGTATGTGTGTGTGCATGTGTGTGAGAGACTCTGCGTGTGTGTGTGTGTGTGAGTGACTGTGTGTGTGTGTGAGTGACTGTGTGTGTGTGTGTGTGTGTGTGTGTGACTGTGTGTGTGTGAGTGTGAGTGTGTGTGTGCGCATGTGTGTGAGAGACTCTGCGTGTGTGTGTGTGTGTGTGTGTGTGTGAGTGACTGTGTGTGTGCGAGTGTGAGTATGTGTGTGCGCATGTGTGTGAGAGACAGAGTCAAGTGCACACGCGCGTCTCCTGGGAACAGAGCAGCTCTCCTCTCTCCTCCTCGTTATGACACAAGCGCTCCTTTGTGTGAGTGACCTTCCCCAGCGTGCCACGCCGCCCGCTCTCTCTCTCTCTCTCTCTCTCTCTCTCTCTCTCTCTCTCTCTCTCTCTCTCTCTCTCTCTCTCTCTCTCTCCTCCGCTCGGTCTCTCTCTCTTCTCTGCCCGCTCTCTCTCTCTCTCTCTCTCTCTCTCTCTCTCTCCTCCGCCTGCTCTCTCTCTCTCTCTCTCTCTCTCTCTGCCCGCTCTCTCTCTCTCTCTCTCTCTCTCTCTCTCTCTCTCTCTCTCCTCCGCTCTCTCTCTCTCTCTCTCTTTCTCCATCGCCCTCTCTCTCTCCGCCGTGTGCCAGTCATTACCTGATGAGGGCGGCCGCTGTCTCTCTCTTTGAGAGAGAGAGTAGAGACTCGCTGCCACTTCCTGTAAAACCTTCCTCTGCCGTGTGAAGAGCTGGACTGCTCACACCTTTTATTGAAATTGACGAGTTTTTTTTTTTTTTTTTTTTTAATGTCTGCAAGAGTTGCTGGGGGAAAAAAACAACAAAAAAAAAACAAAGCAAGCGTTTGATCTGTTCATTGTGATGGATATCGGCCATGCGCCAGGAGTGTTGCATTCTGGGATTGAGGGAGCAAGAATAACTGTGGTGTGATTAATTGGGTTGCGTAAGCAGTGGGTCTGACACCCCCCCCCCACCGTACCTTAAAGCCAGAAGCAGATGGTCAGTTTTGGTCTGATGGGGGGGGGGGTGGTTCGGGCGCTGCCAGCATCTCGGCGTGCCGCGGACGGATCTCGCCGCGTCTCTCTGAAGCGGACGGCGGAGGGGTCGCTCGGAGCTGAGCTACGCACGGCTGTCTCCCTGGGCCCTACGGAGCCTACGTCCTGTTAGCGCGTACGCTAGCGCGTCTGCGCAACGAGAGCGGCCATTCATCAGAGCCTCCTCCCTGACGTTTGTCTGCGGCATCGCACCCCTGCTCACTTGCTGTGCGTCGCTTTGGGTATAAAAGCGTCTGCCAAATAAACGTAACGCAGTGCTCATGGGTGTGGCGGTACGTTCCACTTCCCCACGTCAATTTCCCGGAAACGTTTCCTTGGGCTGCCTAAACCCAGTGTTTCTCACCCCCCTGGTCCTGGGGATGGGGGGGAGGGGGAGGGGGAGGGGAAGGGGGGGATCCACTGTGTATGCTGGTTATTGTCCCAGCCATAGTAACGAGTGCTGTATTGTAATTAGCTGCTAATTGATCTTAATTAGACTTTTTATGTCCATTGAAGGACGATTTACCCTCTTCGAGCCACATTATTGCCAGAAATAACCGTCTATGTCCCATAAAATAAACGCCCCATATTTACATCACAGGAATTTCAATCAGTCAGACGAACTTATGCTTTCATTTACTGTCCTGCATGCACGATATGACACACAATTCTGATTGATTCAGTTTCAGACTGACAGGTGAAATCGGCTGGGTCCCATTGGCTGAGAGAGTGGGGAACGTGAAACCATCTGTGTGAGATGAATGGAGTTTACTGACTGCAAATGGCAATGAGCCAAACCTGCATTGTGTTAAAATAAGTTTAACCACATCATTTTGGCCAAGCTAAAATTTTCAACGGTCTTAATCGATCGAGTGATCGGTTTTGACTCAAACCAGCTTCCGCGGTGGGTCCCCTGGACCGGGGTTGGGAATCACTGACCAAATCAGCCCCTTTCGTCTGCCTGCAAAAATCCCATGCATTCTCTGCCCCACTTTGATTGGCCCAGGTAGCCACTGCAGGAGGCGAATGGAGCACTTACTGTAGGTGATCCGCCCGGTTAAATATGCGGTCAGTGTGCGGTTTGGCTAACCGGTCCTGTCTGGTCTTGGTTTCGCAAGTCTTATTGTGTCAGACAGGTGAAGCGGCGGCGGCTTTGCAACTGCACCAGCGCGTGTTTGTGTTTTTATACCGACTGAAACTCCGATCCTCTCCCCGCCCCCCCCGCCCTCCTGTCCCGCCCCCCCCCCCGTCCCGCCTTGGCTGAAGCTTAGTTTTAAATACCCCCCTGGAGGGGCGTACTTTAACTGGCTTACAATTGCTAGTGAGTGTTTATTCAGCTTTCAAACTGGCTTTTTTTTACAGGTTTTATTTTTCTCTAGTCTGATCCGGGCCACGCCTGATCTCCAGGCTACCTTGGTGGTCAGGCTGTACACATTCTGAGAACAGCACTTACGATGTAAGAGCGGGATTAGTCTGGTGGAAATATAAGTATGTGTTCAGTGTATGCTGAATATTTTTGTTTAGTGATGTCACCGTAAAAAAAAATGAATAGGCCTACTATAAATTATTGTATCAGTTCTTTTTTCCATTTGATGTTGAACTTGATATAATTTTACTATATGCTTTTATTATACATATATATAAACTTCTATAGTGGGTAAGGAACTGGTCTTGTATCCTAAAGGTTGCAGGTTTACACAGGACACAGCCATTAAGTGCCCTTGAGTAAGGTACTTAACCTGCATTGCTTCCGTGTATATCCAGCTGTATAAATGGAAAATGCAAACATTGTGCAAGTCAATCTGGATTTAAAAAAAAAACATCTGCTGTCTGCCAGTAATGTAATGTAATAATGCCCTTTGTGCTTATCCACTTGACTGCTGCCAACCTGTTGAGAGAACAATGAAGCTAGTCTCCATGGCTGCCGTGACCTCTGACCTCTCTGTCCTACAGGACCCCTGCGAGGACAAAAGGCACAAGGACATCTGGTCAAAGGAGAAAACGTGCGACCGGTTCCCCAAGCTCCTCATCATCGGACCTCAGAAGACAGGTGAGCGACAGACAGGTGTAGGTGTAGGTGTAGGCTCCCCCTGCTGGCCGCGATAAGAACAGCACCCTTTCGACGGTGCTGACGGTCCGTGTGGTTTACTTTGTTTGTCACAGCGGGGAACTCAGGAACAGAAGGCCGCTGTTCTCTCGTCTTCTTAACCTCGACCGCAGGACGCGCAGGACGATGAGAATCGCGCGCGTTTATTTGCGGGGGATAATTAGGCTCTTAAACAGGTCGTCTTAAGGGAGCCATTTCCACCCCCCCCCCCTTCCTGCAAGGTGCCTGAATGGCACTGTTAATCGTTTCAATAAAAACTGGATTAGGGGGGTTGGACGTGTACATTTTTTTTTTTTCGCGGTGTAATTACCCCTGGGCTGGTGCTACAGTGTAGCGCGTCTAACTCTCGGGAATGCCTGTCCTGAGCCCCTCCCCCAAACAGCGATGTTCCCTCTCTCTCTCTCTCTCTCTCTCTCTCTCTCTCTCCCCCTCTCTCCATCCCTCCGTTTTTAACGGGCTCTCGCTCGGTATCTCAGCGCTAACGCGTGGCGCCCGAATGCAGCTCTATCCTGGCACGTGCCAGCCTTTTCCCTGGCATCCGGCGGCGCGGTGTAATTAAAAACAGAAGGGTACATCAGGACGGGAGCCCGCGCGCCAGCCCAGCCAGACTCGCCGTTAATTATCGTCCCCGTTGGTTGGCTGCGTGCACGCACGCGCGTGACCTCTGATTGGTCGAGCCTCGGGGGCCCCGGCGCGCTGGACGGCGCTCGCCTGGGTCAGAAGCGTGAGCGTGTAGAACGTTTAGCTTAATTTGGTCTCGCAGTGGAAAAGCGCAAACGGAACACAACCTCTCTGGGACTGAACAGCCACTGCTGCCGTGGCGGTGTACGGCAAGGGGAGCCATCTTGGCTCAATCGAGTCCGGGTATCCTGAAGAGGCTTCATGGACTCAGGTGGCCTCACCGAGAAGGTCATTGTTGGCAAGAATTACCCAGAATGTTGCTCGCAGGCAGGGCCCCGCAAGGGATTTTGGGCCCCCTGAGAAGATCTCACATTGGGCCCCAGCCACCCCACGCGAGGCCCATCTCTGTACAATTGGAGCACTTTGTTTTATTTTGAGAGCTCCAGTCTGTTGGGGTTCTTGGAATCATCCTACCCCCAACCGTCCCCCAACAAAATATGGCTGTCCTCTTCACAGGGGTATCTGTATGGATTGGTCATTTATTTGTTTTGTTTTTTTCCCTCTCTTTCTCTGCCTTTCTCTTTCTCCAGGTACCACAGCCCTCTACCTCTTTTTGGGGATGCACCCAGACCTGACCAGTAACTACCCGAGCAAAGAGACCTTCGAGGAGATCCAGTTCTTTAACGGCCACAACTACCACAAGGGCATCGACTGGTGCGTGCCCCCCCCCCCCCCACACACACACACACACACACCTTTCACAGTCTACATCGGAGGTCCTGGAGGGCTGCAGTGTCTGCGGGTTTTTTGTTTTCTTTTAATCAGCAGTCAGTTAATGCCTTGGAAACAAGGTGAGAAACAAAGACTTGAGCGAATCCCTGGTGCTGAAACGCACGGAAAACCAACAGACTCCGAGGCCCCCCAGGACTGGAGTTAAACCAACAGTCCCTGCGGCCCCCCAGGACTGGAGTTAAACCAACAGACCCTGCGGCCCCCCAGGACTGGAGTTAAACCAGCAGACCGTGTGACCGGACACTCATGGGCTATGCCAGACGCTTCACTGTTCGCTCTCTCTCTCTTTCTGTCTCTTGCTCTCGCTCTCTCTCTCTCTTTCTCCCTCTCCCTCTCTGTCTCCCTCTCTTCCTCTCCCACTCTCTCTCTCTCCCTCTCTCTTTTTCTCGCTCTCTCTGTGATTGCACCCCCCTTCACTTCAGTATAATTGTCAAAGTAGGATATGAGTGAGGCAGGAATGCAAGTTTTGGGTCCTCACACACATACGTGACCTGTAAATATAGTATACATACATACACGCACACGTATGTGTGTGTGCACGTGTGTTATATGTCTACACATTAGTTGTACGTGTGTATGTGCTTGTGTGTGTGGGATTGTGTGCATGTGCGTGCTTGTGTGTGTGTGTGTGGGATTGTGAGCATGTGCGTGAGTGTGTGTGTGTCTGTGTATAGTGGTGCATAAACCACTGCAGTGTCTCCTCCGCTCAGCCAGAATGCTCATAAACTAAATGTTTCTCCCCAACCGACAGCCCGCTCCCAGCCCAGGACGGGAAAGCGCCCGCGAAGCTATTTAAAATAAATAGGAGCCATGTCACCGAGCCAGCGGCTCGGACTTAATGCGTGTCAGTGTGCATTAGCCGGCTAGGGCATCCTGCGAGCGCTGTCCTAACGTACCGGCGCTGGAGCGCGATCGGTTCACCTGGGTTAAGACGCAGGGATGCGAGTGGACGGGAGGGCGCTTCTGCCTGAATTTCGTTTATCTTTAGCCTCTCACTCCACCCCTGTGTGGCGACATCGCTTGTGCACCATCTGCTGTAGGCCTATGTGATCAAATTCTAAAAAAGGCAAGACAATTCTTTTCTCCAGCTCTGAGGTTTTAGCCAGTTCGCAGACGTAAACAAAATGGACACTTAAGAGGCAAATACCCGAATTGGTTTTTCGTTGGAAAAAAAAGAAAATCGGCTCATTCTCAGGTTAACTTTGTCCTGCACAGTGTTTTTTTAGAACACTACACCTGAAAATGAATAATTCAGAGTGCATTAAAAATCCTGATTTGAATTTAAATGGTGGTCGTCTTATTTTAATAACGGCTTTGTTTCACAGCGGGGGAACCTGGCATTTCGTTGCCACAGTTGTGCGGCACCTTGATTGTAATTATCTTAATGGTTTGCGGTGCTATGGCCCCCGAAAATGAAACTGGCTGACGGTTTGATATTTTGAAACACGGAGAAGTTTTTTTTTTTTTAAAATCCCTCAACCGTCGTGTTTTTGATGAGCGGCTGGCAACATGAAAGCGAAGCGGTTTTCTTTTTTTAAACCGCGAGAGAAGCTCGATCCGTCTGCTTTGTCGCGTTCTCTTGTTCGGCGGAGCCGGAGTTCCAGACGTGATTACGTTCTGTGTCTCGACGAGCAGCTCCCTTTTATTATAAGGCTTACCTGTTTCTGCCTCATCGCCAGCGCTTCATCCTCCTCGGAGCGGAGACTGTGGCCAATTGGGCTTGCCGTTTCCCTTTCTTCTCTTGACGTTCGGTTTGACCATCAACCGTAATTGGACATAAAATTGCATTGCGACGATGAGATTTCCGGCCAGTGCCGCTTATTAAAACTAAAGTAAGGGAAGCTCGTGATGCGTGTTAATGAGAATGCTAATCTTTTGTGGAAAAAAACGTTTTCGGCTCTGCAACTTTTATCTTGCGTGACGTCGTGTCCGTTTTTTTTTTGTTTGTATGTTTTTTTTTGACGCAGGTACATGGAGTACTTCCCTCTACCCTCCAACACTAGCTCGGATTTTTACTTCGAGAAAAGCGCCAACTACTTCGACTCGGAGGTGGCGGCGCGACGGGCCGCGGCACTTCTGCCCAAAGCCAAAATCATCACCATCCTGATCAATCCCGCCGACCGGGCTTACTCCTGGTACCAGGTGAGTCTCGGACTCAACCCTGCCCGCTCCGGGGGGAGGGGCTGCGGGCAAATTAAGCGTCTCCACGCCGGGCTGGAAGCCCCAGTCAGCGTTGATACAGCCGTGGGTTCCACACCAGACCCATGAATCATTTCGCGTATAGAAACGGCGCTTTAACAGGATGAGTTTTATCTTTGTTATACATATAAACCACCTGTCTGAAAATATAAACTCAGTTTACAGTGTGTGAGATATCTGCATTATAAAACCGTGTTTATGTGAAGTTTTATATGCAATCGTTTGATGGAGTTTAAACATTATAGATAATGTGCCAAAACATTTGTGTCTCCATGAAACAATAAAAGGTAATCAGAGATGTTGGTGTTGGCGGTTAATTCTGCCATTGCAGAAAATTACAGTTCTGAGGGCCTTATATGTTGGCTTTAACTGTAGATGGGAATTGTATCTTGTTCCAAAAGCCAGTAACTCATTCCTTCTAACTTTACGTTTAGGCCTTTATTGGACACTCTTATACCCACAGTTGCACAGTTCACATGCTTGCTCGCTTTTTGGGAGGTTCAGGTCTAGTTTTTGCCCAATTTTCTTTTCCCCTCCATTTCCTCTGTAAAGTGTCTTTGTGACAGCACCTCTCTTAAATAAAAAAAATTTAAAAGGGTTACACAAATAACGTTTAAATAATTTGAATCAAACATGCATACAGCACCTGGGAATCAAACCCGCAACCTCTGCTTTAAGGCCCTGTTTCCTTGATCCCCGCTCCCTCTCCAGCACCAGCGTGCCCATGACGACCCCGTGGCGCTGAAGTACACCTTCCACGAGGTGATCACTGCCGCCCACGACGCCCCCGTCAAGCTCCGGGTCCTGCAGAACCGCTGCCTGGTCCCGGGCTGGTACGCCACGCACCTGGAGCACTGGCTCAGCCACTACCACCCCAGTCAGGTGGGAGCCGTGGGGGGTGGGGCTAATGGGGGTGGGTGGGTGTGGCCACGGGGGTCGGAGTCATGGGGGGAGGGGGGGGTGTGGCCACAGAGGTGTGGAGCTGTGGGGGGTGTGGCCACGAGGGTTGGAGTCATGGGGGGGTGGGGGTGGAGCCATGAAGGGAGGGGGGGTGTGGCCAAAGGGGGGTGGAGCCATGGAGGGTGCCCACAGGGGCTGGGGTCTTGGGCAGGGGGGTGGGGGTGGGGGGGGGGTTTGGCTACAGTGGGTGGTGTGGTGGCCATGGGGGGGTGGAGCCATGTGGGGTGTAGGTGTGGCTATGGGGGGCAGAGGCAAGCGTGTCCATCATCACAGCTCTGAGCTCAGTGTTTGGGTCAGGGAACCTATAACAGGCCGCCTCAGATGAGTTAATGAAGCAGATGAAGAATCATAATAATGATAAAAAATAATAATAATCAATACGGCAGTAAATGTGTGAAACAGCTTGCCAGGTCGTGTAACAGAGGCAGGGACTCTTGGCGTGTTCAGATCCAGGCTCGCTGCAGTGCTGCTTGTTGTGAGATTTGTAGGCTAATTTGCGAGTCTGGATGGCCTGTTCTCATCAGTATGTGCGCTCGTGTTCTTGTGTAAATAGATGTGGCAGTTTTATGATTTCTCGCGGTTCGTCTGCGGTGGTCTTGCTCTTGTGGACGTCTGCGCTTCGGGTCGCTAACGGTCCGCTTCCCCGCAGCTTCTCGTTCTGGACGGGCAGATGCTCAGGACCGAACCGGCCGCAGTCATGGACAAGATCCAGAAGTTTCTGGGCCTGGCGAACACCGTGAACTATCACAAGATCTTGGCGTGAGTACACGCGTGTGTGTGAGCGCGTGTGTGTGCGCACATGTTCCCAGAAGCACTGTTGACATCATAGCCCTTGCAGCGTGGGTGAGAAGGCTTTTGTCCGGTCGTAAGTGTGCCATTTGGTCCACGTCCGTGACGGCGGGACTGAAGGAGCGCGTTATCTGTGCAGGGCTGGTACGCCTGAGCCTCTGAGCTTTCTGGAGAGCTGCTCTGGGTTTACCGCTGATCCTCTCGCTTTGGGCAGCCTTTCTGCTGCCTCTGTGAGAGAAAGCAAGGGGCTTGAGGGCTTTTAAAATACCCTACTCTCTCCCTCTCTCTCTCTCTCTCTCTCTCTCTCTCTCTCTCTCTCTCTCCCCCTCTCTCTCTCTCTTTCTCTCTCTCTCCCTCTCTCTCTTTCTCTCTGTCTCCTTTTCCTAACCCCCTCCCTCCAAATTCCTCTTTCCCTCCAAATCTTTCCATTTCTTTTTTCATCCTTCCTCCTTTTATCACCCTATTCTCTCTCTCTCTCTCTCTCTCTCTCTCTCTCTCTCTCTCTCTTTCTCTCTCTCTCTCCGTCTGCCTCCCTACTCCACCTCTGGCATTCCATAGATTATCTTTCTACCTCATTTCCTCTCTGTCTCTCTCTTCGTTCCCAAGTCCTGCTTGTACACACTGTCTTATTCCCTCTCTCTACCGTTTGACCTCCACCCCCTCTCCCAGTCCCCCCCCCCCCCGAGGCCCCCCCCCCTCCCAGCCCCCCCGCCCCCCCCCCCAGCCCCGTCTGTGTGCGTCGCAGCCGTGTAATTGCACCCGCAGACGAGTAAACAGTAACATCTGTGAGCCTCCTTCCCTGGCGAGCGCTGGAGACGTGTCTTTTCCTCTCCGAACGCTTTCCCGAAGCGGAGGAACGGAAGGAAAAGGTGCCATCTGACGGGGAACTTAGGGCCTAATCCCGACTCTAATTCCCCGCCCTCATCCCTCTGTCCCCGGCCGCAGGTTCGATCCCAAGAAAGGATTCTGGTGCCAGCTTCTGGAAGGTGGGAAAACCAAGTGTCTGGGAAAGAGCAAGGGCAGGAAGTATCCGGAGATGGACTCGGATGTGAGTTCAGACCCCCCCCCCCCCCCCCCCCCCTTGGTTTAATATGCATGTCGATTACATCGTTTATTGGCTTGGCAGACCCGTGTTTGACACCGTGTGTTTGGAATGAAGAGCTCTCCAGGTTAATATCCTCTCTCATCGGCGCGGAGGCGAACCGTAGCATAATCAATCAATCAATCAACCAATCAATCAGTCAATCGATCACTTTTAATGACCACACGACTGAGGTCGGAGGAATTCGCTTTCAGTACAGCATGGTGGGACGCTCAATACAGCGGTGTCAGTGACATCAAACGTAGACAGAGTCGGAGAACTGGGAATCGTAACTGAGGTTGCAGGTTTGATTCCCAGGTGGTTGGTGGCACTGCCGCTGTTCACGTTTGCGAGTGCCTTAACCCGAGTCGCGGCAGTAAAAGTATCTGGCCGTATAAATGGATTGGGAGGTTTAAAATAAGCTGTAGTATGCTGCTTTCGCCCTCAGCTGATATTTGTGCTGGACCTTAACAGTGCAAACACACGGATAAACACGCTGTAGTATTTACTCTCTCTGCCTGTGAGTTTGCACCTTTCACACTGCGCAGATTAAACACAAAATATTTACTCAGTATGTTCCGCCGACTATTATACTGTGTTCTTTGGACTTTTGTCCAAAACAAACTCTACATATGCACACAATTCTGTTCTGCATGAAAATGCATTTTTGTGATTCATGGTAATAATAATTTCTGTAGTCCATTCTGTGGCACGAAAGCAGGATTTGGCGTAGTGCTTTCAGAATTTTAATTTCCGAAGGCAAATCGCAGGACTGCGTAAAGTAATTAGTGCCGTAAGTCTCTGAATTATTCAAAAAGACGTAATCCAATCCGGATACTTCCCGATGACCTTTGGATTATTCCCATTGCTTTCATCCAGAGATATTTTTTAATGGGCAAATCCTGCCACTTGCGTTAAAGAAAAGCACAAAGAAACGATGTCATGTTTTTACCCACGCACCGATGATCAAAGACTGGGCCCTTATCGCTTTTTTAAAGCGATAAAATTGAACAGGAACACAGATGAGAAATCAGTGCTATATCCAACTGTGACAACATCGACATTAACAATAAGTAGTATGTAGCAATCAGGATAATTAGTACATAATAACAGCTATAAACATAATTGACAAATAATAATGTAAACAATGGTTTATGAGAGAGAAAATAAAATAAGGATAATAATTTTAGTCTATTAACCTCTCCGCCCCCCGCCCGCCGCCCCCCCCTCCCCCCACCGCCCCTCCCCTCAGCAGCTGTAAAATGCACAGGAACTGAATCGATGTAGCGGTGTTGGCGATGGAGGGCTGAGGCTTCTCCTTTGAGTCTCTGGCTGAACGGTGTGGTGTGTGTTTTCTTAAAAATGCGCGTGTAACTGCGTGAGTCACGCTGTCTGGGCAGAGCCGTCTGCTGAGCCAGGAAGTGATGTAACAGGTGCTCTGCGTCCATCGTTCAGCTTCCCCCCTGTGTTTCTCAGGCCTGTCATTCTGCCGCCCCCCCCCTCCCCCGCATGGGCTAACGAGGCTGTCTGTGTGTGTGTGTGTGCGTGTGCGTGTGCATGTGTCTGTGTGGGTGTGCGTGTGTGTGTGTGTGTGTGTGCGCGTGTGCGTGCACGTGTGTGTGTGCGTGCGTGTACATGTGTGTGTCTGCGTGCATGCGTGTGTGTTTGCATGCATACGTGCGTGTGCGTGCGTGCGTGCGTGCGTGCGTGCGTGTGTGTGTGTGGATGCGTGCGTGTGTGTGCTCTCTCCGCAGTCACGCGCGTTCCTGAGGGAACACTATGGGGATCATAACGTGGAGCTCTCCAAGCTGCTGTACCGAATGGGCCAATCGCTGCCCGGCTGGCTGAGAGAAGAGCTGGTCAACTCCAGGTAGCAGGACCCCCCCAGGGGGGGAGAGGCGAATTCAGCCCCCCGTCACCCCCCGTCCGGGGTGGGACGCTCCCCTCTGCCAGCCGCTGACGCTGACGCGTCCAACCAGGACCGGAGAGAGAGGGGCGGGGGGCAGAGTGGGCGGGGCCTGTGCCAATATAGACCTCAGTATTGGACCTCACCAGGACCTCTGGCTGGGCTTGGTTTCCAGGACAACCATACAGGGAAGAGGAGAAGAGATGGGGCTGGGGGCACCACGTACCCCACCCCCACAGCCCCCCATGGGGCAGAACTGGGCCCAGTTTGACTGGGGTACAGACAGTGCACAAGAGGGCAAAATACCCATTATGCCCCTCCGTGCACATGATCATGCACACACACACACACACATACACACACTCACATACACATACACTCACACACTCTCTCTCACACACACACACACGCACACAAACACACACTGACACACACGCACACACACACACACACACACACACACAAACACACACTGACACTCACACACGTACACTCACACACTCTCTCTCACACACACACACACACACACACGCACACAAACACACACTGACACACACGCACACACACACACACACACACAAACACACACTGACACTCACACACGTACACTCACACTCACACATACACACACACACACTCACTCACGTACACACACACACACACTCACACACTCATGTACACACTCAGTCACACAAACCCACACTACTTTGCTTTTGGGAGCACAGTGGACAGGGACGATGTTGTCTGCTCAGTGCCAGTTGTTAAGCAGTCAAACACTCAGCGTTAATGAACGTTCAGGTGCCACAGAGGAATCATTCCCCATTAACATGGACTAGTAAGCAGTTCTTTTTTCCCACTTTTATTTCTATTTTTTGTTGGGGGGTGTTTTCTTTTTTCCATTTTTGTTCCTGTTTTTTGTGGCTGTGACCATTTCACGGTTGCAGGTTGTCGTACCTCTGAGTATTGCGTTGCCAACTGAGTTGGGTAGCTCAAAAATCCGTTTGAAAAGGTATGAAACATTTAATGTGTTTTATTTTATTTTAGAGGAGGAAAGTTTTTTTTGCAACGTCAGCACACAAGGAAGTGCGATGCAGTATGCAGAAGTGGGCCTTCGGTGGTGCTGGGGGGGGGGGGCGGGGGGGAATAATGTTTTTTTCGGTTAACCATCGAATGCAAGAGAGAAATGAATTGTAGGCTAATGCAGCAAAGAGAGGTTGTGCTGCCTCCGCCCCGACAGCCTAATCCTGCGGCCCCTCGCTGCTCCCCGGACGTCTCCTCGTAGCGTTCCGATGCCGTCGTGCGGAGGCGTTTGGATTTCCGTGCGCTCCTCACCGGCCGTGTTACCCGGGAATGCTGTACGCGCGCGGGCGGCGTCCGACATCCTGAGTCGCTTTTGCATGAGCGCGCACGCTCGCTGCCTCTCCTGTCTCCTGTATAAAACTAGCATTTGAGTGACAGGCAGGCAGACAGCACTTCTGTATGCTGATTGGTCAGGAGTGTGAGCTGCTGTGTTCTATGCTTAGGCAAAGGGAGTTGAGTAGATTTGGGAGAGAGGGTCAGGGGTCCTGGACAGGGGAACCATCCTGGGCCAAAATAAACACTTAAACCCTTTCCTTTTAAATCAAGAATATGCATTTATTTTATTTACATTTTTAAATAAAGGTTCGGCTAAGCTGGTCACTCTCCTGCGAGACTCCTGTAGTCTGGAGTGAGGGGCTGCTGTTGTGCTTTTGGGCTAAATCCTGCCTTGTGACTTGTCTCTTGGTGTTCATGATGTCACTTCCCATTTTAGAACAAAAACAGCTGCTGCAATCTGAAAGCAGCCGATTTATCTTGTTGAAAGTGTGTGTCTGTGTAGGTCCCAGTGCGTCATTGAATGTGTTGTCAAAGTTTCTGACATTCTGATGTTAAGTCCTGCTGTCACTGATGGCTGTGAGCTGGGCTTCCTGATTTTTCACTGGTTATGTAAACCAGACCTGGTTAGAAGAATTAAATTAGCTGTAAACGTGCCAGTTTCTCGCAATCCCTGGATTTTTAATAATTCATAATGGGAAACCGAAGCAACTCATAACATGCTTTTTTAAAACTACCAGATTGTAACTTCGCATGGTATTTGTCTAAAATGGCAACATTGAAAAAGAAAAACCGTGCAAACCCTGGGCTGTTTGCTATGATTAATGCATTTTCTGGTAATTCATTTTAGGAGCTGTCGAGCCAAAAACGCAAACTCGCGGGACCGTAATGAGGCACTGTTTCCATGAAGATATCAGCAGGATTTTGTGCAGCTTTGGGAGTTGCTGTTAAATTCAGGTAATGGGCCAAATTGCCATCCGAATTTGTTTGCGGGTGCGTGCGTGCGCTGGTCCGTGAAAGACGCAGCTCGAGCCAGAGCGCTCCTGTCTGACGAGGTTACCGTTGACTGAGCACAGATGTTTCCCAGCATGCTCTCTGTCTAGCGGCCTCTTGTCGCGTTTGTCCCGCCCTCTGAGGACGTAGCCTTGTGGCGCGCGCAGGTGATTGCCGCAAGCCTTCTCTTGGCGTTGGTTTTTCTCACGGTGACGAACTCAACATGCCTTCCTGTGACATCCTGTTTCATCCCTTCCCTCCAGTGCTCGAGCTGCGCTGGTAATAGAGTGCATTTAAGATGCTCTTTAACAAGGAGACCAACTGGATCTATCTCTCTTTCTCTCTCCTTCGCTCACTCTCTCTTTCTCACTCTCTCTCTCTCTCTCTTTCTCTCTCTCTCTCACTCTCTCATGCTGTCTCTCTCTCTCTCTCTCTCTCTCTCTCTCTCTTTAAAAGACTTCTTTGGAGGAAATTGTTTTTCAGTAGAAGGTGGCTTCGCTCTTGGGTCTGTCACCGTCTCTGTGAATTATTCATCGTCGCTCCTCGCGGTTCAACCTGGTTGAAAGGGCTCAATTAGGAAAGAGCTACACTTGTACTACAGAGACGTAGGCGAAATGAAAAGAGGTTTTAATTGGATTTCTAGCTGTGAGAAGTTTGCGAGAGGTAACGCTCTAACAGAAAACTCTGCGAGAGTTAGGTCTTTTTTGAACCACTTAGTCCTGAGAATGAAGCATTCTGATCTTTTTTTTTTCTCCAGCCTCCCCCCCCCCCCCACCCCCTACTGTTTGCCCAGGAGGCACAAAATCACATTATTTACGCCAAGATAAGACTGTACAGTGTGTCCTAAAACATCTGGAAGCAAAACCTCTCTTTGCTGCATTAGTGAACTGATATGTTCCTGCATTCTTCTCCCATTTGGATTATGATCTCATTGGTCCTAAAAGTCGGTCGGTGGTTTGAAAAGCACATGCGTTTAAAGGGGTAATTCAGTTTCTGGGGTTATTTGATATTATTTCAGTTTTTTAGTGCGTGTTTCCTTGGGGGCACAGACAGTTTCTGTGCACAGTGAAGAATTTTTGAACGGTGTACACGGACGTTTCTGACTGCTCTACATTTCCAGTTATCAGGGAATTTAATGTGGTTTGTGGTCTAAAGCAAGAAAATACACTTCCAAGTAACTAAAATGTTTAACACAATTTTATTATGTTATATTCAAAGTCATAAACATAAGTATCAGTTTTTGTATTGTGCTGGTGCTTCTTTATTTGACTGCAGCAGTTGGGCTGGATTGTGTCACAAGAAATGAGCTTAGCTTAGCGATCTTTTGGAAGAATGATTGGGTAAAAACAGAGGCACTACAACCTCTGGAGGTATAATGTGGCTGTGCATGCTGCTTTTTAGTTGTATTTTCCTGCTTTAGACTATGAACACCAAACGTCCCTATACCTTCACTGTAAGGCCGACAGGTTGGGGGATGTTCTGTATCTAAAATGTCCTTAACTCAACACAAAAGCCGTTGGTGGGCCTAGCAAAAAAAAAACGCGCACTAAAACTAAAGTAATTTTGACAAACAAAACCACAGAAAATGAACTTTCAATTTAGTATTTGTGTTACTTGACACAAGAAAAGTCAGGGTAAACTTTCTTTGCGACTGCTCCAGGAAGAGTTTCAAACTTCAGGCCTCCTGGGTCAGGGAGAGGCTTGGCAGCGGGATTTTTAAAAAGCAGCAAATGGATTTCTGAGTTTGCTTTTATTCTTATTTTTTTTTTAAAGGTTCTTCGGGAGGTGATGGAAAGCCTCTCTCTTTGTAGAAGGTACGAGTTTCAACTGTGACGCAACTGTGACCTGTATTCCAATTTTTAGTGGGCTACGACTCGGTTTAGCGAAGGGGTGTGTCGGAACAAACGAAAAACGCTGCTCTCGTTTCAGTAGGAATTTTGAAAGTGTGATCGTCCACATTTTTTTAAAACTGTCCCGTCTCTTACGTATCCGTTCTAACTTATCGATTTGTCACTGTTGAGGGTGCCGTTCGTAGACATACACGCAGAATGTACACGTGACGCCTGAGGCACGTTTCTGCCCTGTTCGCAATGCAATATAAGGATTTCTTACGGACTGAAAATAAGCTATCTGTGATGCTCTGACCTGCACTCAGTGAGTTTGAGTAGAGCAGCGTTGTACGTTAAGGGTAAACATGTTTTGATTCCCTTTGTAAAGTGCTTGAATGAACATTTAATTTTGAGGCTGCGCATTCGGGCGGCTGCCGCAAGCTGTGGACGGTGCGGAATTCCGCCACTGTCCGCCTATAGACATGCAACTCGGAGTGTGAAATTATTTCTTAAACCAGTAGGTACTGCAGTCCCAGGATTACTGAGAAATTACATCACACAGCAGGGGGCTGGAATTGCCCCCTCCCAATTTCTTCTTGCAGCTTTTCCAGAACAGATTCTCTAGTTTACGCGCCTCTAAATTCTTTCTTCTCTTATTTTGAGACACATGGGGCTGCTATAAGACAGTCAAGATCAAGGGGTTTTTTTTAATAAGAAAATGAAATCTTTTATTACTGCAGACATCTACTGCAAAAAAAAAAACCTCACTATAGAGTGCTTTCATCCTGCTACTTAGGACTAGGAATTGGGGGTGGGGTTTGGGTTTGGGTTTTTTTTTTTTGCATGGTGAGGCTGTGTGTTTTAAAATACTGGGAATAGGTAAGGGAGTGGTGCCGGGAGTGTTTTTCCCAATTTGCATTTTTTTTTGGCCTATTGAAATTGCAGTTCTAAAAACAGGAGGGTCCAACAGAGGAGAGCTTCGCCTGTTTCCACAGCGTCACCCTGCAATTCTTTCTGCTCCCGGTACAACCGCCCCCACCCCCGCCCCCACCCCCACCTCCAGAACTCAAAGTCCTGGTGATGTTGACACTGCCAGCTTTTCTGTTCTCTGAGGTCCTGTATTTTAATGTTGAGTATTAATAATAAAGAATGAGAATTATTAATAACCGTAACGATGGTAGTAATCACCTGGACTGTACAATCAAAGACTGTAATTGTTAATAATTTTTATTGTGTAACTAATATTTTTGTGATTTTAATTTACAAATAAAAATACCACTGTCTTTTTATTTTTCTTCACTCTTCTGTTTTTCCTCCCACGTTTCTGATAAATGTACTGAACAGGTAATGAACCATAATTAGTTTATCTTTTAAAATGGCTAATTCACTTTTACAGTTCGAAAATTGCACTTTATAACAAATGACATGAATGAAAAGGTACATTTTTACTTGGTGACAAATGAACCTATTTCAATTGCAATTTCTCATTGTGAAGCATTACCTGGAATACCAGCGTTCTTAAAGCGTATGTTGGAATTACATTATGAATTCATGTTTCAGATGTTGGTTTTCATTTACCCTCGGTATTCATCATCAAACTCAAAATTGACTCATTTTCCATTTGCAAAAATGCTTATTTTAACAAATGGAAAATGAAATTGTTTAAATATTAAATTATTTAATTTGTATCATACAAATTGTATGTGTTGTATGGAAAAGCAACACTATTTAGCTGTGGTCTTTTTCCATCTGGTGAATTTTGCATGGAGAGGTGCATGATAGGATTTTGTATAAATTCTTAGTGATGCTGTTTTTCCCCACAGCCTGAACCCGAGGGAGCATTACAATGGAACATGATGATGTTTCACTGCTAAGGAACTGTCTGTACTCCCATAAATGCGAAACGGTTGCAGTTATTAATTTAGACATGACAGGTTTTCGCATGTAATTTGTTCTGATTCTAAGCGCGGTTCTTGACAGATGCCACCAGATGCAACGGCAGCACGGAGTGAGTCATCTGCTCTTGATTGCCTATGCAAATGTTTTTTTTTATTTTTTATATATATTTGTACCCGATAATGCAGCGTGTCGTTCCACATTACCACATGCGCTTGGCCACTTTCACGGTTTAGTGAAGTGACGAGGCGTAAGGACGGCTAGGCGAGTTAATAACGCGCATCGCCGCTCAAGAAACTAGACTAGAGTGTTGAGTTCGTTCTCAAATTTTATTCTGTGAGTCGCACATTCTGTCACCGAGCGGTACAGTCGCAAGTATTTTTACGCTGCTAAATGCTGTACTTAACGAATTCACGGGGGAAGTCCATGCTGCATTTGTGAGTAGCCTACATTTTATCCCCGCTGGACTCATAAATTCTGTTAGTTGAATTAAGTTAAATACGAACAGTTTGCTGAGGTGAAGTGAGGCCTATTTGAAGAAGAACCCATGGCCATGCCAGTATCTCCCCTTACTGAACAGAATTTGCTGATGGTCTTAAATCCAGTGGTGTCAAACTCCAGTCCTGGAGGGCCACAGAGTCTATAGCAGGGGTGCACCGCTAGGGGTGATCCGAACTTTTGCTCTTCATTTTTTTAACTGGCTCAGTTATATCTTGATCTGACATTTGTATAAGCACCAGCTACAGCTGCAGACTGCAAATTCATCCTTAAGATTTCACTCTGCTCAAGTACAGGAGTGACTCAAGTGTAGTTAATAGAAACGTCAGAAGACTAAAACTAGGTAATTGGTTGGAATGAATATTGGCAGGAATACACCCTGGACAGTTCGCCAGTCCATCGCAGGGCACACACACCATTCACTCACGCACTCATACCTATGGGCAATTTAGAGTCTCCAATTGGCCTATCTGCATGTCTTTGGACTGTGGGAGGAAACCAGAGCACCCGGAGAAACACACGGGGAGGAAATGCAAACTCCACACAGAAAGGCCCCAGCCAGGATTTGCACTAAGGACCCTTTGTTGACACCACATAAGTATATAAATATACTTAGCGTTGTATTGTAATCCAACCATGTTTTGTCATGCTGCTGAAAAATAAATAGGCCTATCTAATTTAGACTAATGTTACATTTATGAAAAAAATATAAAAAAACACCAATAAGGTAGGAAAGCACTAGTTCATACATTATCTATGCAAGAATACACCACGAAAGCTTAAAATATTTTTAGAAGCAGCCAAGATTTCATATTTAATAGTTTTCTATAGGTTTCAACTCCAAACATAAACTAAATGAATGTGTAATAAAATCAATATTTATTTAATAAACCCGATATTATGTAAAGCTATATGCTGTTTAATTGCATTCAGTTTTGTATTGTAAAAGCAATCTTTTGTATTTGTTATTTGGGAGTGGAACAATGGGGAGAATGTGGGGGACTTTTATTCAGTTCCGTGAGTCAGTGTTGACCTCTCAACCCGGTTGTAGTTGTTCCTTCCTTTCCTGTTTCGGCTCCGTAAAGAGAAGTACATAGGTAAGTGATTTCTGAATTTGTATCCAAATTAATCATCCGTTATAGTCCATGAAGCACATTATTTATGCACACGTTTTTGTTGCTCTATTCCAAGTCTTTTAATATTAAACGATATGAGTACAATTCCATCCTTTTAAATGATGAATTTCCGTTTTGGATCAGAGACAGTCAAATTGTTCTACTATGCTGTGACGTGCTTATTGCACTAAAACATTTCATGTTACCAGTACAAGGCTAACATTAGCTGGCCATATCGCTGTTATTTCCGTTGTAAAAAACTAAACACTCCGTGTCAAGGTGACTTTTAAACACAACTGGTTGCTTGGACTCACTAGCTTACTTGGCTAACGTCTGGTAGCCCAATCGAACCTTATGTGACCATTTAAGCTAACGATGAGTACCCTTGCATGCTAGTTGCTTCTTCCAACTGAGTTAGCCACCACTGTCAAATTGTGCTTCTCCCTGTGGCAATTCGCTTTTGTGATGAGTTGTAACAATGTAATGGTATAACTTATCACCAGTCTTACATTTTCGGTTGCAAATGCGGTGGAGATTCTCCCAGCTGGCTAGCTGGATACAGCAGTCTGTTGGTTTGAATCCACTGCGCTTCTAAGCTGTGCTATGAAAACACTGCATTTTTAATTTGTTACATGAGATGATATTGCTGGCTTGACTAGATATGTAGAACGCTTACAAATTGCAAGTGGACGCTTGCAAATTACTACATCTAGCGAGCATGGCAGCTTGCTAATTATTTTCATATCTCAGAGCGCAGATTCATCCATAAACGATAATTGGGCATGTACCACACAGCTGGTCATGCAGCAATAATGGGTTTGATGCCCGGGCCTGAGAGTCGGCACTTTTCGCATATGAGTATGAGCGTCACCGTGGAAACTGCATCTTGTTGTCGTAGCGATGGCACCTCGCAAGGGCAAGGAGAAGAAGGAGGAGCAGGTGATCAGCCTGGGACCCCAGGTGGCCGAGGGCGAGAACGTCTTCGGCGTCTGCCACATCTTCGCCTCCTTCAACGACACCTTCGTCCACGTCACCGACCTCTCCGGCAAGTAAGTGGGGCCTCATTCTCGGTTTGCGGTCCACACACACACACACACACACACACACACCTCCTCGTCCGTCCCACACACACCCAGAGACTGTAAGTGAAATTAGCTAATTTAGTTTCCGTGCTGCTTCTCTCTTGCCTGATTTATTTTACCCTGTTTGTTTCTGAGGCTTTTCTGTGGCGGAGTTCCACTGGGCTCATTTCTTATCCAGTAAAAACGGCGAGCGAACCGCCCCCTCCAAACTCACCCCCGTCCTCTCTGCCCCCCCCCTCCTCCCAGGGAGACGATCTGCCGCGTGACGGGCGGGATGAAGGTGAAGGCCGACAGGGACGAGTCCTCCCCCTATGCCGCCATGTTGGCGGCCCAGGACGTCGCGCAGCGCTGCAAGGAGCTGGGCATCACCGCCCTGCACATCAAACTGAGGGCCACGGGGGGCAACAGGTGAGCTGGCGCACACACACACACATACACGTGCACAGCTGAGGGAGCACGGGGGGCAACAGGTGAGCTGGCACACACACACACACACACACACTTCCCTGCACAGCTGAGGGAGTATGGGGGGTAACAGGTGAGGTGCATTATGGGATGTGGTGGGTCGGGGGGTTAGCCCCAAAACCGCCCAATGCCTGATGTTCATGGTTTAGCATTATTTTCGTTGCATGAATATAAACTCTAGGTGTCTGGGTTCAGTTTGTTCAGCTAAAGCTCATCAAGGCCATTGGCACACAAAGCTCTTGGATTTTCTTTTTTTAATGTTTGATGTTCTGCCCCCTTTGACGTAACCTACCATATTTTACCCATACCCATATTTTAAAGAGCAGCTCGATCATGAACAAAGCTGGACAAACTAGCGAGCAAAAATGGCACACCATTAGCATGTGGCCTATTTTATACTTTGTGATTGGTGACTTTAAACGGGGGCGTGTCTTTGTCTTGTTCCAGAACCAAGACTCCTGGACCGGGTGCCCAGTCTGCCCTCCGAGCCCTGGCTCGCTCTGGCATGAAGATCGGCCGAATTGGTAAGAAGGGGCTGAACATCCGTTTCGCTGCTGTCTTGTCATTACCCTCCAGCCCTGAAGAGGGCGCCCACATAATGTGTACATTATATATATATATATATATATATATCACACAATATATACACAGCAGCATTTTAATCAGTATGCATTTGTGCATTTACGCCTTATTTGTATGGCCTGGGTGAACTCGTTTTCATCTTCAGTCCATTTGTTTCTTGAATTACGGTTGAATTCGTGCTTGGAGTTGAGGCCTTGTCGTTTAGATTGCCTTGAACCATTAGCAGTGCATTACATTAATGCAGCGGGTGCTGTTGTCTGGTGCGATTTACAGCACGCAGTGCAGTTGTAGTTTAAAATTACTTTCGGTTTGTTTTATTGGGTCAATATTGCCCGAGAAAGAGCGCACTTCCTAAATTATTAAAGGGCCTTGTTCCGTTATGAAACCTTCACCGTGTTACAAATGGGTTCTCAGCCTCCTTTAAAGCTGTTGTTATCACCAGAGTTACCTCTTTCAGAAAAATAACAGCAAATATGTCAGTTCTGCAAAATGGCAAAAACTTCAGATTGTCTAACGTGCTCACAGTTTTTTTTTTTGCAGCAAGAGTTCGGAAGGCTTAATGTTGGGGGTTTGGCTGAGGGCTGATTTGTCTTTTGTCTTTAAGCACATTGAGGTCTTTATGTTGCTTCACTCTAATGGTCAGCATTACTGCTGATAGTGCCTACGGCACAGTTTTTCGGGATGTTTAAACTTGGGCGAATAGGATCTTGTAAGGCCTTGAACAGTGCTTTAATTACTAGTAGGGTAGGAACAACAACGTGTGTTTCTGCATTAAAAAAAGAAAGTTAATGCCGTATTTGCTTGTAGGATTGTCATGCCAGTGAGCCTGTAGTCTTCCTCAAGTGTGAACATAAAGAACCGTGAAGCAGACCCAGCTTGTGTATTTGTACGAGTGTCGATGCTGTGATTGTCTGTTGGTTGGAGCAGAGTGCAGAAGTTTTCGGCACATTAGGCAGAAGTTAGTCTTGGCCCTGCACATGTGGGTGTCGGTTTGTTGGCTGTTGAGGATGCTCAGCTGGTGACGAGCAGGTTGCGGGTTTGATTCCCAGGCTGGGAGCTGCCATTTTGCTGTTATGAGAAGCAGTTTAATGTTAACTGCTTCAGTAAAAGTCCAGCTGTACAAATGTACACTGTAAAACAGTAAGCGGTTGCTGCAGATAAAAGTCGTCCGCCAAGCGCGTAGCGATTATAATGAAATAAAAATCGCACTCCTGCTGGGAAATGGCGGTCTGCTTGAGTAGCTGTGCCACCCAATAAAGCTTTGGATTTGGTCAGAGGTACTAGAGTATAATGACTAGGGATAAAATTGAGTTCGTTTTAAAAAATATTATACATAAAACCCCTAAAAGCCGTTTCCATTCTGTTTTTGTAATTCGGTGGAGTCCAAGTGCTTAATGAGGGCATAATTCTAGGCAGGGCTCCATGTTAACATTTGAAAAATTTAGGAGCGCACAAATGCACACCAATTAGTGCTCTTAAATTTTTTTTTTTTTCCAGTGAGCACACGTCAGGTTTCAGGACAAAATGCTCATAAAATGGGAGCAGTGTAGAGCTCTGCTGGGAGGGACTCTGTCCATATTTTCTTACCAGTTGAAGAAAGCATGTTAGCTTAGCAAAGCAACCATGTGAGACATTTCAGGGTCGCGTTCATAATGCATGTCAGAATAAGAGCGCAGATCTTGGATCAGTTAGGTGTTTTAGCTCATAATGGACAAGGTAATGGACATGGATGGGGGAGGCTGATGCTAGATTTACACTCCTGCTCTGAAAGACTTCATTAGTACGAGCCCTGATCTTTACGCATGCGGTCACATACCCAGCCAACACAAGATGTTCAAAATGTCCTCACAACTTCACTGGAATCTTCTGTCAGTGTTAGAACATTGGCACTACATGGCAGCAACACTGTGAGGACATTTTGTGCTGGCTGGTTATGACCAGAAACAAGTCCAAAACAACACCAATTCTAATAAGACAGTGTGTGGCTTAAGAATAAAGGATTCAATATTTGAATGGGAAACTTGCAGTAAAGTAAATACTGCTTCAGTGCTGCGTGATGTATTTAATCATGTTTGAGCTGAGATTTTTCCATTTGTGACTGGGTCGTGGTCTTATTTAGTCTACTCGGCTACTTCTAGACTACTTATGTAATATGTTATGTAATGTTAATAAGGGCTGTGGAATTCTGTGGGTAAAATGTTGGTTCATGTCCCTGATGTTGACTTGGTATGTGGTGTGTATGTGGAACTACATGTATGTGGAAGTCAGCAATGATTGTTATTTTTTGGTGCATTCTTGCCGATGTCGCCTGTATGTTGCCCGTACTGGCTTTCACTAATGTCTCTGGCCGTAGTTAACACTAGGGGACCATTTTGGGTTCAGTGCCTGATAATCCTCTATGAACCACTTGGTCCCTCCCTGTCCATTTTAGACCGTGTGAAAGAGAGAGACCAGGTTTAATGTGTACATTAAAGAACAGACATCGTCAAAGTCTGTTCTCGGTGTATCTGATTTGTGGCGTGGTGAACGTTCATTGACGTAGTGTGTGTGTGTGTGTGTGTGTGTGTGTGTGTGTCTGTGTGTCTGTGTGTGTGTGTGTGTGTGTGTGTCTGTGTCTGTGTGTCTGTGTGTGTGTGTCTGTCTGTCTGTCTGTGTGTCTGTGTCTGTGTGTGTGTGTGTGTGTGTGTGTGTCTTTGCTCTTCTCTTGCAGAGGACGTCACTCCGATTCCCTCGGACAGCACACGCAGGAAGGGCGGTCGTCGTGGGCGACGTCTGTAAAGTGTTCATATTTTTCTGGGTCACTCAATAAAACATCGGTTCCACCACCTCCTCCTCCTCCGACTCCTTTTTCCTCCTCTTCCTCCTCCTCCTCCTCCGCCTCCATATCCAGCACGCCGACGTGGCTCCAAATCCTGGCGGAATTGCGCGGTTAGACGACAGCGGCGGTCTCGCCCGCGGCGACGGCGTTCGGCAGAATCTCCGTGACCTCTGTGTGACCTTCGTTGCGGTGTCTGAGGGTTCAGGCGCGCGTGCGGATAAGCGCATCGAGCGGATGAATCGCGAGCGTGCGTGTCCCCTCTGGCCTCAGCCCACTGGCCTTTCCTTTCCCATCGACTGCAGAAAAAAAGGAAGATCTCATCAGACAGATTGAAAATGGAAAAAAATGAATTTACGCTTGCTTGCAGTCATGGATGAGATGGAGACGGTGCGTTTGTCTTGAGAAAATCTTTCTGATGTGAACACTGCCACAAGCCAGCCGGGCGGATACAGTGTTCCTAATGCAATTTTAATGAGCGCCTATGTTTACATTCAGACCGCCAAAGGGGTGTTTTTAGAGATGCATCGCTGTACAGGCCAGATGATGCTGTGTAAATGTAAAGGCGTTTTATGTAAATGCCTGTCCCCCTGTCGTCTAGGCAGCTTCGTAGTTTAATCTCAGGAAATTCAATTTTTTTGTCAACTCTAGGTGAGTAGTTATTTTAGTGGCGATGTAAAAATACAGCACCTTCCGAATTTCACAACCCCAGAACTGCTGGGTGGTCCTGACTTGGGTGGGGGTTGGGGTGTGGGGGGTCATTGGTCAGTTTTTCTGCCAAATGGATCCTGCTACCATGTGTACATCTACACCGGCAGCCATATAAAAAGGCCTTCACTGGGATGTTGGGAGTCCCGCATGCAATGTATGCAAATAGCCATTAGATGGCGCCAAAACGTAGTTATCTGACCATCAACTTCAGTTAGTCCTCCAGGTATCTGGCCTTCGGTAGTACTGCTGCTTTTCATTCCTCCCCTCTAATCGGGGGCTGATTTAAACCTGATGCCCCAGTGGGACTGGGCGTCATCTCCGGCCAATCAGTGACATTATTGGACTATGGACTGTCAGGCAGAAGGGGGAACCGGCATTACTACTAAAACTTCAGGGCCAGATTTGAGCGTACCCCTTGGAGCAACCTTGAGTTTTGAAATTGAGCTGTCTCCAAAAAAAAAAAAGGGGAAAAAAATGCCCATGACCATATCTGAAGTTGGCATATTTCCTTTTAGAATCCATTTGTGCCCAAGCTCATGTTACTTCCTCTACCAACTGAAAGAACCCAGTGCATGGGTTTTCGAAAGTATGAAAGGTATTTATGTATGCGTTTGTTTCCTGTAGCTGTGGCACAAGAGTATTGTTGTTTCTTCAATATAGTAACACCCCTGCCCTCGCGCATCTAGGGTAAATATTTCTAGCCAATTAAAAACATGAAGGCGCATTATTTTCCATACGCACCAAACGGCTTGCTGTATTGTGGATGACGTCACCTGTTGCCGGGTAGAGTGACCCAGGATGAAAGGCTTGGAGTTATATTTTAGTGGATGGAGATGCTGGAAATCAAATGGAAATTTACTGACGAGGTCACAGTTTGCTGTTGTAAAACTTGATTTTGGCTGGATTTGAGGCTCTTCCAGAGTATCTTGCCTATTTTGTAACAAAGAAAATGAAAAGTTTATGGCCGCCCCATGTTCTATTTCCCCCCACTAACATTACATTACAGGCATTCAGAGGACGTTCTTATCCAGAGCAACTTACACAGCTTTTTACATGTGATTTACATTGCATCCATTTACACAGCTGGATATATACTGAAGCAACGCAGGTTAAGTACCTTGCTCAAGGGTACAACAGCGATGTCAGGGAAATCGAACCTGCGACCTTTTAGGTTACAAGACCAACTCCTTAGCCATTATACTACACTGCCGCCCAAACACTAACAAATGCCCAGTATTTTTTGTTTTTGCCTATTGGTCACTAATGTAATGCATTCCATAAGTACTGAACTGCCCTACAAGTGGTCCAGCTTTCGAAGTCATAAATTACAGTAATATTCATCAATCCATTCATATTTGTTTGCTGGTAAAGGAACTATGGAAATTCATATTTTCATATCACATTTTGTTATTCTCGACACACATTTGTAGCAGCATGTTGGTCATTTCCACAGCTCTGGAATGTGAGGTTTATGGTAATGCGGAACTGGAGTGATTCGGTTTCGGTGTGCGACTGTAGAAGATCTCTATCTCGCTGGACATCAGCCCTGCATGTATGGAGATCTTAAACTGTGAGCAATCTGCTTTCGGTTTGCTGCAAATCACAGTGCCCTAGCCTCAGGCTAGCAGTGATATGGAAGAGTGAGCTCAGTTTTTGCTTTTAACATTGAATGGTTTCATGTGCTTGTTTCACATCGATACTTGTCTTAACTGGAGAAACTCATTACTGTTGGTGTTTTTGTTATTACACTGAAGTCTTTTGATGCCATTTCATTTTCAATGTTCAAGATCTTGTTATTGTCAAAGACTCATATGAATTCTGATAATATTTAAAAAAAAATACTATGATATATATATATATATATATATATATATCCTTACTGTACATGCATAACACATCTAAGTGTACAGTAAGGAGATGGACATAGTTGAGGGGAAGTATAATATATATTTGCTTGACATGTATTTCAATGATTTAACAGGGTGGCAAGGTAGTATAATGGGTTAGGAACTGGATTTGTAGCCTGATGGTTGCAGGTTTGAGTCTCAGGTAGGATACTGCTGTTGAACCTTGAACAAAGTACATTAGTCCAGAAAAAATAATTGGACGTTTTCTGTTGCCATTTTTGTTTTGCATGATTGATATAATCACAACCCAGTAAAGGGAGTTTTGGAATACTCCAGAGTTTCTCTGAGTTGCTAGGGTATTTCCACAGCATGAATTGATTGAGTACAATAAAAGCTATTAACTCCTCCCAGAGAGAAACAGCCAATCAGAAAGTGCTTTAAAGAAGTCTAAGGTGTTGCTGAGTAGAATAAAATATTGAGCAGACTGCAACGTTGTACAAGATTTTCCCTTTTCATTTGATCTCATGTATTTACTCAATCTTTGCGTATAAGAGCATTGCATTGGCCATGCAGTTCAGACTGTACAATCCCCTGGAAAAAAAGAACAAACACCGGCGTAAAATTGTTGTCTTGCTGTGACCCGAGTTCTTATTTATTGTGGAGTAAACACACAAGCCAAAAACATATGTCAATTAAAATATGTATATTTGCTAAATATGCTTAAACAATCACTCTTACTATATGTACCCGTTTATTTAATCTCCTGATTTTTAAATTAGACTTCATCATAAATATCATCCTCTTTATCCTCATTATTAAAAATATGTACGTGGCTAAATAGCAGATGTTGGTTGAACATTACATTTTTGTTAGGATGTTTTCCAAGTTGTCTGTTTATAGTCTTCCTCTTGCCTCTTTGATCTGAAAAATGTTAAAGGATAATATGTACGAACAGAATAAACAAAACAGTTGATCTTTATAACTCTATAGCATTTCCCCTGGCACTTATAAGAGCAAATAAATTTGACTTTCAGTCGGGCTCTCCGGTAATCTGCCTCCATCAACTGATGATGATTATTCTAGCGGCCAATCAAAAAAAAAGAAAAAAGAAACTATGTCAGAAACAAAATCTAGCGGCCTGAACCTGTCCAACCCACCCAACCTCTTAAATTGGGGACTTCCCTGCCCAGGCACTTTCAGTTCTCCTCCTCAATTATTCTATAACGCGACTGCCTGTTCCGCAGTTGTTTCATACCTTACTAGCCGCTGAGCGTTACCTGTCTGACACCGTTGGGGAAAAAATAATAATAATTCAGTGCGCGAGTGCAGGATGGCCGACCAACAGGATGCATCCCTTCTTGAACGCTCTGAAAGTCAGGGCAGTGTCGACAATGTGAGAAATACGAGGTGAGGGGTTTCCTCATTATTCATCTTTTAACATAATACGTTTCATGTAAATGAAAAAGCTTCGGTATGTGAAAAAGCTTCGGTGTGTATTTTTTTCGTTTTTCCATAACATAGCTACATCACAATATTGTATTATGCAGTAATAGCCTACTTTTTTTTTTCTTTGTTGCAGTAATATTTTAACCATTAATGCAATCAAATTATAAAGTTTAGGACTGTATTTTATAGGTACTGTACAGTCGGTGCTTCGTCAGTTAAAATAATTCAAAAGGTGTAGCGATTATTTACACTCTTAAGCCACATTATATCAGAAAAAAGACATACAAGCTATGAATAATTAACGTTCCAAATTCACATTGTGGGTATTGTGCTATATTGCAAACAGTCACATGAAGAGACGTAGTTTTTGTTAACCGATCAAATTAAGGAATGATGAATCTATAGGCATCTGATTAGTAGAAGTGTGGATACATAGGCACTAAAATTAATAATTTGGTAGAGAATTCATAGACAAAGCAAGTGATAACGAGCAATACATGCAATGTGTTAACACTTTTAAGGGGGGAAAAATTATGGGAATACTTAAATGTGTGCGTTCGACAACCTTACTTGAGCAAGAGATTAGTTGGAACGAAAACCAGTATACACGGGGTCCTCCAGGACCGAGCTTTAGAACCGCTGTTCTACAGAATATATACGCCTATAAAATAGCTAGATAGAGGGCAGTCCATTGTGTGTAAAAAGTTAATTTATGCGCTCGTTTAATTTCATACATAGATGTGTAGAATCGTTTGCCCTAGAGTATTTGCTTTTTATCTAGCAGAGATTTAAGGCACTTGAGAACAGACCTTTTGCTAGCAACGAGTGATGTCATCATCGTTCTTCGTTCTCAGTGGTGTTTGATAACAGCCTAAACAAAAAACGGAACCTTTTTTTTTAGCCCTCCTATCAGGTTGAAAAATCATGTTTGGCTTTTATGTTTGGGAGTAAATTTAACCCAACGGTTTAAACCGACACAAAACTATTGTGATTGGGAAAAAAAGAATGCTTTGTTTCACTTTCTTTATGTATCCAAAATGTCTTGCCTTTTATTCCTAAAAAAAAAACATTTGCTAGAAACTTCACATTGTAGAGCCAGAAATAAGTGAAAGTTTAAAACCTGTTGTTTATCTGCTAAGGCTCTGCTCCAGTGTGTGGTTGGGCCCCACGGTCGGGAGGGAGAGGGTATACTTGTCTTGAGTTCTCCCAAATTGATAGCAGTGAATTGATAGCAGCGGAAATGACAGAGGGAAAAGGGGGGGGGGGCTTAAATGAATAAATAAATAAATAAATGAGCTGCCTCTTGTTCGGCGTCCGTCGCCCCCCCGCTGCAGTTCCCGGTCGAGCGACCTGAAGATCGCGGGCGCCATCTTCCTGGTGTGCATGCTCATCGCCGGGCAGGGCCTCACCGCCTACTTCGTCATCAACCAGAAGGACCAGATCGGTAGCCTGGAGAAGACCGCTGACCTGCTGAAGATCAAGCTGACGCAGGCTTCCCGAGGTGGGGGAGGACGCCCGGGGCGGTGGGAGGGCTGGGGGTGGGGGTGGGGGTGGGGGTGTAGGAAGAACGAGGTTGGGATTCAAGGTGAAGGTGAAGGGGAAGGGGAAGGGGAGGGGCGGTGGGGTCGGGGAGCAGCAAAGGGATCTGTTTAAACCTTGCTGTGGGACAGGCGTGTCAGACTTAGTTCCCGGAGGACCGCAAGGTCAGCTGGTTATTAATGCGTCTCAGCACAAGTGACTGATTTAAGTCATATTTTGTTCTCAAGGGCCTTAATTGGCAGCTGGTTTGAGAGGAAACCACAAACACCTGCAGACACTGTCACCCTGCAGGGGGGGGGGGGGGGCTTGATCCGGCCCCCCCCCTTCTTTAGAAGAAAGGGAAATGCTATTATCTGTTAACCCTCTTATGCCAATTTCCCTGGCATAACTGTCAGCTAGCTACTAACCCCCTCTTAGTGTTGCCCATTAGATGTCCCTCTAATTCCACCTTTTTTTGCCGACTACGTCTGTGTAATTGTGATTGTGACTGTGCCCGGCTTCTGTGACTGGCAGGAATTGCTGCGAAGGCTTGACGGTTGTTTCCTTCCTGTCTCCCCCGGTTACAGGGTCCTCCGGCAAAATGGTTCGCATGCCCGTGTACAGCGCACCGCTGATGACGATGGACTTCTCAGACGCTGACACCGAGAAGAAGACGCCCGCGAAGGTGAGGCCCCGCTCGCTGCGCAGGCAACAAAATGGTCGTTATGTCACCGCACTCAGAGGCAGGCAAAAACAGAGGAGAGCTCTGCCAATCACGGTGTCTTAGTGCCAAAACGTTGTGTAATAGCTGATGGTGATTGGTGGATAATTTCTGGCTACTGTCCAGAGGAATGTTGTTGAGATGAGAAAGTATCCACCAGTCACTGTCGGTATTGTTCTGTTGGTTGTTTCCATTGTCATCCATGGTTGGTGGAGCCCCTCTCTGATATTCTAAGAGTAAGATGACATCAGGACCCTTTCTTATTGTCTCTAATTTACTGTGTGGAGCTGATATACTCTGACACTGATCACTGACCCTGAATCTGTGTCCGACTCTTTCCTGGTGAGCGGACTGTGCTGTTGAGGTGTCCTTTGACCCGAGCTGACCTCTGACCCTTAACCTTTCTGTTCACCTTTCAAAAGCTGGAGAACACCGTCATGGTCAGTCTGGAGAATCAGGTGAAAGACCTCCTGAAGGTAAAAAAAAAAAACACGTCCTACAACAGCACAATTCTTGAGCCGTCGTATCTGGGACCCTATTCCAGACGCGCGCGGAGGTCACCTGTCTGTGGTGCTGAGCGACACACTAACGGTCTGTGTTCTTCTCTGACAGAGCGTTCAGCTGCCCCAGTTCAACGAGACGTTCATGGCCAACCTGCAGGCCCTCAAGGACCAAACGGAGGAGTCGGAGTGGAAGGTGAGCCTGGGTACACTGGGCCCATTAACCCCTTTTTTGAAGAGTAGGTTTTTTAGAATGTTTATTTATGTATTTAATTACGTTAAATTTTGAGTCTGTGTTCTACAAGTCTTGCTTTCAGTTACCAGTAGTGATTGTGACATCAGCATTAGAATGCTCCGTTAAGAACGTTCTAATCACATATAATCTGTGACCTTGCACTTTTAAGAGGGTTAGTAGTGTGCACTCGTACAGCTCTAAGTGGGGGGGATCCCTTGTGTTTGCGGACAGGAATTTGAGAGCTGGATGCGCCATTGGCTGGTCTTCCAGATGGCCCAGCAGCCTGCACCCACCCCAGTGCCCGCCACCACCCCCCTGTCAGGTACCAAACAATCTGTGCACACTAATCACACACTCTGCATGTTGGCTCATTTTTCTTTAAAGAAGTTACGACAAAGTAAACGAACGCACACAGGCACACACACACCTATACACACACGTGCACGCACGCACGCACACACACACACACACACACACACACCCCTCTCCCTCATTCTGAGCCTGCGTGTTTGTGTCTGACAGCCTCCAAGCTCCAGACTAAGTGCCAGCTGGAGGCTACACGTAAGATCTGGCTGGGGAACTACCGCCCACAGTGTGACAAGCAGGGCAACTACCTGCCCAGGCAGTGCTGGCACAGCACCGGCTACTGCTGGTGTGTGGACAAGGAAGGAGTGGAGATCCCCAACACCGCCACACGGGGGATGCCTCAGTGTGGAGGCATGGCTGGTACGTCTGCAGCTGAGTGTGTGTGTGTGTGTGAATGTATGTGTGAGTGTGAGAGAGAGGGAGTGTGTGAGTGTGAGTGTGAGAGAGAGGGAGTGTGTGAGTGTGTGTGTGAGAGAGGGAGTGTATGTGTGTGTGTGAGAGAGAGGGAGTGTGTGAGTGTATGTGTGTGTGAGAGAGAGAGGGAGTGTGTGTGTGTGTGTGTGAGAGAGAGGGAGTGTGTGTGTGTGTGTGAGTGTATGTGTGTGTGTGAGAGAGAGGGACGATTTGTGTGTGCATGTGTGTGTTTTGTGTGTGTGAAAGAGAGAGAGGGAGAGAGAGAGAGGAACTCTGTGTGTGTGTGTGTGTGTGTTTGTTTGTGTGTGTAAGTGTGTGTGCATCTGGGTGTGTGTGTGTATGTATGTGTATTTTATCCCTATTGAAGCTTCAGGTACAAAGCCAGGCCTGAGAGAGATCATAAATCTGTCAGAAGGGCCAGGTCTCCGTCCGGCTGACCCTGGTGCCCACAGTCATACTTCTGAAACTATTTTTATATATTTTTTAAGTCTTCTTCTTAAATGTTACTCTTATTGTAATTTCAGATTTACACCCTTGTTTACATCTTTGTTTTCATTCTTATTATCTGTTTGGCACTCTGGGCCACAAGGCTCTGTTCATGTAAAGAGTATTTTTTCATATTGCGTTGTTATGCTGATGCACATGCTCTCTTGCCCCTCCTCTCTCTCTCCCTCCCTTCAGTGGCTGGCAGGATGATGGCCATGCCCAGCCTTACCAAGCTGATGAAGGGTAAGTGAGCAGTTTCGCTGGGGGCAACCACCATTAGCCTCCGGTCTTCATTCCCGGTCCTGGGGGGCCGCAGGGTCTGCAGGCTTTTGTTGCCAGTCAGCATTTCGTTGATCAATCAAAACAGTCAGTTGCGCACACCTGACACTTCATTGGTCAATTAAAACAGTCAATTGTGCCTGCAGTTAACTCGACAACACCTTGTTTCTCGGGTCTGAATTGGTCGGTCTGAATTTCCCATCAGCAGCCTTTTTTGGGCATTGAGAACCAGAAGTGTGAGCTCTCCACCCCAACCGATGGCTTAAATGAAGAGTTTAAGAGCTGAAACACAAGAAAAACCAGCAGACACACTGCCACCCCTGGTCTAGTGTGTGTCAAAATGTGATTGTCCATAATTGACCGATTCCACAAGTAAACAACGCTGATTTCCCTCTCTTTCAGATGACGACACACAGTGAATGCAGGATCCTGACCCCTGCCGCCATTGGTTCTCATATTTTATCTCTTACTGCGAGATTTACAATCATTAATGACCCGCTTGTAAGGCCTGTCCGTCTCTCCTTTTCATTTACACTCTGTTACGGTGGCAGGTATTTAAAGTGTGCAGCATTTTTTATGTACGGCTGGTGAGGAAGACTTCGTGCGGCCATTTTGAAAGTGGACGGCAAGCCATTTTATAAAGCCTTTGTGGATGGAAGCGTTTCCTGCTCTTCTCCCCCCCCCCCCCCCCCCACCCCCCCACCCCTCTAATCTTAGACACAGCTAGCCTTAATCCACCCACTTTGTTCTGAACAAGCTCTCTCCATTCAAATACTCACAAGCAGTGGACAATGGGTGAAAAGCCTTCACTTTAGATTATTATTTTATAAATGATACTTTGATGATACTAATCAACTCGACTGTCATCTTTTCCTTAATATCAATCTTAAGTATGCTTAAATAGAAGACAAAGAAGGTTGGAATATTACAGGGTGTACACAGAAAGTCTTTGAATAAAGTAATTTGAACTAAAGAGGGTCGTTTCTCTTATTATCGCCAACTTCATTTTTATTGTTATACCCAAGTAGCCGCTTCAACACTAAAGACCTTTTATTTTCTGAAAATGTAATATGATTTTAAGAGACTGCAATGCAATCTAAGTGACTGTACTGAAATGTAGTGTATATCCACCCTCTTAAAATTGGAATAATCCCAAAACTCTATTTTGTCTTTGTTTTATGAAATAGTCTTGGCGCTGCAGTATTCAGTATTTTTTGGTGATTTATTAACGGTTAAAACACTGCTTCAGTACGACTTTGGTGAAACCACCAGTTGCCATGGCGAACTTCATTTTCAGGAAGCTGGAATCCAGTGGAAAACCCCAGGCATTCCGGATTAGCTGGGACTGCATGAATTGGGAAAAACCTCAGTTTGAACAATGAGCCCCATTCATGAAATGTGCTTACGATCGAATTTGATCGTTAACTGTGCTTACGAACATTTCCACGGACATTTCAGACATTTGTTCTTTGGTAAGATCAGAATCTAAGTGCGTTTGGATCCACGCATAAAGCCAGCAGCCAGCAGAAGATGTCTATTTAGAATGCTTCATTATTCACGCAAAGTCATTTTAAGTAGACGTCATGTTAACAAGTGTTGAATATTAATATATTAATACACTTGCTATATAACAGGTGTATTCATATATTAATATAAAATATGCCATTGATTTTAACCACATTAACTAACCTATCTAATTAGCTTTTGATTTTTTGCTAATTTTTGATTTAAATTTCATTTTAGCTTTATTTAGTTTTAAGAGCAGGTTTGGTAGTTTTAGTTTGTTCAAAAACTTGCTTTTTCATTTTTTTTTTTTTTTTGGTTTACAATAATGTGTTTTTTTCCCTCACACACTTTTCATCTCAGTTTTGTTTTGTCATAATAACCATGCTGAGAACACATGTAATTAATTTCACGTCTTGATAAAAGTTATTTATGACGATCGATAATGACAAGTGCGCAGCAAAACCCCAACGCTTAGCAATTACATATTTGTTGTGGGGTGTTTGAGGAAGGACAAAAGAAGATGAGGAGCTGAAGATGAGAAACAGAAAGGGGAAAGCTGAAAAATGATTCGCGGTAACGTTGACGAGGATCCACTTCTCTGAGTGTTTAAGTGCCATGCTAAAATTTTAAGGGACATGTTATCTCAACCTTCATTTTATTTTATTGGTTTTAGTACAAACACTTCCCTTTTGCCTTCCCAAAAAAAAAAAGAAAACAATTTCAGTCCTGCATTTTTCATACTTGCGTACAAACAAACCAAAAACTTCTACTTCAGTGCATGTATTGTTATTACGACTAGCTAAGTCAGTTTTTTTTAGCTATAAATGACTGTGGGAAATGATTTGTCGGCAAACACAAGGGCATTTTCCATACAGTAAAACATTTCTTTTGATCTGTTTGTAGAAGCATGAGACCAACTCCCACGCAGACTAATACTCATCCGCATTGTGAAACACAAGGGCCTGCTTTACTCAAAAAACCCCAATCATTCCACCACTTCGCATTTAATTAGAGAGGTTGGCCGGGGGATATCAGATGGCCCCAGATATCAATGCTGAAATTTTCTTTTCGTTCGAATATGTAATTCGTTACGTGAAGTGAAGTCAAAGAAACCAACACAAGGTTAACACGTCATTAGTTTGCGTTGCGCAACGGGGGTTAAACGGACCCTTAAATCCGGGCGAATCTGAATTCTGTTTCATTGAAGAAGCCGACTTGTAGATTCCTCTTTTTGTGTTTCCCCTGGCAATGGGGACAGTTTAATCCCATCGCTAGACGATGGGATTATTTGCGCCCACCTCGTTAGTTGTTATTTATCACGACACGTCGCAAATGTGCGACTTCAAAGGGGGCAGTTAGAGAACGGGATCTACATCTCAGAGGCTACAAGTTCAATTCCCAGCTAAGGCACTGCCCTTAAAGCTGTGGAAGTTGGTCTGGTTAAGAGTGTCTGCTGAATATATATTTAAAATAAAATAAAAATGATAAAAAGGGTCATTTGGTCTGTAAGTGGCATACAGCGCCATAGCTCAGGAGGTAAGAGCGGTTGTCTGGCGGTCGGAGAGTTGCCGGTTCGATCCCCGCCCTGGGCGTGTCGAAGTGTCCCTGAGCAAGACACCTAACCCCTAATTGCTCTGGTGAATGCAAGGCATCAATTGTAAAGCGCTATATAAATGCTGTCCATTTACCATTTAGCTGAAATTATGAATGGCTGGATTTACAGACTGAAGTCCCTTTGTTTCCCTAAAGACCCTGATGGTGTTCAGAATCTTATTCGTAATTGACAGAGTAACACAAAGGCTTTATTAGCCTCCACATTAGTCTGAAAAATTTAGTAAATTTGGCCATGAGTTGCGACAAAACCTCAACCTTGACCTTGCATATCTTTAAAAGATGTGGCCATTCATTTTTGTCTAATGCACAGGACATGAGTCTCTGGTCTTAATCTCAAGACCCATATATTCTATTTAGCTGAAACCTACACTACAAGGGACATCCAGTTAAGTAAAATAAATATTTTAGAGAATGTTATCAACGCAACGTCGTGTCATCCATGACGCTTGTAGAATGTAAAAAAAAAAAAAAAAAACTTTTTTTCTGCCAGATCTCAGGAGGATGTGAAACTGCAAGTGATGTCATGAATGAGTTCTTGGAAGATGAATATATTTCTGACCTCTGTATGGAAATTCTATGACTTACTACTTTAGTAACCCACCACCTCCTAATGTCCCTTTTTTAATATTTTGATTTCAAAAATAAAAAATTATCACTGGCATCAAATCTGCTTTTTCTCTAATTACATTTTAATTTGTTTTAAGTGTACTTATACTTTTTAAAATGTTTTTATGGGATAAGTTAGCGCAAAGGCCCCTGAAAATGCCTGAAAATGATTATACAATCCTAATTAATATTTATGCCCTGCTTGCGGCATGCGTGTCCCCAGAGACCACCTCTCTTAGTGTTTTCAGCGGCAGTGAGCCTCTGAGTACAAAAGGACGCTCCGAGCAGAAAGTCCTTTAAGAGGGGGCTCTTGTGAATGTGTGGTGATGTGTCCAAGTATCCTCCTCATTAGAAAACCTGCTTTTTCCGAGTCACTTTCAAAAAGAGGAACTGATTTCTCCTTCGGCTCCTCTTCCCTGGGGGAAACCCTATACCGCAACACAGACCCAGCTCATCAATATTTCAGGCCTTGAGCACAGAGGTTCCATGTTGTAGTAGTAGATGAGGGACGTATTCCTGTTTTTGCTCCATTGAGACATGGAGGCAGTGGTGAGTACCCCCTGGGCCTTACATGTATGCTGTGTTTTCACAATGCTGTTGTGTAAAGGGGGGGGGGGGGGGGAGGAAATGCTAACACCTACGAGCGGGAGCCTCCTCTTTGAGTTCATCCGAAACTGGAACAGCCTTTGTCCCCCTCAGAGCCGGGAGAACATGGCAGTGCGAGTGGGGGTGCTGATCACTCACAGTGCAGGTAAGTGGGACTACCTGCTGTTACCTCTCTCTGTACCATGAGTGCGGGGCATTTCACCTGTGACCTGTGAGGAATACATCTGTGAAGTCACCTGTTATGGACATTTTTTGAGGTCACAAACCTGTGAGGGACATGCTTGTAAGGTCACAGCGGTGGGGGACATGTTTGTAAGGTCATATCTGTGGGGGGACATGCTTGTGAGATCATTACATTACATTACAGGCATTTAGCAGACGCTCTTATCCAGAGCAACTTACACAACTTTTACACAGCATTTTTACATTGTATCCATTAATACAGCTTGATATATACTGAAGCAATTCCGGTTAAGTACCTTGCTCAAGGGTACAACGGCAGTGTCCTTACCCGGGAATCGAACCTACGACCTTTCGGTTACAAGTCCAGTTCCATACCCACTGTGCTACACTCCGTCCCTCCATCATATCTGTTGGGGGTATGTTTGTAAGGTCACCTGCGAGGGACATTTGTGAGGTCATTTCCTCGTTTGAGACAGAATGGGTGGATTGTACCTGCTCAGGTGCATGTGACGACAGGTATGGAGGTAATAGCACCATGACTCTTGGGAAGAGGACTGCCTGACTTGGACATGGGCATGCAGATTTTGGAGTTTATGCCTCTGAGAGGCACAAGTTGATACCTTGATGCCCTATGCAGAAATGGCTGAAAAGTCAATCCTCCAGGTCAGAATGCGGCTTGAAACCGAAGCGACGTTATTCAATCTAAACTCAGCCTGTTATGTCCTTAACTCTGGGTGAGGAATTAAACAAGTGCTGCGTCTGGCTTGATTCTTGCACCCGGCTAATTTCAACGACTGAATCTGACTCGAGCTCACTCTCAGCTCACCATTCAAAATTAGACTCAGAGAGACTAAATAGTCAGAATCTGAACCCCCGCCCCCCCCCCAGGTTTTTGGAGTCCCCTCGCGTCCTGCTGCTCAACCTTGGGTGGAGCGACGGGCCTTAAAATGCGGCGCGCCTCCGTCCCGCCGCGCCTGACTGGGTTTATCGCGCCCGTGCAGATGGAGGCTGTAATGAGAGGCTGGCAATACGGGAGGGGCGCGGCGGCGTGGATTACTCGGGCGAGGAAGACGACGACGACGACGCCGCCGCGGTGAGAACACTTACGAGCGAAAGTCACGGAGGAGAAAAAAAATATGAATTTTCATTTCTGAGGTCGACTGTGTCTGTCGTGCCTCCCGCTGAATCTCTTTGATTTGTTTTTTTTTTGTTTGTTTTTCTTTTACGGCAGAGAATGTCCTTCTCTTTCGATGCTGTTGCGACTCAGGAGAATGCACAGGTGAGAGAAACGAAGCACCTGTGTGCATATCTTCAGATATTAAGGGTTGATCCATATTTTGAAGTGTCGGTGGTGTAGGTAACAGAAAAAATACTATAATTCTGGCTTACTTGAGAATTGATTATAATTCTGAAACCTTACGTATTCCACAGTAGTGATTACTGTCTGTATTATTATTATTATTATTATTATTATTATTATTATTATTGGTGCTTTACAATAGCACAATAAATTGCAAATCAATTAATATAGTAACTCTGCACATTGAAAAATAGAGAACAATTAAAACAAAAACATGAAGCAAAATTATGTTAAGGATTTATGTGAAATTTGTAAAACAAGCTAGGTCAGAATTTTGTTGCCTAAGTGTTGTGATTGATTCTTTTAGCAGAGGCTGTACCCCGAGCTCCTGCAGCCTATCACAGGGCTGATGTCCACGGGTTGCCACAGAAACGTTCTGGTGGGCGGAGCCTCCAGGTCTGGGAAGGAAAACATTCTTGGGGGCCAGGGTATTGTCAAACAGGTAACATTGCAGCAAGGCCACTGCATTTCATTAAAGAAAAATACAGTACAATACAATACAATACAGGACAGGTTATTCTGACATCTATTTTGTTTTTTAATTTCAGCTGATTACGGGTTTGTTCAGTGAGATGACCAAAGCCAGCGATGGAGAATGGTTCTCTACAGTGTCCTTTATGCAGGTATAATATAACACAGAAATGTGTCTGGTTTTAACCACAAGAGGGCACCAGTAAGGTATCGGGCCTCATGGCCCTCCAGGACTGGAGTTTAACAGCTCTGCATTAAAGGCTATAAAACAATGCTGGGCATTGGTATTTCCAGTGGTTGAGTCAGAGGCAAAGCATTATCAGGTTGAAATGCAGAAATTTGCACAAGTGTTCTTGATTGTAACTGGCTCCGATTTTCTATCTCAGCAGCTACGTCTGTTTTGATCGGCTGGGTTTTTTATGTCACTACAAATGTACTCATATTTGCTTATAGCACACTGTGTGAATATGTCACATTCTGTCTCTAGACACCCTTTAATTAATCATGACAGTATCTCTGCTGTTGTCCCTGGTTACCTCTTAGTTTTATCCTGACAACAGCGCGCTTGACCTCCTGAACCCAGAGAGGCGGGGCTTGAAACCAGCGACGCACCCGATCCTGGGGATGTAAGGAGAG
The DNA here is from genome assembly GCA_039654925.1 of Anguilla pacifica. Classification (NCBI taxonomy): domain Eukaryota; kingdom Metazoa; phylum Chordata; class Actinopteri; order Anguilliformes; family Anguillidae; genus Anguilla; species Anguilla pacifica. Next base: position 7,332,176 of record CM077286.1, read on the forward strand.
ACGCATCTGCTGTGTTCTTTCCTTCCTAAGCAGGGTCTGACAGTTTTACATCACTCATTTAGGGAAACAGCCTTTTGTTAATAGCATGGAAAATACTATTCATGACAGCAATTTGATAATAGCTATATGACAATATTTAAGACGGGTAAATGTTCTTTGAGATCATTATCGAAAATGGTCTTTATAAATGCAATATTTTGCTATCATCTGTAACTATTATATTATATTGTATGATATTATAATGGCTTGGAAACATTGTGATAGATACAGTTGGGGATGAAATAATGGGCCAAATGTGAGTTTTAATTTGCATGTAGTGCTTCCCTACTTCCTCTGTACCGAGTCAGTTATATTTTGTGTATGTGTGTTTTGGCTTGTCGCAGTCTTGTAGAGGGCCTGTGTGAGATTGTCATAGAGACAGCAGAGGAAGCCCTCGCCCTTTACGAGAAGGGCAGGGAGACACTGAAGATCAACAGTGGGAATTTACATAGCAGGTCAGTCACACCGCCCCCTACTGGGAACCTAGCAGAAAGTCATTGGGCTCTGCTTAATCTATGATATTTGGTAGACTGTGGCTATGCCTTCCCGGCAGTGGGGTACATTGGAGGTTTGACCTGAGATGGATCGACTGGTGCGTCATCTGATCTGAACCTGAAGGAAACGCTGACTGACGGAAGGTTCCCGTCACTCTCAGATGCAGCTCTGTGTTTTCCGTCAGCGTTGAGTGGAAGCTCTGTTCGGACGGGGGTCGGGACCGACAGCACTGTCGTAGCAGTCTCCGGTTGTTCGACCTCGCAGGAGGGGCACGCAAGGGCGACCTAAACGGGTGAGACCTGGCAGTCTGATGGTGTTCTTTATCCTCACTGAGAATTTAAATTAGAATTTTCAGTGGTAGGGTCTGAGTCCTGCACTAGGTCAGGACCAGGGATAATAGAACGTTGAACGATAGAACACCGGTGTCACCTCCTTTTGAATAGAAGCCTGAGTAGAGCTCCACCAATCACAGAGTACGTTGATAACCTCAAATAAAACGTCAATAGTACTTTGGCGAATATCAACTGGCTATCCTGACTACCTACTGTAAGGGATGCGGGAAGGTTAACCAAAAAAATACCCTATAATTATGATTGCTGTTGTTATGTTTCTTATTACCAATGTACTCCTTGATAGAGTCACTCTATGGCTTCTAAGCAGGAGGGAACACTGTCACTGTCTTCTCCCTATTTATTTATTCCTGGTCAGGACTGAATGGTCACCCATAATCCTTTGTGCTGTGCGTCCACAGGGTCAGTCCTCTGGTGAAAGTTCTGGAGCTCATGGAGTCAGGTGACACCCCTGGCAACAGGCTCCTCCCCCTCCTCCTGAGGGACTCTCTGGCTGGAGGCTGTAACACTTTCCTTCTGTACTGCATCCAGCCACAAGGTGGAGGCTTTGCTACAGTTTGGAGTAGGCAGGTTTTAGACAAGGGAGGGCAATTTGTGTCCAGTGTGTATTCAGGTTTTTGTTTCCACCAATTACCCTGACTAAATGAGCTGACTGGCTGTTTATACCAACACTGGTTCACTGGTAAATTAGATCACAGTAAACCTTTTCATATAGGGACATGAGAACAGTCTTTGGCTGTCATTTCATAGCAAGTGTAATTGGTTTAAACAAAAACCTGCATACGCACCAGCCCTCCAGTTCTGCAGGTTACTGTATGTTACTATGGTTCTTTTTTGTATTGGGGGTGTTGTGGTGGTCTGATCTGATTCAACAAAGGCAGTAATTGTTTAAATAAAATGGAGGGCAGTAATGATTTAAATTAAATGAAATCTGAGCCTGGTTGTAGATTGTAAGTAGGTACTGTCACCCCCCCACCCCCCACCCCCCCAGGCTTGCTAGATGAGGAGACCCCCCATGCACTGGCCTTAGCCCAGCGTGTCAGGGGCCTGGTGACTCGCACTGCACCATGGCATTGTGGTAAATGGAGTCCCCAGGCTGCTGCGAGGGAGATCCGGGAGCAGATTCGAGATCTGAGGACCAAGATGGTGGCACAGTCCGAATGTGAGGAAGGCGACATCAGGAGACTGGAGGAACTGATCCGAGCTCTTCAGGTCACAGGGCAGGGGCGGGGATCCCCCGGCAGATTTAAGGACTTTTATTTTACATTTTATTTTTTCTTATCTGTGTTTCTAAACCTGTCTCTTGCTTGATGTGGAACTTCAAAGATGGGAATCGCATTCTAAACCATGATTGTTGCAGATGAAAGATTTATTTTGTATATATATATATATATTTCTGGCTCTTGATCAGGTGGTGAAGGATCAAGACTGGGAGAAGAGGAGAGAGCAGTCAAAGGAAATCGAGGAAAAAAGAAAGGTTTCTTTACATTATATAGCACCATAAACCCTGATGCACACTATCCTTTCAGAGTTTACCAAGCACTAATAACCAACTGGAACTGTAATGAATACTTGTAATGAGAGGCCAAGGCTTCTTAAAGCTCAAACACTTGTGCATCTATCATGTGCACTGACTCATATTGCATTTCATAGATAAACAGTGACAATGAGTCATTGAAAGGACATTATACCTCTGCCCAACTTTATTATTTATAAGGATTTGCTGTCCCATCATGTCTTAACACTAATGTATTACACTGATGGGACAGCAGTATCAAGCAAGAAGCGCCATGGAGCGGACACCAAGTCACACCACCGACCAGCAGGGGGAGACAGAGAGGCGGACACACCTCCAGGAGCTGCTGAAGGAAGAGATGGAGGCTCATTTGAGAGGTGTGGCATCTCAGGGCAAAACCTCACTATAGTACTTTATTTGGACTACACACCATAAAGCCTAAATTACACTGCCATGGGTGTGCTATAGCACCTGTTATAGGCAGTCAAGACAGCATATTACAGCTTGCAATGGATGGCATACTACTGTCATAACACATCTAGGAATTATTTTGGAGCAGTTGTCTTGAAGTCTGTTTTTGTTATAAGCTGTATATATTATGGCAGTGATATGGCATTTGTCATAAGGTGTAATCTGCGGTTGTGGCTGGTTATGACAGGTGTTATGTCATGCTTGTGGTAGCTCATGTCAGTGTAATGAAGGCTTTATGGCATGTAACTGAAGTGTTACTAATCTCACCCCTGATGGGGTCAGGCTTGATGCTGGTTGCACTGTGTGCCTGCGGCTGCCATCTTGTTTTTTCGATCTGATCCCTAGAGGGGAGGGTGGGTGTGGAGGAGAGCCAGAGGAGAGTGGGCAGGATCCAACAGCTGAGGGAGGCCCTGAGGGAGGAGGAGCGCAGACTGACAGATGCTGACAGGGAATCCGACCAATCACAAAGTAGCGCTAACCAGGTAAGCACACCCTATTCGCTGGAGCTTTCAGTCCCAGGAAACTGAAAGAGGATAGGCTTTAGTGGAGGAACTGGATTGCAGTTCCTTTGTTCATCATCTTGCTTGAGCGATTGGTTCTAACAATCTGGTTGTTTTCTCTTTCCTAACTACCATACAGTAACAAGATAGTGTCAGTATGTCTTGCATTTGTTTTAGGTTGTTCTACCCCTGTTTCTAGGCTGAGAGTGGTTCAGTCCTGCTTTCTGAGGTGGAGGTGGAATATACCAAGGCCCTGCACAGGAGGAACAGACTGATGGAGGAACATCAGTCTCTCATCCAGGAAGAGCTGGCTAAAATGGAGAGGGATCTTGAGACAGAGAAGGTAGAAGATTTTTGATTGGAGGATTTTTGGGTTTATATGTTTGTTGGGTGGGGGGGGGGGCTGTAATGGTAGGATTCTGGTTTTGGGGGAGAGGTTAGGACAGTTTGCGACTGTAGTATTTGTAGGATATTTGGGTATATCCGCTGGTTGGGGGGGGGGGAATTGACTGTAGGATCTGTAGGACACTCTGGTATATCCACTGGTTTGGGGGGGGGGTGTCTGTCCTCAGGTGGACGGGCCGGAGGGGGAGGTCTTGCGGCTGGGGAGGGAGAGGCAGGTCCTGGTGCTGCAGATGGAGGCTCTTCGCCGGGAGAAGCAGGAGGCCGAACAGGACCTGGAGGCGCAGCACCTCCGACACGTGCACCTCCTGCGCTCTGTAAGAGAGGAGAGTCTGCAGGTGAGTCCTGCACTCTGTGAGAGAGGAGAGTCTGCAGGTGAGTCCTGCGCTCTGTGAGAGAGGAGAGTCTGCAGGTGAGTCCTGCGCTCTGTGAGAGAGGAGAGTCTGCAGGTGAGTCCTGCGCTCTGTGAGAGAGGAGAGTCTGCAGGTGAGTCCTGCGCTCTGTGAGAGAGGAGAGTCTACAGATGAGTCCTGCACTCTGTGAGAGAGGAGAGTCTGCAGGTGAGTCCTGCGCTCTGTGAGAGAGGAGAGTCTGCAGGTGAGTCCTGCGCTCTGTGAGAGAGGAGAGTCTGCAGGTGAGTCCTGCACTCTGTGAGAGAGGAGAGTCTGCAGGTGAGTCCTGCGCTCTGTGAGAGAGGAGAGTCTGCAGGTAGGTGCAGCAGATAGCTGGGAGCTTTCACATGTTCATACCTACCATAGAGGGTTCCATAAAGAGATAGAACAGGTTCCTCTCTGGAGACAAGCTAAAGAACCCTTTAGTATGAGTCCTTGTTAAGGGTGGATGTGGCTGGTGTTCAGTGCCTAGGGGGTGTGGCTGGTGTTCAGTGCCCAGGTGTGTCCCCAGGTGTTCAGGGTGTTCCGCCAGGTGTTTGAGGAGCAGGGGGAAGTGGTGGAGGGTCGGTACCGGACTCTGCTGCTGGAGGCCATCCAGGATGCAGTCCACCTGTCCGCCCAAAACCAGCAGCTGCAGGTCGAGAACAAACAACTGCGCAGAGGTGAGTTAGTGAGTTACTGAGTTATTGAGTCAGTGATTTAGTAAGTATGCTTTATGTGGTGGATTACTGAGTTAGTGAGATAAGTCACAGAGTCACTGAGCGAGTGAGTTAGTGAGCAAGTTAGTGAGTTACTGAGTCACTGAGTGAGTTAGTGAGCGAGTTAGTGAGTTACTGAGTCAGTGAGTGATTTAGTGAGTATGGCTTATGCAGTGGAATACTGAGTTAGTGAGATGAGTCACTGAGTCAGTGAGCAAGTTAGTGAGTTACTGAGTCACTGAGTGAGTGAGTTAGTGAGCAAGTTAGTCAGTTACTGAGTCAGTGAGTGATTTAGTGAGTGTGCTTTATGCAGTGGAATGCTGAGTTAGTGAGGTGAGTCTTATTCATGGCAGTTAGGGAACAGGGTGTGGGTAGCACCCCCCCCCCCCCGCTGGGCCTCACCCCCAGCGCCTGCACTTAACGCCGCCTGACTCTGCTGAATCGCGGCCAGCTCAGGCCGGGCCCATCGATTTTCACAGACAGGTGCTGGGAGCACCGCGCGGAGCCACAGAACCGGGGAATAGCGGATAAATCACGCCGCGGGGAATCTCTCTGACCTGCACCCCCCTGTCCCAGCATGCCCTGCTCACCGATCCAGCACCACTGACACGCCCTCTCCTCTCACCCGCAGCTTTGGCCCAACTGAAGGACGCCCTCTCCGTACGGGGCGACCCCCAGGAGCGGGCAGCTGTCCCGATATCCCAGCCGCAGTGAGGGACCCCCCCCCCCCCGAAAACGCAGGTGGGGAGGACACGCATCGTGCAGGAGCAGGGGGGTGACTTTGCTTGTCGGCGGAAACGTCACTGCTAGGACGGAACACAGATGAAAACGGGGCGGGGCCACAGGAACACATCACGCACCCGTTCCCATGGTAACGTGGCTATCTAAGGGAGATTACCACAGGCAGGGCTCTTCCTTCTTGGTTAAGTCAAGATTCTTGCCTCCAGGGCAAAGCAATCACCCTCAACTACCAGAAAGTGGCCCATTAGTCAGAACCATGGCAACAGAACCATGGCAACAGAGGACACAGATTTGGGGAAGAGGTTTCTTATTTCTTACTCTATCCAAATGACAGAAATCTATATCTCCCTTGAACATCCATTCCAAACAGTTCTTGACATTTAAAAGCATTCCTCTAATTAATGTAAAAAGCATCATAATGTCCTCAAAAAATATTATCACTGTAAAGACACCTGAACAATTAACACAAGACTCCTTTTATTCAATAGAGCTTTATTTTCCTTTGACTTTCATTTGACTACATTATTCCAATACATAAATATATAGCGTTTATTTTTAATGTACCATTGTTTATTTATTCGCTTAAAGCATCAATACACTTCTCAGCACCTGCTTGCGAAATGGGAAACTGTATACGTGTTAAAGGATAAAACATCTTTATACTTTCCACAACAATAAAAAACAAAAAAAAAACAAAAACAGATACATGTCCACAGAAAAGTAAACACTTCAGTCAGATTTTCCTTAAAGCCATGCAAAAAAAAAAAAAAAGCAAATCTAAACTACAGGAAAACAAACAAAAAAGCAAAGAGAGAAAGAGGCAGACGTGTGTGTTTTCAGTCAAAGAACGAAGGTTCCAGTGTAACTCCTGACAGCTGCCGGGTTGGTTTAACATGGGGGTGTCCCGTCTTATCCGAATAGGGCGAGCGTGGGTGCAGGTTTCTCAGCCCAGCACTGTAAAGCCTGACTCAACTAACTGATCGCGGTCTTTAATCAAGACCTTCTGATGTAGAATCAGGTGTCTTAGTGCGGGGCAAAAACCTGCACCCACACCAGCCCTTTTCGGATAAGATTAAACACCCCCTGGTTTAACAGCTCAGAGCACCAAACACCTCTTGGTGGAAAAAAAACAACAGCAACGAAAGAGTAGGAGTCTCACCATTTCTGAAATACTCAACACTGTCAGGCAAATACCGTGTGGAAATGTGGCAGCCAAAATACCCCAAACAATGCCTTTATTTACATCAGTTCGCTGTGAAACTCCTTACATTGCACGTCTAATGAAAATGAAGCAACAAAAACAAACCACTCAAGTCAAAAAATGAGCGAATGAATCCACAGTAACTTGATTTGGCGCAAAAAAAAGGAACGTGAGAAAGTTTCACCATCCTGTGCTCCAACGTACTCCCGACAGGTAGGAAGGCGGGCGGGGCTACGTTCCGTAGTACAGGTGAGCGGCCAGCGCGATCATCAGCACCGCCAGCAGGAAGGCGGGCGTGAGCTGCAGTCCCAGCAGCAGCCAGGAGAGGGCGGCGTTGACCAGCATGGAGCAGGAGATGACGAACAGCCGCGTGATGCTGCTCCCGTGCTTCATCACCGCTGACATCAGGAGCCCGTTGGCCGCCTGACCCGCCACGATGGCCCACACCGTCGCCGAGTAGCCCTCCAGGAAGCCGCGGTCGCCCCCGGCGCCGGACAGGTGCGCCGCCCCGTTCACCGCCACGCCGAAGGCGTATAGGAAGAGGTTCTGCAGGCTGAGCGGCAGCCTCTGGGCCTTCAGGATCAGCTCGGTGTAGACGGCGGCCAGCCCCGAGATCGCGCAGTAGGAGAGCACCAGGAGGAGGCCCCAGGAGGAGACGTGGAGGCGCCTGGCGGGGTCCGGGCCTCCCTCGTCCGCCTCCCGTGCCCCCGGCTCCCCCCCACCGCCCGCCCCCCGGGCCCCCGGCTCCAGGCTGGCGTAGCTGTGGCACACCCCGGCCCCCGTGAGCAGCGCCAGGGCCAGCCACTGGCGAGGCCTCAGCCTCCTGCCCAGGCAGCCGCGGTACAGCAGCGCGGTGCAGCCGATCTTCAGGTTCCCCAGCACCTGGAAGCTGCCGGGGTCCATGTGCGCCTGCATCAGCACCGCCAGGTTGTTGTTCAGGGCGTAGAGCAGGGCGGGGAGGGCGTAGGGGACGGCCTGCGCCCAGGACGCGGATGCCAGCGCGGGCGCGCCCCCCCGGGACGCCAGCACGGCGGCCAGGGAGGCCAGCAGCTTGGCCAGCTCGATCAGCAGCACGCAGGACGAGGAGCTGAACGGGACGCGCCCGTCCACTTTGGACAGGGCGATGAGGGGCGCATGGGACCCGTAGATTAGCACAGAGAGGGTCAGGAGGAGAGCCCATCCCAAACGCCTCGGCCAGCGCCTCTCCGGCGGGGTCGGGACGTCGGAACCCACGTTTGGGATGACGATCATTCTCACATATTTTTTTAGGTAGGGGAGGGGTGGGGTGGGGGGGGGGTGGCAGCGATGAGGGGGGGTCCTTAACTAGTGCAACACCGCATCACCTGAGACCTCTAAATCATCATTCTAACAGCAGCTCTTTCAATCCAATCTTGTGGAAGCACCATGCAGAAGCACAGAAAATAATTACTGTAATTGTTGTAGTAATTAAGTACATTTACTACTACTAAAATTGTAAATACTTTCTTATAACATGGCCTGTCTTAGCATTTTGAAGCACTGCGACACGTATTTTGAAAAAATACACATAATAATATGGCATATGTTTAAAATGCAGAAATTAGCATATAAATAGCGCATTTAATAAGTTAGATTTTTTTTTCAAAATGGCTTATCATATCTTTGATAAAATAAGCCATAATCAAGGAGAGGACAAGCTCAGTTTTCAAGCAGCAGCCATTATCCTGCAAAAAAACGTATTTATCGAGCTCTGTTTTCTTTGGGTAAATGTTTACACTTAAACAGCAGAGGGAAATGCACGAACAGATGCTGAACTGGCGGACTGGCGGCTCAGGACAACGATAGCAGCCATGCCGTCCAGTTCCTTAAGGCAATTAAACGACCCCTGATTCCACTCTCGCAAAATACTAATACAATTAATAAAGGATAAAAGCCTCTTTTCCAGTTATACTTGAGCACTGCGCAAACAAACTGAACCAAAAATTTCTGCCGCTGAAAATTTCACGCTTGCTCACCGGTGGATTTTATACAGAAACATGGACCCATATCAGCGTTGCTCAGTTTCTTAGCTTCTCCCCATAAAACGTTCTCTCTTTTTTGCACTTTGACACAAAACTCAACAAGGGCTCCTTCATTTAAATAATTAATTTTCTGAATTAAAAAGGAGAAGACAGAGATGAAATCTTCCAGTTTCAGGCTCTTGATGTGAGGGAAAGAAAACGGGGTACCTGGCTCACCCCCTGCCCAAATTAAAGGGGGTGGCCTCACCCCCCCCCCCCCCCCCACCCGAATTAGTTGGGCCCTTTTCTGAGGGAGTTGAAGTAGTCTCTCACGGTCTTCTCGATGTTGGGCACCTGGTAGTTTTGGGCGGCGTATATGCCCGTGCAGGTGCCCAGGGCCACGCCCAGGACGGCAGAGGACCGGAGTCTGGCCACCACGTAACCGGTCAGGAAGCCCTTCAGGAAGGGAGAGGCCAACAAGGAGCCGCCCTGCAAGAAAACAGAGCCAAGATGGAGTCAGACTCCTGCAAGAAAACAGAGCCAAGATGGAGTCAGACTCCTGCAAGAAAACAGAGCCAAGATGGAGTCAGACTCCTCAGGCTTCGTGCCAGTCTCACGCACAGTAGTGTCCCACCCATAGACTGTATAAAAATAGGTCCCACCAGGGAATCGAACCTCACCAGTTCCCTTCATTTATGCTACGCTACCGCTCTTGCAATACAGAGGCTGCAGGTTTGAGTCCAAGGTAGGACCTTGAAATTGTCACATTGGATACTTACATTAATGCACAGTTAATTGTCATTTGTGCGTGCTGCTCTGGATAAGATCACCTGCTAAATGTGATATAAAGTTGGTTTCTTTCCTAACATACGCTTTTCACTGTATCCAACATACAACACACAAACATTTGAGAGAACTTCAATAAATGACACAAGACATTGCACTTTGCGCTTAAACATAAATATATATTGAATATTACACTTACAATGCCTTTAAAAAAAAAAAAGCTACAGGAGCCTCGTGCCGGCTCACCTGAGGGATCCCCGCCTGCACTTCGTCCTCCACGCGCTTCTGGATGTCCTCGAGCTGATCCTTGAGCTGCGCAAGATCCTTCAGCTGCTTCAGGGGGTCCTGGGATAGGACGGTCAGAGAGGACAGGCGTGGGGTAAAAACCTAAACTGCAGTTCTCCTGTTCTCTCCATGTCAGTTAGTTGTGTGAGCATGCTACAACATAATATCATCCTCTAATACTTCTGTTAAACTAACGCTACTTAATAGCAGCCCTTGTTTGCTAAGTTATAATATGCATAGATTATTAGGGGGTTTTACAACTTGATAACGAGACAAAGATCATGGCAAATAACGCTGACAAGCATTTAAAATTGACTATCAGTTTGTGAAGCTAAAACACTTCGACTATACCCGCCTGGTAATGGAATCTTTGTATCATTTTCCAAAAGCGCTCGTGTATACAGATACGATGGTCACTTACATTAGTAAAACAAACTGCACAAAACTTAGTTACCCACAGACACCATTCGCTATAACTGTACAAGTACGATAGCTAACAGTGTGCTAACTGCCATAGCTAACACGTACTCACAGCGCTAGTTAAGATTGCTATCTTGCTAGCAGACTATTCAAAATACTTCAGTCAAACACCGAGTGAGAAACGCACAAAAGTTGTAATTCTTACACAAACAGGTATGTCCGTCTCGCAAGACAGGGGCAGATTTATTGGTCATCTTAAAGAGTACTACATGTCCAGATCGTTACACTCCAGAATTCACACTCACCTTGCCGTCCGCCATGTTTCCGACTAGGCGTACGCAAGCGAGATCTTTGCGCAACTAGTCTGGCCTGTCGCTGTGTGAAAGGGATAGTTGAATGTGCATGCGATTTATTTTCCTTGTGCCACCGGTATTTTTAATTTTACAGGTTTATACATGTTAAATGAATTAGATAACGGCGACGCATAAACACCAGCAGACTACATTCGTGTAACGAAAGGATTCGATTTACTGTAATTAGCCTACAGATGGGCAATATTTTAAAAGCAACTTGCTAGTCTGTTACAAGCAGGCACACTGCCTCAAATAAAATAAACAAACAAATATTCAAACGCAAGTTATATGAAATACGCACTGTGCTCTGTATATGAATTCCTATTCTCTGTTTACCCAATAAATATAATGTTTACATTTATCAAACGAAAGGAAGATCATGGTACTTTTTGAAGCTATAGCCTATTCATGGGATAACTGCGTTAAGCAAGATGGGTGAATTTTATAAGTCTGTTTTAATATAGACTATTGGTCTATGTGATTTTACGCGCATTCATATTGGTGGCCTTTAATGAAACTTATATTTTTTAAAAGCAGGCGTGGTGCGATATGTTCACTCCTGGTCACAGTTTAGGCTCAGGTCGGCTGCGTAGGCCTACCTTCCGAATCCTGCAGCAGTAATCCGCACTCATCCTCGCGACCCTGGCGCCGGCCGCGCGAGCCGGGGCCCGCCGTTGCCATGGAAACGCATTGGAGGGTGAGAGAAGGATGCTGCAGACGGAGGCTATGACGGAATGTGGGAGCCGGCCGGACGTGGCCGTTGGTTAAGGTGGACCGACCCAAAGAGGGGTACCTGAACAATGAACAGTAGCGACGATAAATTTGCGCGCTTGCGTGTTTGCTTAGCTGAGCAGGCAACCCTATTCCATTGAACAAAATATATCTCTTAAAAATATATATTTTTAGTCTCATATTTTCAGTTAAGTTTGTGCTTTAAGTAGGTTGAGTAACCTACAATAACATAGACTACAATAAAGTGCAAAATTTGTTTTTCACATTTTAAAAAATTATAGATTTGTGTAGGGGTAAACAAGATGAATATCACAATGCACTAATAATATTTAATGGAAAAAGGGAGAATGGATGAAACCTAATAAAAAACTAAAAGTTAAATATGAACTCATCATGGTCAAGAGATACTTTGTTAGTTGTTTGCAAACTCATTTTTAGGGGAATGTTCTCTCCTAATTATCAGAAGACGGGCATACTTCTTTATCGATTCTTTCATGATTATTATACAGTACGTCATTACGGTGCCTTCATAACATGTATTTACTTTCATAGAGACAATTTCCCATCCAAATACGCAATCCAGAGAGGTGCCCTGTGGCTGTATTAAGACCAGTCTGCACCCTTTGCCCATGTGCCTTCATTAGGACATCATGTTCCCAGATGGTAGGCATCATCTGGAGGTTTTATTGCCGGGTGCAGCCTTGAGGGGAGAAGACGCAGAGACTGACTCTTACCCTTAACATCGTTAATTACGGGCAGTTGGAGTTGGAGTTGCAGGTGCAAAAATAATGTCTTTGCTTTTATTCTCAAGGTCAGTTTGACAGCAAGAAGAAAAGAAAAAAAACAGTGAATCTGCTGAGATTTACAGGAACTGTACACAGGGGTAAAAAAACAATAAAACAACTCATCCGCTGGAAGAAGATGAACTTAATTTGTAGTGCGATACATTTGCATTAGTCTCACCCTCCATTCTCGTTAGAGGTGTAATATATATACATTAAGGGTGTGTTCTTGCTACATTGTAGAGGTGCAATGCAGTTACTTGGGGTGCTATCTTGTTCCACAAGCAGTGTAGTTTATTTCCATTTGAGGTGTATTGGAGTTGCATTCTGAGTGTAATGCAGCTACAGTAAAGGTGAAATCTTGCAGGTGAAATGGAGTTACATTTGGAGTACAATCTTTTTTTATGTTAGCTGTGTAATGCAGTTATATTAGAGCAGTGCATAATTCCCTTTAGATGGATGGTAAATGGTAAATGGACTGCATTTATATAGCACTTTTATCCAAAGCGCTTTACAATTGATGCCTCTCATTCGCCAGAGCAGTTAGGGATTAGGTGTCTTGCTCAAGGACACTTCGACACGCCCAGGGTGGGGTTTGAACCGGCAACCCTCCGACTGCCAGACTATCGGTCTTACCTCCTGAGCTATGTCGCCCCTGATGTGTAATGCTGTTAC
>CM077286.1:7349992-7460384 GCA_039654925.1 Anguilla pacifica
ATTCTCAGAAGAGCAGGATAGCATAGCTGCCTGATGCTGAGGAGTGGAATTTTTACATCTCATAAACCAGTGCGTATGGAAACATCTCCAACTGTATTTCAAATGGGCGTTGAAGGAGCCTGCCTTAAAATTGTTCTGAACCTGCTTTGGTGTCGAAAGGGGTATCGTAGTGGGGGGAAGTAATGGAACTGACCTCAGATGGCCTGCACTAAAAATTTTGCTTTGGTCTACAATGTTTAAGGCATACTATGCTGGATTTTCTACCTTATTTATTTATTTAAAAATATTTTTAAAATAACCATGCTCGGTCAAATCTATGATGCACGGGAAGTTTCTATCTTTGCGCACGTTTGCGGAATCCATTGCCCTCTGCCCGTAGTTCTTCTCAAGATGTGCTTGAGATGTTGCTGGGCACAACGCTCTTTTCTGTGTGGGCAGGGGTGGGTGTGGCTACATGGCCTTTCTGCCCCCCAACCCCCTGTCCCCCCCATTGGCACATGGCCTTTTGGCCCCCCCGACCCCCTGCCCCCCCCGCCCCCTCAGCACATGGCCTTTTGCCCCCCCCCCCCCCCCCGGCACACGGCCTTTTGCCCCCCCCCCCCCCCCCGGCACACGGCCTTTTGGCCCCCCCCCCAGCACATGGCCTTTCCGCCCTGCCGTCTAACGGTCAGCCCGAGTCGGCTCCTCCAGCCCTGACCCTCGCTGTCACTTCCTGTCGGCACATCAAACAGGAAACGTGTCCGTCTGAACCGCTGCCCGGTTTCCTGGGCACCGCACGGGCGCGTGGCGCGGTCCCCGTGATGCGCTGTTTTAGGAGGCCTGTAGGGGGCGCATGTCAGCTGATCTGCAGCCTGTAGGATGTGTTCTGTGCTGTCGTGTGTAGGCATGTCTGCTGATCCAGGATCAGTGAGAAAAGCTCTGAGAGTGGTTCTCTATTCATTTCTGAACTGAGCATCAGTAAGGAGCAGCAACTGTGTGTGTGTGTGTGTGTGAGTGTGCGCGTGTATGTGTGTGTCTGTGTGTGTGTGTCTGTTGTTTATCAGAGTCTAAACAATATCTTTATTTGACTCGGTCTTTTTGCAATAATGCTTGTGCATCCGAAGAATAGCTTCAGCTGTGTTGTAAACCTTCTTCCATACGTATTACCAAGAACAGCCCATAATGAGAGAGAGAGAGAGATGCAGAGAAATCCCCTTCCCCTCCTCGTGTGAAAGGAGGCTGTCCTGAGTCCTGTTCTGAGTTGGTTTTGTGTGAGTCGTGAGGACTCTTTAATGACGAGGAGCATCGCTCTCTCTGGGCGGCACAGGGTGCTGGGTCTCTGGCACCTATCCAAGAGGTTCTGTGCAGAGTGCAGCGAGGAGAGGGTCTGAATTATAATGAGAAGATTCAAATATGGGAGGGATAGTACACACACAAACACACACACATACACACACACACACACACACACACACCTACGCACATGCGCACACACACACACACACACCTATGCACACGCACACGCACACACAAACACACACACACACACACACACACCTATGCACACGCACACGCACACACATACACGCACACACACACAAACACACACACAAACAAACACACACACACCTACGCACACGCACACACACACACCTACACACACGCACACACATACACACACACACACACAAACACACACACACGCACACACATACACACACACTCACACAAACAAATGCACACACACACACACACACACACACACACACACACCTACGCACACGCACACACACACACACACCTACGCACACGCACACAAACACACACACACGCACGCACATACACACCTGAACACCTTTGTGTCATTTAAGAGCTCTGGGCAGAAATTTGGCTTTTTATCTTTTTATCTTTTTTTTTTCTTCTTCTTCCTGGTGATTGGCTATGCTGAGCCCCACAATGGGCACCAAATTGGCCCTATCAACAACAACTGTGAAATGCAATTCATTTATTTTCCTGGTTGTTGCTGGACAGGCTTTGAGGCTTAATCAGTTGACACACAGGGACCTGTGTAATGTTGGCACAGGTGTGCAGCACCTGTAGACCTGAAAGGTGTCCACTGCAGTGCCTGAGGGAATTGAGCTTTTGGGGGGGGGGGGGGGCGTAATAGTGAAGATGATTAATAGTTTTACGGGTTGCATTTGGATTCCGTCTAAGCCTAAAATCACGGAAACCCACGCTACCCGGGTGTGCAGTTATGCAACACCTATACGGTGTATGTTCCAGAACAGTGAAATGTTCAGTGATAATTCAGCTCTTAACACAGGTCAAGCACTTCAGCAGGGATCATGCACTTAATCAGAGAAAAATGTACTCTGTCAAAACAGATTGAGTACTTCATTGATTTTATTTTTTTTTTTTTTTTGGTGTAGATGAGGGTTTTCTCTGATCTAAACTATACTGAAAAAGCTTATCAGTAAATAAATAAAGGAATATTTGTTTTTCATCATGTTACACCATGTTCACCTTGCCAATTTTCAGACAGGGCCAACATTGTCTTAAAACAAGAATGTGAAATATTTCTTGTTTTATTAAAACGACCTTGAAAGTTGATATCCTCTTGAAGGTTTCAGAAAATTTAAGAAAAAATTTCTCGACGTATTATAATGATACCGAAATAATGAAATGAAATAGCCTAATCATGAGAATGCTTGCAGCGTCTTTACAGTTTAATGAAGTATAGCGATGTTCTGTCTGGAAGATAGCATCATACTGTAGCCATCGGCCGTTTCTGTGTCTGTAAATCCACAGCCGGTGTCCCTTATTTCGCCCGAGTCAAATAGGGACACAACACAAAGCAACGGAGTTTTTGCAGTGCGATAGGTGGGCGATTCCCAGAGATCTCATTTCAGAATGTACCTTCACGTTTTATTGTGCTTATCGCCGGCATCTGGAAGCGATTGTTGTGCCGTAATAGCACGATGTAGATTATCCATATCTGTGAAAAAAAACCGCCTAGTAGATTAAATCTTGCTGACATGCACGGATGCCGCCAATGTATTGGCCTAAATGTGCCATGTTTTTAAAAAAAACAGGTTCCTGTCATCTCTGAGGTGATATTATGAATTGGGAGTTGCCATGTCAACGCAAGGTTATTTAGGAACGCTTTCGGTGTTTGCTCAGGAAAATAGCTCGAGGAATATCTATTTTTATGCATAATTTAAGAGTGCATCAGGATTTAGCAGCGCGATGAGTTGTTTGCACCGTTTGAGCTGGTGGTAGCGGGAGGTGTTGGGTGTGTGTGATCTCCGCGGTGTGCAGTGCTGGGTGGTGACGGGTGAAATGGATCCATTACCAGGCGGAGTTACTCCTCACAAGTGCCGTCTTATCAGCGCCGTTCTCTGATTGTGTTCGTCAGGCTCTCCCGGGTTCGTGATCAGTCGCAGTGTACGGCACTCAAATCACAGTCTGTCTGTGTTCATATGCGCAATTTTTAAAAAACATACTTATGTATATTTGTTTCTTTCTCTCTCTGTCTTTTTCTGTCTTTCTTTTCACATGCTGTCTCTGTTTCTCTCTCTCTCTCTCTCTGTCTCTCTCTCCCTGTCTCAGCTGTCTGCACTGAAAAAATCTCACGTCAATACTGACCCACTTTTCTACACCTCCACTGTCTGTCTCTGTCAATCTCTCTCCCTTTCTCCCTCTCCTGCTCTGTGATTCGGTCATTTTGTTTAAATTGTTGGCCCATGCTCAATGTTTGTTACCTGCCCCTGTTTCCCCTCATCGCTCTCTCATTCCCCAAAACACACTCTCCCACCTCATTACATGACAGGCATTTAGCAGATGCTCTTATCCAGAGCGGCTTACGCAACTTTTCTACATAGCATTTTTACACAGTAAACACTGCTATGGTTCACAGTGTGTGCTTCAGCTGGATATATACTGAAGTTAATGCAGGTTAATTGCCTTTCTCAACGGGTACAATGGCAGTATCCTACCTGGGAATCGAACCTGTGACCTTTAGGTTCCAAGACCAGCTCCTTACCAATTACGTTACACTGCCTCCTCCCCAGCTGTGTTTACCACCAGGGTTCCCCTCTCACTGTCACGCCCTGATCGCTGGTGTGCTTCTGAATCCGTTTATTACATTCATGTGTTTATTTTTGTTTGGGGAGGGACAGGCAGAACCGTGTAGCTTTTATTAGCATCTTGCGCTAATTGGTATATACGGTTTCCTGAGGGAGGTGTTGATGGGTTTGAGGGCCACAATGAGTCGTCTGCCTCTGTTGAACTCAAGGGCGGCACTGAATGTCACCCTGGTGTTTTTACTGTCCTTGAGGAGGAATGCACCATTTAACAGAGTTTATTTTAATGTCCTTGAGGATGAACGCAATCTTTAGCAGAGTTCATTTTACTGTCCATGAGAATGAATGCAGTCTTAACAGAATTTATTTATGAGTCCAATATGTACTCTATCACGGTAAAATGTACACTATCAGAGTTGATTTAACACTGAACATGTTACGTTGCTTCTCTTAGGAAGCCTTTTCCCCCATCTTATTGAGAATAAAAAAGAAAGAAATAGCTGCGAGAGCACAGGTGGACAATGAGGGCCATATCTGCTTTTGGTTTTAACACCAACTTCTGGCCTTATTTACTTAATTTGTGCTTACATTTGTGCCATCTGACATTTAACTTGCCTACATTTCATTGATGAGCACATGAATGACAGGTGACTAATTTAATGGTGTCATTTGGATGGAGGCAAACTCAGTCGTGGCTCAGTTAGGATTGAACTCCGCTGATGCTCTTGCTGTTTGGGCTGCAGATAATATCTGGAGCGACCAGAACCTGGACCCGGACTCCGACCTGCCCCCGGGCTGGCGCACGATCCGGGACAGCACCGGGACGTACTACTGGCACGTTCCCACGGGAACAACCCAGTGGCAACACCCCTCTTACAGCTCGGAGGAGGCCCACAGCTCCATCAGCGGCATTACCGCCCACGACCTCAAGGTGGAGCCGGCGATGGGGAACTTGGGCTGTTGCCCTTGCTCAGGACGGGGTTGTGCGGAGCAGTTCCATTTCAACTCATGATTTCGACCCATGATTTCAATTCACGATTTTAAATCCATGAATTCAATTTCTTTGACTAAGCTGATTTGAAATAGAACTGACCACCGATCCTGTGTTGCTCTGACTTGCTTCACTTAATGCGCTGCTGCATGCAAGCGTAATATATGGAATAAAGCTATGGCCTGTTGCTACTGCAATGCTTGGGTTACCAGAGGCATGGCCTGGAGGAAGTGATGTCATGCTTCTCCTCTCTTCCTCTTCCTGTCCAGAGCCTAGGTTTCGATGGGCGAAGGCGATCCCGGGGCAGGGAAATTGAGAGTCCGCTGGCTTCTGTAAATAACAGGTAACACCTGTACCCCACACCGTCCAATGACTGGAGTATCTCTCCTCTGCATTAGGTGTATAGGGGTCCTGGAGACATGTCAGTCCTCCGTATACCTAGCTGATTTTACACTCCCCCAAAAATGCCTCATACACCAGTCCCCATGCTACACGCTCTAAAATAACCTCTACTGAACAGAACTAGTGCTTTCAAACTGCACACACACAGAAACACACACACATACATGCACACACACTGCACACACAAACACACACACACACACACTGCACACACACACACACGCACACACAGCCCGTACCCATCTGTCTATCAGGGCATATTCTGGGCATTCTCTTGTTTACTGGTCAGTGGTAAAATAAGGGAATAAGAGCAGCGTCTGAGCTGGTGAAATGGCTGCTGTGCACACATTAGCAAACCCGCATACTCACACACATACACATCCACACGCATACACACTCACACACATACACATCCACACGCATACACACTCACACACATACACATCCACACGCATACACACTCACGCATACACACTCACACACATACACATCCACACGCATACACACTCACACACATACACATCCACACGCATACACACTCACACACATACACATCCACACGCATACACACTCACACACATACACATCCACACGCATGCACACTCACACACATACACATCCACACACATACACACTCACACACATACACATCCACACACATACACATCCACACGCATACACACTCACACACATACACACTCACACGCATACACACTCACGCACACACACATCCACACGCATACACACTCACACACATACACATCCACACGCATACACACTCACACGCATACACACTCACGCACACACACTCACACACATACACATCCACACGCATACACACTCACACACATACACATCCACACACATACATACTCACACACATGCACATCCACACACATACACACTCACACACATACACATCCACACGCATACACACTCACACACATACACATCCACACGCATACACACTCACACATACACACTCACACACATACACATCCACACGCATACACACTCACACACATGCACATCCACACACATACACACTCACACACATACACATCCACACGCATACACACTCACACACATGCACATCCACACACATACACACTCACACACATACACATCCACACGCATACACACTCACACACATGCACATCCACACGCATACACGCTCACACACATACACATCCACACGCATACACACTCACACACATACACATCCACACGCATACACGCTCACACACATACACATCCACACGCATACACACTCACACACACACACATACACATCCACACGCATACACACTCACGCACACACACATCCACACGCACACACACATACACATCCACACGCATACACACTCACGCACACACACATACACATCCACACGCATACACACTCACGCACACACACATCCACACGCACACACACATACACATCCACACGCATACACACTCACGCACACACACATACACATCCACACGCATACACACTCACGCACACACACATCCACACGCACACACACATACACATCCACACGCATACACACTCACGCACACACACATACACATCCACACGCATACACACTCACGCACACACACGCGCGCACACACACGGATCAGTGACGCAGATATTAAGATATTAGCTCAGACCATTAGCTGCTGGGTGCATGGGGGGGGGGGAGTGAGGTTCTTCAGGCTTGAAACTCAGCTAAATGAAGAAACACCCCGAGCTGGCCAACAATCAGTCATGAGCTCTCTCTCTCTCTCTCTCTCTCTCTCTCTCTCTCGATACAGTACCAACTTAATTTAGGACCTTTAAAAGGAAAACATGGACTTGTTCCAGCATTCTCAAACCTCTCTGCTGAAGGGACTTCATCCTGTAGAGTTTTGCCGTGATGATAGGGTTCCCGCCATTGTCTTAGTGCCCCTTGATGGGCACCCTTACCTGGAGAGTTCACCACATACAGAGCCTTGGTGGCGGTAGAGAAAATGCGTTTTTTGCTGGGACCCCCCCCCCCCTCCGCAGAGGCAGATAGCACCGGAGACAGACAGACACGCGGGCTGGTTTTTATCGCTAGCACATAGCCGCTATGGCTGCGTCTCTGTGAATATGAATGAGTGCGGTCGTAAATAATCTACATAAATAATCTCTCGCGGCGGCAGTTACTGGCGACAGATCTGACGGAAAACGAAGCGTTCGCTGCCCAACGTGTGGATGCATTAATTGCGAAAGTTATGACTCTCTTTTTTTCTTCCCCCATGGATTTATTTTTTGATAATAAACTTGTAGGGATTGTTGTTGCGGTTGGCAGGTTGTACCTTCTAATCCTGGCGGAGACAATGTTTCAGCGAATTTTTCCTTGCCATCTTTTTTATGCTACCAATAATAGACTTTGGAGGATTTATAAAACAACATAAATTCTCAAATGTCTCGAGAATGTGTCTGAACTGGGACGCCAGCGTTTCTGTAAATAGCCTAGAAATAGAGGCAGATAAATGTGAACGTTAAAAAGAAATAGTAATAGTCATCCACGCCTTGGGCACAGAATCTTGTAACACAGGGCAGTATGGTGTCTGAAAGGTAGCCTGGAAAGAACGTCTGCGCACTGAAATAAAAAAAAGCTCGTAATTTCACGACCACACAGCCAGCTTGCAGGGTGAAAGGGGAGGAGCAAAAAAAGATCTATGAATTAATTATTTAAATCCTGAAACATGTTGCACAACTGCCGCATGTTCATTGGGAATCGTTCATTGTGTGGGCGGGGTTATAAAGACACTCTTAAACCTTCACAGTATGTTTGCGGTCAATTTGACCCCGTTCAGGTTTTGACATCTCTTAAGAACCAGTTAACCTTATTTTTTCGTCTTGATACTGTATGACTTTTCCTGATTTGGTAGGGTTAAATAGTAAACATGCAATCATTATAATGCTGTTTTCAAAAGTCCTGTACCTGCTTTTTATACAAAGGTGTTTTGTGGGTTCATTTTGACCCCAGGCTCGGTAGCTGTATAAAACACTTAAAAAATATACAGCCTTTTTTATTTTTTACCTAAAATTGTTTTTTGGTTGATTCTAGAGGCACTTTCCCATACAGGTTTCAAACCTCAGGCTCTAAAATGAGAACTTTCTCATTGACCTTTAATATTTAAGCACAAGGACAAGGAGAAGTGTAAAAGATTTTCTGTTACAATAATTTTGTGCGGGTTTAAATTGTTGGGTTCAGTTTGACCTCAAAACATAAGGGGTGTCATAAAATTTGGACATAAGTTGGATTAAGCTTCCTGAACCCCCTGCTTCCCCCTGCAGGAGGCCTCTATCCTGGCAGGATGACTACTTCTCCTCCAACTCAGATCCGGACTCCAAGGTAAACCTGTTAAACACCTGCTTCCGCTTTACCTTCGGCTGTACCTTTCAGCAGGCACACAAACTGAAACTGCCTCACGATTCATAGCTGTTGCGCTTTTAATCACTGTTACGCACAGAGAAGACTTCGCTTCTGAGCTACTAGATATGCAAAGACAGCGGATAAACATTTGCCTTGAAACTGCCTGTTCGGTTCAGAAGCTTTTTTTTTTTTTTCCTAATTCCTGCCTTAAATTTCACGTAGAAGCTGTGTGTGCATTGTGAATAAGCAAGCTGATAATGCAATGTGATGTAATGAAACACAAGGTCATGATAAGGTTATGTTAAAGGCAAGGCTGCCCAACCCTGGAGATCTTCCGTCCTCTAGGTTTTCATTTATTTGGCACACCTGACTCAGCTAATTAGTCGCTCAACGAGATCTCTACTAGTTGAATGAGGCCTGCTTTGTTTGGGTTGGAGGGAAAACCAACTGGGCAGCCCTGGTTTTGGTAAATGGACTACATTGATATAGCGCTTTTATCCAAAGTGCTTTACAACTGATGCCTCTCATTCACCAGAGCAGTTAGGGGTTAGGTGTCTTGCTCAGGGACACTTCGACACTCCCAGTGCGGGGATCGAACCAGCAACCCTCTGACTGCCAGACAACCGCTCTTACCTCCTGAGCTATGTCGCCCCTTTAGGGCTCGTGGTGTATTATCTGCGCTGCTTTTAACATCGTTTCTGTTCCGGGCTTGTCTGCGTTTTTCCCCCGTGAAGTGTTTTGCCGTACGCTCCCTGGGCTGGGTGGAGATTCCTGAGGAGGACCTGGTCCCGGGGAAGAGCAGCATCGCTGTCAACAACTGCATCCAGCAGCTGTCCCACAGCAAGTGTGAAGGGCGGGACGCTGTGGGGGCCTGGGGGCAGGTGAGCGGGGGGCCTAGGATGATGTGGGGGTAATGTCTGGGGCAATTTATTATCATGTTAAGGGTCCCCCCTTTTCCATACTGCACAGTGTCTGGCTTGGATTTGTACAACATGGCGGCACAAAAAAACTGTGCTTACTTCCATGCTTTCTAAACGCTGTTCACAAGCCCATGGAAAGTCAATGGGTAACGTCACAGTCACTTGGTCCATATTTTTTCTCCAGTCCATGTTTGCACTCCATGGTCTCCTGCAGGGTCAGGACATGGTGATGATTCTGAAGAAGGACACCCTCAGCCTGGTGGACCCCATCGACCACAGCCTGATCCACTGCCAGCCAATCGCCAACATCCGTGTCTGGGGCGTGGGCTGCAACAATGGAAGGTGAGGCAGGGGGCGGGGCCATGGGAAGGGGGCGGGGCCATGGGGCGCGGTTGGAGCCGGGATCATCATGGTAAAAGCTAGGTGTTTGGTGGAAGCGGGTATGACAGTCGTAACAACTTCCCTCACTGAAAGTCATGTGGTTTGGACCTGAGGTGAAACGATATTAAAGTGTGTAGATAATGAGTAAATTTCACAAATGAGGACCCTCAGTGAGGATCAATTCAAATTCACATGTTGTTAAACGTACTGGATGAATATCATCACGAAAGACTGTTTCTTTTCATTTCTACTGAAAATCAGACTAGAACCAATTATGTTCGCTCAAACATATTTGCTGATGAGAAGTTACAGGTTGAAGTACACTTGCTTGCACAAGTAACAGATTTGTGTTAAGGTAGGCACCTGGATACATGAAGTTATTTTGTATGTAGGGGAACCATGTTGTGTTGAGTAAAGTTAGTCATTTTGGGTCAACTGAGGCTTTGGCCTTTAAAACATTTCAGCCAGAGGCAAGATGAATCTGGCGGCAGCTATTTTTGGACATGCTCTTGAGGTACTTCTTGGAGAAAATGAACAGCTGACCTGACCTGAGTCTTGAGTGTATTCTGGCTGTTAAGCAGCTGTCATCACAGGGAAAGTAATCAGACAGAACTCGAGAAGAATGGAAATATCCTGAGAGCTCTCGGGTTTAATTAAAAAGAAAAAATACACTTCTCTTTGAGCTCATCCTGGTTATTTTGGATTTTAATCAAATGAAATAGCTGGAGTGCTTTGGATTTAGAGAATCAATTCACTTGAAATTACAACAAATTTAGTTTCAAACGAAATTATGTCTGCAGGGACAAAACAAATATCACCTGAGGCAATTTGGGCCAGATTTGGAAATATACAAATCTATTTTTAACATTTAATTTTCCTTTTTTTATTGCCACCCTTGAAAAAAACAGAGACAGGTAATCATTTTTTTCTCCTCTCTTTCTCTTCTGAGTAGTTTTCTTTGATATGCCATTTGTAGTGAACTCTTGCATGTAGTAAATCTTGCATAGTGCTGTTGGAGACCTTTTAAAGTTTTGTCATTAACTGAGGACTTGAATCCAGTTTCTGCCCATGCTTCATCTACAGTACCATATGTAATCGTGGCATGTTGTCGAGTCTCATGAACAGTGCAGTCCCTTTGACCTGTGGCATAAAAGTACATTAAACATGTACATATATTTATGCTAGTAATGCAACAGTGTTTTATTGCATTATTTCATGTATGTCTTGTGCATGTTGAAATCGGTTATATAGTCCATTTTTTTCAATTGCAAAAGAACTCTAGAGATATGAGCAGGGATGAGAGGTTAACTGCATCTATTTTGTAGTCCAATTCAGGAGGGAGACTGGCCTCACTTGCACATAGTGCTGCCTTTTTGGCAGCGTGAGTATATAGGAAGAGCTGTGTATATGCATATGTTTGCCCCCGTATAAAATCTATGAATAAATTTTTACATTGAAAAATGCATGTTTTGGATTTTAAATTGCTACAGGCTTTGTGCCTCCTTTGTGTATATAAAGCCTGCCACTTGTCATTGACGCGTAGCGCACAGAAAAGAGATTTGAAGGATTTAATGATGAACACACTGGTATCAATTACTTTAACGGGTTCAGTACAACTGATGGAGGTGGTTTATGGCTGAACCGCCCTCCTCTCAGATGAATAGTCAGAGAGTCATTTCTGGGTTGGGTCCAAGCCGTTAAAATCG
This sequence comes from Anguilla pacifica, assembly GCA_039654925.1. NCBI lineage: Eukaryota > Metazoa > Chordata > Actinopteri > Anguilliformes > Anguillidae > Anguilla > Anguilla pacifica. Next base: position 7,361,846 of record CM077286.1, read on the forward strand.
ATGCTGTTGCCTGGGTCCCTGCACGTACTGCGTTGCCCGGGTTTTAAAAATCACAGGGGCTCATTTCAGGATATCACCGCCATTTGCAAACCCACTGTTAACATCACAGCAGACCCTGAGCACAAGCCACGGTTTGAGGAAGAGGGGATTATAAATATTGGACAGAACTGATTGCAGGCCTGCCCCAGGGTCCGCCTCCTTCATGCTGAATCCCATGTGAAGGGCCCTTTATTTTCTGAAGATGACAGACTGCCTGGATCAGTAAACAGATTCTGCAAGTCTCCAACTCCCTTGCCAACAAGTGAATTTACCGTGGAGTATTTCACTGAGATGGGAAATGAAATGTTATTTTTTTCATCTACGTCTTCTTCTCCTTGAAGATTTGTTGTTGGTGCCAATGAGAAACACATTAACTATTCCCTTTGACTCAAGTGTGTTCCCTTAATAATTGAGAAGCTGCTGGAATTTAGATTTGTCTGCCATTTGCACATGTAAATGAGGTTCAGTTGTGCACTGTGAACATACTGTTTCCTCACATTTTACACTGTAAATTTGAATCATGTCAGTCACTCAGAAAGGGAGCCTAGGTTAACATGATTTTGACAGGTTTTTGGCCTATCGGCTAATTACACGTTATCGGCACAGTTGACAATTTGTCCATCAGTACTCATGATCGACTTCAGAGGAATGATACTATTAGAACTGACAGATGGGTTAATGGTTAGATGCAATCAGGCCCATGGGTTTTACTAATATCCTATGAAGCTGGGATGGTATGGTATTAAATTTCACTAGTGATTTAGCTAAGTTTATTACCTAATTACACGACAGGGGATTCTCTGAAGCTGACCCCAGCGGGCTTTACCTCAATCAAGACATAAGCCTGCAACCTCCAGCGTTACAGCTCTTTGACCTCCACTGTGCACCGCTGCCACTTGCCTTAAGCGAGGGTGATAGATTTGAGTGTTTTGCGTTGGTCCCCAGACGACCGGCAGCTTCCTGTGTTCGCCCTCTCTGTCATCCCAGCCCCTGGAGGGGGGGGGGGTTTGGGGGTTAGCAACACTGCATGGATTGCTGTTATATATAGAACCCAGACTATAAAGACTCCACCCTCCAGTCATCCGAGGGACACTACAGCTCGAGGTCAGTGCGGAAATGAAAGGCGGCTTGTTTACATTACTCCCCCCCTACCTCCCGTCCCTACGGCCTCTAAAAATAGTCAGACGGTGGAACCATTGCCAAAGAGAGAAATGGACTGAGTCAGGAGGCAGTCTCCACGCTCCTGCATGCCTCCCAGCCCCTAACCGGAACCCAGAACCTTCTGGAACCCATCCTGTCACTCCTTTATTGCCGATCACTGTTAAACTGAGGAACAAGTGGAAATTTGAATTTGATGCAGAGTTCCTTGCCTCACCGAGGAGTTATGAGGAAGAGGGGGATGCTCTGGACCACCTCACGGGACTCCCCAAAACTGTCAGCATGGTCACTGGTGTCCACCTGCACCGGAGGGCATTTCCCTGGTGCCCACCTGAAATAACCACTCTGGAGTCTTTTGAAGCAGAACTAATCTGCAATTGCAAGTGTCCTGAATTGTGTCTCATAAGATTTAGAGGTCACTGAAGGCCGCCAGCGTTTTGTCGAACTTCATTCCAAGCCACTGTTCTTAGGGGGTGTGGTCTCTGTGCCAGGATGAGGCGTGTGTTTGCTGGCTCCTCCCCTTCAGATCTGTGCTTCTCTTTTTTAAAGGATGCACCTGGGACAGCAAATCATTTGCTCTTATCCAACGGGATCCACATGATTTTTGTGCACTAAACGTGTATACTTGTAGTTTCTTTGTATGGTGTTTTGAGATATATGACTGTATGCTAATAGAGAGGGTCTAGGAGTGTATGCTACTCTTCCAGAGAGGGACTAGGAGTGTATGCTACTCTTCCAGAGAGGGTCTAGGAGTGTATGCTACTCTTCCAGAGAGGGACTAGGAGTGTATGCTACTCTTCCAGAGAGGGTCTAGGAGTGTATGCTACTCTTCTAGAGAGGGACTAGGAGTGTATGCTACTCTTCCAGAGAGGGACTAGGAGTGTATGTTACTCTTCCAGAGAGGGTCTAGGAGTGTATGCTACTCTTCCAGAGAGGGACTAGGAGTGTATGCTCCTCTTCCAGAGAGGGACTAGGAGTGTATGCTACTCTTCCAGAGAGTGTCTAGGAGTGTATGCTACTCTTCTAGAGAGGGACTCGGAGAGCTGCCTGTCCTTGGTTTGATTATTTGTGTACCCTGTTTGACTATTTGTGTACCCTGTTTTTGATTCTTTGTGTACCCTGTTTGATTATTTGTGTGCCCTGTGCCCTCTAGAGACTTCGCCTTCGTGGCGAGCGACAAAGACACGTGCATGCTGAAGTGCCACGTGTTCCGCTGCGACATCCCGGCCAAGGCCATCGCCGCCGCGCTGCACCAGATGTGCTCCAAGGTGAGCGCCATGTCCCCTCGCCTACCCCCCCCCCCTCCCCCCAACAAGCAACCCCCCCCTCATGACACCCCTCCCCCCGGTGCCTCCGTGTTTTTTTCCGCTTCATTTTCGTATCACCTTCCAAAAACCGAGCCTGGGGCTGAAACCCAACCCGGCCTGCTGAATGGCCGGAATTATCGTCCTTCATAAGCTTTTTAGGAAAATCATTTTTCATAAAAGTCAAAAGGGTCACGGCTATTAGAGTTCGCTAAAAGCAGCGCAAGCCTTCTGTCACCTCCTGGAAATTCACCCCTCCTCGCACCGGGTTAATCCCGCTCAGATATGCCCATATTTGCTGGTTAAAATTAGGCTGGAAGAGCAGGACTGCTAAAAACAGAAACTAGGGAAGGCGGGAAATCTGCCACTGGTGTTTTCACAAAATGCTTTAAATTAGCATATAAAAAAAATAACCCAACTCTTTTTGCCAAAGTCACCTTCATCAAGGCTTCCCATTGAGGTTATTCTTTATAAGTGCCCAGTAATCATCATACAGAAAAAGGCTGAACAATTTCACTTGATTGATTTTTGATTTTTAAATTATCTTTAAATAATAATTTTAACAGGTGACCAGTTTTCTGTCTGTTTGTCTGGATAGTGGCAGAGAGCATCTCAACGCACCCAGTCATGTATGAGGCAGTGAAAATAGGAGCAGTGCGTGGAACAGGTGTCCAGGTGAACAAGTGTCCATGTGACCATGTGCTCAGGTGTTCAGGTGTACCTGAATAACGGGGGTCCAGCTGTACAGGTGAACAGGTCACCATGTGTCTAGGTAACCAGGTGACCATGTGTCCAGGTGACCAGGTGTCTGTCTCGTTACAGATAATGGCGGAGAGGGCTGCCATGCACCCCACCATGACACGCTCTTTGACTGCAGAGGGCATCTCACCTGAAGACTTACCACGGCAAGGTAACATTCCGCTAGCAGCCTACCCCCTCAGTCCCAGCTGAAGCGCTAACCCCCCCTCAAAACCCCCAAGGATTGAACAGTTGCATCTGGCTTGAACATAATTGCATTTTTGTACCAGCTTTCTTAATTATTATTTCTGGAAGCTCATTAGCATTGATTACTCTTTTTGCGCAGTAATGGTGTCATTAGTATTAATTACACTTCTTTGCGGTAATGATGTCTGCACGTTACTCGGAACGTGAGAGAGCTGTGTGCTCACTGCCCGAGTAGCTCCCCCTGGTGGCGGGGAAGCTGACCTGCACTGCCGGCCCGTGTTTTGCAGTGGGTTTCCTGGAAGCGGTGCGGCAGAGGGTGCAGAAGTTCTCTGTGCAGTACATCGGAAACCTGCCCGTCCCTCGGGCCATGGGTGAGTCCGTATGGAGGAGGGGGAGGAGCTAATGGGGAGGGGAGGAGCCAACGCAGACCGGTTTTTTATTGGCTGAGACAGTGGTGAATGAGGGGAGTGACTAAGGGTGACATGGGTGTTTATACAGTGCCGTGAAAAAGCATTTGCACCCTTCCTGATTTCCTCTATTAGTAAACACAAAACACAATTTATTTTATTTCATTTATTTAATCAGCCGAATCTAATTAGCATTTACATTTGGTTAATTGGTTGATTGGGTAACTATGTGGCCAATTACTTTTTCACATGGGTGATATGGGTGTTTGATAACTTTTTCATTAAATAAATGATCTAACCATTTTAAAAATGTGTTTTGTGTGTCACTGTGAAGAATATGCAATAATAGAGTTAATCAGGAAGGGGGCAAATCATTTCTTCAGGGCACTGTATTTACTAACTAAGGGGCACCAGGTTGTCATAGGATATTTAATTATGTAGCTTTTCTCTCATGTTCTCTCTTGATGTGGATGCACTAATGTTACTGCAAATAGCCCACACATAATATCGAATACCAATAATGATACATGACCTGAAGGTCAAATTATGTTCCGTTATGACAGCTTTATTTAGGATAATGCTTGGCGTCACCCGCCAGCGTTAAATTCTTATTGAGTTAGAGGCTTCAGCAAAAAGGAGCGGACTGTTTTTAGTCAGAATACATTACAGGCATTTAGCAGACGCTCTTATCCAGAGCGACTTACACAACTTCTACATAGCATTTTACATTGTATCCATTTATACAGCTGGATATATACTGAAGCAATTCCGGTTAAGTACCTTGCTCAAGGGTACAACGGCAGTGTCCTTACCCGGGAATCGAACCTGCGACCTTCCGGTCACAAGCCCAGTTCCTTACCCACTGTGCTACACTCCTCCACGGTCTGTGGTTTGCGGTCTCGCGCTCTGAGCAGCAGCGAGTTTTCAGTGGCGGCGGCGACTGCATCGCTTTCCCCGGCGAAGCCTGCAGAGGACCCGTCTCGCCTTTTTTTTTCAATGTCGTTGTGTCATCGACGTCTGCCGAGCCGCGGCCGCGTCGCGGGGAACCAGCGCATTCGTCACGGGCTCCGAAACGGCCGTATTCATCGGGGAGTTCAGAGATAGTCGCCTCTCCCCAGCGGGCTGTCGGGAACAGAAGCTCTTTAATGTCACGGCGCCCTCGCTGTCCTAGCCGTACGCGCGCTTCCACGAAACGCTCTCCGCGGGCGCGACCGCTCGTGCTATTATAAACAGCTCGTTTAACAGAGCTAACGGCGGCTGTGTGAGCCGGTAAACCACCAAGGAGAACATCTGGTGCGAAGGTCTGCGCACTGTCACAGTACGTCTCCTCTGTGTAACCGCTCACTTTGTGCCCATATTCTGAGCTCCCACGGTACATGAAAACACTTACAAATCCTTGAAATATCTGCATCACGGAAAGTCATGGAGAACATTTTAATTTTAGGAATTTAGCTGATGCCCATATCCAGAGCGACTTACAACTAGTGCACAAAGGAAAGGCCCAGATTCATAAATCACCGACATTTCAAATAGCAGTTAATGAGATCGTAATGAGATCAGGCCGTAAAGCACTGGTGACAGGCAATCCTTTGTTACTGGAATTAACATGTGGACGGTAAGGTAGAGAGGTTTGGTGCCATTTTATTAAATCCTGTAGTGACTGGAATATTCTAGAGCCCTCTCTGTTTTGGAGGATCCCCATGCACCTGGCTATTCCCTTCTACACTCTCCAGCCTTGCTGCATTGCAGGTGTGAAGGAGCGCTCTAATGTGAAGTTACGCTTCTCACACGCTCTCCTGTGATTGGCTCCCGCAGGTATGGAGGTGCTGAACAGGGCCATCGAAAGCATCATGAATGCGCGGGACAGAGATGAGTGGGAGCCCATTGCCATCCACGTGTCGGACACCCTGCTGTCGCTGTGGAGGGGACAGGTGAGTGGACCCCGCGTGATGTCACCGTGACGCAGTGATGTCACTGTCCTGAAAGACGTCACTGTGAGCCCTCTGTAGAATCCCTGAACACCTAGGGCTGCTGGGTGGCTCATCCTGTTAAAGCGCTGTTCTAGCGCACGGATGGGCCTGGCAGTCTGGTCCTGAGGAGCCTTAAAAAAGAACGAACAGAGATAATAATGGGGTATTAATAATGATGTTTCAGAATGTTCTGGTATTGTGGAGAAAATGAGGAAGGAGAGAGCGGAAGATGACAAAAAGAACAGTGGTGCTTCCTCTTTCAAGTGTAGCCATTTTTATCTTTCTTTTCTTGCCTTTTCCTCCTTCCTCACCCCCTTACTCCATCCCCTCCTTACCTCTCCATCCCCCCCTCTCTTTCTCCCCTCTTCCTCCCCCCTCTCTCCCACCCCTCCTCCCTCTCCCCCCTCTCTCCCTCTCCCCTCTGTCCCACCCCCCCCCCCCATCCCTCCCCCCTCATACCCAGGATGGAGAGGACCCTTTCTGGGAGTGTCAGGTGCGTTACCTGACCTTCCTGGGTGTCGGCCATGACACGCACACCTTCGCCGTCATCGTGGACTCCGGGAAGCAGCAGTTCGAGTGCCACGCCTTCTGGTGCGAGCCGGACGCCGGGAACGTTTCGGAGGCGGTGCAGGCCGCCTGCATGGTACGCCGCTCGTTGCCTATTGCCATGGATACAGGAGCTGGCTCTTTGCGAATGTGGCGCTTAGAGGACTCGATGAGCAAGTCATAATTAGGATACGCTCTCAGAAGAAAGGGTTCCCAAAGGCTCCTTGTGTCTGTCTCCATAGAGGAACCCTGTTTAGTTCATGGGTTCTTTGTCAGGCATAATGGTTCAATTTCTTTTCCCTTTTCACACCTACCATAGAGGGTTTCATAAAGAACTTGAAAAGATGTCCCAATGCCTTTTTGTATTCCTGAGATGAACACTGACGCTCTTCACTTTTGTGAGTGGATGGACAGGCGCATTTGCTGAGTGAATGTAATGTTGTATTGCACTGAAGCCAGTTTGTGTCTTAATTGGTGTGATGCAATGGCAGTCTTGTTCAACATGTGTATGCCCAACCCTGTTCCTGGAGCTCTACCGGCTTGTAGGTTTTCACTTCAACCGTTACAAAGCACACCTCATTCAACAGCTAGAGATCTCATTGAGGTGTTAATTAGTAGAATCAGTTGTGCCAAATTAGGGTTGAAATGAAAACCTACAGGACAGCAGATCTCCAGGAGCAGGGTTGGGCAGCCCTGGCAAACGCATTCTCACACAGACTCAGTCTATGTGTTTTTGCGCCCCCTGCAGGTGCAGTACCAGAAGTGCTTGGTGGCCCAGACACCGCCCGTCAAGTCCAAAATGCTGCGGGCCGGAGCCAAGGTGAAACGGACTGCCTCCATGGACATCTCCCCCTTTCATCACCCCCGTCACCACGGCAACTCCTCCCCCAAATTTGGAACGTCCAGCATGAAGAAGGGCATGATGGCTTTCTTCGACACCTTCCGGAACAAACAGACGGCAGTGTCCATGCCCTAGGGCCTGGTGAGGAGGGGAGGCGGGGAGGAGCAGGGTCTGTAGTTGGGCGGTAAGGGGGGGGGGGGGGGGGGGTGGAGGGAGAGAAAGAGAAAGAGAGAGATACAAAGAGACAAAACCAGCTTTTCAATTCAAGTCCTGGGGGTTGTTGTTGTTTTTTTTTCCCGGCTTGATGGGTGACAGTCATCACAGAAAACACAACCTTCTGGGATAAGTGTAATTTTAAGCAACGCTGCAATTATACAGTATTTGTAGTGATGTACATATCCAAATGGGGGTTTTGTCCGAGGTACAGTTTTTACACGAGAATCGAGGTGCTGTTCTGCCACATTCCATGCCTCTATGACGAGACTCTGAGCCACACACAGAGTCTTTTAATATCAGATTACCATAGAACATGAAAGGGAACAGGTCGGATGAAATGAGGAAATCAACAGTGGTGTCTGTGAGCGAAACGGGAACCTGTAAAGGACATGGACACATCTGCGCAAATCAATGAGTCGACAAACTAAGAAAACCACGTAAAAGCAACTCCTGACCAATGGAGAACAAACTAACTGACCCCCCCCCCACAAGAACTACATTTCCATTATGTACTGGGTACGTGCAGTATTAACACTGATGCTCTCAACTTCCAGGGAGTCTGTACCTGTGAATGGCTGTGTAAACCTTTTAGCTGCGCAGGCTGATAACTAAAGAAAAGAGGATTAGGTTTCAGTCTTTCTCCGCACAGAACAGTAGCTGTGAAAAAGGCTTAATAGAATAACCCGTAGTGCTCGCGCAGACTCGGTCTCCCCAGATCCATTAAGCTTCAAGCTGAACAATGTCTAATGGCATATTACTTCATTACAGCCGACCTCTGAGTGCTTATCCTAAATCAAATGGGCACACCAGCCCCACACATGCTCTGTGTCACATTGCTATTAAATACGATATGAGATACAGCTAATGTCACTGCTGGATCTGTCTTAAGCAACTGCCCAGCAGTGGACAAAAAGACCTTTAAGCTTTTCACTGCTCTGACAGGAGCACCTTGGTTTGTGTCAGACAGGGCTATGTGACTGTCCCGGGATTACACCTAGGGCAGGTGTGGACACCAGCAGGTATTTGACCCACTAAGATGAAGTGCAAACTCCCACTTTTCAGGCAACAGAGAAGGGAAAAAAATAAAAAGCAGGTGGTATATTCTACCTGCTAAAATGGGAGGGGAAACTCCCACTTCTCAGCCAATGGAGAAGGAAAAAAATGCAGGTGGTACATTTGACCCACTTAAATGGAGTGCAAACTCCTACTTATCAGCCAACAAAGAAGACGAAGAAAAAAACTTCTAAATACAAACTTAACTGAGGAGCATGTAAGGCGAGAAACTAAAATAAGCTGAATATGGTTAAAAGCATCTCCTTTTATAACTGGCCGTCCTTATACTCTCTTGCTTCCCAGCACCACTGCTTGCCTGCCCCAGTCCCAGAATGCAACGCTCGTTTGGATGCTTTTCGACGCAAATTCAAAAGACCGTGTCACTCCCTGCTCAGAGTTTAGCCAAAAAAAAAAAAAACAATATGAATAATAACAATATAAATTCACAAAGATAAGATACAATTGAAAATATGATTGTGGATTATTGCGGCTATTATTCTTATGAAGACACGTTCTGGCACTTCTGGCACAAAAAAAAAAATTAAAAAAAAAAAAACAGTGATACTTTTTGATGGGGGGGATTGTTCTATCTGGGGTACCAGGACAGAATGCATGTGGCTTTCCGTTATTTATTTGAGATTCTACATGTATGCTGTGACATGTACGCACACGTGTATGTGGAAGACGTGTGTGTCATCCGAGCATGACTGGGAATGGCGCTTAGGCAAGGAAATGCCACTCTTCAGGAAGTGACTCGTTTCATGTAGCTCCTCCCCTTATTCTAATCATGCATTGCTGTATAAGACAAATCAACTCAGGTCTCCTTGTTATTGAAGAAGATTAAACAAAAAAAAAAGTATGGGAAAGGACTGTATTCGCGCATGTAATAACATGTATATCAATGCCTAGCTGAAGAGAATTGGTTTGAAACGCTGTCATAAACGATTCATGTAGAAATGTATGTGTTCTTTGCTATTTATACCAATAGTGGAACTCTATATTTGCAGTAAATTAGCACAAAGGGTAGTAAGATGTCATGTAAATGCAGCTGATATTTTTTATTGTAATAATAACACACAGTTACACTGGATCAAAGTTGTGGTCTTTACTGGATCAATAAAACTGTGAATTGCTTGGGAATCGTTGACTGACTTGTACGTTATTTTGCGTGTGTTAGATTTAAGAGAGATTTCCTCTGCAACATTCTGCTCTTCTTGGTCTTGATATGCTTTATTTGCAACCACATTATCACACTTTAACACACAAAAGAACACAAGTTTTATTGAAAATAGCAACATGAAGAAGTGTGTGTGTGTATACCAAACATGTTATTTGTGTGATGTATATACTTCTAACTCCAGGGTTTTTAACAGGCAGTTTGTGGACCCCGATCCAAAAATTGATATAATATAGATTTAGGAATTTAAAAAAAAAAAAAAAGTCTGGATGGGAGTGCCTGGATAAGAAACTGTTGAAATCCCCTGCTCTCACTCACTGGCACATTACTGCCATCTACTGAGCTGAATGCGTATTGCAGCACTCGAGGGCTGCATCTGAATCCAGTCCTAAAATGACCTCCCCCACTCCCTATCCTGGGGTTTTGCACATGAATGCACAAATCAGCCATGCTGAGTAGCTCCCAAAATCTAGGCAGTAAAGTCCAGGTAGGTCAGGCGGCCTGCCCCAATTGCCCCTTACCCCCCTGTGAGTAACCCTCCTTGTGATGATGCCAGTAAGAAATCACACACTATGAGGACTACAAGTAGGATGTAGAGACGATTTTATTGGAGGCAACAGTGACATTCAAAAGGAAATGTGAGTTCCACCCCAGTGATGTCATTGGTTGTATGTCTCTGGTAACAGCAAATGACAACAGCGCTATAACCTCACCAAACATTATTCCCTAAATCTATTAAAATGTTACAGATTGTTCAAAAAAAGAGCAAGGTGGTCCTCAAGGACCATCAGAGGCCATACTTTGCTACGACTCTGAAATGTCCATACTGCCAACTATGCTATATAATGCAAGTTAGTCAGCTATCGATTCCAGGCCAATATTCCTTTAGAATACAGCTAGAGACACCTTTAAACCTCTCATTCAAATGCCTGAACTGTAACGCTTCCCCTCTGTAACCATCCCAATCCCCTTCTCTCCGGTTAAACTAGATTACTGGATTCTGTTCGCACTGTGTCGGATGGACGATAACACAGCCCACTGTACATAACGTAACACATAACTTAATTCAGTTACCAATGACATGTAACGTCGCTAGGTTGCTCTAATATATTTTATAATAATAATGTCTCGAGTCAAAATGATGTACTGAAACAATATATCGCTTGCCTCTTTAAAAGAACCCGCAACTTGTTGTTGAGTCCGATACGAGCTGTTTCACGTGTATAAAACGTCTCACCTGATTGGCTAACTAGACATTCATTCTACCAACGGATTGGCTTTCTGCCTTAGCAACGGAGCGCCATCTTGAATGACGGTCAGGATGGGAAAGAAGTCCGAAAGAAGGCCCTCTTATGGAGGATACGGAAGTCCATGAACAGTATTTTAATGTAATATTTTACTATTTTGGAAGGATATTAACGATGCAAGACGACTCCAGAGTGAAATCGACTTGACCGAGAGGGATTCATAAATGCCCGAACCGCAATAGAGGTGAGGTTGCAATAAGGTAGCCGCTCATTGGATGTTTCTCCGGGCCCGCAGTCAGTATGGAGACTCACGAATTATCCGGATTCCTCACGGGGAGGGGAGGTGGTGAAGGGGAGAGTAAAGTTTGGTGCAGGATACTGTGTGGTGTCACTCGAGTTTAAATAAATGGAAATTTAAGAATATTGTTTGAATTAACTTCATTTGTTCAATGTGCATGCCAATAGCTTGGCACTTTCATCAAACGGAGCAAGATGACGTTAATGTCTATTTTATCGAACATGAATTTGGCAACACGTGTGTTGTGTAGCACCTAGCTAACGTTAGCTAGCTAGTGTTTGCGTGCTAGGACGTCGGTAGCTCCGCTTGTGGTTTGCTTCATTAGCAAGCCTTGTGCGGAGATATTTTGATTATTAAGAAACTAATTAGACATGCTTCCATATTTTGAACATTAGCTTTAACGTTAGCCGCCTAGCTAAGTTATATTTGTTAAAACTTAGGTGGTTGAGCTGATGTTATTTGGCTGGGTAGCTAACATTACAGCAACACTTTTGTTAGCTGGCTATGTGACCCGAGTTGGCAAACGAATGACCTTCAAAAGTCTTTTTTTAACCACCGGCGTCACCGGAGAAGGCCTTCTCTTAGCTAGCAAGCCAAGCAAATTCCCCCCCAAACCATCGTTTTTCATATACGTACAGGTTTAAAATCCCTTCCTATTTCAATGGGTTTAACGTCGATGGCTGCATTCTCGCACTCATTCTTTTCCCTCGTCACCTAAATGAATTGCTGCTTGGGTTTTGCGAAAGTTAGCTTGGTAGCTAATGCACGTATAAGCATGGGTAAATTAGTGCGGTATTTTTCTGCTGTGCAGTTCGTATTTAGCTGCATTAAAGGTATGGTCTTATTTTGTATCAACAGGTGATGTTTTGTTCAGAGGAAGTGAGCCCATGTTATTGTGAAACATTTTGCCATTCACTAAACGCATCACAGTAAACGTGACCTTATTTGACAGCGTGTGCACATGTGACGATGTAATATCTTTTTTTTTTATACATGGCATCAATGTAACTCACAGATGATTTAAAAAAATCTAATAGCAGAGGGAACAGATGAACAGTAGACAAGAGAAAAAATGAGCACTTCACCAGTTCGTATTATCCCATTGTGTGAACAGTACAGCACATTAGTCTCAAGTGTACAACCAGTTCTTTCCGTCAGTGTGGGGATATTATGAAACCGCTCATATCGTATTTTTTGGTCTGTGGTATGTGTTCAGCCTTTGTTTAGCTGGTCTGCACACCAATTGGCACTTTAGTGCTCTCTCTCTCGCCCACCCTGTTTCCTGTGTGGCTGTCCATATTCATAATTTACAGCATTCTCCATCATCTTCATGATCTGCCCATCTTTTCCCACAATATCCTCCTTCTCCTGTTGAAAAAAAAGAATATTTCTCATACTGTCCCCATGCTTTGATTTAGCAGCCATTAGGCTGCTTACAATGTTTTGTGCACTAAAAAAAAAAAAGCTGAGGGCCAATAGCTTCAGAAGAACAGACAAATGGCCCAGAAAACTCTTCCAGCTCTGATGAAATGAAGGACTTCAATCGGCAGCCGGTCCTGTCACTCATGCAATCTCTAAATAGAATGGCACCATTTTATAAACAAAGGTATTCTGGTAGCTGCTTTTGTCTACAATCATACTGATATGTAGCTGTCCGCTTCTGGGCATCTGTGTGAGGCTGAGACTCATAGATGTGTGTAAGAGCAGAGCAATTCCTTTACTCACCATCAGCTTGGCAAAGCTCTGCGGAGAGAAACACAATGGAAATGAAATTACACTGCACACGTCTTGTGTGCCAGAATACTTGCTCATACAAGTGTGTGTGTATAGAATATATTTCTATATATTTATGTTTCTCATGGTGTGTGATGGATGTAATCTGTATGTGCTAATCTTGATTAGCATAGATAACTCTTAACTCGCTGGTCTGGGAATGGGAAGTTTAATGTTTCTCCGGTAACGTGTACCCCTCTGTATAATGGCGTCTGCTGACTGAATGTAATGTAAAAGATGGCCCCCGTTCTGTCTCTGTCTCTGTGCCCAAGGCTTCCGGGAGCAATGGAGGCCGTGTACGAGGAGACGGAGGTGAAGATCATCACTGAGGAGGTGGAGAGCTGCTACACCCTGATGGAGGTGTCCTCGCCCAAACGGCGCAAGAAGAGCAAGGGTCAGGGCGACAAGGCGGACAAGGAGAAGAAGCCGAGGTATGGTCAGCACGCTAAACCCTTAAACTCTCCCTGTCTGTGATACAGCTAGAAATCCTTGGTGGTGGTAGTAGCATTGGATATTCAAATAGTCATTCTTAACAGTCATGAACTGTTCAGTGCTGAATTATCCTGTCAGTCAACCCACAAAACCCTTGAACTCTCTCTTTCTGTAATCAAGGTGAAATCCACAGGTACAGCACGGTCAGCATGCAAAACCCTTAAAATCTCCCTGCCTGTGATACAGCTAGAAATTGTTGGTGGTGGTAAAACAGGATGTTCAAATAGTCTTTTTTTTTTTTTTTTACTGTCATGAACTGCTTGGTGCTGAATCCTGTCATGCACAGTCCCTAGCGCAGACCAGCTTGACGGATCGAACAGGTTCTCTCAGGTGACCGTTGGCCCTTTTCACGGGCTGCCGTTCGTGGTGCGCGGCGGACGCTAGTCTGACTGTTGCTGTGACGGGGGTGATCTTCTCCGCTCAGGTCTGCCTTCCTGCTTTACTACTTCGACGTTCATCAGAGCTTGCAGCAGGAGTTTCCCGACCTGCCGCAGTCGGAGATCAACAAGAGGATCAGCGAGAGCTGGAGGATGCTCAACGTCGTCGATAAGGGCTACTACCTCGCAAAGGCTAAACTGGAGAAAGAGGGAGTCGACCCGGTGAGCATCTCCTTTCTCTGCCCTGTTTTATGCAAACGTGACCGTATCTGCTTGGAGTTCCTTTGTGTAACCTCTGGAAACTGTTTTGATGTAGATTTATTGATCTTCATATCATCTGCAGTCATCTCCCTTGCTCATATCCGTCAATCCACTTTGTACTAAGATCTGTGACTGCGCAGCATGATAACATAAAGTGGTTATCGTTTGGGTCATCAAACCTCCTGTGTTCAGTTCACCTTTAGCTACTGTGTAGTGCATAATACCTGCCACATTTATATACTCATCAGGGTGCTGATGGAAAGTGAAGTCCACAGTTGGTACATTATCCCTTTTCGCACCTTCAGAAGACTTCAGTTCCCATAAGCCCCACTGCAAATTATTTGAAAATGTCCCATCATGTTGAATTAAAGACAACTTTCAGAGTGGGCTGCAAAATGTAGAACACACGGGGAGGCCCTTGACCCAAAATTGTGTCCCTCTGCCCCCCTCCCTCACCCCTAACACCCATCATCCCCCTTCCCCCCCCCTCCAGGAAAAGCAGCCAGCGGGAACATCCACGGACGTCCCGGGCTTCAGGAAGATCCTTCCACGCAGGGACTATGTGATCCTCCCCAAGGGGGCGGTGATGGGGGGGGAGGGGGCCTGCAGTCAAGCCGCCTCGTGCGCCACCCCCGTGGAGGTGCTCATCGAGGGGGCGGAGCCCCAGCTGGGCGGGGCCCAGGCGGTGTCCCAGGAGGCCGTGCTCTCGCCCATGGAGCTGGGCAGCGAGGTGGAGCTGTCGGAGCAGTGCATCGCCATCGAGGGCCTGACGGACGAGACTGCGGTGGCCCTCAGCCGGTCCGGCATCCTGCAGGAGATCCTGTCCCAGTGCTCCTCCGCCGCCGGCCCCGACAAGCAGGCCTCCAGCCTCCTGCTCAAGGAGAAGATCGCCGAAGTGGTGGGGGGGGCCAACAGCGCCGTCGGCATGGTGATGGAGGACAGGGGCGTGGCCGGCCAGCCGGTGCAGGACGGCAGACGGGACGCGGCTCACTTGGTCACCATCATCCCCAACCAGGTAAGACCGCTTTCCTTCGGTGAATATCGACATTCTCCGCCTCTGCTACCTCTCTTACATGGTCAGTTACATTGATGCAATCCAAGAAGACTCCAAGGGACCCAGTTAATCAAGGGTGTAAATAGAGAGTGCAGGCTTGGCCTTATGGCCATGACATATAGCTTTTATGCCTTATGCAGTCGCCTGTACCATGTAATGTAATGTATAGCTCTCTTGTTACTCTGCGAAGTGTCTTTCCTACAGTTCTCTGGAGAAATCACATTACAGTGTAATTGATTTGATGACATCACAGGTTTTCGCCCAATCGCGTTCTCTCTCTGCTGTCTGTCAGTTAGCGTGTAGATAACCCGCATTCTCTCCACTGCAACGCGCGATGCTGTGGCGAGCGGCCGTCTCCATTGTTCTGGCTTCTCTTCCCGCAGGAAGTGGCGGCGGCCAAAGTGCCCCCTGCGCCCAGCTCGGTGCTCTTCGTGCCCGTGGCCCCCAGCGCGGAGCCCGAGGCCCCGCAGTCGTTTAAACTGGTGCGTTTGCGTTTGTCTCTCATTTCGCTTGTTGCGCCGTTTCTGTCTCAGGCGCTGCCGCAACAGCGGCCTTGTACTTTCAGATAAGCGACCTTTCAGCAGCCTGTTATCAACCAATTATGAACCATTTATCAACCAATTATCAACCATTTATGAACCTGTTACTCGGCATTTACCGACCAGTTACCAAACATTTACCGACCGTTTTATTTTTAATTTACTGTCACTTAGTGACACGCGAGGAGTTTTGTGTAAACGCTGGTCTTCTGTTTAAATTTGTCCCCTCAGTCGATAAAGTACACCAGGAGGGGGCGGGGAAACTGCAGCTCCCCCGGCTGCTCCTTCTCCTACGTCACCCGCCACAAACCGCCCTTCTGCCCCAAGTGCGGGCAGCACCTGGGGGGCAAGTGGATTCCTGCGGTGAGAATTGCCCCGTTAGAAAATATTATACACAAGCAAACGTCCTCACTAGCACTTGTTTAGAACTGCCCAGTTAAAGAATATTATACACACGCAAACGTCCTCACTAGCACTGGTTTAGAACTGCCCTGTTAAAGAATATTATACACACGCAAACGTCCTCACTAGCACTGGTTTAGAACTGCCCTGTTAAAGAATATTATACACACACGAACGTCCTCACTAGCACTGGTTTAGAACTGCCCTGTTAAAGAATATTATACACACGCAAACGTCCTCACTAGCACTGGTTTAGAACTGCCCAGTTAAAGAATATTATACACACGCAAACGTCCTCACTAGCACTTGTTTAGAACTGCCCAGTTAAAGAATATTATACACACGCAAACGTCCTCACTAGCACTGGTTTAGAACTGCCCTGTTAAAGAATATTATACACACACGAACGTCCTCACTAGCACTGGTTTAGAACTGCCCTGTTAAAGAATATTATACACACGCAAACGTCCTCACTAGCACTGGTTTAGAACTGCCCAGTTAAAGAATATTATACACACGCAAACGTCCTCACTAGCACTGGCTGTGAACTGCCCCATTAAGGAATATTATATACACACCCAAATGTCCTCACTAGCACTGGCTATGAACCCTATCAGATGAACAGTACTGGGGTGCAAACAGAAAAGTAGAATGGAAAAATATACTTTTAAGTCTATTTGAAATGCTCCCCAGAGTGTAAATTTTTTCATATACATTTTATTCCCTCATGGTGCAGACCATTGATGATGTCACCTAACAAAGACCTACCTGGTGGAAATGCGATTTGCTTCATATATTTTTACTTTTGCGCACACATTTTGTACCCATGATGATTTTTGGCAGCCCTGTGCTGTTTGTTGATGGTGCACATTTGAGAGGGTGTGTTAGAATTGGCCTTCATGAACAGAATTTCAGCCAAACCCAGATGAGATCCAGACTGCCGTGTTGTTGGAATACAGTTGTAATGATGCTGTTCTGGGATAGCCTTGCACAATATTTAAGCCTCTGGTTATTAAATACAAAACACTTACATAACCGCACCATTTCAATATGTAAAACTTGAGCTTGTTCCAGTGTTTAAAACATAAAGTATTAGTTTAATTTTTTTTATTGGTGACCTGTCTCACCGTTGGGAATTCATGTGTTGTAATGTTTTGTTTAATTCCTAATTTGAATGGAAGGGCTGGAGCTTGCACCCAACTGATTGACAGATCTCCTCCTCCTCCTCTCTGTCCCGCAGGCGAAGAGGGGCCAGTCCAAATCGGCGCCGCTGCCGATCCAGCCGGAGGTGGCGTCCCGTGCCCGGTCCGGGGGCTCGGCTCCCCCCACCGACGAACCCAAACTCAAACTGGAGGGGAAGTACGTCCCGAACTCCGGCGCCGACGCCGACCGGGCCGCGGGACACCCCGGCGCCGCCCAGGGCTTGGTCACGCCCAAGACGGAGCAGGACGTCGCGGTCAGTCCACCAGCAGGGGGCGACGTCAAGCCTCCCCTGGCTCAGCTGCAGGCGCTCGCAAAGTGAGTGAGCCCCGCGGAACGGCGCTGGCGATGCTTCTGATTGGTTAATGTGATCGGTTAACGTGTGCCATGCGTCTGTGTCCGTGCTGAACTGTGGCACCCACATGCAGTAAGCGCTTTTCTCCTAGCGCTTGCTGCGATTAGCCATTCCTTTGCTGTGTAGTACCAGTGGTGGATGTGACGGCGCTCTCTCACACAGCTTGTCGCTCTTTGTCTCCACAGCCCCTCCCCCTCATCCACGGCCACGCCCTCGGCCCTGCCCTCGGCCCCGCCCAAGACCCCGCCCAAGACTGTGGGGGGCAGGTCTAAGAAGCGGGAGAAGGGCGTCAAGCTCGGGCCGAAGCGTCCCGTCCGAGCCATCCTCCCGGCTCCCGCCCACGCCATTCAGCCACGCCCACTTCCCGCTCAAAGTCAGTGATCATAGTGGTCTAATATATTGTGGTGTGGATCCATTTGAAACAGTAGCGCGATCTTTTGAGATGACTGATTATTTTTCGTTTTTGTTTTTTAAAAAAACATTCAGTAGTCACTATCTCCTAACCCTGTTAAAATGTTTGCTTTTGATGAAAGTTCAGACAGGCACGGTGGCGCGAGCTAGCCTGGTCCAGTGGGTGGCGCTGTCCGCGGATAAGTTCCAGTACGAGGCTCCGAAAAACAGCGTCAAAGCAGGTAGGTCGTACGCCAGCACCGCTGGGTAGACCCTTCCTTCTGAAACAGAGGCCTCAGTCAAACACGATGCACTTAACTCTGCTCAGCGTTCTGCTTGCATCACATCAGTGTTGAGTTTCTCGGGTATTTATGCTGAACATTTATGACGGTGAAAGCTGTGTATGTAGAATGAGTTCAGGTGCAATAACGTGCAGCCTTGATGAAGCCTCCCTCGTCCATCGGTAGCTTGTATGAATTTCGCAGCCTGGTGATTAGCACTGGAGCTGACTGACAGGGCTCACGTCAGTGTAGCCTGTGGCTCTTCTTCTGTGGTTTTTCCTCAGTAATTTAACCCTCGCATCGCCCCCCTCTTTGTCTCTCTAGTGAAGAGCCCCGTGGGAAAGGTGGCGGGCCTCAAGCCCAGCACCCTCAAACAGCTGGGTCACACGGTCACGGTGGACCAGCCGCAGCAGGTGAGTCATCGGCCACCCCCCCCGGGGGTGTGCCACGCCCTGTCATGACATCACGCCTCTGGGCCTCGGGATTCTCCTGTCGTGCCGGTCGTCACTTCACAGTAAATGCTTTCTCTCTCCTCTGAGTCCTGGGCTGGATGGAAATAGAGGGCCATTGCTTTCTAATGGGGGTGTCCAGCCTTACCCGAAAAGGGCCAGTGTGGGTGCAGGTTTTCATTTGACCCCTATGCACTATGACACCTGATGCTACTTATCAAGGCCTTGATTTTGGACCCTGATTTGCTAATTAGTTAATTCAGGTTACTTCATTCTGGGCTAAAACAAAGGCCCGCACCCAGACCGACCGTTTTTCGGGTAAAATTGGAGACCCCTGCTTTATAACCGTCATGCGTTGACCCGCCCTTGTGATGGGCTGCTCTTGCTGATGCTGCGCTCTCTCCTGCAGGAGCAGCCGGCTCCAGTGAACAGTGGCCAGGTTGTGGTAACGGATAAAGGACTGAAGGTTCTCTCTGTCGTTTCTCTCAAGCATAATCCCGGCGTGAATCTGGTGAGCGCCTCTACTGGCTGATAGTATCACTGCCATGCTAGGGACCGGCACAGTGAACCTGGGGCCTCTCTTAGCAAGCGCTCTCATGTACATATTCCATCCTTACCTGTATGTGCCATCTTAGGGCATGGGACTTTCTGCATGCTGTCACTTATGCCAATGGTGCGTGTGTGTGCGCGCACGTGCTGTGTGTGTTTGTGCGCCCATGTGCTGTGTGTCTGCTGTTTTTGTGTGTGCGCGCGCGTGTGTGTGTGTGTGTGTGTGCGCTGTGTGTGTGCTGTGTGTGTGCGTGCACGCTGCATGCAGTGTGTGTGCTGTGTGTGTGTGTGTGTGTGTGTGTGCGTGCACGCTGCATGCAGTGTGTGTGCTGTGTGTGTGTGTGTGCTGTACTGCGTATGTGTGTGTGTGTGTGTGTGTGTGTGTGTGTGTGCTGTACTGCGTGTGTGTGTGTGTGTGTGTGTGTGTGTGTGTGTGTGTGTGTGTGTGTGTGTGTGCTGTACTGCGTATGTGTGTGTGTGTGTGTGTGTGTGTGTGTGTGCGTGCACGCTGCATGCAGTGTGTGTGTGTGTGTGTGTGTGTGTGTGTGTGTGTGTGTGTGTGTGTGTGTGTGCGTGCACGCTGCATGCAGTGTGTGTGTGTGTGTGTGTGTGTGTGTGTGTGTGTGCGTGCACGCTGCATGCAGTGTGTGTGTGAGTGTGTGTGTGTGTGTGTGTGTGTGTGTGTGTGTGTGTGTGTGTGTGTGTGTGTGTGCTGTACTGCGTGTGTGTGTGTGTGCGTATGTGTGTGTGTGTGTGTGTGTATGGTACTGCATATGTGTGTGTGTGTGCGCGTGTGCGCGTGCTGTACTGTGTGTGTGTGTGTGTGTGTGTGTGTGTGTGTAATCCCGCTCTCTCCTGTACCAGGACCTGGGCCTGTCCACGGCTCGGGGCCGGGGGAAGTGTAAGAACCCGGAGTGCAGCTACGTCTACAAGAACCGGCACAAGCCCCCGGAGTGCCCCTTCTGCGGCTGCCAGCTCAGCAAGCAGCGCAGCGACAAGCCCAAAGTGCTGGTGAGTCTCTCTTCATCTCTCCCTCTGGAGCGCTTTCTTTAGATTCATCACTCTCTCTTTATGTCTCTCTACCTCTCTGCTGTCTCTGTCTATTTTTGTCATTCTCGCTCTTTTTCCTTCTACTCACTCTGCCTTTCTGCCTTTCTGCCTCTCTCTTTCTGTGTCTGTCCTTCTCTTCCTCTGTTTCTCTCTCTGCCTCTCTCCCTCTCTGCGTGTGCGTACTGAACCTGTGACTAATTCTCAGCCGTAGTTCAGGCGTGTGCCAGATGGTTTAAGCAGCAGGGCTGTGCCACACAGGACGTTCCTCTACCCCTCCCACCCTCTCACACACTCTGCCTCCCCTGTGCTGTGTCTGTGTGTCTGTGTCCGTGTGTTTGTGTGTGCGCATGTGTCTGTGTCTATGTTATGTGTGTGCGTGTGTCTGTGTATCCGTGTGTCTGTGTGTCTGTACGTCCTGTGTATCCGTGTGTCTGTGTGTCCTGTATATCCGTGTGTCTGTGTGTCTGTACGTCCTGTGTATCCGTGTGCCTGTGTGTCTGTGTGTCCTGTGTATCCGTGTGTCTGTGTGTCTGTGTATCCGTGTGCCTGTGTATCTGTACGTCCTGCGTGTCTGTGTGTCTGTGTGTCCTGTGTATCCTGTGTGTCTGTGTGTCTGTACGTCCTGTATATCCGCGTGTCTGTGTGTCTGTACATCCTGTGTATCCGTGTGCCTGTGTGTCTGTACGTCCTGCGTGTCTGCGTGTCTGTGTGTCTGTATGTCCTGTGTATCCGTGCGTCCCGTGTTTCCCGTGTGTGTCCAGGTGGAGGCGGCGCCCGTGCTGGGCGAGGGGCTGCTGGACCCGTACCAGCCCCTGAGCTCAGCGCAGCGGGAGATGCAGCGGCAGGCCACCCTGCAGCTGCTGCGGCGCTGCGTGCAGATCCCCGAGAGCGAGGCGGAGCTGGCGGACGCCATGACGCTGATCCAGGCGCTCAACAGCACCGAGGTGGTCCTGAGCAGCAGCGGCGAGCCGGGCGCGGCCCTGGAGCAGTCCGGCTGGCCCGGCTTCTACGAGAGCGCCGCCCTGCACTGCGCCCTCTGCCAGTTCCCCCTGTTCAAGGGCGGCCAGAGGTGAGGGTTGGGGGTCTGGGGCAGTCACCCAGGTGGGTGGGAGGGGTTTGGGCGGGGTGGGTGGTCACCATGGCACGGGTGTGCACCCTCTGCCAGTTCCCCCTGTGTTTGTGCGCCTGGTTTAAATGCGGTCTGTTTGGTCTGTGCTGCAGTTCTGTGGCTGGGCAGGAGGACTGCTGGCTCCTGACCGACTCTCACATCCAGACGGCCACCATCCAGCTGAAGATCTGCCTCAACCCCCAGTGCCTGGCTCTGCACAGCTTTACCGATATCCATCCAGGTAACACTCTCACCTTTACAGGTATAATCTTACTCCACATTAATTGAGGAGAATACTGCACACATAACCGCACTGTACCTGGGAAAAAATAGAATTTATACCAAAAGAAAATAGTAAAAATTTGTGTTAGGTCTACTGTTTTTACCCTTTGCCAGATAGGATTACAGATTTATCTGAAAAATAGTAGTCTGTGTCAGGTGTTTTATTATGGTTAAATGTGATTGGTATCATACCAATGTAAAACACAGCATGACATTTAAAGGTTTAAACACTGTAGTAGTGAAAGCTATCTGCCTTTAGGCTCTTTCATAAATTTTTTATGAACTACTATTATGGCCGTAAGCGCCTTTTCCCATGTGGAGATGACCTTTGACCTCTGAACTCCACCGGGCTTCAGGTCTCTTCAATGTGGGTAACAAGCTGCTGGTGAGCCTGGACCTGCTCTTCAGGATCCGGAACCAGATCCGGCTGGGGAACGACCCCACCGAGGCCGCCCTCACCATCCTCAGGGGTGTCCAGAACCAGCCCGGTAAGTCCCTGCAGGTCTTTTCATCGGAATGGTTTTTCATGCTTTTTTATGGGATTTGTAGTCCATTTAGGTTTCCGTCTGTTGCTATGGTAAACCTCTCAATTTTGCCATCGTTGACTTACTAAATTGGATAAATTAATTGGGAATTTACTTATTTACTTGCTAAATTGGACCTATTAATTGTAAATGAAGTAGAATTTCCTGCATCTGCATTTAATATTTTGCACCCAGAAAAAACAAAAAACAAAAAATAAACTGTTTCTACAGTAAGCATCTTCACTGATTTGCGATGTAAACACCCCTTGATTAGAGCAAATTGCTTGGCTTCCTGTCGACATGCTAATCAGTAATAATTACACAGATGAGCGTTTGCAGATGCCTTTGACTTTAAGCACCGGGCAGCCGTTGCGAACGGCAGCATCCCAGGCGGGATTTGAACCCGCAGCCCTCCCTGTCCTCCCCTGTGTGTCCAGTGCACGCGCTGAGCCCCGAGGAGCTGTGCCACATCCAGGAGCTCCTGTGCAGCGGCTACTGGGCCTTCGAGTGCCTGACGGCGCGCGACTACAACGACATGATCTGCGGCGTGTGCGGCATCGCGCCCAAGGTGGAGATCGCCCGCCGCAACGCCGCCAACGTGCTGCGGCTGCGCAACGTGGAGGTGAGGCGCGGGACAAAAACCCTCCTTCTTTCTTTCTTTCTTTCATTCTTTCTTTCCTTCTTTCTTTCTTTCTTTCTTTCATCGCGGGAAAGATCACTTGGGCTGAGGTGCTACCTTAGAAATGATGCCTCATGTTGGTAAAAAGAACCAACTCACTCATGACTAGTTTTGCTTTATGTGTCTGCATTTTTTATCCCAACACGACCGTCTTTCTTTTTTACACAGCTCACTTTCAAATGAACAGTTAACCTAATATTTGATATTAACGAGTGAATGAATTTGAACGGCAGTTATTCATTCTGGCCTGGTGTGTGGCGCAGTCCGTTGGGTATCCAGTTCCCGCCATTTTCGCCCATGGCGCTTTTCTACACTGTACACCTATCTCTGCCTGTAGCTCGTTGTTTTTCCTCTGTCTGAATAATATCAAATAAAACAGGTCTGCTCTCCATTTTTGGTAAAAAGAATTTGTTTTGCTTTCCTATAAAGAGTAAGCAATGAAGTATGAGCTCCAGATGAAGTGAGTTTAGGAAGTTAATTAACGAATGCTTTGTTCATCCAATCAAAACACTTGGCTTTCACTCAGAGGAGCTCTCGGGTGTCAGTTTTAGAGCTCTTATGAAAAATAGAAGGCAGCGGTTAAACAGGGACTTTGATCACCTCAACGCGCTCTTTCTCTCTCTCTCTCTCTCTCTCTCTCTCTCTCTCTCTCTCTCTTTCTCTCTCTCTCTCTCTATTTCTTGCTCTCTCTCTCACTCTCTTGCTCTCTCTCTCTCACTCTCTCTATTTCTCTCTTGCTCTCTCTGTCTCACTCTCTTGCTCTCTCTCTCTCTCTCACTCGTTCTTTCTCTCTCTGTCAAATTCAAATTTATCAGTAAGAATACAAAAAAAACATGCAGCAACAACAATAACAGCATAAATGACAGTAACATTTAGTAACTATTAAACTACTAAATACTATTACTATACTATTCCTGTATTCTACTCCCCCCCCCCCCCCCCCCCCCCCTCGCCTGTAGTTCACGTGGCCGGATTTCCAGGCTCCAGACGAGGTGAACTCGGACGACTTCTGGCTGACGATGGAGAGCGAGGCCATCGAGCAGGCCGCCTTCCCCTCCAGCATCCCCATCACCAAATTCGACGCCTCCATCATCGCCCCCTTCTTCCCCCCCCTCATGAGGAACTCCGTGGTGATTAACACGGAGAAGGACAAGGAGGTCTCCGACGCGCCTCCCCAGGGTAACTGACAGACGTCACTTAAGCCCGGGATTTCCGAACGTTTTCGGTCAGGTTGGTGTGGGCGGGGCTCTAAGATTTGGGCCTGTCCCGTTTCAGGTGACCCGGCAGTGCTGGTTCGGCTGATCCACGATGGCGCTCTGAAGCCGGACCAGGTGCAGGAGCACGGGGCCGAGGAGCTGAGGGAGGTCCTGGAGCGCTGTGGAGCCCCGTGCAGCCCCGACAGCACCAAGGTACCGACCCAAAACTCACCACCCGACAGCACCATGGTACCGACCCAAAACTCACCCCCCGACAGCACCAAGGTACCGACCCAAAACTCACCACCCGACAGCACCAAGGTACCGACCCAAAACTCACCACCCGACAGCACCAAGGTACCGACCCAAAACTCACCACCCGAGAGTTAACGTACGAACCCGACAGCACCAAGGTACCGACCCACAACTCACCACCCGACAGCACCATGGTACCGACCCAAAACTCACCCCCCGACAGCACCAAGGTACCGACCCAAAACTCACCACCCGACAGCACCAAGGTACCGACCCAAAACTCACCACCCGACAGCACCAAGGTACCGACCCAAAACTCACCACCCGAGAGTTAACGTACGAACCCGACAGCACCAAGGTACCGACCCAAAACTCACCACCCGAGAGTTAACGTACGAACCCGACAGCACCAAGGTACCGACCCAAAACTCACCACCCGACAGCACCAAGGTACCGACCCAAATCTCACCAGCCCGACAGCACCAAGGTACCGACCCAAAACTCACCACCCAAGAGTTAACGTACGAACCCGACAGCACCAAGGTACCGACCCAAAACTCACCACCCGAGAGCACCAAGGTACCGACCCAAAACTCACCACCCGAGAGTTAACGTACGAACCCGACAGCACCAAGGTACCGACCCAAAACTCACCACCCGACAGCACAAAGGTACCGACCCAAAACTCACCACCCGACAGCACAAAGGTACCGACCCAAACCTCACCGCCCGAGAGTTAACGTACAAACCCTACAGCACCCAGGAACCGTACCACAGTACCAAGGTACTGACCCGTACTGCAGCCCCAAGAGCTAACATACAAACAGTACAGCACCAAGGTACCGACCCAAAGCACACCCCCCAGAGCTAAGAGTGTGTGGTTTACCCAGGGATTGGGCTCTGTGCACCTTTTTAAACGTACGCGCAGATTACGCTCAGCGTTCATGTTTGCTGCAGCCGCAGTGCGTGAGCGGGTTGTGTTCCGCAGGCCCTGGTTGGGTGTTGTCTCGCTGCAGCCAGAAACATTGAGCCCCTGAGTATACGCGCTAATGAAGAAATTGCTGGGGCAGGGTTGGAATGCGCGGCGCAGGAAGTTGTGGTTTTGAGAGCGGCGCAGATCCGCGAGCCGGCGGACGGAGTCTCGCTCTTTCCCGCCGGACCGTGCCGGCCTTCAAAAGGCAGCTTTCTCGGCTCCTCTCCAGCGGCCCTTCGGCCTGTTTGTTTGTTTTGTTATTCGACAGCTTGATGTGATTGGCGCGGCGGTGACGTCCCGCGAGGTGACGGGGTGTGTGTGTGTGTGTGTGTGTGTGGACCTGTTATTCCGGAACGACGTTTATCTGAAACTGGTTTTGTTTTAATCCCGCTCGATTTTCCCTTCTCTCCCAGCAGGATGTTGCCGTCATGGTCACACACACACACACACACACACACACACACGCACACACGTGCGCACGCACATATGGACACACAGACACACGTGCACACACCCAATCACACATGAACAAACAGGCACACAGACATGCACTCACATGTGTGCACCAAACACACACACACACACACACACACACACACACACACACACACTCACGCTGAAATTTTCGGTATCTTCCAAGCCTTTGATTCCCTCCCCTTAAGTTTCTATGGGGACCTGATCTGCACCAGATGCTTAAATATGATTAAGCTGCCTTGCTCATTCACTTTACCCCCCCCACCTGTCACACCATCATCCTCAGCCTTCAAGCTCCGTTAAATTGGGCTTTCAGGCTCGGGAAGCATTTTGGTCTCTTTTGAAAGGGACGACCGTGGTGCCTTCTCTCTGACCTTTCCCTGCCGCCCTGTTCTGATAAGGGTTGGGGAGAAGGGGGGGTGGGGGGTGCCTCACCCCCCTGCCCCCAGCCCCCAGAAAGCCAGCGCCTAGGAAACTCGCACCAACAGCATCTGGAATCTTCCGCGCTGGAACAGTGTGATCTGTAAACATCTCCGCCCGCAGGACCCCGGGCCTTCAAGGGCAAGCCGTGTGAGGCACCCCTCTCTTCCTCCCGCTCTTAGTCCTCCTCCTCCTCCTCCATCTTCTTCTCTTCCTGCGGGAAGCTCATGCTCCGTCGCCACTCAGAACTGATAAAGTTGTGACCTGCGCCAAGGTTACGCAATACAGCGAAAGCAACGGAGGGGAAAAAGTGTAACGTTACATTGCAGTCGGTTAGCAGACGCTCTAATCCAGAGCAGCTTAACCAGTGGAGAAAATTAGTCTCAGAAGTACAAGAGTGTGACCTCACCATGAAGGCACAGAGAGGCTGATTATATCAATGACTGTGGAGTTAGCCGAACAAAGCAACAACTGGTGTGGCAAAGCGAAGTAAATGCCATCACTCATTCGTGTTATTAAGAATCTTTTTGTTATTAAGAAGAAAAAAGATTTTTTTTGAAAAGCCGTTTTCTGGGTAGCTTTAACTTTCCGGCACGTGGATTTAAAAAATCTGTGTTTTTGTCTTCTCTCGCCATGTTAATTTTCAGCTCCAAAGTGATGTGGCAGTAAAACGGTGACTAAAACATGTCGGATATGTCGAAATGCTGCCGGTCTTTTCGGGGAACTGTCGATGGGGGTGTTGATACTCAGGGCCGGTCACGCGTGTGAAGTTCAGGTGTGTGTGGTGGCGGTTTACCTGGCGTGCAGGACGTGTCTGACACGGTGTGTGTGTCAGCAGGTGGGCCACGTCAACATGAAGAGATGAGGCCGTGTAAAAACCTGTCAAATGGATACAGGGCAATAAGAAACCTTGATTATTATCTCAGCATGTATGTGTCATACACACACACACACACGCGCACACACACACGCTCACACCACATATGCACACACACACACTCGCACATGCACACACACAGTAGAGAAAGGTAGTCTTGTGTAAGGTAGTTGCTTGCTTAATTGTGAAAGGCAGTCTGGAGTCAAATGGCAGACTTCGACTCAGCCGTCAGATTGGGGGGGTTTTCCGTGAAGCAGTACGCAGGGGTACCCAGAGAAAAAGAGCCGTTTGAAAAAGAAGCACAAGTTCTGAAGCACAGTTCGTCAGGGCAAGCTAATTAGTGCAATCGGTTTGGCTGAGTTCATGGGTGGAAGAAACACTAGGCAGGACTATTGCTTTCACGACCCCTTGGACTTTCCACCTCTGCTGATTGGCTTAACAGCCCACGCACCTTATTCCCGAGGCCTGCGATTGGCTGCCGATTTGAAAGGAAGCCACAGAAGCCCGCAGAGACCGCGGCTCTCTGGGACTGGGGCTGGAGACGCTCGCTGTAGAGACTCCGATGGTGTCCACCACACCGTGGTGCGGACCCGCCGGACCGCGGTTAATCGCTCTCTCTGCTCCTCCTCCTCCTCTTCCTCCTCCTCCTCCTTTCAGGACGAGATGGTGACGGCGGTCTCCGCACTGTACGCACACGTGCAGAACGGCCTGGCTGTCGGGCCCCGCCCCCCCGATGATGTCACCGCCGGCAAGCTGTACAAGGTCTGCCCACACCAGGTGCGGTAATAATGTAATGGTTGTCTTATTTCATGTTAATTTTATTTTATTAACTTTTATTTAACCAGGGAGGTCACTCTGAGATTAACATCTCTTTTGTAAGTTAAGTCCTGGCGCCTGCAAGTCTTTGGACATTTTTATGCTGTTTTGTATGGTTTGGTGCTTGGTGTGATTGTCTTTAATTTGTGTGTTGTCTTGTATGTGTTCACCATTTGTGTTAAGGTCATGCGAGTGCTTTATGTCAGAAGGTCAGAATCAGCCGTTACCGTGTCTGCGGCTTTGGCTCACCGCTAACAGATTCGATCTGGTGACCCCCTCAGGTGGTGTGCGGGTCCAAGTACATGGTGCGGCAGGAGAGCGCGCGGGATCACGTGGACCTGCTGGTGTCCTCCCGGTACTGGCCCCCGGTGTACGTGACGGACTCCCCCCACCAGGTGGCGCTGTGTGCCGACGTGCGGTACCCCGAGCTGGCCTCCCACATGTGGGGCAAGAACCAGGGCTGCTTCTCGGACCCCATGGGCGAACCGGAGGTGAGCCCCGTCCCGCCCCACCCCGCCCGCCCGAACACAAGGGGATGTTTGGGGTTAGAGGAAGGGGTGTGCACCCTCAAAACAGATGTGTTAAAAACAACACATGACGTGTCATTTTTTAACACACCTCCATGTGTAGTTAACGACAACACATTTTATGTCACTTTCAACAAAGTCTGTGTTAAAAAGTCTCCCTTTGTAGCACATAAGTTGTACATTAGTAACACAAAAATAGTGACTTTGACACAAAATGTGTTGATAGTAACACACTGTGTTTGGTATTAAGAAATCCTTTTTTAGTGTGAACTGTTCTACTTCCCTCTCTCCATCCTCCTTGTGTTTGTAGCAGGGTCTGACATTTTAAATGAACTCATCATTGACACAGGAATTCTATATTGACTCACTTATTTAACTTGTGAGAGAGGCTGACATGGACAGTGTGATTTCCTACTTGAGTGTTTCCACATTTAAATCACCCTAAGAAGGGAACAGCTTAAAGCATGACAGAAAGGCCGCGTGTGATTGGGCAGAACAGGACCGAACGCTGGCGAATGGAACGGGTCACACACTGGCGTGTTGATCAGAACACAGAGACATGTGCCAGCCGCGTATGCGAGAGATGCCCCTGTGCGATACCGTGGTGTTGCGTAAGCTCTGAGCAGGACAGGCGCTGGGTTGGATCCTCCGCTGACTGAACCAGCTGGGAACGGCTTCAGGGCTGGGAACGGTCTTTCCGTGCTCCGTGAGCTTGGTTAAGAGGTCTGTAGGGTGTGATGATTGGTTTCCGTGGCCAGATAAACATTACGTTCCGGAACACCAAGACTCTTCCTTTTTCACAAAACCGTTTTATTGGGTATTTCAAATCGGGCTGGAAATTGGATACGCTTGGTCCCACTTTGGGTGCCAAATTCATAAAAAAGACAAACGGAAATATCAAAGTGTTAGCGTTTAGCTTGTTGGCTAACGCGGGCGTTTCCTCTCTTCCAGTACGTGTCGTGTGCAGAACTGCAGGATCAGTACGGTGTGGACCTCTCGGGATCAGAGAGCGCCCTGGTGCACCCCGTCACCAAATCGGCGTCCCGCTGGATCGTGCACCCCGGGGAGGGGGGCGAGGGGGACCCCGCGTCCCGGCACCACGCCCTGTCCCTGTGCCAGGAGCTGGAGCCGTACCGGGGCGTGGCTTCGGGGCCGGGGGAGGGGCGCGGGGAGGCGGACCTGCGGGCCAAGCCGCTGGCCTTCGACAACCCGGCCTACTACTACCTGTACAACCGGCTGGCGGACTTCCTGACCAGCAAGGACATCGTCAGCCAGCAGATCAGCGAGGTGCTGCAGGGCTGCCAGCCGGGCGAGGTGGTCATCCGCGACGCCCTCTACCGCCTGGGCGTGGCCCAGATCAACACGGAGGTGGAGCCTGAGGAGGAGGCGGGGCTACCGGAGGTGGAGATAGTAATGTCCTGAAGCAAGAAGGGGACACTCCCCGCCCCCCCCCCCCCCCCCCCCCCCCCCCTCATTACACAGTTATCTCCAAACAGGACAACATCGGCGTCTGTGTCACGTCTATGTAAATCTCTATTTATAAATGCAGTCTCTCTCTCTCTCTGTGGTGTTCTGCCAAATGCCTGTAATGTGTTCAGAATCAGGACGTTGAGCTGAATTCGTCTTGCAATCATTTCAAAGTGCCACAGTGCTGCACATCTCTGAGTCGCTTGTTATGGGTTTTTCGGCTGTTCTGCAGAAACCCAGAGCGTTTGGGTTGAGCTTTGGGGCTGATGCGGGTTGCCATGGAACCGGGCCAGTCCTGGGGAACAGCTGGAGAACCCGCTCTCTCCCAGGCCTGGTACTGGCAGAACTCAGAGAGCTGTTCAACAGGTCATTTTCTACCCCAGACATCCCTCTGAGTGATATTATTATTATTATTATTTTTTGTTGCATTATTGGTTTTATTCCATGATCGTTTTTCCGTTAACCCATTTTAAAATCTAACCACAGTGTGCTTTGTCCTTCACCTTCAGTAAAGAATGAGGCTTTGTTTTATAAGCTTACACAACTTCTTAAGTTTTGATGGTTACTGGAGTTTATCCAAAACTTTTCTGTTAGAATCAGCCGCTGATTCCTTTACTCTTGGGCGCCCAGTTTTTAACAGCACACAGTGTTTAGGTGTGAAACAGGTGTTTTTGTGTCTGTTTTGAAATGGGTGAAATATCAGAACCCGGACTCGTTTTTTAAAAAATTTTTTAAGGTCTGTTTACTTTTGCGTCTTTGCCAAGGCCTGGTAACAGTGAGTGTGTTTACAGGACTGAAAAGGACAGATTGATTTGCGGGGTGTATTATTTGGGGCGTTACTGACCCTGGGGTACAGCGCTGTTCCAGTGTACCGTCTCTGAAGGGGGGCGGGTCCATGACTGCGCCCCCCCCCCCCCCCCACTCACAGCCCCCCAGATGGACAGACCTGCTGCCGTATGCTGCTGGAACTGAAGAATACACAGAAATCTCTGCCTGTCAGGGTCCGGAGAAAAGGGTACTGTGGGAAGAATGCACTCCGGAACCTGATATGTTTTCTGCAGAATAGCTGACTGACACTGAATACTGGCTGAGTATTACTTACATCAGGCTTTTGCGCGCATGTGTGTGTGTGTGTGTGTGTGTGTGTGTGAGAGAGGGGGAGTGTGTGTGTGTGTGTGTGCATGCGTGTGTGCGTGTGAATGTGTTCTCGAGCAAGAGGGCAGCCCTGGATCTGCCCTCTTGTTTATGGGAGTGTGTGTGTGTGTCTGTGTGTCTGTGCGTCTGTCTGTCAGGGCTGTGCACCTCTGTCCTTAATAATGGCCTGTTGACAGACTGCTGCTGTTATTGCAGCTGAACGCACAGGAGAGAAGGAACTCGCACATTTTGGGCCGTGACACATCCTCTCTGCCTTGTCATAGTTTTTTTTGGAGGCCTGGGAATCGACCTCGGTTTCCTCTGTCCTCTGGCGCTGGGCCTGACCTGGGTCAGTCCTGGGTTTAACCCGGGTTAACTCGCGAGAGACGTAGACTCCGCCTACCTTCTGTGAAGGGGCCTGTTCTCCGTCCACAGCGATGTGCGGCGGCGCTCGAACCTGTGGGCCGACGTCACACTCACTCCTGCGTAAAAATAAACGACGTTTGGCTGCATCCGTTCTTCTGCTCTGGCTTTTATTTTCAGTTCATTCATTTCTTTCCCCTTTTTAGAATCTTA
Organism: Anguilla pacifica; assembly: GCA_039654925.1. Lineage (NCBI taxonomy): Eukaryota > Metazoa > Chordata > Actinopteri > Anguilliformes > Anguillidae > Anguilla > Anguilla pacifica. Next base: position 7,393,527 of record CM077286.1, read on the forward strand.
GAATCTCCCGGCTCTGTCTGTCCGGTTACTGTCGCTACAGGGCAGCCATTGAAGCACATGCGCTGCTGCAATGCACTTGTTCGTGAGCCTGCAGCTATTTCCAGTGCCACAGGTCTTCCAGTACTGCATGCTCTGCTTATTTACCCGTCTTCGTGTAACAATTTTGCGTATGTATGTACAGTTAAGCCATAATCTCCTGTCTAGCACACTGCCCCATTATGAAATGTTTTCTCTTCCATCAGATTTTGCGAGTGTGTGAGTTCTCTCCTTTTTATTTCACCTTTATTTGGCAAGGCTGTTCATTTGAGAAAACCCCACTTGTTTGTAACGAGGACCTGTGGAATCAAAAGTGGGTTTGGCAATGCCACCGTGTAGCCAATCAGAATTGGCTGCGAGGGAAGATTAGAGAGCCAGTCCTGTTGCCTTTGGGGGTATTGTCACGAACGTTCCGGAACATCAAAGGCATGTGTCGTGACTAAACAGAAGCGGATTGCAAGGTGGAGTGATTTATCCCCTTTTAAATACTTATTTGGAAAATGGGGTTCCTTCCAGGTGAATTGTTCATATAAACACCGTATACTGTTCTTAGGACACGCACATTCCTGGATATTATATAATCTCCTTCAGTAAGTGTGTTTGTCGTGTTTATGCCAGGTCTGTGTTTATTATCCATGGTGACTAATCTTTAAAGATGGTCTAATGCAGAGAAAGCTTTCTTCTTTTGCAATCTGACAGACCCCATTAGAGACCGGGTCCAGGGCTTGTGTAATAACATTAATCTGAAGCATTTTCTCGGTTTTAAAGGCTCAAAGCTGATGTTCCTTTTCCCACCGGCCATGACCGGGTCGATCTGTCCCCCGGAGAAACGCCCGCCATCGCTGAAATCCGTGCAACTGGTCAAGTGTGGCGGCGACTCGGCGAATGGGTGGTCTTGTCCTCTGACCGTAGTGGGGACCGCAGAATTCGGCTGGGCAATTTACAAGGTCCCTACCCATCCCCCCCAACACCCCCCGCATACACCATACATCCTGTTCGCCTGTTTTTAACATTTTACGGCTGTCTTTGGGTGACCAGGCTCAGTGGTGTTGAACTGAAAAACCCGACCTTTGTGTTTCCTGGTTATGGTTATACACTTTGTTGTACGTCGCTCTGGATAAGAGCGTCTGCCAAATGCCTGTAATGTAATGTAATGTAGCCTGTGAACACACTGCAAGCTTTTCTATCAAAGCCTTAATCGGGAGATGAAGCTCCCAGTGTGGGCTAGGCCTTCAGCTGGAAGTCGTTCTGAGAAGAATGTGACAGAGCGAGCAGGAAGCAAACAGGAGGTCGTGGGTTTGAATCCAGGCGTGCACCAGCAGTAAAAACTGCTTATGAATGGTTTTGAATGACCATGAATGTAGACATATGGAGGAGTTATGAAGCTCTTATGAAGACCAAGCATAAACAGAAAAGCTGTTTTGTTTATGCTTCCTGTTCTTTTCAAGTAAAAAAAAAAAACAGATCAAGTGTTAGCCAGTCTGCAAACATATGAACAAATGGCAAACAAGTTATTCAACAGTTGTTCTGCTGTTAAAATAGATTTTTTTTATTTTTTTAAGAAATATTAGTTTTAAAAGGAAAAAATCCCCACAGGTTATCCGCAATGAAAATCTATCTCCCCCCTGACTGTTGCCTGAATATTAATTTAATCAGTGCTGTCAAAGAGTAATGTAGAACTTTTAATTTGTAACAGTAATGTCAGCCGTTACACATGCAAATGATCTTGTTGAACGCACATCTGGTTTTTTGTAGTTTTATTTTGGATGTTCAGTGCAACAGCGCAAGGGGATCGTTGCATCAATCTGTCGTGAGCTTGTCCATGACCAAGTGATGTCATAATCCACAGACTCCCTGGCCAATCAGGAAAGGGAGAAACCAAGTTCTCTCAGCTTCTGCCAAATGTCTTCACCGCGACGTGTTCCTTCTGCATCCCGTCTCCTCGAGGGCCACTGCACCCTTCGTAGAGCCCCCTTTGACCAATGAGAGCCCCGGGGAGGCGTGTCTAAAGTTCGCTCCGCCCCTCTCAGTTCAGCTCGTCTGTCCTCATGTGTTCCGGTATGCAGCTGCAGACAAAATGGCTGAAATAGAAGCCGGACGGACACTTCCTGTGTGGAGTCCGACAGGGCAGCCGGTAACAGCTGTAAGAGAGGTGGAGACAGGTGGGGGTTAATCTGTTACCTGTCCCTGCTCTGGTAATACTGTGATTGTGTTTGGAAGTCCTGCCTAAGATGCCTTTTTATTAAAAAAAAAAAAAAAGAAGGAAGATTGTAGTCCAAAGCAAAATGATTTGCACAAACCTGCCAAAATCCTAATGGAAGCTGTTCCCGCTGCCAAAAACCATCTCTGCTGTCTCTTTGATAAAAGAATGTTGTTGTGCGTGGGTGGGTAGGAGGGGGAGGTGTGAGGAGATAGTGGGGGTGCAGTGAAGTCAAAAGTTCATGTGAAAGAGCCCTTTCCAATCGCTTATTTTACCTCCTTGCATCCTTTCCTCAATCAAGGAAACGTGCATTAGCCAAACGCTATGTCCTTTGTCAGTCAAGCGTCAGTTTGAAGCCTCGTCAGTTACAGACGTGGCAGGTGGGGAGAGGTGGATCCACAGGTTGATCATTTATGTCACGCATTCTGAAAAAATACTTCTGCAAAGCGATTTGAATGAGCCCAAAGTATCATTGGGTGCCCTGCTGTCCCTGCGCATGACTGCCTTGTTTGCACAGCGCCCCCTGGTGGCCGGTGGTGTTACCTGCAGGTCTGTGGGTTGAACCTCTTGCCCTGCAGCAGGCAGGTTCGCGGGCTCTCCTTGCACCGGCACACGCAGGTCCCGGGCTGGGGGGCGAGGCCGCGGGGGCAGTTGGGGAGGCACGCGCACACGCACCCCCCCGGGTCCCAGCGCTGGCCGGGGGGGCAGCTCGCCGGCGGACCCCCGCAGACGCAGGCGCAGGTGCCGTTGTCCAGACGACGGCCCGGCCCGCAGCCAGACTCGGTCAGCCCGTTTCGGCAGGCGCACCCGCAGTGCTCCGGGTCCAGAACCTTGTTCGGACCGCACAGGGCCCGCACCGGGTCACCCAGGGGGTCTGTGGGGGGAGAGGGAACACGGAGTTAGGATGTTAATGAAAAGAAGTCTAATTTTAAGTGTGGACCAGCTGTCGGGAACTCTAGAGTTGTGTGTGTGCGTGTGCATGCGTGTGTGTGTGTGTGTGTGTGTGTGCGTGTGTGTGTGTGCCTGTATGTGTGCATGTGCGTGTGTGTGTGCATGTGTGTGTGCGTGTGCGTGTGTGTGTGTACGCCTGTACGTGTGTGTGTGTGGTGTTTGAATGGGACTGAGGGGTTGGTGCAGATCTATGCTCGAGTTACCCAGCTCTGGCTCAGAGAAGGAGCTCGCGTTCCTGTGAACACACAGGCATTCCGTAGGGTCCCACACCAGACCCGCGCTGCAGAGAACACCTGGAGCGGAGCACCTGTGGGGAGGGGGGGGGGGGTGATAGGGGTTAGGCGGGTGAGTCGTGGGACACTTCAAAAACCTGCGGGACATAAAATGCACATCCCCCCCTCCCACTCCCCTGTGAACGGGGAAATTAATTTTGCAGTGACCCATACGTGCAAAACAGTGGGAGCTTTGCTCTCTCTCCCCCGGATTCCTAGCCACTCACGCGCGACGGTGAGCGTCGGCCTCCCTCCGGATGACGGCGTGCAGCGGCCTTTTGGGACGGCACTCGCAGGACGTGTGGTTGACGAAGGTCACCATGACGACGGAACGCTCCATGTGAGATGGGGAGAGCTCCACCAGCTGAGTGAGAGGAAGCGCATCATCATTCCACAGGAAGTGTGAAAGGTAGAGTGCCCCGTTGGTGTGATTTTCTTTGTGTATTCATGTTTTCCCAGGGCTGTTGTCTTGGCTGGGTGGTGCAGCACTGTGCATTTGTACACATAGTGATAGTGCTGTCTACCAGCGTATGGGCTGGTGTTGGGGGAACACTGTGTGTGTGTGTGAGACACTCACGGTCTTGTTGACCAGCTTGTGGCTGCTTTTGTAGCAGTGTTGTGTGCGCGTGCGCGCGTGTGTGTGTGTGTGTGTACCTGTGTGTGTGCGTGTGAGACACACTCACGGTCTTGTTGACCAGGCTGTGGCTGCTGTTGTAGCAGTATTGTGTGTGCGCGTGTGTGTGTATGTGTGTGTGTGTATGTGTACCTGTGTGTGTGCGTGTGAGACACACTCACGGTCTTGTTGACCAGGCTGTGGCTGCTGTTGTAGCAGTAGTGCGTGTGAGTGTGTGTGTGTGTGTGTGTGTGTGTGAGACACACTCACGGTCTTGTTGACCAGGCTGTGGCTGCTGTTGTAGCAGTGCAGGGCCTCGTGGTTGCAGCATCCCCCGCAGCGGTGCACAGACACGCAGCGCGGCACGTACACGTGCCTGGGGCTTTCTGGGTACTCCCTGGACACCTCCAGGCACACCTCCCGCGGACGGCACGCCGTGCGCTCCATCTCCGCCATGATGACTGAGAGAGGAGGATCATGGGAAAAAGTGGAAAGCCCATTAGAGCAACCGGCAGGATACTCTCAGGAAGCTTTTATAGGGGGTGGTTCAGCGATCCTAACTTATTGCCTTGAGGTTGCCAGATCAAATCCAGGTGGAGCACTTTGAGCGTTGTTTGAGAGAGCTGTAGCGGCTGTATAGATGAATGATATCTCAATTGTCTTAAGCAGAGTTGTGTTGCAATCAAGTGTGAAATCTTAGTGGAGCACTTTAGTTTTTCATCTCGCTGTTTTTGACATCGACCGCGTGGAGGCACACAAACTGAAAAATACTTTATTCCCCTCTGCAGAGAACATAACTTTGAAATACGACCTAAATATGGTTTGAAATATGGTCAAAGTGGGACAGCAACCTGTCCAGATGGTTTGGCTGTGGGTGTTCCTTTTTTAGTTTGTGTGTGTTCTTTTTGTCCAGTATTACTGGAACCGATGCACCACGTCACAGTGTAAAATGTCTTGATGATGAAAGCATTGAGGGTCTAGCTGGGATCTGCTATCTTTCCAGAGCTTTCCAGCAGCCCTGTGAACCGAAGATGACGTGCTCGGGCGTGGATCTGCGGGAGTCCAGCGGTGAGCCGGGACTGTAAAGATGGCTTTCTCCGCAGATTTGCTAATAATAGTGTACGCTTTGGGGCTTTGAAGAACACTCCTTTTCAGCACAGAGTTGTCTCATTGCTTTTAGGTTACAGTGAGGTTACTTCATGGTGAGGCTTTGTACAACCCACAGTGAATTATCTGAAATAAATATGACCGCTTCTCTTTCAAATAAAGGAATTCAGTCGAGACTAAATTGTTCAAAGGACCTATAAATCCGACAAGTTTATCACTCATCACAATCTTTTGTGCTCATAATTTGTTCTCTATTTTCAGAAACAAAGTTTGTCAAGCTATTATAGTTGCTGGCAAACATTTTCAAGAAAAGAAACAGTCCTTGTAAAGGAATGAACTTTGTCGTGAAACGATTCTTGATTTTGTGGTTAGAGTACTTATAGATGCTCCAAGAATTCTGTTGTTGTCCCAGCCCTGTGTTGCCCTTTCAGTAGCTTAACATTAATGTTTCAGAACTGGTTTTATAAAACACATTTTTGCTGTAGTTTAGGGGGGAGAAATAGGTTCAGATGAACAGGAACAAATTTCACAGTTTTGATTTAAATAATTTAGGCTCAGTTCTCATCCAGAGAAATTTAGTTAGTACTGGGTGAAAGACTGCTTACCTTGGATGGCGCCTTCATCCCAGTGGAGTGCTGCCTCATGGGGATCCTCCCAGGTGACCTCATCGGGGCGGAGTCGAGAGGACGTCCCCTGGCCCCGCCCCCTGAGGCACCGCTGGACCAGCGCGTATTGGGGGTACAGGAGCTCCAGGAGCTCATCCACACTGGATACCGCCCCCAGGCCTCTCTGCCTGGCTCCGCCCAGCTGGGCCTGAGAAGGACAGAACCACAGACACAGTGTAGGAACAGAATTACAGACACAGCATAGGAACAGGACTACAGACACGGCGTAGGAATGGAATTACAGACACAGCATAGGAACAGAATTACAGACAGCATAGGAACAGAAACACAGACACGGCGTAGGAATGTAACTACAGACACGTAGGAGCAGAACCACAGACAAGGTGTAGGAACAGAACCACAGACACGGCGTAGGAACAGAACCACAGACACAGCGTTAGAATGGAACTACAGACACGGTGTAAGAACAGAACCACAGACAAGGTGTAGGAGCAGAACCACAGACACAGCGTTGGAATGGAACTACAGACACGGTGTAAGAACAGAACCACAGACAAGGTGTAGGAGCAGAACCACAGACACGGCATAGGAAGAGAACCACATGAACGGTGTAGGAATGGAACTACAGACACGGAGTAGGAGCAGAACCACAGACACAGCATAGGAACAGAACTACAGACACGGCGTAGGAACAGAACCACAGACACAGCATTGGAACAGAACCATAGGAACTGAACCACAGAACCCACATAGAAACACAATCACAGACATGGTAGGAACCGAACCACAGACATGGTAGGAACCGAACCGCTGACAGACGTATCCTCTCTGCTCCTCTGGCTGCATCTGCTGTGCTATCACAGAGCCTGTGCTGTCGGTCAGGATGCTAAAGTCCTGGGTGGCTCGGTTGGGTAAAAGTGCTCTCCATTACGGTGGAATGGGTCCCACACCCTAATTTTAGGCTGGGCTGTGACATTAATTATGTCTGAGATTCTGTGGTGGTGAGACGCCTTTGGCTCTATCCCACCAGTGGCAGCAAAGACCAGGGTCTGCTTTCCTGTAGAAGGGTTTTGGATTTGTACTGCCCTCTGCTAGCCTTAGCACTCGCATTCAAAAGCGTGTCTGCCCTCGCACGCGGCTCGACTGGCATGATGTCATCGCTCACATGACATGAGGTCATAATTACCGCGGGTTTGTCGGTTACCACCCTTCTGAAAGCGGGCCAGCGTGCCCCGCGACCCCCATTTTCACACAGCTGCGCCTGAACGATGTGGTCACCGAGAACCAAAACAACAAGAGGCGGGAAAAAAAACACTAAAACACATTTTCCCAGAAAATTCACTTCACATCTAACGAATCCAGAAAAGAAAATCCAGACGTAAATGTATTCGTTCGTTTTGTTACTTTGCAAAGGCCCCCAAATCTCATAAAACCAAAAATGTGTAAAAGTAAAAGCAGTTCAGCAAGTCAGTTTGTAGCTCAAAGAATAAATTCGAGTAGAGTTTCAGTCCATCACACAGTCGCCCCCCCCCCCCCCCCCCCCCGCTCGACATGCCGATGAGTTCAGAACTCAAACCCTTCCCTCACTTAACCTCCTACGACTGGTATTGAGTTCAACTCCTCACCCCACAAAAACACGCCGTTGGGTCCTGAACTCACCCCCATCTGCTTACTTGCCATGATGTCAAGTTCTAAACTCTGTCCTCTGTCCCCTCACAGTTTTTGGGTAAGGAACTCAACCCCCTGCCTCTACAGGTGGGTACTGAACCTAACGCCATCCCTCATTCTGACAGCGTGACACCTGACAGGTCGTCCCCCAGCGTTGTAAGGACCCTGTTTCTTTATTCATTTTCCCCATTTCATGCATGCTCCCATTTCCTTCCCCTCTCCTGCAAGTACAGCTAACATCTGTCACTCACATCTATCCTTTAGTTCTTTCTCTCATTTTTTTTTTTTTTTTTTTTAAAGAATGAGGAGGAGAAGGAAATGAAGGCTAAAGAATTGCAGCTCCTCTTATCCAGCTAAAGACCGGGCTGCACTACGAAGAGGCAGAACTTGTTACGACACGACCGCTGCACTTCCTCATTCTGTTCTGGCTCCGGCGAGGATGAAGAGGCGGCTAGCATCCCCCTCGCGGCGCGCGTAGCGGCCGTGACCCGAGCAGCCGGGGTTCAGGAGGAGGAAGACCCGCGCTGCGTCACTCACCTCCACGCCGTCCGCCCCCTCCCGCCGACCGTCCCGCTCGAAGCCGGTCCCGCCGGAGAGGTTCCAAACCCAGAGGACCCACAGGGTCAGTGACGGTGTCTGCATGGTGTCGGGTGCGGCCGGACGGATCAGTGGGGTCCCCGGTCTTCCTGAGCCATCTTCGTTTGGGACGTTGGGTTTGGGTCGGGGCAGAATCCTGGCGTGGAGCTCTGGAGCATGGCAGCCCGTCTCGCGGAGGGGTCCCTCTGTCCCCCTTCGGTCAGGACGTCCCGTACAAACGTCTCGTGTTGCTCTCCACCCCTCCTCTTCTCCCCCCCCCTTTCTTTGCCCCCCACCCCGCTGAGCCTCCACTCGGGACAGACAGAGACGGGGTTCAGCACCAGCCTGTGATGGGCTCCATCCTGCTCAGCTGAGCCCAGGAATATTCAGCCCTGCTGTGTTCAAAGTCTGCTAAGGTATGCCTGGCGGTGAGTACGACAATCTCTCTGTCTCTCTCTCACACTCTGTCTTCCCCTCTCTCTCTCTCTCTTCTCCCCTTTCTCTGCCCTTCTCTTTTCTGTGTAACACTGTCCTTCCTTTCTGTTATTTCCCACCTCTAGTTCCAATTCTCCCTCCCTTCCTCTTTCTCTCTCTCTCTCGCTCTCGCTCTCACACTTTCTCTCTCTCCCTTTCCCTGTCTCTCACTCGCTCTCATTTGGCCTCCCTAGGAACATGAGGGGTTGTTCGGGGAGGGGCTTTTCTCTGTGCTGTATGGAGTGTGTGTGTGTGTGTGTGTTTGTGTGTGTGTGCTTGTACATGTACGTGTATGTCCTAGTCTAAGGAATGGTGTGGGAGAGACCGTTTAATCTATTTCCTTTTTTGAGATCTCTTTTTCTGTGAAACATGCTGGGGCCTCTCTGTTCTCGCCTGAGCTGCTCTTATCTTACCTGCTACCTGCACCCCCCCCCACCCCCCACCCCCCACCCCCCACCCCCAGCCTCACCTCCACACTACCTCCCCGGGTGGTCCATAAGGGGGCGGGGGAGGAGCGGGGAGCACAAATATGTGTGTAGAATGTTCTTATCTGAGCATTCTAATGCTGATGTCACAACCGCTACTGGTGACTGAAAGCGGTGGAGTTCTAGAACACTGACTTAGATATGTTGAATATTCCAAAACAAAAAAACCCTGCTGTTCAAAGGGTTGAAGGTGCGACTGTGGCTTGGGGAAGCCGGTGCCCCCTGTCCCACTCCCCTGTGCCCCCGTTCCAGCCCCCTCAGTGACGGTTTCTTTCCCAGGCGCTGAGCAGGTACCGTCACTCCCAGGTAAACCTGGGACGTTTAGGCTGGATTCATCGCCCCGCTTCTCCAAGGGGCGAAAGGTGTCGGGATCCGGCCCTGGAGGGCCGCGGCGTCCGCTGGCTCCGGGTCCCTTTCAGCATCGGTGACTCATTTAAGCCTCTGATTGGCTGAAGAAGAATCCGCACGCCTTGTTCTCAACGCCCGAACTGGCTGCTGATTTAAAGCGAATCACAAAAAAAAGAAAGAAAAAGAAAAGAAAAGAAAGAGCCCGCAGACGCCGCAGCCCTCGGGAAGCTGAGTTTGACACCGCGGGCCTCAGAGCGGCATTCTGCGGCAGCGTTAGCGCACCGGGCTTCCGGCCAAAACGGTAATGACTCTAATTCCAGGTAGACCGCTGTTTTTACATCCCTTCTGCTGGATGTTTTTGCTTTGGCTTGGTGCGCTTCCAGCAGTGAAAACAGTCTTTTACGAGAAAACGTTCCAGCCAAGGATCACCCTGCGCGTACGAGGACAGTCCTCTCGCCAAGTTAATCAATTTAATGTCATGAGATCTTCAGCGATTGTTGATTACTCAGCTAAATTCAATTACGTCAAAAGGACGACCGACAATTAGGTGGGGAAAGCAGGAATTCGACATGCTTTGTGAGGCTAATGAAACGGTACTGTGGACGTGTTTGCCTGTTGTGTAATCTAATGGTAATTAGATAATTCATTATGCATTCAGATGTTTATCCTAGGTCCCGGTGACGCACTTTTATTGCAGAATTGTCCATTCATGTTTTGAGGAGTAGTCTACGCTGTCAACTGTCAGTGTGAAATTCAAAGCTCATAACAGACTGATTCTTACCAGTTGCCCGTTCCGCCCCCCCCCCCCCCCCCCCAAAATGCCACAGTACTGCTCGTATTTTAAATGATTTGTGTTGTACAAAGTGATGGGTCATATGAAGATGGATCAAGTGCTTGTCTTGGTGTGTTGCGAGAGCTCACGCTAGCTGAGAGAGAGAGGGAGACTGAGTGGTGTGTATACAGCGCCTCCGAGCTCATGGCAGTCCAGGAGGTCTCGTGTGTCGGAAGCGTCTCCATAAACCGTAAACCACGCTGTGATTTAATGGCAGAGCCCCCGCGTGTGACACATTGGCGAAGGAGGTGAACGGGTTCCAGCATGCACTGGGGCGGTACAGGAAATGCACTCTCTCCAAAGGTGAAGACACATGAGAACACACGCACGCACACGCACACACGCATGCACACCCTGGACAAACTCACACTCACCTGTACACACAGTCACAAGCTGTAAACCAACACACAAGCCACAACCATTTTAATGTGTTTTAACGTTGTGTGCGCGTACACACACACACACACACACACACACACACACACACAGTCACAAGACCTAAACCAGGACACATGTCACAACCATTTTATCATGTTCTCAAGTTCCATGTTTTGGTACTGAAATATTCTGTTTATCAGTTAGTCTGCAATGTAAGGGAGAGCAAGCAGTCTGACCCGAAGTAGCTTAAACTTTTGAAAGTTTACATTCGAAGTTCAGGAACAGTTTTTATATAGGGTGACATGAGGAGAGTCATGGTAAAGTGTTACAATAACAACAGCACCAAGTTGTACTTCCCTATTTTTACCTCTTTATTAAGAATTTATTTTAACTTCTCATTTTACTTTGCTTTGAAATGTCTGCTAAGCACTTTGCACACCTGCGAGATTATAGAACTGGGATATAAAAAAAGTTCATATTTTTCTTTTTTTTAAACCAAGAGCAGACTGTCTGCCCTCCTTTTGCTTTTTTTTCTGCTTTTTTCAGACGGGGAGACGTCGAGCGAAGGGGTGAAAGGTCAAAGGGTGCTGCGGGGGCAGATTATAACCCTCGCCCATGCAGGGGGTCATTGCTTCAATGTGGCTGTATCTCTCCATTATTACAAGCCATCCATCCGTTATCTAACCCGCTTATTCCTGGTCAGGATTGCGGGTGTGCTGGAGCCTATCCCAGCATGCAGTGGGTGAGTACTACTGTTAATACTTTGCAAACTGGATGACTGTATTGCTGAAGAGGAAAATAGGTTTGGAATATGTGCACTAAACCTGACAGGGGAGAAAATCTGCCCTCAAACACTGGCCTGAGATCAGTTCAGTCTTTCCACAGATCATTCAGAGGATTAGGCTTAGCAGCGTGAAAGGTGATCCTGAATCAGTCACTGCATCCCCCCTAGAGTGTGACCCAGTGACATCACCCCCTCTCCCCATCACCTCATCACTAACCAGCCAATCACATGCTGCCTTTTAAATTTATGGACAGGTAACAGGAAGAGAGGAATGTTTCCTTCATTACGATCCACATGGGGCCCTTGAGGTGCTCATTACTGGGATCAATAGCATCACAAAAAAAAAGATAAAAGCCATTTCACTCTCTTGCGTGGTGAAGTACAGATGTTCTTAGGTGCACCAATTACGAAGAAACCATTCAGACGGTCTTTAGATCGCAGGGAACATAGTGTGGAAGCATTTATGGACTTACACCGCCAAGCTCTCCTTGGGCCACAGTCACCTGTTCTGGGCACCTCGAACTGCAGCGTGTCGGTGCAAAATAAACCGGGAACAGAAGCCTGCAATTTAGAGCTTACCTGCATGTCTTTGGACTGTGGGAGGAACCCATAGTACCCGGAGGAAACCCACATGGGCACGGGGAGAACATGCAAACTCCACGCAGAAAGGCCCAGGCCAGATTCCTTCCTGCATTGGGGCGACAGTGCTACCCACTGCACCACACAACATTGAATGCTTAATTTAGATTTTTCTATGGACACATTCATTAAATCCAGACACCGAAACTTGATCAAACCAACAGTGCCAAAATGAAATTGAGTTAATTATGCATCAAGAATTCACAAGCTACACCAGGAAGAGCACATCCACTCAGCTCTTACATCGCATCATCAGGATGTTGCATATTGTGTGCTGTGTTGCCATAGCCAATAATTTTTTTATATACGTCTCTTTAGCTCTATTCGCACGGGACTAGTATTACCTGGGGACGTCTAGTAACTTGTAATAATTGCGGAGGCCGTCTGTGATCTTAATCCCGTGCGAATCTGCCATGTCCGTAATTTTTCAACTAAAAATTCCACCACGAATTACCTACCATATCTCGCCAAACACAGAGGTCATGTGATAATAGTCCCGTGCGAATAGGCATCAGGGTGATTTGGGGTTGTATTTTACTGTTGCGCAGAACAGAGCCTTGACATTTTTAATCATATCCGAGGATAATGTCAATAAATTTGAGTAAAATACAGACTTCGCTTATCCCGTGCGAATGCGCCGCCCGAAACACAGACGTGGGGGGGGTAATTTCTAAATCACGTGAGGTGAGGGGTAACGCTAGTCTCGTGCGAATATGGCTTTTTTGAGGGGAAAACTAAAATTCATAAAATACAATCCTGCACTGCCCTCCACTGTTCGAATTAGGTCATTGCGGGATTGAAAAAGCTTGCGCCTGTTCCTGCTACAGTAGTTAGCTGCCAGCTTTTCCTTTATTGAAACGAAAGGAGCAAAAAAGCAAAAAACGCAAGCTGTGGAAGTTGCTCTATTAAAAGCCGAAATTGTGGATGATTTTGCACATCCAAGGTGTGCTGTGCTTTAGGGCATCAATGTAGGAAGTTTGGCTTATAAACTGAAAGGTTGCTGGACTGGAACTGCTTCATAGAAATATCCTGCCATATGATATATTGTATGTAAAAGAATATAAGCAGTTTAAGGCGCTTGGGGTAAGAGCTGCTAAATGCTTATAATATAAAAACTTAAAGTACTGAAACACTGAAAGAAGGATTGAACTGTTTATTGGATAACATTATATGCTAAACAGAGTACAGAATTACAACAGGCTTGTTCAACATTCAGTTCAGTTTTACAGGAAAGATAATTGCATTAGTCAAATGCCCTGATAGTGTTAGTCTTTCACATACAGTAAATTTGTTGAACACATTAGTCAAGTGCCAAAAAAAAAAAAAAAAGAGCAAATGACTTTAGACAAATTTTTACTAACCATACCAAACATGTGGATCCTGTCTTAGACGTTTAGATGTTGTTTTTGACAATTTCACAGACATTATCTACATTTGTTTCTAACTGGACAAAATGAGAATTGGACCAATCATTTTGTGATGATCAATTAAAGGAGGAGCTGTTCTTTGATTTCCTCCTTTAGATAAATGCTTTTGCTGACCTTTTGCAGGCTGGATGCGGCCCTCAAGATGTCAGCCAATCCATGAACTATACAGACCACTGAGTCTTCGACAACCAATCAAATTGATCTTCTGCTGAGATCAAAGTGTTCGGGTCAACATTGTCAGTGTTCCGCAGCCCCTGACAACTCCTCCCACTCTGGTTTTGTGACCTCTGACCCTCAATGGCTGTTTTATAAATTAAAAGTACCTGTCACTAAAGTTTGGAAAGAGATGGCTTAAAATTGTACTTCACTCATGTGAACATTTTTACCAAATTTTTTCTCATTCATAGACTTGTAAAAAAAACAAAAACCAAATGACAATTTATAAAATGATGTTTTAATTTAGTAATGAAAATGCGAGAGCTCTCAGCTTCGCTGTTGTCTCCACAAAAGTTCACTCTGTTCCCAGTCAGAACTTAAGAACCTGACTCATTCTCTTGTGTCTGCCACAACACACACAGAAAAAAACTTCCTTGAACTGGTGATCATCATTGTGGCTAGTGCTGACAGACAGGTCCTGGAAAGTATTTTTGGATTTCCTTAGCCCGTTGTTTAAAAAAAAAAATACAGACAATAGACAAGCCATTACCTGAACTGTGAAATCTTCTGTTGTTAACTCATTATTTTATTACACTAAAGAGTAGAAATTTGAAAAGTTAGAAGATTGATTTCAGATAGAATTTATGCTTTTGGAACAATACAAAAATAATTTTGAAAAACACTTAATCAGTAAATTACATTGGCATTGCTTATTCCCAGGGCATTTAAGCACCAAGAACAGCCGTTGGGAATAAGGGCGATCTGGGATAATTATATCTCACATTAATATCTCAATTCTATACAAATGTTCAGGCAGTATATGCTGAATGCTACATAGGAGGAAAGGAATTGGCATTTTTACATAATATTCAAACATAAAAACATTAACATTGATGCTGTATTAACACATTGTGTAGTAAATATGCAATGAGGTGAGTTGAGACTGAGTGAATTAAACTGAAGCTTTTTAATGACGCTAAAATTCATAAGATTTTGCGTTTGTGTCGAGCTCTATTTTTCTGCTGCAGCTGTTGATATTTTAGCTTATTGGATGCTGTAGGACTGTGAGTTGTTTTGAGTAACCATGACAAGTATTTTCAGTTGATTTAAGTAGCACAGCAAGCTCACACATGTGCTGTAGCAAGCACCATTAGCATGTTTCTGTTAATAAGACAATCTAATAACACAACCAACGATTGGTGCATAACAAATACCATGACCAATCATTGGCCATGTTATTGATTTTGCATTATTGGAATTTACCAATTGTTTTATATCCTCCTAAGACCCAACAGTTAAATTTTCTGTAGGGGACATGAATATCTGGTCTTAATATCTAGAACCACATATTCTACTGTGCTGAAACCCACAATGAAAAGGGGCATTCAATAAAAATACATTTAAATTCAATTAAATTTCTGCTGGGTCTTAGAAGGACATGAAGTTCCAGCGTTCTCTGTAGACAGACAAACACAAAACCCTGGTAGTAAGCAAGTTTTGGCATAATTCAAACCCAGCCTTACTTCATTTAGAGAGAAAAATTGATGCTTTACACCTACAGAACTATATTGGTAGCACCTCATAGACTGTTAACTTTCTTTTCTACCAGTTGAATGAGGACTTTCCTTCAATGAAATTACATTTCTGTGCACCTTCATTTCAGAGTAGACTTAGGCAATTTCTGCTTTCTGAAACAGTGGAAAGGCCCCATTGAAGATGCAGTCTTGCAAAATGGCCATTTCACCACTCCTCCTTTTGCTGGAATTGTGTTCGGCATGCGTGTGTGATCCCTGGCGCAGGAAGCAAACTGTGAATCTCTGTTCCATGTCTCGCAGTGCTACGTGTTAAAAGCCGCAAGAACATGGTTAAAATCGCTTGAGTGCGAACTTTCATTTCCTTCATTTCCTTCCAATGAAACCAATATGCTGACCCTCTCAATTCTCGGGAAAAACCTGTATCTGCTAATCCCCATAGTTATGGTTGAAGTGAAAATAAAATCAAACTTTAAACCTCTTGGCAGAACTATGAAATAATTTATGTGTTTGGTTGCACCGACACGGAAGGATACAAGTACCATCGTGATGGAATTCTCTACCTCTGAATCTGGTGTGAAATCGCTAAAATCACGGGATTCTTTATGAAGAGATGAGCCGTAAATGTGTGCATGAGGTTGTTCGTGCGAGTGCATTCGAGCCGATTTGACATGACGTCAGAGAACTCTGTCTCTGATCCGAGCAGCACCATTGGACGCTTCCGCTTTACCTCGGGCGTGAGTGACAGTTCTTTGGGAGCTCTTTGAAGTCAGGCCTCTCTGTCACTGACCTGAGATCAGTCCGCCACCGGAAGCAACGCTACACCTCAGCGCCTCTCTGTGTATGAAAAACTCAATGCAGAGATTCTTTTCGAGATTAAGGGGGAGGGCGTAGGCACTCTCCTCACAGCTCAAAAACCATGTGAATATTTCTGACATGAGACGAAGAGGAAGTGACCCAAGATATTTAAGAGGCAAAGTTTGGCCGGTGGGTGTGGCAGGAGGGGGGGGGGGTGGGGTGGGGTGGGGGGATGGGGTGGGGTTAGCTGTAACACCTTAGCAGAACTGGTAATGGTTGGCGTTCATCAGCGGTTGCTCCTCCTCTTCCTGGTCACATGACTGCGGCTGGTCACATGACTCCTCGCAGCATTGCGTGGCCTCGCAGGATTCCGGCTGCCCCTCCAGCGGGTCCGTGCCCACGTTCTCGTACACCTTCTGTTGGAGGGAACCAGGAAGCAGCCACGGCGTCAGTTCAAACACTGAGAAAAATGTAGCGTTCTTTTGCTCCCTGTCGGGAATTCCAGCCCCCAGCCTAAGATGGGATCCAGCTGGAACCCGCTTCTGCTCCAGCCGGATACCATCTGGAATTTGGTGACCATCTGTTTTCTATGCCACGCTGGCCCACCAGCTGGCCATGGTCTTGCCAGCATGGCTGCCGTGCCAACCATCTTGTTGCCAGCTTGACCATCTCCAGACCAGCTTCAAACCAGCTGGAAAAGCTTAATCCAAGGCTGGAAGCAAGCTGGAATTTCCACCATGGCTATCCTGCAGGTCTTGTGGTAAGCATCTCCATGATGGCTTTGATTGAAAGTAGCTTGGCCTATCTCCAGCTCCAGTGGTCTTTTTCTCACTGTGTTAAATGCACTTTCTTTTAGTCACTTCGGCTAAGAACATCTGTAAAATGCCTAGCAATAAGCGGTTTTAAGTTCCTTTCCTTTGTAGAAAAACACATGAAGAATAGGCTACTGTAGGAGAACTTAAAGGATACTGTTCCGTAGGAAAAAAAATTATTTTAAAAGACCTTTATAGTAAATCCATGGCCTAACTTGAACATCTGAGTCATTGTTCATAGAGCTCATTTACACACACACGTACGCACATTCACACCTCTAGTGGTTCCTATATGTAATCAAAATATTCCATGAAATAACAGTGGCCATAAAGCCCCTGCATATCATTGATGTATATTTGGAGGGCTGTCAGTTTGCCCCACTTTGCTCCAGGAACTGCCCTCCCCCCTCCCAATCTTTCCATCTCCCCATCTCACCCGCCACTAAACACACCCCATCGGAGATCACCCACCACGCTGACACATCCACCCAAACGCATCCACCCAAACCCCACCTGCTCTGGCTGCTCCCCCAGCAGTCTCTGGATCAGCTGGCTGATCTTGCTGAAGGTCGGTCTGTCAGTAGGCTCCAGGTTCCAGCACATCTTCATGATGGAGTACCTGGGGCGGGGCAAGACTCCGGTCATTGTGACATCACTTCCTGCTGTTTAGGTCGGCTTACAGATTCACATTTAATGTACGTTTCAGTAGCTCTATTCACTGAAACAACTACGGTGCCTTGCTCAAGAAAGCATCTTGGATTATAGGATGAAAACTGCATATGGCGTGATTTCAGTTAATTTTTGCTAGACAAGTGAAATTTTCTTACCCGGTTGGCATCTTTTTTTGTCTTATTTAGCAAAAAAGTAATAGAAATAAGTTCAAAAGGAAAATGCTAGTTAAAATGGACTTATTTTTTGTATGTTGCAATCAACACCAATTTACATAAATGATCTCCTTTAC
This sequence comes from Anguilla pacifica, assembly GCA_039654925.1. Taxonomy (NCBI): domain Eukaryota; kingdom Metazoa; phylum Chordata; class Actinopteri; order Anguilliformes; family Anguillidae; genus Anguilla; species Anguilla pacifica. The sequence continues at coordinate 7,411,202 of CM077286.1, forward strand.
CAACCCTTTTAAAATGTATTTGAGTGTCCTTTTCTTCTAAGTTCACAAAACTTTTTATCTTCACAGTCTGGAACACATTGGCGGACCGGCACCACTGTCTTACATCATTACTGCTGCTTACGAGGTGAGATGGGGGGGGGGGCGGAGACTGGTGACTTTACTGCTCCAGGGTGTCCAGCCCCCCCCCACCCCCCCATTATCAAGCAAACTGAACCGTGGTGAATCACAGCACCATTCCGCAGACACACGGCTAACAGGCAGAACTAAAGGCTGTCACACTCCGACACAAAAGGGGAACAGAGGATGGAACCTTCCTCATCTGCCCCCCACCCAAACCCCACCCTTCAAAATTTATTTCAGGAATAACTCGGAGCCACATCAAATCGGCATGCAAATTAGGGAACTTTTTAAGTTATCTCTCAGTGCAAAAAAAGTCAGCCTTAACAAGGATCTCTGTCTTGTAATGAGACTTAGAAGATATATTTTTTTTCCTTAAGTACAAAATATTAGCTTGTTCTAAGTTTCTTTTGCTTGACAAGTGAAATTGTCTTACCTTACCTAACATTGGCAAATCTTGCAACGAGTCAAACTCTCTCACCACACTGGAAATTTTTTGTCGTATTTAGCAAAAAAAGTAATAGAAATAACATCTAAATCTAAGACTAAAATACTTAAAACTGACTCATTCTTTGGTTTTTACAGTGCTTTCCCGCTCCCTCCCCCCTCCTCTCTCTCTCTCTCTCTCTCCTTCCTTCTCTCCCCCCGTCCTTCTCTGGGTTGCTCAGCACTGAAAACCCGACGCTGCAGAACCTCAAAGGGCCCACTCACATTTCGGGTGGGGCGAAGTCGGGCCGGGACATCTGGTAGCCGCACTTGATCATCTTGTAGAACTTGGTGTCCACCAGGATGCTCGGGTAAGGGCTCTTACCTGGAAAAGCAGTGGCGACAAAACCCAGTGACCTTTGACCTTTGACCTTTGACATGAATATTTTCCAAAATACACTCATTAGTGTTGGTGAACTGGTTGCAAAGTCCTACAGAAAATGGATGTATTTTTGTAAGAGTGCAGAACATCTTTCCTGTAAGGTAGCTCAGACTAAACATTTTATTATCAGCAGGAATCTGCTAACTTGCGGTAGTGTAACTGGGCATGTGAAGAATAAACTTTGATTTGATTTTCAGAAGTTGTGTCTGTTAGTTCTGACACTTACTACTATGTCATGGAAAAAACGTTAATTGAAATGGCTGGATAAAGTGAACAGCAGAGGTCCGTTATATGTAGAATGAGGCCTTTTTGTATCAAAAGGAATGCAGGAGGAGCACAACGCCCTCATTTTAAGGTGGAGGAGCCTCCTCCTCACCCAGGGAGAAGATCTCCCACAGCAGGATGCCGTAGGACCAGACGTCGCTCTGCACGGTGTACACGCACTCGAAGATGCTCTCCGGCGCCATCCACTTCACCGGGAGCCGGGCCTGAGGAGAGCAGAGAGCAGAGTCCAGGGAACCGACACATGCACGAGCGTACATCAGGGGTGCACAACGAGGGCCAATCCATTTCAGGATTTTGCGTGAACATTTTGCCAACGTTTATTTAATTAGCCCAATCATATCTTGATCTGACGTGTGTAAGCGCCAGCTACAGCCGCAGACTGCAAGTGCATCCTAGGGATTTTACTGAGCTCAAGTGCAGGAGTGAAGCAGCATAGTTTATAGAGCTGTCGGAAAACTATATCTATGGTAATTGGTTGGAACAAAAACCAGCACGCAGATCGGCCCTCCAGGACCGGAGTTATGCACCCCTGGCGTACATGCACACGCACACATGCACGCATGCACAGACACGCAGACACACACACACTTATACATACAAATGCACATGCACACACACACACACACACACACACACACTCATACACACAGACACACGCACAAGGACACGTGCACACGCATGCACAGATGCACACAGAGACAGGGAAACACGCACTCAGACACACACACACACACACACTCAGGCTCATGACTCTGGCTATGGCTGAGGCACTTGGGAGAGGTGATGCTGGCTCACGAGCAATGAGTCTGCATGTGTCACACTCCTCCTGAGGGTTTGAGCTGGTAAACAACGTGCCACGAAGGACATGACAAGGTCATCCCTCCCCCGTGCCAGAGAGACAGAGAGCCGCCCGTGGGACTAATGGCGACCCCCCCCCCCCCCCCCAGATGACGGGTTAGACCGAGCTCATGACACGCGGTCATCAGCGCCTCTCGCCGCCGCCGTTTGTCTCACGCACGTTTCCTTTCACCACGTAGTTGGAGTCGTTCATGATGTCCCGCGCCAGGCCGAAGTCGCAGATCTTCGCCACGCGCCCGTCGGTCAGCAGGACGTTCCTCGCCGCCACGTCTCTGTGGATGCACTGCCGGGACGGAAACGCACAGACGGACAGCTGTCAATCTTCAGCCCCAGGGACGGGCAGCTGTCAATCTTAAGCCCCAGGGACGGACAGCTGTCAATCTCATGCTTGAGAGACGGACATCTGTCAATCTCAAGCCTGAGAGATGGACAGCTGTCAATCGTAAACCCCAGGGACGGACAGCTGTCAATCTCATGCCTGAGAGATGGACAGCTGTCAATCTCAAGCCCAACAGACAGACAGACAAAAATCTGAATATAAACTTTGGGCTCCTTCCTCTAAACAAATACCACCATAAAAACCTTTCCAATGCCAGTTGGTAGGAAAGAAGCCAACATGCCAGTTTGTTTTTTAGTATTTTAGTCTGTAAGTCTAATTACCCAGCTTTAACTGAGTCTTTTCAAACAAATTTGCGTTTTCATTGAGAGAATGTAAATATTGCATTGCCCAGGTCAGCAATACAGCCTAGGGAGATGCAGCAAATTATGAGCAGTGACAATCGGCCAGAAAAAAGTGCCGTCCATAAACTAGCCTGCTGGGCCTCGCTGTGTCTGTGAGCTCTCTAACGTTGTGGTGTAGCCCTGTCCGAGTGAACATGGGCTCATCCCCGAGGGACCTGAAGAGCGCACTCACATTTTTGGCCGCCAGGAAGTCCAGCCCCTGGGCCACCTGTAAGGAGAACCTCAGCAGGTCGTCCATGTCCAGCGGCCAGGAGTCCACGGCGTCGTCCTCGCCGGGCGGACCTGAGGGAGCCGGGGAGCGGAAGGAGTGGCCGTTGGGGCACAGGTAATAATGGGAGGGGCTGGGGTGGGACAGTTTTTTTTTGGGGGGGGGGGTTGTTTGAGGAGGTGGGTGATGCTTACTCTGTGTTGGCCCGGAAACGGTGCCCGGCTTCATGTCCAGGTAGCTGTCCGAGCACGAGCTGGAGATCCCGCTGTCGCTATGGAAACACAGCCGGGAGAGCGGGAAATGGTAAAAAATTGATGCTGGATGAGCACTCGGAAAGAACATATTTGGCTGACATGCATATTCATTAGTGACAATATTATACTGGCAAAATAAATACATTCAGTCTTTATCTAGTATTGGACTAAGGGGGAGGACTAATATCTTGAAAAAGAGAACACTATCTTGGAGGGGAGGTATTCCTGTTAACTTACTAATTGAGATTGACAGCCCAGGGAAGGGCCAAGTTTTGTGAGAGTGCAGCACACTAATGGTACATCCACACTTGCCCTCTTGGTGTAAACTAGGAGAACTAGAGTTCCATGCCTGTATGTGATTGTCTGTTCAGCACACCGCATCCAGCACCTGTGCTGTAGGCATTGCGTAGGACTTCCGGTACCTTCTGATGTACTTCTTCTCGGTGCTGAGGTTCTTGTAGATGCTGGTCTCCTCCGGGATCTCGGGCATGGTCATGACGCAGTTCAGGAAGGTCTCGGCTTTGCACCGCAGGAAGTTAAGCAGGTCGCCATGGCAGCAGTACTCCGTGATCACCAGTACTGGTCCTGAACAGTGGACATGAGTGCAAGTGGGTAAAAATTTATTTTTAGGCACTTTTAAGGCCCTTTGTCTGTGTTGTGATAAGGGCTAGTTTTTTTTTTTGTATTATCATTTCAGATCAACATAACATAAGCAGTTGACAGTGTCCTCTGAGGTGCAGTATTTGAAATTCTTTAACAATTTCCTTTTACTTTTTACAATGTGTGTTGCGTGGTTATGACTATGACCAGAGGAGGAAAATCCAGGTTCATAAAGCAAAAGTCCTCTCCAGTATTTTGATCCGATTACCTAGATTTGCTAATTAGCCCAATTCTTCAGTCAAGAGGTAGAACTAATTGGTGAAATCAGTTGGGCTGAGTTGTCGGGTGGAAGAAACACATGGGAGAACTCTTACTTTCTTACCCCTGGGCTCTCCACCTCTGGCTATGACCACCATGTAAAGCCACCCTACATAAAGGCATCCAATAAATAACACGGCCAATCACACCTCAAAGACCAAAAACTGTCCCGCATCCCTTTAATTTGGTCAAAGGCATGGGACGTCATCATGACTGGGACCAAAGAGAATAGACCCGGGTGGTTATTGATACATCACACGACCGAAGCGGCTGCTCTGATTGGCCCCGTTACCTACCTCCGTGCGTGCAGGCGCCCAGCAGGTTGACGATGTTCTTGTGCTGTCCCAGGTGGCTCAGGATCTTCAGCTCGGAGATCAGCGCCTCCTTCTCGTCCGGGTGTGCGCTCGCTGTGGAAAAACGACGACGTCTCGGTTCCAACATCCACACGTGGCCATCTTACATCTACCTGCCATATCCACAAAACTGGTACTTCTGCTCTCGACAGTGATGGACATTGATGTAAGTTATGTGACAGAAAAAGCATTTTCGAATAAAAGATTTTCCTATTCTAGACCCCGGGTTTTCAACAAGACGTATGCAGACTCCAGGGGGCCCTTGAAGGTACTGTGTGGGGGGGGGGGGGGGTCCCTGGCTGGACATGATATGCAATGACTACACACAGATTTTGTGATGGGGGCTCCCTGGATCAGAAAAGGTTAAAAACCCCATTATCTAAATCTGTTTTAGATATCAAAAGTAATTGTACTGATAGCATGTACCTATCTTTGGAATTGTGCGCGCGGTAAATCAGTGCGGCAAGAACTGAAATGGAGAATATTACCAAACCCGTCTTTACACAAAGCTTGTACTCAGCCATTTCAGCACAGAGAGCAACTCACGTTTGAGCATCTTCACGGCGACCTGCATGACGTTGTCCTCTTTTCCTAAGCCGTAGGCTGTGGCCTCCACCACCTTCCCAAACGCACCGGCACCCAGAATCTTCCCTGGAACATGGCCAACGTCCAATCACACAGATCAGATTATGAGACTGTGCCACGGTGCCTGAAGCATTTTTCAACGCTTCATATACAAGCACACAGCAAAATGTTCAGGACAATAAACTCCATTAAAGTACTTTTAGCTGTAATAGAGTACATATGGTCCCTACTGGAATCCCTATTGAATTACTGTGAAAATGGCAATAAGCTTGCTTTTTAGGCTGCAATAACTTATTTGCATCTTATTTCACAGTGTAAAAATAAATTTCACAGCTAGAGGCAGACCTAGCTTCAGCTTGTCTCTTGGGAACTCCCATTTCTCATTGTACGGAAGCTGGGAGGGGTCAATAAAGGTGTAGTTGTTTCCATCGCTGGCTTCAATGATCTTCCACCGGATTTCATACCTGGGTTTCTGAAAAAAATCACGTCCATCATTCAAGCATCTTTGGTCATGGCTTTTCATATCTAAAATAAAAGTGTGTAAATGCTTCTCTAATTAGCAATCAAATTTGTTTTCTCACATTATTGTTGCTTTCAGAGAATAGCATTGGGTGATCTTTAAAATCCACTCAGGTGTAACATCACAGATATGTGATTAGAATGTTTTTAACTGAACATTCTAACACTGATGCAACAATCACTATTCATTACTGAAAGCAGAGTCAGTGGAGTTATAGAAAATTGACATAGAATAAAAAGTTAAAAAACATTCCAAAAAGCCTGCCCTTCAAAGGGTCAAACTGTAACGGCTTCTTCCGAGGATTAAAACTGTAACAGCTGAGAGTGAGTGAAAGTGAAAGATGTTGTCCTTGTAAGGTGGCCCTCACCTGCTTGTATTTGTAGAGCAGGATCAACAGAAGCAGCAGGAAGATGGCGGCCATTGCAGCTGCGCCAACCAGGGTGGGAGTAAACAGCTTAGCTACAGAAAAAAAAGAGACATAAGCAAAATTGTCCTATCCCACAATGAATTTTTTTAAATTTGAAAGCAAGCTCTTGTGCTTAAAGGGAACCACCACTGAAAAAAACAAAAACATGAAACTCGATTTACAGAGCATGGGAAATCAAGGATGTCTCCCGTTTAGTTCCTGTTTCAAAATTGCATACTTTTTTCAGTTATTGTCTGCTTAAAAACAGGCTGTGACCTTTATGTATTAACAAAACAGAATAGTGCACTGTGGGAAGGCTGGTTCAGAAGTCTTGGTTTTTGAAGGGACTGTTGATGGTTCTCAGTATCCAGGGTTGCGGTTTTTGTGGCTGTTGATTTGCATTCATTTCATTTGCCCTTTACCGAATTCAAGAGGAGAGTTACTGTATGTGCTTAACCTCAGTTTCAGATCAGTCTGGCATTTGTCATATCATCTGCAGTGAAAACCCATACATGCTATCTGAGGACCAGTTGGGGTGACGTCTCTACACAGATATTTATTATGGACAAAAAAAAAAGATGATAAGATGACTCTGCACACTTAACACTGGTAGTTCTTCCTCCCTTCCATGGAACGCTGAAACATTTCTGTTCAATGCATCTTCTAGAAACCGATGCCATGTACACGCAATGCGGTTTTGATGGATGTCCGGGAACACCCAAAAACTGTTACTAACCAGCGCCTCCTGCAGGCAAGGGAAGGGAATGACGGACGGAGGGAACGTGTCGACATGTCTGGTCAGTTAATAATGTCTGTGTCCTGTGTCGTTAGGGAGGCGGGGGTGGCGTCGGCGGTGGGCGTGGCCTTACGGTAGACCTCCATGGCGAAGGTGTCGGAGCCCATGCCGGCCAGGTTGAAGGCCACGCACTCCACGGTCGTCCTGCGGCTGGACGGCCCCACGGTCAGCACGCTCTCCACTTCCACCGGGCCGTACCTCTCCCGCTGCACCTCCACCGTCTCCGCCGGGAGGGGCTCCGGCACCGCCGAATCGTTCGCGCTGCAGCTGCCGGGATGGGATGGGGGGGGGGGGGGGGGGGGGGGGGCGGCGAGGTCATTACCGCAGGTCTGAGACCGTCAGGCTGGGATCCCCATTCAGGTACGCCAGCAAAGGCTGTCTCTTATTATGATGTCACACTCCCATTCCGTGAGACCGTCGCCCAGAGCAACGCACCTGGTCCTGATTCCGGAACACTGGTACCAGTATATCCTGGGGGCGGGGTAGCCGGAGGACGTGCAGGTCAAGGTGGTGACGTTCTCCCATCTCACCACGGCGACGGGCTTCTCTGTCATTCAAAGAAAAAAAAACCACCCAGTGAGCAAAAGCCGAAATATAGACACCTTAGAGGGGTGGAATTCTGGGTAGAGAGACGTTTTTTTCACATAAATGGACTAGGATAACGTAGTGTAGATCAGCTTTTACCCAAATATAGCCTTACTCTCTCCTACGCAGCTAGAAAGCTTCTGCTTTTCAGCCAAATGTTGCCAAGTTTTCATCTGAACGCCTAGACGGCATGTCACTGACTAATCACCACAGAGATGTTCACTGGGCAACCGGTCAGAGAGTGAACGGCGAACCAAGAGCACTGCTTCAGCCGTTTTTCAGGCTGAACCACTGAAAATACAGTTGCCTAGCTTCACGTTGTTAGACAAGATTTGGGGACTGGGGCTGTCCAGCACATTTCAATCACTGGATACTGATTGAGGCCTGTATCTGTGGGGCATGTTGGAATGTTGGGTGTAGTTTTTGTGTTATGAAATGGCGCAGCGCTGTAGCAGCAGTTTGCCACCAGGGGGCAGACTCACGGTACATCTGCACGTTGAAGGAAACAGAGGCGTTGGCTTTGCTGCTCCTGGCATAGAAGGTGTACTGGCCTTGCTCGTTGAAGTTCATCCTCTTCAGCAGCAAGATCGCCTCATACCTGTCGGCAAATATTGAATGCCCACACACACACACACACACACACACACACTTTGGGTGAAACTCCACATATAGGCCAACATCTACTTAAATGCTTGTGTACCTCCCCATCTCAGTATAACCTTCTGCTTTCTCTTCCCTGAACTTGTTTCTCAACAACCGCCACTGGTCCCGGGGTTAATATGAGGTTAGCTGGTTAACCAAGGCTACCAAATCAGCACTTTTCAAGACACAGAACTGCTTCCTCTTCAAAAAAAACAAAACAAAAAAGAACAGACAACAGTGATGTTAAAAATAAATAAAGAAGCTACACTCCTCAAGCTCAGCTTGCTTTGCATTTACTGACGTGAGAACTCACAACATTGACTGATGGAAACCTCCTTCTCACTGTCGAGTCACTAATGTGCTATTACACAAAACAAAATGGCAGTGGTAGTGGAGTTCTGGCTCTGATGGAAGTAGATTTTTTTTAAAAATCCCTTATTTAACCAGGGAAGGTCCATTGAGAACATGTTTCTCTTTTTCAAGGATATCCTGGGAGAAAAGGCCCGAGAGAACAGTTGCAAGTGAGTAGTCACTTGTGGGGCGACATAGCTCAGGAGGTAAGACCGATTGTCTGGCAGTCGGAGGGTTGCCGGTTCAAACCCTGCCCTGGGTGTGTCGAAGTGTCCTTGAGCAAGACACCTAACCCCTAACCCCTAACTGCTCTGGCGAATGAGAGGCATCAATTGTAAAGCGCTTTGGATAAAAGCGCTATATAAATGCAGTCCATTTACCATTTAGTCAGAGTGAGAAAAGAGGGGTAAAGCCCCTGGGGCAGTTGGTTGGGTTAAGGGCCTTGCTCAAGGGCCCAACGGCAGAGTTCTTTCTTGTAGGATGCCCAACTTCATCTCTCATGACACAAGTCCGCATCCCTGTATCCCCATCAGCAACTCCACAGTTGCCAGTCGGACACCCTACCACCAGACTGTGCCCTACTGCCTAAATTTTAGGGAGGAGGTGCAGAGAGGCGAAGGGGCGCACCTGTTGTTGCGCGCGTAGAACTTCTGCTCGTGCTCCGAAATGTTGCGGGAGGAGGGGGCCGCCCACCGGTGCTCCAGGATCCGGGGGTAGGCCTCGATCCGCACCCTCAGCTCCAGGTCCTCCCCCTCGTTCACCTCCACGTCCGTGCCCTGGTGGGTAAATTTGGGAGGCAGCCACGGGGAGAGCTGGACGTACGGACCGTCTGCGGGACGGGAACACGGGCAGACACGGGTCAGTTTCCGACTCGGGATCAGGGGTGTAGCTCGGAATTCTGGGCCCTCTGACAGAACATTGCTCTACCCCCCCAAAACTCCCCCCCCCCTTTTTTTTTAATGAAAACAAATATAATTTTTGTGGGCCCCTAGAATTATCATGACCTTTCACCCCTGGTGGCCAGGGATAATGAAATTGCCATAAGATTGTCGTGATGTCACCTGACATACAGAAAGCCAGAGAAGAGGCACAAATAGGTGGTAGAATAGGGGTGGCCAATTAGATTTGAAGGGTAGCCAGGACCGCCCCAGCCACCCTGTTGGACCCACCCCTGCTGAAAAGCTAAGAATTATATTCAGAAATGATACAAATTTTCAGGCGTGTTTACCTACGACCTGCAGGTAGGTGGTGGAGCTGTTGACGCCGGCCTCGTTGACGCCCTGGCAGGTGATGTTCCCCGTGTCGGCCTTGCTCACCGAGGGAATGGTCAGGATGCTCACGATGTCCAGGCGACTGCCTTCCGAATGAACCTTTTCCTCTGGGGGTAACAACTAGGGCAGTGACACGGGGCGACAAGAACAGCGTTAGCTTCTGAAAGTAGGCTAAGGCACAAGCCCAAATTGCACAAGAGCGGCAGTCTGATAGTTACGAAACTTGAACATGAATAGAACATGACCGACTCGCGGAGAACAATGCAAACTCATGATTTTGACTGATTTTTGGTAAATCTCGCTGACCAAAGACAGCCAGAAATGTTCAGACCGTTAGGGCAGAAATACCCATAGGTGGGCATTCACAATTGAGTGTGATGGTTCAGCCAAGATAAATGGGCGTGGCCGACTCTAGGCAGGGTCATTGAGGAGCAGATACTCACGGTGCGCGAGGAGTGCTTCCAGGTCACGTTGTAGTTGAAGTTGGGGTTGTGTGTGGTGCAGCGGATACGCAGCTGCTCCCCGACGATGCGCACGTACTCATCCGTCTCCAGAAATACGTAGGGCGGGAACCGCAGCTCTGCATGGGGGTACAACATGGGGGGGGGGGGGGGGGGGGAGAAAAAAAGTTTTTAAAAAAAACGCTTTGCCTTTGGTTTCACTTCCCCATACTTCAGTTCAGTAGTGCCAAAGAGCTCGTAAATCCAAATCTGCTGAAAATCCCATCTGAGGCCACCCTGGATTTTAAGATGGTCCAAGATGTGTTTTCGACACGTCTAGCTGGTCAAAGCTGGTCTGTGGCTGATCAACGCTGATGATGCTGGTGGCCAAACTGGTGGACTAGCTGACCACAGGCTGATCCGTGGTGAACAGCTGGTCAACTAGAAGTGTCAAAAACACAACTTAAACCAGCGTGAATATTTTGGGCTGATTTAAACTGGATGTAGGCTGGCTTTGAATTGATTTAGGCTGGTATAAACTGTGCTTTGGCTGGTTTAAGATGGACTTCGGCTGGTTTAATCTGGAATAAGGCTGGTTTAAAATGGATGTAGGTTGGTTTAAGCTGGATGTAGGCTGGTTTACGCTGGACTAAGGCTGGTTTAAAATGGATGTAGACTGGTTTAAGCCAGACTAAGGCTGGTTTAAAATGGATTTAGGCTGGTTTAAACCGGACTAAGACTGGTTTAAAATGGATGTAGGCTGGTTTAGTCTGGACTTTGGCTGGTTTAAGCTGGGTGTAGGCTGGTTTAAGATGGAGTTTTGAGCAGGGCCGGCGAGCAGATCGCTGGGCGCTGGCCGCGGCGCGCGGACAGGGGCTCGCCGTGACTCACTCTGGATGACGTTGATGGAGAAGGCTCTGGAGGTCCTCCGCAGTCCCCCGATCTTGGCGCTGCAGACGTAGTCGGCGTTGTAGCTGGGGTGCAGGTTTCGGATGAGCACCCCCCGCTTGGGGTCGGCCGTGAAGTTCATCCCGGGGGGCACGGCGGACCCGTTGTGCATGCGCAGGGTGAAGTTGGTCGCGCTGGGGTCGGTCAGCAGGCAGGCCAGCAGGCAGTCCTCCCCCTCCTTCTTCACCACCCGGCCCGTGGTGCTCGTGGTGGTGAAAAGGGTTTTCGGATCTAGCGGAGGAGAAGAAATTCCCCTTTTTAAAATTTTTATTTCTGTGGTATTTGTTTTATTCTGAGAGATGCTGGTACGTGTGCAGGTACATATGACCACGCATTCAATCTCCATCTCAAGAACCTTCACACAGTAGCGTGCAAGCAGAAACAATATTGTTTTTAACCGAACATTCTAATGCTGATGTCACAGTCACCGCTGGCAAGGGAAAGCAGTGGAGTTCTAGAACACTGACTTTTGAAAAAAAAAAAAAAAAAAAACATTCCGAAATAACCCACTCTTCTAAAGGTTCACCTGTGACGTTCAGTCTAATGGGCCCAGCCTGAGTGTGTGATGAGGGCCTTTACCAGCTGAGGACACCAGAGAGCTCAAGTGGCACTTTATGATTTATCATCCATGATTATGAACATCGCTCTGAAGTAGCTCATAAAACTCCATGAAGTATCCTCTTTGAAAACCATTCATAAGTAGCCACTTTCGAAAACCTCTCAAAAAGGATGAACCGTGGGTGTTCAGCTGTGGGTCCGCTGCTTTTTTTCCCGCCATTCTAAAAAATATCCTCATCTGTATCATTTGCTGTTTGAAAACATGACAGAAGATACCGATCTTCTCCGTACTCGTCTGCTATCAAAAAACGAAACAATACAAAACGAAATGAAACAAGACGAAATGAAAAAAACCTAATCTAAACATGTCAGTGGTTTCCAGGTTTCGCCTACGGCTTGCGTACGGTGCGCAGTCTCTCCCAGCTCCTCGCGGGCGAGAGCCCTACCTCTCACGTAGACGTGGACGGACGCCTGCAGGCCCGGCCAGGCCTTGTACTCGCATTTGTACGTCCCGGTGTGCTCCGCAGTGGGCCGGTCGACCCGCAGGGTGCTCTCCCTCCCCGGGGTCCTGGAGATGTGCTTCCGGTGCTTGGCCAGACGAGGGCTCCAGGTGACGTTGTCGCTCCCCGTGCACTGCAGAACCAGGGGCGTCCCGGGACCCAGGACCACTTCGGACCCGTTCAGAACTTTCGAGTTCACCCTAATCACCGGCGGCTGCAATTCTGCTAAAAAAGACACACCAGTGTTTGCACTGTACCAAAGGTCTGTACCTAAGGTCTTTATCTAAGGCCTGTACCTAAGGTCTGTACCTCCAGTCTGTACCTAAGGTCTGTACCTACGGTCTGTACCTAAGGCCTGTACCTACGGTCTGTACCTACGGTCTGTACCTAAGGCCTGTACCTAAGGGCTGTACCTAAGGCCTGTACGTAAGGTCTGTACCTGAGGTCTGTACCTAAGGTCTGGTTGTATTTTGTATCATTGTCCTGATGTTGTAGCTTGTACTGCCCCCTAGTTTGACTTAGCATAGGTTAGGTCAGAGTGATGTTCACTGTGTGAACTGGACTTTATGTGTTCCTGGCTATGAATAACTGTTCAAAATGACCTTTGGTATAGACTTTTATCCAAAGTGACTGTGCGTCACTTTGGATAAAAGCGTCTGCTAAGTAAATGTAATGTAATGTAAGGTCTGCACAGAACTAGTAGTAACGCAAACAGTGTATTGTGTGATTTTGGCGTATCGTTTCTAAAAGTGCTGCAAGGTCAGGCGGTGGTCAAAATCACGAGCACTAGCAACGCTCCCTGTTTGATGCTTGCAATAATGTGCTCATCTGTTGATTAAAAAAAAAAAAAAATTATGGAGATACAAAGCTGAAAGCTTTTCAGTGTGTAACACATGATATGTTCTTTGTAACTCTACAGAAGGAGTGTCAATCTTTCCTTTATGTCTGTGAAAAAATAAAAAATAAAACTATGCAGAAGAAGTAGCAATGTGTTTTATGTAATCAAGTGGAGTTTTTACAGCCTTGTCACAAGGTTGCTCCAAGGCAGAACATTCTTTCATATTTTTGAAAATAATCTTAGTAATGCCCATGTCATCAAAATAAAAAACATATAGTGATAAAATACAAATATGACCATTTAAAAAAGAAGCATTTTATATGACCCATTGCCTTTCCACATTGTGTGTTGCATTCATATTTATGAAGTTGATCTTACATTTGTTTATGAATTTACAGTACCTTAGGTTGAATAACTATTTCAGGCTATCACACGTCCTTGCATGACTGACAAATAAAATGGCTAGCTGGTTTGACACATTTTTAGCTAGTTTTGAAAACCATTGGTTTGCTCAACGCCCATGTGCCGCTTCAATATTCAGTAAATAGTCATATATTAACATTACTCATGCCCCACGTATGTCCAGCGAGTTCCGAGATGGACTACTACTCTGATTAAAAATTTTCCTGTTCTCCGCTGACTTCCATCTTGATATTTCTTCCACCATCTTTGTTCAGACCTTTCTCAAAGAAGCACCTTGCTCACAGGTGCGACAGCAGCAGTGCCCTGTCCAGGAACCGAACGCGCAACGTTTGAGTCGCAAGCCCGGTCCCCTGACCATTGCACTACGCTGCTGTACTGCAGGTATGGAGACTTTTGCTTTTCAATTCTTTTGGCCCGGTGCGGTCTCATCTGGCGCAGTTGGTATGAGGAGTTGTGGAGCATGTTTTTGGGTGAGTGTGTGTGTGTGTGTGTGCTGGGGGGGGGGGGGGTTGAGGAAATGAAAGCACTCGCACAGCGCACTCTGGGACAAATGTTCCAGACTGTGAGACGCAAACTCGCCTCCAGGAAACACATTGCTAAATTGGCACTAATTTTGAGGGGGGGGGGGGGAACGACACAAACGCAGGGACTCTACTTCCTGCGCCCATTCTCACTTCCACATTCCACATGCAGCAGAAAGCTGGGGATTCATATTTACTTATGAACCGATGCTTATGACGTCCTCTGATTAGAAGGAACGATCAGTACCCATAATGCCGTTCACCGAGTGTACCACTCCAGGAATCTGATGATAAAGACGTCAGGGGATCGTCACTGTGAAAGGTCGCTTAAGCGAATGGTGCCAAGAGGAGAAGTGGGCAAAAACAATAATTTATGGGGTTATGTAAAGTATGACACATTTGGAGAATGAAAAAGCATTTCAAGATCATTTTTTTGTTTTGTTTTTAGTCTTTTAGTTTTAGCTGGATGCGCTTCTGGGAAATTTCTCCTGCATCCATTTTCTAAGGAATACATAAAAATTCTTACAATACCATGGAGAAATCTTTTCTTTATTTTTTTTATAAAGCTGTTTTTCAGACTATTAATTTATAAATTGCAACCATAAACATCATCAAATCAGATGAGGAGTGAGGAGTGGGGGGGGTGTAAAAACATATCGACTTTTTTAAGAGCCGTTGAAATCATTTTTTGAAATAGAGAGCCCTTTTATGAACAGTAACGGGCATGGAGCTCCAGATCAGCCTCTGCTCGACAAACAGAGCAGTCCTCCGCAAGCATGGAGAGAACGCAAACAGAGCAGTCTTTCTCCCAGCGCCATCGCAGCCCGGGTTCAAAGGGGGTCGCTGAACCTTAAGGGAGAACAGCACGCGAAACTGGAGTTTGTACGCTATGGTTCCGCTTCGTCCATCAGCGCCTCGCCAGCAATGCTGGGATATTCGTAAACACAACATCAAACGAGGGAGGGTCTTTATGAGCCAGTCTTATATATAAAACTACCTCTCTGTGCTGATTGGTGTATGTATCAGATTTATTAATGAAAGATTCTATATATTGATATATAATATTTTTATATATATTTATTTGTACTATATATTCGCATATGACACGTGCATAGTATTGAGCCCTTTCCCATAACAGCACATATTTAATGCTTTCCACAATAGAGCACTTAATGCCACACAGGTAAGGTAATAGGTAAAGCTAGAGGTAAATGGTGCTCAGTGGCATCCCCCCCACCTCTGACCATATACCTGCAGTCTTTTAGTCACACACAGCTGAACACTAGGTTTGAGATCACGAGAAGCTACACCTGACTACACCAGCAATGTATCAAATGTGAGCAAACAGTGCAAGTCAACTTCGAGATATGGATGTCACACATGTGACAGTATTATTAATGATTATTTTTAATCTTCCCTGTAAAGCAGAACTGAAATATGTAGCCTCATACTTAATTCAGACATCTGCTCCTACCCAACAAACCCACATTGGCCATAAGCTAACTTATAGTGGCATCAAATGCTGAAAGCAATAATGCTGAATCAAGTACTATTTAACAGTCGTTAGGGGGAAACTTTGAAAACTTCTGAAGTCAAACTTCAGAATCCAAAGTCTAATCACTTTCGAATTAGCTTCTTTTTGGTTAACATGTTTTTCACAGACTATTCATAAATAGTTGCAGTTTTGCTGAATTCCACAACCACAAAGACTGCCAAACCGTTTGCTCAATGACGTCATCTTACAAGCCCTCATCAAGAAACTAAAGAATGTGTCTGATATAATTTTCATCCAGAATAAAACCAAAAAGTCAAAAAATGTATTTCTGAAAAGCCATAATAACTAACGTTAATTTTGGCGATCTGTTGTTAACCAGAGGAGAGCTGATTATCCCATTGAGCTAAATCTCGGCCAAACGACCATGGAGGTGAGAAACATGCGTGTAAAATATGATATTACACTTCGGGGGAGAGCACAATCAGAACATTGACAGGGGAAACTCATGATTCAAATGGAGGAGGGAGGGAGAGGATCACGCACCGTTAGTCACACTGTCCGGAGTGCACAATGTTTGTGGCGAAGAAGAAAAAGAAGAAGAAGCAGAAGAACTTGTACAAATAAAAACAGGCTTTTTTTTTTCTTTCCGCCAGTTCAAATGCTGCTAACCACTGGTTTCTGCTTGTATTTTTTTCATGTTCTTAACCAAGTTCTTAAATAGCCGCCCGCTGATGTAGCTATTATCAGCCTCCAAACTCCCAGCATTAGAAGTGGAGATGGGCTGGTCAAGACTGCAAATAATTAACACAGCTTAATAAGAAAAAAAAAGAGGTTCAGATCTCACTGCAGAATTAACTATTTTCATCCGAGTAGATGATTGCAGTTGGTGGTGTGTGTGTGTGTGTGTCTGTGTCTGTGTGTGTGGGATGGAGGTGGGGTGGGGGTGAGGGAGTCCAATTGAAACCCCCAAAAACAGTCCTGCACATCCACTGTACAGTAATGCTGAGGCATCCCTTCACACATAAGTGAAAATACAACTCCAAAAGTGCCTGCAAAATATGTCCATAGCAACTTTTTCTGTTAATGGTTGTGTAACTTATATGATAATGTACATTGTCAATTTCTCATAGCTGGTTTCCATACTGCACACAATATAGGAAGGCTATTGAAAATGCGACAAAACCCTCTGGGTCTTCTGATAATAAACAGTAGCAAGCAGCGGAAATCACAGATGTGCCCGGCAGCACCAGTCAACAGCACAACCACGGCTGGTTTGCAAGACGTGCAGAGGAACGCATTGTACTGAGTCTGATCGCGTCCAAAGCGACCCCCAGCCCCCCCCCCCCCCCCACCCCTCCAAGGATCACGCGAACGGCGGGAAAAAGCACGCGTCTACCCCCCCTTGACGGCCGGACGGACGGACGGAGGGCTCGGTCGCCCGGAGGGGGCGTAGGTAGGCCGCCTTACCTTGGGCCGCACAGCGCAGGAGCTCCAGCGTCAGAACCAGGAGAAGCATCGTGCCCTCGCCCTCCTTCAGAATCACGTCGCATTAAAAGCGGAAGAAATTTTAAAAAAAAAGAGTCTCAGCTCTGCTCAGCTCTGCTTCGCTCGAGGTCTGGAAGGGAACTGACGGCTTCAGCACTTCGGCCTCAGCTTCTTTTTGTGGCCACTTCTCCTTTCTCGTTATGGGCAAGCGGGACCTCTGACCCAATCACTGACAACAGGGGTCAAAAAAAAGAAAAAAAAAAGACACTGACTTCAGAACAAACACAGTGTGCGCAGATGTGTTTTCCGCAGAGCTGTGTTGCAGATTACAGGCAGTTAAATGGTTAAATACCAAAAAAAAAAAAAGAGAATATATTATACATAAATGAATCATAATGCAGGGTGCGTATGTATATGAGACGGAAGTCTGAATTGCGTAAATGCAGATTAGCGCGCCTCTCGGAACTGCCTGCTATGACTCAGTGCGCCGATAGGAGTCAGCGCTCCGTGTTGTGTTGCGTTCTGTGGAACCCTCTCTGGCCGTCCTTTAAGAGAGCGCTCTGTTCTCAGGATAACCCGACAGGTGGACCTACCTTTTAGGGGGGCTCCTGTGGAGAGGGCGGAGGTGCCAGCGGCCGCTGCTCGGTCCCTCTTGCTTCCAGAAGGAGCACTGAAGTCCCGCGCTCTGCTCCGCCTCGCCCCGCGCGCCTCTGTCCCAGAAACGACCGCGGGCCACGGGGGGCCGGGCCTGGCGTCGTCGCGGTTACTTAACGGACCGCGCAGGGGCGTTAAAGGGAAGCGAATACATTAGTGCAGGCCAGGCCTCGTTCTCTGCCTAGGCGGGAGCCGGCCAGATCATGAATGCCTCCTTTGATGCTCTCTCCTCGAACAGGGAGGAGGAGGAGGAGGAGGAGGAGGGGGTGGTGGGTGTGTGGCGAGAACCCATGATGGACATGGTGCAGGAGGAAGACTCATCTCAGGGTTGTTTGTGCGAAAATACGGTCAGAAGAGGCTTTATCGTTACCCCCCCCACCCCCCCCAAAGGACTCTAGACTCCCTTGCCTCCAAAATAGTTTGTGTGATCGCTTGATTGGTCGCCGTAATCGAAAGCCTTCTGGTCGACGCCTCACGCACACCTAGGAAAAACGGCGGGAAAGCCTGCGTGATGTCACCACCGGCTCTCTCGTTCCTGATTTCCGTGGAGACACACCTAGAGGAGGGGGGCGGGTCCTGGCGTCATGTGACACTCTGCTGAACGGCGTGGTGTGGGCAGAGGCGTTTCAGTCCCTGCCACTCAAGAGCCGGAGAGAGAGCTCCAGCTTTTCCTAGGCTGTCAATCAGGGGCCGTGATCCATGAACTTTCTCTTACAGTTCGGCTTAAAAAAAATTTTTTTTTTTAAAATGTACATAAAAAAATCCAATTAGTGGAACAATTTGAAAACACTTCCTGAATATCTTAGCAGGGTTTATTAGCTTATAGCTTATTAGCCGGTTTTTTTCGTTTAACGGAATGCTCCTCACTGCTTTACGTTCGACTTTTCACATATTCAGCATTCAAGAGCCTGAGATCCCTAAACTAGCGGAGTAGAACCTACGCAGAACAGAAAGGTTGGACAGCGGTCTGGACAGAGGTCTGGTGCGAGTGTTAAGCCTCAGGAAAGTGTATTTCAAGGTTAAAATTTCTGCTCTTATCCGGGGGCGCACGGTGGTGCTGGCTGTGAGTTGCGCGGTTGCTTAACAGCTAGAAGGTACTGAGTTCGAATCCCTTTCCGTGTGGAGCTTGCATCTTCTCACTGTTTCCTCCAGCAGTCCAAAGGCATGTAGGCGAAGGGTAATTGGAGAGTCTAAATTGTTCTTGGGGTATGAATGTGTGATTGAATGCTGTGTGCGACCTGCAACGGATTGATGACCTGTCTAGGGTGTTGCCTTTCACCCAGTGTATGCTGGGATAGGCTGAGCCCAACCCCACCCCACCCCACTCCCCATCCCCCACAAATCACACCGCCCCCTAGTGCTCACGCAGAGTCAATACAGCTATGACTCCAGTCTGTAAAGCTATGGATAAGTCCTAACCCTTAAGCAAGATTCATTTTATTAATGACATAGCATCAAAGGTAATAGTAAAATTCTTTATTATAAAGTTTGTCTTTTACAATGATAGAAAATATTCATACAGTAAGATACAAAATATGTAAAAAAAAAAAAAAAAAAGTAAAAAAGTAAACATATTTAAAAGCTTTGGTACCTCTGCATTGTGTGAACATGTGTATGAAGAATATGTGTGGTACACTGTGCACAGGTTTCCCTTTTCATTTCAGTACCTTAAACAAAGAAAACAGGTGAATCATGTCCCACTGAAAATAAGAAACTGAGACAGAAGAAATGATGCAGGCTCAGGTAAGGTGTATACGTCAGGTCAGCCACCTGTATTCAAAAGTACAACATTTTCAAAAGGTAAAATCAACAGTGGAGGGTGCATGTGCAATTAAAAAACAATGGCCAGGTCACAGGAAACTGGACATGCTAATGCCACATTTCCTGTGAAGACAATTTGTCTAAAGATAATTGATAATTGATGTATGTTCGGTATTAAGTAACCTAAAATTAGCTCGTACAAACATCCTACAAGACATCCTACTTCACTGTTATTCACTGCTACATCTCTTAAAATCTTGTCGAATGAATCTTATGTGTGAGGTAAATGGGAAGTGAGTTTGGTTGGTCTTCCCCTCAAGATCGTGGATGTCGCTTTGTGCCTTGTCCCTTTCGGACGGCGCTAATGAAAAGAAAGCGTGCTCGGTAGAAGACGGGGGAAAACCTAGCAACAATGCTATTATTATATGAAGTTGAAATTGAACCATGGTAGCCTCAAGGCTAATCCTGAGTCAGAGGCAACATCTCTCCTGTGCCAAGCATCAGTTCTGCTTACAGAAAACTTGCACCCATTTCCTCTCACTGCTATTTCGAGAAATGTCTGAACTGACGTACGGCGGTAAAGGACTGTCCCTCTTCACGCTAGACTAGAGTATGTCCTATACATATGAGGCAGTTTTTAAACTGAATGAAAATGTACTGCTATTCATGCAAATGAGCTCAAACAAAATGGTGTTGACCTGCAGAACTTTTCCTGTCCCTGGTGCTGCACATGACATGGCTTGTTTGTGGCTTGAATTTGAAACCCTGTGACGTAATAACTGCGTTTCCATTTCAGCAAAGATTGTTCACGCTAAAGAATGTATGTCACGTGTCTATTCTGAGCTGATGCACAGGGAAATGTCCTGTGTTAATTCAACTTTAACAGTGTCAATTAAACTCAGACATATTACATTTGGTCCAACTCTGGACCAATCTGGAAGAAAGTGTGAGAAAGTGTTAAGTTAGAGTTGAATAAACACTGTTAAAGTTGAATTAACACTGGACATTTCACTGCGTACCTTCTTGAATGGTGGCCTAAAACGTGTCCCATTAGAAATGATCGCCTTCAGAGGGACAGTACTCTCAGTGATTTAAAAATACTTCTAAAACAACAGAAGCATTGGTACATCCGATGTCAAACTGGATTTCATGGTTGCTATCTCATGAGCGGCATAATGTGCCCGCTCTGCATAGACAGTGGTCAAAGATAACAAAAAAAGAACTACAAGTCCAACACTGCATCAAAACGAGGCCATCGTAAAAAAGTGAAAGCACAGAATCTCAGCGCAGATGTATTTAAAATGTTTATAAAGGTGTTATTACTGTTTACTTGGAGGCTTATGAGTATGCTCTGTGTTATCGCAACATACATTCATCTTACAGTACCTATTCGTGTAAGTACCTCTTGTAAGTTCTCTTCCTTGTCATATTTTCAGTAAGTGTACTCAAGAGAAAGAGAAAAAAAAATCATTTTGGTTCACCATCATGTTTCCGTCTGAAAGTGCAACATTGCTACAAAGTTATTTTATTTTCCCCAACGGGCTATATAAGGAATGTGAATATTTCACGTGAACCGTAGTATACATTTTCACAATTGAATGTTTAAAAGGCTTGGAATGTTACACCTGGATGAGTGTATGATGTCATACATTTAAGACGCTTTGAACTTCTACACAACTTCTACACGACAAAAAGACAGTGGTATTTACAATGACTTCAACAGCTAAAGTCTGAGAATGACATTGTCTGGCAGTGATACAGCTATTCAGTTACATTAGTTCAAAAGTCAATCTCACAACTTCAGCAACTGCAATTGTTATTAGTTAATTTCTGCTTAGCATGAACAGGACATTGACTAATGCCGTGATTAGGTTTTCAGTCATAGTAATAACAATGATAGATAATGTACGGGATGGATTGGATCAACAGCAAAAACACGTACCATGGGAGTCAGGAACAAAAGCAGAAAACAGGCATATTTGCCTTTTTTTGTGCTCCGGATAACTTGAAAAGTTGTTGCTTTGTTGCTTTGGGAAGGGTGTGTTTACACTTCTTTCCCGACAAATTTTCACGCAGTTTTCTATGCATAGTTGAATCATTCCTGAAAGCACACTAAAAAAAAGTTATCTGAATCTCTACCCTTTCACTCAGTGAAGTGGAGAGAAATTACTGAAAAACATTTCGCTCGAACACTGTCCATGGCCACAAACTAATAATTACATGAATAATTACAACTCAAGCAGTTGATACAGTTCCAGATGGACGACCTACTGTTTTTTCCCCCTACATTTTGTAGATTAAACACACTATTTCAGACAAATTGTGTAAAATGATATTCATCAATGGTTAGGTCAACACAGGAATAACCAATAGAAGTCCCTGATATTCTTTAATTTGCTCATCTGTTCACCAATAAAAAAACTATATCTCTCTAATATGTGGAAACTGTGCACACGTTTACAAATATATAATTCACTATAGTTAATAAACTCTATCGGTCATAAACATTTATTTAAAGTGTACCCATTGCTGTTCTCTGATAATAAATGTATTGTACCTTAAAGGAAATACCTAACACAAAATAGTATAAAATTATAAAAACTGTTTTGTGATTTCAGGGTAAATAGAGGAGGTAATTATTAAAAATTATTATGGAATGTATTGTATATGGATGTATATGCAGCAAAACTTTCCTCTAGAAGGTTAAAAAAGGCCAGCTTTTCAATCATGTACCACGTTTCACTAAAATAACATTTCCAATATGGGCCTGTATGATTCACAAGCTCTTTAAAAATGATGCTTAAGTTGTGTGGGCATAATTTTTGTGGACAGAATGTAACGCATTGCAGATCTCAAGATAAAACCAGGTTTACCCAGTTTTCTCTCTCACTCTATATAATTTAGCCATGCCTCCATTTTGGCTCCTGTGTGTGACAGGTGTCAGCGGCCAGGCCCTTCATGGTGTCTCTAGAGGAAGCTGTCTTCCACGTCCGGAGTTCCCTGGCATTCCGCTGGCCCCACTTCCTCCTCCTCCTCCTCCTCCTCCTCCTCTTCCTCCTTCTGGATGAGCTGGGTCTTCTCCTCCTCCGGAACGGCGGCAGACGCTTCCAGGGAGACGGAATCGCTCTCCTCGTCGGGGTCCCGGGACCTGTCACTGGGGAGCAGCGGTACACAGATCGGTGGGGAGGCCCCAGATGCACCAGGGTCACGTGACCTGTCTGAGGTCACCATCTTTAAATGTGCAATTCTTTGAATGGGCTTGCTATTTTTTGCCCTATATGTAGAATGTGGAAGCGTAGCCCTGGGTGACTCACTGTCTTTTTCTCTTCTTTTTCTTTTTTTTTTTTTTTGCAATCATGTACAACAGCCAGAACATTCTAGACCTTGGTGCAGAAGCAGGAATATGGAAGAGCTTCCTTCTTCGCCTGAGCTGACCGCCTCATGGATGTCCGTCATCGTTGCCCCAAAACCATGAGGCCCCACAGTCTGACTGAGGCCTCAATGTCTTTTAGAGGCGACATAGCTCAGGAGGTAAGAGCGGTTGTCTGGCAGACGGACGGTTGCTGGTTCGATCCCCCGCCCTGGGCGTGTCAAAGTGTCCCTGAGCAAGACACCTAACCCCTAATTGCTCCCAAGGAGCTGATTGGTACCTTGCATGGCAGCCCTTCACCGTTGGTGTGTGAGTGTGTGTGTGAATGAGAGGCATCCACTGTACAGCGCTTTGGATAAAAGCGCTATATAAATGCAGTCCATTACCATTACCATTTTAAGTGACAAGTGGTTTAAAGTCTCCACTGTGGGGAAGTCTGACATGCAGAGAGCTGGATGCCCGTTGGAGAAGTAGCTATGTCTTAAAAGACTTTAAGGAAGTGTGCAGTAATGACCTCCTAAGTGGTGTTTGGGGTCTGTTTGTTCACTGCATACCTCCTTTGAAGCTCAATATAAGAGGAAAGATGGACTTCTTTCCACAGTTCTAGGCCGAGCCATTTGAGCGGACAGTGGTGGGACTCAGGGGTGCCTTGGTAAATTTTGATAAATATTTTAAAAACCAGGAACACAAAAGTGACTGAAAATGAGGAAGCTCGGGTTTGACTCAGACTTTACTCAGACTGGATGTATATGCTTAAAAGGCTTAATTTAAAGCACGGTTTGGTGCCCATTGTACCCTGCATATGGGGTTGGGCAATGCTGGACATCCCCCTTGAGTCATCCTCATAGCTCATATTTCCTGCTTCCTCTGTGTCCGGTCCTCGTCTGTCCCTTGGCTCGTAATTTCAGCTTTTTATTTTTAAATGATCTTATAGCTGCCAATCCCCGCCCCCCCCCCCCTTGTTCTGCCCCCCAACAGCACTATCTGTCAATTCAGGACTTTGAACAGTCACAGTAAAATGTCCAGAGTTGATTCACCTCTAACAGACCACATGGTCTCCTATATGGACCGTACTGCAATGTACTCTGTGAGAGTTGATTCAACGCTTTTTACAGTGCAGGTTCGTGAACAGAGGCACAGTCAGCCACTGCTGCTTTTCATTTTTAAAATACACCAACAAACCAGGCAAGCTGTGCGTTTTCTACACAAAACTAACTATAAAAATGTGTTTGTGCGGTGCACTTCACACAAAACGTCTGCTTTGCAGCACACCCCAACCTAAAACTCCCGCAAAAGCAAGCATAGAGTGACAGGCAAGTTGACACTTTATAGTAGATATGTGGGAAGAGACCTTGGGAGGCACCCGATTCAAGGGAATCCCATCTTGTTTTGCTCGGCTCAGGGTGTGAGTTCTCCGTAACCAAACAGTTGAGCCGTCAAGTTTTCAATCAACTCCCTCGACTGCCTCCCTTGGGTGACCCTACTGCCAATCACGTCTCTGTGCCTGCCTCATTCAGACTCATTTGCCACTTGCAGAGTCAATGGAAACCAGTAGGGGGCGCACCACTGAACAAAGTGCCAGCGGCGTTTTCCTCAGACGGGTGCACCCACTCAGGGGTCCTAATAATTGTAACATCTCCATTTTCAGTCGGGCACATTTTTCAGCCGTACCTGGAGGAGCCGTCTGTGAGTGTGGGGGCCTCGTCCCAGCCGTCCTCCGGTTTGGGGTCCGGTATGGGGATGATGTATTCGTTGTAGGACGCCAGCGCCTCCTCTCCGTCGCCCTCCCACCGGATGCCTACGGGTGACCCGTTTTGGGGCGTCAGGGGCACCGACAGCCGGGGTTTGGTGCGGACGACGGCCGGGTGGTCGCTCTTCAGGAAGCCGTCGTTCACCTGGGTGTATTTCTGCGTTCGACAAAAAAGCGGGCGTTCGTTTTTTAAATTTATTTTTCTTTCGAAAACCTCTCGGTTGGTTGCCACGTAAAATTCAGACCGGCCGAAACGTTGCAAAATGGCGGCATTGTGGTACAACGGGTAAGGAGCTGGTCTTGTAACCTAAAGGTCACAGGTTCGAATCCCGGGTAGGACACTGACGTTGTACCCTTGAGTGAGGTACTTAACCTGCATTGCTTAAGGGTATATCCAGCTGTATAAATGGATCCAATATGAATGCTATGTAAAAAAAGTTGTGTAAGTCGCTCTGGATAAGAGCGTCCGCTAAATGCCTAAATGCTAAATGCTAAGCTATGTAATGTAGTGTAAAATGGGTCGGTCGGAAACAGATTTACCTTCTTGTAGCTGTCGGTCAGCATGTTCCCCACCGCATGGACGAGGTAGGAGAACTCGGGCCTTTTCTCGAATTTCTCCTCCCAACACTTGCGCATGACATCATAACTGAGAGACACAAGTCAGAGAGGGCTTCAGCTCAGACTGCTTCCTGCTTTTGCTGTGTTTCTGCAGCAAGGATCTCAAACTCAAATCCTAAGAGGGCCCCGCTGTGTCGGCTGGTTTTTTGATGTGTTCCTGCACTTAATTAAAGCCACTGATTGGCTAAAAAAAATCTGGACACCTTGTTTCCAAGGCTTTGATTGGCTGCCGATTGTGAAAGGACATCGCAAAAGCCAGCGGAGATTGTGCAGCAGAGGCCTCTGATGTTCTAACGTTTGCGGAAACGGGTCGTGAAAAGCACACTGAAGCAGAAGTAACGTGTGAAGTTAAAGACAGGCATTGAGGGTGACTCACATTTCGTCGGATGCGTGAGCAGGTTTGGCCATACGGTAGCCTCTTTTGAGGGCACTGTAGAATAGCTCATTCATTGGGAGGTCAGGATAAGGGGTCCCACCTGCAACAGCAAGATAGCAAAAAGAATAATTTATTTATGATTCTATTTAATTATTTGGCAGACAATTGTAT
This sequence comes from Anguilla pacifica, assembly GCA_039654925.1. Lineage (NCBI taxonomy): Eukaryota > Metazoa > Chordata > Actinopteri > Anguilliformes > Anguillidae > Anguilla > Anguilla pacifica. The sequence goes on from CM077286.1 coordinate 7,436,868, forward strand.
CTACAGGAAAAAGTCATTTTTACTTGCTAAATACATTGAGGACATAGTGAGAACCTGGGAGTATCCCATGAATACTGCACAATTAAAATGTCTTGAAAAAAATAAAAACATTTAGAAAATTAAATATGTGGCCCATGCATGGTTGTGGCCCTAAATGACAGCATTTATGTCATCAAGCAGACCTGGCCCTCAAACTTCCGGCCCCCACTGTTGGTGGACACAAAAATACAGTATCTCCTAACACTGAAGTTGAAATAACTGCCAGTTTACGTAAACATGAATGCAAGGGCTACTGCACCAATAGTAAATCATGTTTGTCTGCCATCTTGTGACGTCAGTAGGCGTCAGGCAGATTTCATTATAAATCTCTAAAAAAAAAGACGGTAAAACAGTTTTTGAGGAAGGGGAAAGAAAACTGAAAGGAGCCTTCACTGGAATGCAGATGAGAGGAAAACAAGACCAAAGAGAAGAAAAGAAGAGAAAGAGGAGTGTCAGACGAAAGAGGGAAAATATTCACATTTCAGCATTTAGCAGATGCTCCAGTCCACAGCAACTCACACCGTAATCTCATCTGAATACTTGTACACGCTTGTACAGCTGGATGTTTTTACTGGAGCAACTTAGGTTAAGTAACTCGCCCGTGGGTAAAACAGCAGTGCTCATGCTGGGAATCGAACCTGCAATCTTTGAGTTATAAGTGGAGTTTCCTAGGCATCATACTAAACTGCCATCACAAATTATCAATATTTATATCTTATCAAAAGTTGTGTGAAAAATGTGGCTGAAGTTCTCATTCTGCAGCGTCCAGCACTGTCCGCGATGAGGAGAAAGAATTAAACACAGCTGAAAAAGCTGAGGTTGGATGTCCCGAGAGGTGAGCCTTGCCTCTCTTTGTGTAATTTCCAGGCCATCCTGATTGGCCGGTTGTAACAAAGAGGACTTTTGATTCGAGCAGATGTTTAGATCTTGCGGTTCGACTGGGCTCCTCTCCCAAGCCAACCCATGTGATGTCACGTTTCCGCTAAAAAAAAAACCCATACCGCTGTTTTTCTTTCTTTCTATCTTCTCTGAGAACGGCCAAATGTTTTTTTTTTTTTTTAAACTTTTTTTCTCAGAGGCTTCATGCTTCACGCTTCGAAAGTTTTTCTTCTTGTTAAAAAAGAACTGTTTTATATTTTGGACTCCAGAGGACTGTGGAGTGTGGAATTGATTTCAGGGCATGAAGGCGACGGACTTTCACTGCAGCACCTATGGTAATCGATCTGTTAAACTGAAGCCATTTTGGGTGGGTAAACTGATGAACAAAGAGCCGCATCAATACAAACAGACAAAGAGGCTTTCAGCCAAATTTAGCCCTTTCACATACAATAAACCTTAGATTGAGTGGGAAATTTACAATATGTTAAAAATCATCTTCTGTATCTCCAAGGAGCAACCAAGTCAATATTTGTGTTTTGTTTTTATTTCGCACGTTATTTTAAATACAGCCTAAGAAAACTCTGCAGTCTGCTCCCTGTAACCCCACTGGTTCTCAAACTTTTTAATATGAGGACCGAAATGATACATTTAGTTCGAGAACCCATCAAATACATGACTAGATATTTGGGGAAAGACTTCAAAATATAAAACCATTTTTTAAAAAATATAACCCTTTTGCAGTTATGATAAGGGTTGCCTGAATGCCTTTGAGCCTGGGGAGGGGGCCCAAGATCAGAAAAGTTTAAAAACCCCTGAAGACTAATCCATGAATGAAGAATAAATGAACAAACTCTGCTTGACTGTATTTGCATTGACAGGAGGCGGAAGCAGCACTTGCCCAGGGTGAAGATCTCCCATAGCAGGACCCCGTAGGACCAGACGTCACTCAGGGTGGTGTACAGGTTGTGGAAAATGCTCTCTGGGGCCATCCACTTCAGGGGTAGGAAGGTCTGTGGGTTTTAAAACAGGGGCAGGAATGGCGATGATTGCAGCAATAAAAATCATAGAGAACAATGTCCTTTACATTAAGAGCCATTCATGCAAAGCGTAGTATTCACGCTCAAATCGGTGTTATGTTTACTATGATTTAGACCAGGCATGTGAAAGGGGGTTGGGGGGTGCAAGTACTCTAAGGGGGTGGGGGAGCGGGGGGGGGGGGGGGGATGGATGGAAGTACTCTGGGGGATTGGGTTATTGTACCACTCTCCCGGACTCTTTATGATGCGGATGTTTTCAGTGATTTTCAAGGAGCCTGAGAACCCTTCTGACCGCAGGTGATGTTCGCCCCACTCACGTTGCCCTTGGAGATGTAGTTGGAGTCGTGCATGATGTCTCTGGCCAGGCCGAAATCGCAGATCTTCACCAGCTTCCCCTCACAGATCAGCACGTTCCTCGCCGCCAGGTCGCGGTGAACGCACTGTGGAAGGAAAGGAAGGAGCAGGAGCTTGTGGAGCAGGTTCAGCCAGGATGGTGGATCTTCCCCACACATGGTTATTATTTGTTTCTGATCACAGATAATATTCTGCTTTATTGAATATTCTGGCTGCCTTTATATATATATATATATATATATATATATATATACACACAGTGGAGGCTTCCTTTAACGCTTTGAAGAGTAGGTTCTTTTTTAAAAATGTTTTTTCAAAATTCCAAGTCAGTGTTCTAGAACTCCATTAGTAGTGATTGTGACATCAGCATTTGAATGTTCAGTTACGAGAATTCTAATCACATGCTTGTGACCTCACAGCTTCAAGGTTTAAGAGCTCCAGGTGCTGTTTATGGAGAAAACACCTAAATCCCCATCATGAAAGCCCCCTCCCCAAATCATAATGACTCTTTGTTTTGTCCTTGTCACTCACGTTTTTGGATGCCAGGAACTCCATCCCCTTGGCCACCTGATAACTGAAGCCCACCAGGTCTGAGTAGCTGAGGAGGGGGGAGTCACTGATGACGAGGGCAGTCTCTGACCGGTCCTCACCTGTAAAGGGGAGAGGGAGCAGGTGATTGGTCGGCAACATCGCACAGTGATACAGGGTTTTACTCAGTGCAGTTATCCAGCTAACTCAGTAATTCTGCTTTGTGGATGACTGCAGGATCCGCTTGTTGTTATCACTGCCGATCAGGCTGAGGACGTACCTTAAGTGAGAGAAATAGAGTCCCTTAGGCACTGAATCTGTCAGTGTGAACTTTCTTGCACATGTAGATTCTTATCCAAACATGCCATTGGATTTTCTAATGATCCCTTGTCTGTATCTGCAGTCAATGTATCTGTCATTATGAATATTTGTGAAAGGTAGGAATTGCATGTGGTTGCATGAAAACATGGCTGCCATCAGGCAAGAAATTTTAATTTTTTAAAAGTTTATACATATGAAATATAAAGGTAGGAAGTTTGTCTGAGTCAGTTGATTGTGGAATGATGGCTCTTAATCTTTAATATCCTACTCAAATGCATGAGTGAACCTAAATGTTTTTATGATGAGTCGTTATAAAAATAGGAACAACTGTCATATCATATTTTTTTGCGGGAGGGAGGGGGGAGGTAGGGTTAGATAATTTGAATATTCATATCCATATTCAATATCATGAATATTGTTCAAAAAAATATAACAATATTTCTACCTAAGTGTATTTGCTGATCAAATTATTTCACATGCATCCTAAAATACAAATGCGCAAAACCAGGAACATGACAGTCATGTGTTACAAGGATTTGAAGAACTTATGAACTGCTAAACTTCTCTCGTGCTTGTTTGTTTTCAGAGATCATGGCTAGGTGTCCTTTAACCCTTTGAAGAGTACGTTCTTTAGGATGTTTTTTTTTTTCAAAGTCGGTGTTCTAGAACTCCACTGCATTCAGTCGCCAGCAGCGATTGTGACATCAGCATTAGAATGTTCAGTCAAGAACATTCTAATCACATGTTTGTGATCTGACACCTTAAAAAGGTTGGGTGGAAAAAAAGCAGTTCAACTGTAAATGAATTTGACATGCAGTCTCTAATATGAATGTATTTTGCATATATTAAATCTTTTCCGTCAGAGAAATTTCAGTATACTGTATATGTTCCTGGCTGGTCATGTGAAAAGCACATAATGTCACAAGACCTTTGGCGTAAAGTCATGATTGCACAACTCAAATCCTGAATATTAGGTCCTTTTCCACTGATATTAATATCATATCATAGATTACTATCATTATCATCATGTGTTACTGCAAGCTCCACTCGCGTTCGCTGTCTTCACAGGTCCGTGAGTCTGGTTTCGGGCACGTGGACGGGCTGCTGTGGAATTCTGGGAGTTCGCGTGTCACAAATCGGAAAAAAAGAGCCGGCCAAGCTTCTCCTTTCCGGCTCCCCGTCTGCCTGTCTGCGTAAACAGGCGGCAGCTCAGTCCCATGTGCTCGCCAGCTGCCGCCACGGCAACGCCGTCCTGCGCCGCAAGCCAAGTGTTCCGGAACTTAAACACACGGGCTCCGAGCGCACCGCTATTTCCGCGCGGTGTTCCATCCTGCTTTTTCTGTTTCTCGCCGTGACCGCCGTGCGTTTTCATTCCAGGAAGAGGTGCAGGGCAGGGAGGGAGAGAGGGAGGGAGGGAGGGGGGGGGGGCGTAGGGGTTCGGCGTCGGCGTCCCTCACCCTGTCCGCCGTACAGGTCCTGCTGGTAGGGCGTCTCGTAGACGGACGGCTGGATGTCGGCGTACTTGATGTCGCTGAGCTCCTTCATGGCCATGTACTGCGCGCTCTCGTCCTTGCTCATGTCCATGTAGTTCCCGTCGCAGCCGCCGGCGAACGACACGTACCTGCGGCGGGAAGAGGACGCGGCGGCGGCGCCTGCTGCTGACCGTGGCTGGAGACAGACGGCCTACTGCAGAGACCGTGCCCCAGAACCGCCCCAGAACCACCCCCTCTCCCCCACCCCCCAAAGACCATGCCCCAGAGCTCCCCTCTTCCTCCCCCACCTCCACCCCCCCAAAGACCATGCCCCAGAACCTCCCCCCCCCACCTCCCAAAGACCATACCCCAGAAACCCCCCCTCCCCCACCCTCCAGAGCCCATGCCCCAGAACCACCCCCCCCCCCCCCTCCCCCACGCACTTTAAGTTTAAGGGGAAGAAGAAGAAGCTGTACAGCTACTTCAGCACAGCGCGGACGAGCAGCGCAGTGATTTTAGCATGTGAAGACTGCGTCACGCACACGCACACACACAGCACGTCGGGTTTCCGCGCACGTGGCGCGCGCGACGCCGCCGCCGCCGCCGCCACTCACCCTTTCGATTGGCCGTTGGCCACGCCGTTGGAGCACATGATCTCGTCCCGGCGGCTCTTGTCCGCGTAGTACTGCAGGAAGGTGTGCTTGTTCCGGTGCAGGTAGTCCACCAGGTCTCCATAGCGACAGTATTCCGTTACCAGGTAGATCGGGCCTGACCCAGCAGAGGGACAAAGAACAAAGTTAGAAATCTTTACAAACTGCACGCTCTGTTATTTTTTTTTTTACCCTTATTGTACTTATTATTTACATACTATCTCTATCTAGTTATTTTTAAGATATTATCTTTATTATTTCATTCTGATGTTTCATTCTGATATTATTATGTCTGAGTAACAGATTTCCTGGCATGAAACTCACAGATAAATGTGCAATAAACACAAAGTTCACATATGCAGACTATTTTTACAGTTGCTTTTCTTACATAAGAAACTTAGAGTCAGCAAATCATCCCAAGTTTATTATTTTTTTAAACTAGTGTTGAGATACAGGAAGGTGTGAACTTTAACCCTATTTTAGCTTTTAACAAACTTGCCTTGCTTCAGAAAATCCCAACTGTGATTCTAACCAATAGTCATTCGGTATATAGTATATCTGGTAAATTTGGGGAAAGTTGCACCCAGCTGAGGGGCCTTGCCTCAGCTCATCCTTGCCCCCCACCCGCCCCACTCCCCCGGGCCGTTCCGCTGTCCTGACCTCTGAACCCCCACCTTGTTTGGTGCAGGCGCCCAGCAGGTTGACGATGTTCAGGTGGGGGCCCAGGTGACTCATTATCTTCAGCTCTGACATCAGAGCCTGGGTTTCGCTCCTCCTCGCTGTGGCTGTGATTGTGCAACAAAACAAGAGAGAGCTTTAGTCAGTGTTCTAGAACTCCACTGCTGTCAGTTACCGGTAGTGATTGTGACATCAGCATTAGAATATTTTGTTAAGAACATTCTAAACACATATTTGTGATCTTACACCTTATAAGCGGTTGAGGCAGCTCTGTGATTGGGCAAACCAGATTTAAGGCAGCTAATTAGCCAATTTGGCCAGTGTAATTAGTGACAAAAAACCTGCATAACCACCAGCCCTGCAGGAATTGAATTGCTAACCCCTGCCTTTGTATATAATGCAGTTATAAATGCTTAATAAATTATTAATGACTGCCTAGTACATCACTGAAGAATGGAAACATACATTGCCAATATGTATTCAGCATTAATAAATACTAGTAGATGCGTTACAGTCTGCAATATTGAGATGAGAATATAATGCAGGGACAGTACATAAGCCGCGTTTCCACCGCAGGAACTTTACCGCGGAACTAGGAACCTTTTGAGGAACTCAGTGCGTTTCCACCGCAGGAACTAGGGTCTAAATTTAGTTCCGGGGGCTTTATTTTACCCCCTAAAAAGTTCCTGCTCGGGGGGGGGGGGGGGGGGGTAGTACTTTCCAAAAGTACCGGAACCTTTGGGGTGGGGCGCAAGCGCTGAAAATTTCTGATTGGTCGATTACTTGCAGTGTTATTTGTTTTATTTCAACCGCCATGTTTAAAAATATGCAGCCGCAAACCGAATTATTTTCATAACAACTTCAAATCAAACTTATGTTATGCGGCGCAGTAGCCTAGTTTTGGTTATAGCCTGCCAACGTCTTGGAATTATAACGTGTGCTCTTCTGTTCTTTTCTTGCTTTAGTATTCGTTTTATAAAATGCTAAGCATTCGTGCTGGGACAGCATATTACGTACCAAAACATTCAAACGGATTAATTCGGTTGCTGAATATTTTCTTCCGGATTTTCTTTGTTAGCCCGTTGTAATTGACTCAAAACAGTTATGTGAGGTATGCGGTAGTTCTGCGTAATTCACATTGGTGATACAGTAAAAGCAAACTGGAAATCACCTTCCGCACTTTTTGTCAGGGTAAAATAAAAGGTTCATTCTAGTATGTAATCGTCCCTTTAGCTTTTTCAGACTGCCGTAATTTTACTCTGCCATTCTTCAATTCCACAAAAAGACCAGGAAGACTATGGACTAATTTATGGTGCATGGTTCGCATCTGGAGGGCACACTTTTGCTTGACAACGGTAAAATATGCCCAAACGGCTGCAGAAGAATATTTAAATTCCAGGTGATTCAATCGATAAAAATCAATAAATACAAAAGTAACTATATATAGTCATTGTTGGTAACCCGTTGTATATAAGTGGAATAAACTCCTCCCGGCTCTCCCGGTTATTAGAAAATAATGTAGGCTACTTCCGTGGTAGTATGGGGTTACAAAAGAAATCATAGGACAGATGGACCGATGACAACGTCGCTTTTTCATACGTCAGTGGGCTAATTTGCCTAATCTTCGCGGAACTTCAGACCGCGGTGGAAACGCAGACAACCATGGGCTGAAGGAACCTTTTAGTTCCTTGAAAAGTAGTTCCTGGGACTAAAAGTTCCGGGTACTTTTGGTGGAAACGCGGCTATATTGTATCTTATAAATACTTATCATTACTCATATTGAACAATGAACTACAAACCATGAAGCACAGTCAGCATTGTCTAAAGCAGGTGTCACTGTGGGTGTAGGGTTTTCGTTTTAACCCAGCATTACATCACCTGATTCAACTAATTAATCGTGGTCTTCAATCAAGACATTGATTAATAGAGTCAGGTGTCAGCACCCGCACCCGCATCCGCGCTGTTCTGATAAGATCGGACACCCCAGCTCTATAGCCTGCGGCTGGCGTTCCTCTATGTTAGAAACTGAAGATGGCGGTACGGACACCTACATTTGAGCATTTTGACGGCGACTTTGGTGGTGGACTGCAAGTGGCCGAGGCCGTAGGCGGTGGCCTCCACGACGCGGCCGAACGCCCCTGACCCCAGCGTGCGGCCTGGAACACAAAAGAGAGGGCATATTTTGGGTTTTAAAAAAAACCCGCTCACACTTTTCTTAAAGTGGTAAATTAAATGCCCCAGAGTTTTTTTCAGGAGCACTCCAGATGGCAGTGCTGTGTAAGCGCTAAGGGAACTCGGCTTGCAATTCCAGAGTTGCAGGTTCGATTCCCAGGTGGGGCACTGCTATTGCGTCCTTCACTAAGGAACTTAACATGAACTCCTTCAGTAAACATGCCAGCAATATAAATGCGTTTTATATTAAAAACATTACATAAAAGCAATGTCCTTCTGAATAGATGCATAAATGTAATGAACCACCCCCCCCAACTTTTCCCCAGGCCCCCCCCTCACCAAGGATAAGGCTGTCCCGGGGCACCTCCCAGGCAGAGTCGTAGGGCAGGTGGATGGGGTCCACGTAGATGTACTCGTGTCCATCAGAGCTGACAGACTCGATCACCTTCCACCTGATCTCATACCGGGGTTTCTGAAACAGACGTGGGAGCGATGTGGAGGAGGCCATTTTACTCAGTCGCCTTTTTAATCGCGTGAAACGCGATGGACGCGTATCAGAGAGCTTCAGCCCTTTCCTAGCTCTTCTTAGAACAATTTAGTCTCGATCCCTCAGCAGAGGCACTCAGCACAGGCTATTAACACAGCAACAGACAGCACAGGATACAGACATAGTGACAGTCAGCATAGGATACTGACACGGGGACAGACAGCAAAGGCTACTGACACAGAGACAGACCGCACCGGCAACTGACTCAGCAACAGACAGCGCAGAGTACTGACTCAGTGACAGACGGACTGACACAGATGCAAACTCAGACTCACCTTCCTCCAGAGGGCGATGAGGATGATGGTGAAAATCACAGCTAGAACCACCAGGGACAAAATGGCCGCCAGCACAGCCACCTGGGAGAACAGCACTGTGGGAAAAAGAGTCCATCGACTGTGACGGCCATAAAAATGTGCTATATCAGCCAGCCACGAAAACCACTCTGATGTCACAGCACTACCTCACTGTGACAGCTATAAAAATGCACTATAACCACCACACCCTGTGCCTCTATAGATTTTACAGGGGGTGGGGCAGCCCAGTGAATGGAAGTGGCTTTCTTGTGGTTGCAGCGCTCACACAGTTTTAACAACCTCTTAAACTGGATGACGGGTTGAGTCTTGTGTTTTAAAAGCAGCAGCTATGCCACCCTATGTTTCTGATTCTCATCTTTGCAATTTTATGTTAGCTGAGTGAGGCTAAGTCTGGCTACGTACCACCAAGCAGTGAGGGCTAGCAGAAAGGTGGCGGTTAGAAAGGAAACAAAAGAAAAGTTTGAATGCATGTGGGGTTTGCAGTGATTGGACCATACTCTTTGGGGATCAGGGTGTGTCTCAGTGGTAGTAGCTGCCTGGAAGTCAATGTTGACGGCTCAAAACACCAAGGAGCATCATCACTGCGGAGGGAAACTCAGTTCCCCGGATGAGCGTCCTGATTAAACTGAGGTCAGACTGTGTGCGTTCTCTCACAGTTTTTTTAAATTATTTTTTCTTACGTACTGTGTGAGACCAGCTTGATGTCCCTCTCTCTCTGCCCCCTCTTGTTGGTGGCCTGGCAGCGGACGGAGATGACCCTCTGGAGGCCCTGGAAGGTCACCACGCTCCGCGCCTGGCTGATCTTCAGGACGTCATCGTAGCTCACGTTCGTCTGAACGTCGACGTTCTCGGGCTCTGCCGCCAGCGGCTGCCAGGGCGTGGTCCCGTTGCTGCACCTGGAAAGGTTAAAAAAATCGAACATAAATCACAACAATAAACTTTTATTTACATATCACCTATTTCGAAGCCCTTTAGAACAGGTCAACGTGTGATATATAAACAACAACATTAAATGGCAGATGATAAATAGACCATAAAGAAGTATTGTCATACAAGACGGTGTGTGCATGTGCACATTTCACAAACGCAGGCTCCTTTTGAAACTGAGGCACTTTTCTGTTTGGACAAAATGAGTCTATGTAGCAGTTCATAAGGGCTTGCTGACTCCCTAAAAATGTCTTGATTTAGCGTTTTTTTTAAAGGCGCACCACTGCCCTCCGGTGGTGGTCAGGAGTAATAGATCAGGCAGGCTTACTTCTGTCTGCTGTCACAGCTGAACCACTGGATCCGGGGGGCAGGCACCCCCTCTGCCACACAAATCACACTGTGCCTCCTGTCAGCCAGCGGGTGATCGGACAAGCTCACAATCTGTGGGGGAACTACGGACGACACACACACACACATACAGACACACACATGCATATGCACACATGCACACACACATACACGCACGTAGACACATGTACACACATACACACGTACAAACATTCACACACATACACACACACACGCATATACACATGCATACACACACACACACACACACACACACGTTCTGTCAGGAATCTGTGTGAACACTAATGTTCATATTTCAGACTGCTAGGTTTAGGACTGCTAGATGCTTGTCTGGATGGCTGAATCATTGCTAACAGTGCCATAGTGCCATTGAATGATTTCCTCACCTTTGACCTTCAGGTCAAAGGTCAGCTTCTTGACAGCATCCTCATTGAAGACAGTAATAGCGTATAGACCCCGCTGTTCCTTCTTGACTCTGATCAGAGTCAAGGTGCTGACATACCTGCACACCAGGAGAAACCAAATAATTTTTTTTTAGCACACAATACACTCAACCCACCTCCACGTATGTCCAGTCACAAATCTACACTCTGATGTCCTTCCACTTCCTGGTTTATCCGTTTTAGATTTAATTTGTTTATTTGGCAATGGGGATGGCGAATGCTTCGCTGCTAAGAGGAATTTAATCTGCTGTCCCTGTGCAGGTAAAAAGTACATCCATCCATCTATCCATCCATTATCTAACATGCTTATTCCTGGTCAGGGTCGTGGAGGGTGCTGGAGCCGATCCCAGCATACATTGGGTGAGAGGAAGGACTACACCATGGACAGGTCGCCAGTCCATCACAGGGCAAGGTAAGAAGTATAATGTTATACAACTTACAATGTAGTTTTTCTTGGTCTTACCTGGTCTCATCCATTTGTTTGGTTTCTATGGAGATAGTATCTCCATGGAGATCACCGTGGTCCATGGTCCAGCGCATTGTGGGCTTGGGGTAGGCCTCAATCTGCACCCTGATTTCAATGCTCTCGTGTAGCTGGGCTGAAATGTTTCTTTTTCCGGCATAACTGAGATTCACAAAGCCATGTTCTGGGGAGACAGAGGTTTCTCATAAAATATTTGACACAAACCACTTATATGCCAGTTTGGGGGCAAGCAGGCAAGCTTTTTCATTGCAACAAAATCATGTTCTGAACCATTACCTGTTTAAAAGTGCATTCTCCTAGTATTATTATTATTATTATTATTATTATTATTATTATTATTATTATTATTATTATTATTATTATTATTATAGGCAGATTTTATGCTATGGTTCCAGGGAAGTGGAAGGCAACAGCTCTACTTCCCTATTTGGGCTTCGACCCCACAACCTCCTGATCTGGCACCCAGTGCCCCTAACCCTGCAGCTCCAGATTGCTGCCAGACGCGGCTCATTTTTTCAAAAATTCTGTTCACAGTTTACAGTGTCCGTCAAAAAAAGCCAGGAATAATAACAGGGCTTCCTATTTAGCTCTGCCGCCCTGGGCAGGGGCCTCTCGTTTACATTTCTGCCAGGGAAAAGCAACGGGGGGTGGCAGTCACACGGATCACCTCGCACGCCCAGCCGAGCTGAAAGGGGCGCTATTGTACCCTTCTGTCTCTGGGGGGCTTTTATGAGAGGGGAAGTCTGATTTTGAGATACCTCGCGTTAAGATCGGCTCGGCGTTCACAGATGGGGCTGACAAACGTGCCCGAACGCCCCCAACGAAAAGAAGAAAAAAAAAAAGCCACTTCGGTCAGCGACTCTCAAAAAGGCGCCTCTTTCACTGAGCGTGTGTAAAATCCTTTTTTAAATTTGACGACTCAGCGGAACCTTGACATAAGATTACATGAAGCCAGGAACAGTGTTGGAAATTACTGCTGAATCAGCTTTTAGTTCAGCTTTAAATGCTTGAAGAAGACCTCAATATTTTACCACACCACTTCATCATCGCCTTTTTTTGGTTTGCATTTCATTGCCTGAATTAAATTTGGAATTGGCCTCAAACACTGAAACCAACGTTGATTTTATTTGTTTGTTTTACAGAAGAGCATTGGGTACCTTTCGTTTGATTTTGAAAATGAATCCTTCAGGACGCACCCGTGTGTGCAGTCAGACTCACCGAGGACAGTGATGAGGATGCTGTCCGAGGCGTTTTGGTTCTGCATGTCCTCTTTGACGTTGCAGACGTACCGGCCATGGTTGTCGAGGGTGACGCTGGGGATGAAGAGACTCGAGCGCATGCTCGTGCTGGACAACACGTCGGTCAGGGGTTCGAGTTCCAGACTCTGCAGGAAGCGAGATCTAGTCAGTGTCTTTATTATCGCCATGACAGTAGTGACAACATCATAACAGTAAATATGCCCACAACAACAGACAGGCCCTGAAACATTAAGAGCTCAAAAAAGCATTAAAAACATTGAATACTAAAAATGTGTTCCAAGAAAGTGCACCCCTAAAACATAGATGGATAAGGAGCGAATCCATGCCAACCGATATATTTTATATCGTATTAAGAAAGCCGGAGACTGCTGGGATACAGGAGCATTTGATCCCTGTTGGACTCCTGTATGTACTCTGATAGAGCTGAATTAACACTGGCAGTTTCACTGTGCCCATGTATGCACACTGCCCTCACAGATACCGGACCGTGGTGCCCACCCATGCACAGGGCCTTAACGGGGTGAGCCACCCAGCAGCACCACTGCAGACAGCTTTCATACGTACAGCAAGCAGAGAGCAGAGAACATCCGCCAAGAAAAAAGCCACCTCATTCCATCGAGGTTTCATTTTCAATGTTTCGAGTGTAATCACGACCACATTTTCATCAGGTTTTAACAATGGTATGGAGACGTAGGCGGCGGGTCCAGCATCTTGACGTGATTAATGTCGCCACGGAGACCGTTCGAACTTGGGCCGGGCTTCAGGGAACGGCAAGCGCTGAGCGGCCCACTCACTTCCATGCGTGGGTATTCCCAGGAGAAGAGGACCAGCTCCACTCCCTCAATGGTGCAGTGGACCGACAGGGGCTCGCCCTGCTTCATCACGGTCTTCGAGGCGTTGACGTGGGGCTCCAATTTCTCTGGGACTGAAGCGAGACAGAAAGAAAAGAGAGAAAGAGAGAGAGAGAGAAGACTCTGTGAATGCTGGAACAGGTCACCACGAACATGTCGAAACAGGCTGTTTTCCATCTCGGGTAATTAGGCTCAGATCCAGTGTGATTCCAGTAACACTCAATCCGGGCAGCTTGAAATGTGTATTGGGATGGAACATCGAAAAAATGAACCTTCAATTTTAGTTCAATTTGTTAAACCCCTTTTGTTTTTTGTTTTTTAGGTTTTCTCCATTGAAAATTTTTTAGGTGCACTGAAATGAGCCAAAACATTTTCAATTTGCGAAAACCCCAAAATATATTGGCGTGACATATATATATAGGTAAAAAAATTTTCCGTTTTTTTTTTTTTTTTTTTCCAGTGGACAGCACTATGGGCAGACTACGTGCTGGGGAGGGCCTACCCATGATGGTCAGAACGTAGAAGTCGACGGAGTCGCTCTGCCGGCCGTCCAGCTCTGCCCTGCAGAAGTAGCTTTTGTCCTCCAGGTGGGCGGAGAACCCTTTGAGGGGACGGTACTCCCCGTCCAGCGACGCGTTGCCCGTCGCCTCGTGCAGGGAGACCTTGATCTGGGGGTTCGTCACCATGCAGGGCACCGTGGCTTCGTGGCTGGTCCGCGTCACGATGTTGTACTCGACGGGGAGGAACCAGACTTTGTCGTCTAGGCAGAACGGGGGGTGCGAGGGGAGAAATCAGCATTACATCACGTTACGTTACATTTAGTTAGCAGGCGCTTTTATCCAAAGTGACGTTCAAAAAATGCATATCAAGGTCATGTGCAATTAGCAGTTTGGAAGTGCAGCATTAATGTTAATGTTAATAATGCTGGATATCCAATTACCCTTTATATCACATTTGGTGTTTGTTAATTATTAGTAATGCACATTTGTGGCACTTTTAATTGTGACGTATTTATTATTTGTTAATAGAGTATTAATTACCACGTTACAATTTATATTTGAATATTGGTAATACCATGTGGATAAATGTGTGATTCATTTGTCCAGATGCTATTTCCTGGATTGAATTTTCTTACAAATAAAACTTAAGTTTGCAGGTGATATAAAATCTTTTTATATCAGCCATTGAGTTTCTAGCACTGGAATACTGCAACCATATGAATGTATCCATGCCAACACATATGTACACATATTCATTTTAGCACATAATCACACATTCATGCAATCAAATCCATGTTAACACATGCAGGCCAATACATCCCTTCTATCAGATGCGATTTAAAGTGTCCATTCTATGATGTACATGTTAACATATCTACGCCAGGGTGTAAAACAAAAGACACATCCTTGCAACTGGGGTGTGACAAGCTGTCCGATGAAGCCAAGCATGAGCGCACAAGCAGCGTCGACCTCACCTGGGACGAACACCGAGATGTTTCGAGTCTCGTCCGTGTCCGGGTCGACGCAGGTGTACATCCCCGTGTGGGTCCACGCCGCGTTCTCCAGCGTGAGGGTGCTGTGGGCGGGCCCGTCCGTGACCCGAACCCCCGTCGCGTCCTGGAGGCCGTGCCTCCAGGTCACCTCGCCCCGCCCCTGGCAGTCGACGGAAAAGCTGGCGCCCGCGTTCAGGACCACGACGTCGTCGCCGGGCGAGAGCTCCAGGGCGCGGCCGCCTCCGCAGAGCTGAAGGGCTGTAGGAGGAAAGAAGCCGCAGCAGCAGAGGTAAAATGTTTGTGCGGTCTGTCAACAAAACAGCCCTGTGTGTGACTGAAGCCAGCTTGAAAATTCGACACGGGAACGAATGCTATGAGGTATTTGAAAGGAGTGCAGTTTGTGTTAGTCTACAATACGAGCGGGAGACAATGCAGCATAATGGTTAGGGAGTGGAATTTAGAAACTAAGAGGTTGCAGGTTCAATTCCCAATTCAGGGCACTGGGGCTGTACCCCTGCACAAATAACATTTTTTCAGTAAATATGCATCTGTAAATCTGGACTGTTTGCAATGGGCATAAAACTGTGTGAGTCACCTGGATGAATGCGTCTTGTAAACAGAGGGCTGTAAAGTATAAGTGCGTGTGCTACGTGGGATGCATGGTTTCGATTGCACAGAATCATGACGTTTCGCCTTTCCAGCTCCGCCTCAGTTACTACTACTCAATTGCTATAATTGAAGATATTGGGTAAAATTGGGAGTCAGGCTCACATTAGCCTCTGTGCTAGTTTCTCACCTGCAAAAAGGGCAGCCAGACACACTGCCGCCCTTGTGCTTCTTCTCTTCATGGTAGAACAATCCCAAGTGTGAGAAAAGTCTGTGGAAAAATGCAAAAATACAACAATTCATTTAAACACATGGAAGCACACAACCACTGCTGTAAAGTCCAGGGGTCAGAAAGTAAAAGTCCTGCCATGTGTTTCTTCCACCCATGAACTCGTGAGCCGGCTAATTTCACTAATTACTCCCGCTACCCGGTTGAGGAACTGTGCCAATGAGCAAATCCAGGTGATTGGAACAAAATACTGGGGTGGAGTTTTATTTTCTGAACCTGGAAATGTTTTTTTTCTCTATATGAAATAACCAGTTCCAGAATTTGATGCTCGGAAGCACCAAGTGAAATTTCAGTTGGGCACCATGAGCAAAGCACCAAGCTTCTCAATGGCCCTGCAGCAAGTTACAACTGGCATTCCGGAAGGATTACACTCGAGGAAACTGTCCCTGCCGCCAAATATTTCCCGCCCCATACCCGTCATACCGCACCGCCTTGACTCCCCAACTTCAATATCAGAAAGAACTCCTTTCTGGAACCAGGAAGGGAATGTGGAAGACTTGGATTTCACAGCGTTGAGCTGTCTCTTGGCGTGTCCCGCTCTGCTTGTGTGTCATTAAGTTACTATCCAGCTTGTGTTTTACCTCAGCATATCTAAGCTATTCCTCACTGTGTAAGTGCATAGCAACGGCAACATCGCCAGTTAGCACGCCAACAAGATGGACGCCCTTGATAGATGTGTGACTGGTTCAGCTCCCCCACCCACCCCTTTTCTGCCAGGAATGCCTAATTGTCTTCACCAAAAAAAAAAAAGCTCATTGCTGCAGCCAAGAACATATCTCTCCTCCTAAAAAACATGGGATGTCCAGCAGCTGCTTCTTTTCACACCGCAGTCGAGCTCGCTCTGACCTCGGACTGAGGAAGGCACTTCTTCTGCGGTGTTGGCGAGCGGACCGCGGGGGCCTGACTGACCAGCAGGGGTCGCTGGTGAGCAACAACACCCGGTCATCAGCCTGTCGGGCTGCTGACCAAGTCCAATACCGGATCACGGGGCCCACCCATGCACTGAAACAGTGCTTTAACGGGACAGGCTACCCAGCAGTCCCCCACACAGAAAATCATACAACCAACTGTCTGCTTGGCTTAGTTCATTGACTTTAGAAATATATAGGTGACTGTTTTTCAGCTCTTTCTACAGTAGTGTTTTCAGGCCAATATTTGAGATATGAATCACCAGCCAAAAAAAAACGAAACAAAACACAAATAGTGACTGTGGCCACTAATTAGCCATGACATTGTACAGGACAGCCGTAGGGGTTGGGCCAATGCCTGACTGGACCCGTCCCAGTGACCTCAATATCTCTAACCCCCTCCCGCCCCCCCCCCTCCCCCACTCAGACTTTCATGCAGGGAGCCAGGACGTTTCCGGAAAGGCGAAGACGTCAGTTAATGTAGGACGACCTCTGGCTGGACCTGTCTGACGCACAGCATCTGCCCCTCGTTATGTTTCCAGACATGTGAACATGACCAGCAAGGCTGACGAGGACTGTCATCTTAGGTTCTGTATAAACAAATCAGCAATTTCATGGGGATCCGTTCAAGTGGTTACTTGTCATGCGATTTATATCAAATACTGCACTTTGCCCCTGATTTTGTTTCTTAAAGCAGGGAAAGAGTATTCATTTTAAGGAGACTGGGGAAAAAAAAAAAAGGACGATCATTTCCGCTTGGAATTTTTTAAAGGGATTTTCCAAAGACCAGACCACATGTTGGCCCTAACTTCCCGGAATCTCTGTTTTCTTTTAGCCTCTGAAGTCAGAAGCAAGACGTTAAAAAAAAAAAAACACGAAAACCTGAAGTAAAACAACCACCCCCCCTCGCCCCCTGCCCCCCCCCCCCAAAAAAAACAAAACAAAACAAAAACCTTCTTTTTAAAAAAAAGAGCACTTCACGGTGAAAAGGAATTCTGTTACTTTCGGTTGGATCATCCTCCCAGCCACAAAAACAACAATAACAGCGGGGGGGGGGGGGGGGGGGGGACAGCAAACAGTGTACGGGAAAAGGCGACAGTTCGCTCTCTCAAACACAAACTGGGCTCCAGCTGTAGAGCGCGTTCTGGTAAACACTGCTAACAAACAAAAAAAACACAGTGGCTTTTTTTGTGTCCTTCCGTGTTGTTTTGTGGGCTGTTTCCCAGTTGTTTGTCAAGAGATGCTGTTAAACTTGTTTTCAAGGAGGAGTGAGAGCCAGAAATGGGGGGTCAAGCTTAGTGGGGAACACTCTCCTATTGGCTGACTGTCGTCCATCATCATCATTGTCATCATCATCAACAATCTTTATTTGACCAGGAAGTCACACTGAGAATAAAACTTCTGTCTATATAAGAAGATTGTCACTGTAACACTACTTGAACATAAAACTTATGACCTTTGGTCTTAATAGGATTTAGAAGTAATTTAAGATCAGTGTATGTCTAACATCATTCATTATCAATGAGAGAATAATAAAGAGATTTACATGACAATAGCCGTGCCATGGCTTCACTTTTTTTTACAGTAAGAACCTTCTCTTCACCTTAATCCCCATAAAAATGTGTACTGCTGTTGACTGGCAGCTTACCAGATGGTCCTGGCAAGTTCTATAGGACAAATGGCAAAGGAACTGCTTGAGTTTCTCATAGAGAGAGAAACAAGAGGAAATGCGTTCCAGAAAGATATCGCTCATGTTACATTTTTGGATCAGATCGCGTTTCTGCGATTCACCTCATGCCGTTTTGACGACGCACATAAATTTTTAAAGTTCCGTGTTTTTTTTTTAGCAGAAATCTGATTTACGGACTGCTCGAGTGCTTTCCCTGTCAGGAGCACAGCCGCGACGCTGCCTGCTAACCGTTTGTTGCGTCCCCTCTCTTTAAGCTGTAGGTCAACAGCATGATCTGCGGTCGGATTCCAATAGCCTTGTACATTTATGGCCTGTCCAAGGTGGACAGCCTGTTCCCTGGAGGGGAGTTAGTTTCGCCACGGAACAGGAGCTCCCCGCCTCGTTTCGGCCAAAATTTGGCTAAGTTTACACTGGCGTAACGCCAAGGTTGTGTCAACCCGACAGATCGATCAGCCGACCAATCAAATTGTTCCCCTTCAGAATGCAAGCTGTTACGCAGCACTTGGCAAAGCCGAAATAGGGGAAGAAGGCGATTAACATAAAAAAACGAGTCGAGCTCTTTCAATAAGACGAACGCTGACTAAGGGCGACTGATGGTAAACGAGCAAAAGAAAAAAGGAGAAAACAGAATGGATAAGCTGAATGAATGAGAGAGACAGAGAGGAAAAAGAAAAAGAGAGAATGGGTTGATGGGGGGTTGCTTATCCAAAGAGAAACAACGGAACCCCAGGAGACATTGGAAACGTCAATGCCCCCCCTCCCCCTTTTTTTTCCCACCCAAATAAAAAATAAATAAAAAGCTATACAGTTGCGCATAGCGGACACACTCAGAGTCTCAGCCGCTGCCAAATTAATTACACCCCCGGTCCAGTGGTGTGGAGCCTCTGCGGTCAAAGGGGATATTGTTCTGTTCCTTCTCACCAGGGTCGAGAGAGAGAGAGAGAGAGAGAGAAGGGAAAAGAGATAGAGAAGGAAAAAAGAAAGGGAGGAGGAGGGGATCGAGACAGAAGGAGGGAGAGAGAGAAAAATAAAGAGAGAAGGAGGGAGAAAGAAAGAAAGAAAGAAAAAAGGCAGGAGAGGTAGAAAGAGAGAGAGAAAAGGACAGAGAGAGAGAGAGAGAGAGACAGAAAGAAGGGGAGAGATAGAGATAGATAATACTTCCATGAGTAAGTCCTGTGTCATAAGCTGTGGGAACAGATGCAGCAAGGCCAGCAAGGAGTGAGGGGTGGGGGCACAGGGGCGGGGGCGGGGGCGGGGGGGGTCGGGGGTAGAGGGCAGTGGGTGTGTGTTGGGAGGGGGTGGCAGCAGGGGTCTGGAATCAATTAAAGGCGAAACGCTGGGCTGGGAGCGTGAGCGAGGGTGGGAAAGAGAGAGGGGGGGAGGGGGGGATGAGCGGCGGAAGAATAGAGCCCAGGGCGAGCGGGCGGACGGACGGAGGAGTTTTTCCCCGTGGAGGGAGAAACATACACACACACACACACACACACGCACGCGGCGGCCCTCTTATGAGAGAAGAGCACGCCGCTCCTGCCCAGCCCACCGTGCTGCAGGGAAATAACCGCTAACCGCTAACCAGATGCTTTTACACCCGCCTCTTCAGTGAGGCGCTGAAGAGGGATCTTTGGATGTGCCTCAAACAAGCCCCCGAACCCCCGAACCCCCCCCCACCCCCACCCCCCCCGGAAACATTCCCCCCCCTCTCTAAAAACATGACCCCTGACTCTAGCGCCGGTGTCCACCTGACAGCCATAATCATAATCAGAGGTGGAAAATCCAGGTTCAGAGAGTAAAAGTCCTCCTCTAGTATTTTGTTCCAGTCGCCTGGATTTGCTAATTAGCACAGAACTGATTAGTGAAATCAGCTGGGCTGGAGTTCATGGGTCGGACGAAACGCACTGCCGGACTTTTTTGCTTTCTGACCCCCTGGACTTTCCACCTTCGATAGTAATCAACTGTGCATATTCACACGTGTGTTTTCAGCGGTAACTGCGCTGATGCTGGAGTCGCCCATGTGAGGGAACGTGAGGAAACTGTTTACGGCGTGGCTGGGTTCATATCCCCGTAACTGGACAGCTCGGGGCAACAGTGTTCTCTCGCTCTCCTCTCCAACGCTGCCAAGAAAATAGCTCCTGCATCTCCTCCCACGCCTGATCGTTTTCTGGGAAGGGACAGCTAAATAAACTGACTTGCGGCGCACGCCCCCCCCCCATTCCCCCGACCCACGCCCCCCCCCGTCCCCCGTCCCCCCGACCCCTACATCCCCTTCGCTCCTCTGAGGCCCCCGAACGCACTGATTTTGTGCTTCATTCACACAACACCCCCTCACCATGTTGGTTTACATTTCGGATTCCCCAGTTTTAACCTCTGCAGCTTTCCCATGAACGGGGGGGGGGGGGGGGGGGGGGGGGAATACACTGGAGACGCTGGGGGGGGGGGGGGGGGGGAATACACTGGAGACGCTGGGGAGGGGACAGAGAAACGCAGCCACCGGGGTCGCCATTTCCCAGAAGGCCACGCTCCGGGCACGTGAACCCTGCGGACCGACGTTAGCGTCACACACGGGTCACAGCGAGCAAGAAAACAATCCGTCGACACCATGACTCAGCTCAGAAGCTGTCCAATAGGAGGGTCCCGTCTGCGTTGGGCTAGTCCACTGGCTCTTAGCTGCTTAACGAATCAGAAATACTTTTGATATCGGGTCCTGAATTAGAAATTTAGCACCTGAATTGAGTACATAAATATACACGCACTAGCACAACGAAGGGGATGACAGGCTCATTCCAGGACCCACCTCACACACTCCCACGACCCGTTTTGGGGTCCCGACCCACAGATTAGGAAACACTGCAGCGGACCAGTGATCATTCACGTAGGCCCGGAGAGTGAAAAATGTGAAAATGAGACATTCGAGCAAAGGCAAGGCCGTGTTATTATTGTATTTAAAGCGTCCGGCGCAGGAAAGAGACTGGGAAACGTGGTGTTTAAGCACCGCAAGGGGGGAAATTAGCACTGACAGAATGTCTGCTTTGAAAGGAGGGCTTTTCAGGGGGAAATTACCCCTTTGAAGACAGGGAGATACGGGCAGACTTACTATGAGAGACTCAGACTGGGGTGGGCCAGTGCTGGCCAAAGGAGGCCACATGTTAAAAATACTGGACGTCAAGTTTCAACAGCAGTGGAATTCTCCCAGCCTGCGAAGCAGCAATTATCCAGTGAAAATTTTAATTCAAATTATCTCAAACATGATCCTAAAATATAGTGGTTTATTAATACTTGCATCGGGAAAGCCAGTTCTCTTCAGAGCAATGTCGACCTTTGCACAGGGAAAAAAAAAAAACAAAGGAAAAAGAAAAATCAAGCCAAGCTGCTCCTCAAATCGAAATTCAAAGCATGGCTCGAGTGTGCAAAATCGAGCCTTTAGAAAAACCTGTTAACTGGCTGAGGGTGTTGGCGAGTCATGACTTGCCCTCTGCTGTGTTACCCCCCCACAACCCCCCCACCCCCACCCCCACCCCCACCCCCCCCTCGAGATCTCTGCCAAAGGGAGCTGGTGCCGTGCCCGGCTGCAGTTTGTGCCCTGCCAGCTTGATTCAACACACATGATGATAAAAAGCAACGGATGACAGCAGAGCTGGGAGCTGGACAGAAATACATGTCGCTGTCCAGTCATAACACAGACTGCGAGCCAAGCGCCGAACTCAAGCGCAGGGTGGCGTGAGTCAAAAAAGACGCGGGGGCGTTGTCGTCTGAAAACTCAAGGAAAGAAAAACAAAACGGTCGTTTCACAACCGAATCCTTAATTTTATAATTTTGTGGCTTTTTTTTTGCGCAATTGTATGTGAAACACGGATAGAGGTGGACGCCGTGCGAGCTATTTTTATTCGACGTTCTGGATATTTGTGGGTTGTTGATGCAGGTCAAGTTGGGGGCCTGACTTCTAGAATGTTCCGTGGATGTTTTGTGACGTCATGACCTCCCTGAACTTTTTCATCCAGTATGTTATACTGGTGCACCTAATCAAAGAATTAATAATAATAATAATAATAATAATAATAATAATAATAATAATAATAATAATAATAATAATAATCTTCTCAAATTTTATTATTTGAATGGGCCAATATACTTTAGTCAGTAGGTAAGTTTTTTTCATGAAAATTCAGTAAGTCTGTCTCTGACTGAAGATGAAAGACAAGATGTGGTACGGCTCAACATACGCAAAACTCTGACAAAGTCTGTCTTTGCAAACGTCCCGGTCGTCCCTCATAGGCCCATTAGGGATATGAATGTACACAAACTCAGCGGATGTGCTGTACGGAGGTGCAAGCTTTCCCAGGGCTGGCCTGGGAACAGGCTGCCATTGGTGGGTGGGGGGGGGGGGGGGGGGGGGGGGCTGACCCTTCCCGACGTTCCGAGTCGCTCCGAGCGTCGCTGGCTGACACGAAACACCGGCCCGGAAGGAATCATTTGATCCGATCCCTCTGTGGGGGGCGGGGGGGCAGGGCGCGGGGGCTGGGGGGGCGGGGGGGGGGGGGGGAGTATGTACACGCACATATTCACCCCGCGCATTGTTTGCACTGCAACATCTGGCAGCGCGGTGGAGGACGAGGTGGGAACCGTTTTCCAGCCTCCGATGATCAAGCTGGGGCTCGGGCGTCCGCTCCTTTCAGGCACGTCCCTCAGGGGGGGACGGCGTGAGATGGGGGGGTGGGGGGCGGGAGGGAGAATAAAGACTGTAAAGCATCAGAGCGCGGAGAGAGAGAGAGAGAGAGAGAGAGAGAGAGAGAGAGAGAGAGCGTGGCACATCTGTAGTCCCGCTCCAGCACAGCTGGAGAGCCTCGTCTTCCTGTTCTGGGACTCTGGCTGGCCCCCCCGTGTGTGGGTGTGAGAGCACAGTGGGACGGGGCCAAATTCGGCCGCCCACTAGAGAGCAGAGTCCAATGCTACACAACGCAGCACAGCGTGCAGAGCAGCGAGTAAAAACAGCCCCACTGCAAGATGTAACACAACCCTAACCCTAACTCAGTCCAGTCAGCTAGACTCTGGAGCCGGACAACACATGATTACCCCATCTGAGCTCTACACAACTCAGCAAAACTCAACACAATACAACACAACTCAACACAACACAACAGAACACAACTCAACACAACTCAACACAATACAACACAACTCAACACAACACAACAGAACACAACTCAACACAAC